>CM055120.1:20692097-21292097 GCA_029206835.1 Rana muscosa | reverse complement strand
TCAGCGTGCCCCTTAAAATAAAATTTGTCCATCAGCGTGCCCCTTAAAATAAAATTTGTCCATCAGCGTGCCCCTTAAAATAAAATTTGCCCATCAGAGTGCCCCTTACATAAAATATGTCCAACAGCGTTCCCCTTAACATAAAATAGGGGACACTCTGATGGGCACATTTTATTTTAAGGGACACGCTGATGGACAAATTTTATTTTAAGGAGCACGCTGATGGGTATATTTTTAATGTGTACGCTGATGGGCATATTTTATGTTAAGGGGCACTCTTATGTGTCCATCAGTGTGCCTCTTAACAAAATATGCCCATCAGTGTGCACAATAAAAAATATGCTCATTAGTGATCACTAATTATTAACGTGATGTCACATACCTTGAATGCAAGAGGGGCGGATGCTGCGAGATAAGGAGAGCCCGGGACCGCGAGTAGCAGGGGGCGGGACGTCACGCCCCCTACTCGCAAGGAGAGCCAGGAGTGGACCCGCGAGCAGCAGGGGGCAGGGCGCGCACGTGACGCCACACCCCTACTCACAAGGAGAGCCAGGAGTGGACCCGGGAACCGCGAGCAGCAGGGGGCGGGGCACGCATGTGATGTCATGCCCCTACTCATGGCCCGCGAGTGCGTGCTGCTAAACTCCGAGACCTGCGGTGAGCAGGGGGCAGGCACAGCGTCACTGGTTGCTGGGGAAACCCGCGGTCCCAGCAAACCAGCGCTGATATTTGTTATTATACTGGCGGTCCGGAGAGAAGTGTCAGGCGGGCCGGACTCGGACCGCGGGCCGCCATTTAGTGACGGCTCCTCTAGTGATATAAAGATCTATATAGAGGAATCAGGACCTCCTTCCTCCTGCTGGTGATCCCTCTAGTGATATAGAGATCTATATAGAGGAATCAGGACCTCCTTCCTCCTGCTGGTGACCCCTTTAGTGATATAAAGCTCTATATAGAGGAATCAGGATCTCCTTCCTCCTCTGTTGGTGACCCCTCTAGTGATAAGCATACCTCCCAACTTTCCTATTGTCCACTGCGGGACATTAATTCATATTCTTCCCCCCCCCCTCATCAAAGTTGTTGAGCGGGGGGGGGGGCGTGCCGCGGGACATTTATTTAGTTATTTTTTTTGGGACGTGGTGGTGTTGTTGAGCGGGGGGGGTTGCGACGTGCCGAAGGGACCGAAAAATCAGATACAACACGCCCGCCCACCCGCCAGACTAACCTACTTTTCGCTGCCGATCTGACTCCCGCCCGGCTTCCCTGCCTGGCGCGCTGGCGGACTGAGGGGACAGAGGGTCTATGCGGGAAAACAGTGTCCCGCGCGGGTATGCGGGAAGATAATGTCCCTGTGGGAGAAACCCGCAGAATCCGTGCGGGTTGGGAGGTATGGATAAGTAAAGATCTATATAGAGGAATCAGGACCTCCTTCCTCCTGCTGGTGACCCCTCTAGTGATATAAAGATCTATATAGAGGAATCAGGACCTCCTTCCTCCTGCTGGTGACCCCTCTAGTGATATAAAGATCTATATAGAGGAATCAGCACCTCCTTCCTCCTGCTGGTGACCCCTCTAGTGATATAAAGATCTATATAGAGGAATCAGGACCTCCTTCCTCCTGCTGGTGGTCCCTCTAGTGATATAAAGATCTATATAGAGGAATCAGGACCTCCTTCCTCCTACTGGTGACCCCTCTAGTGATATAAAGATCTATATAGAGGAATCAGAACCTCCTTCCTCCTGCTGGTGACCCATCTAGTGATATAAAGATCTATATAGAGGAATCAGGACCCCCTTCCTCCTGCTGGTGACCCCTCTAGTGATATAAAGATCTATATAGAAGAATCAGGACCTCCTTCCTCCTACTGGTGACCCCTCTAGTGATATAAAGATCTATATAGAGGAATCAGAACCTCCTTCCTCCCACTGGTGACCCCTCTAGTGATATAAAGATCTATATAGAGGAATCAGGACCTCCTTCCTCCTGCTGGTGACCCCTCTAGTGATATAAAGATCTATATAGAGGAATCAGGACCTCCTTTCTCCTGCTGGTGATCCCTCTGGTGATATAAAGATCTATATAGAGGAATCAGGACCTCCTTCCTCCTGCTGGTGACCCCTCTAGTGATATAAATATCTATATAGAGGAATCAAGCCCTCTTTTCTCCTGCTGGTGACCCCTCTAGTGATATAGAGATCTATATAGAGGAATCAGGACCTCCTTCCTCCTGTTGGTGATCCCTCTAGTGATATAAAGATCTATATAGAGGAATCAGGACCTCCTTTCTTCTGCTGCTGATCCATCCAGTGATATAAAGATCTATATAGAGGAATCAGGACCTCCTTCCTCCTGCTGGTGACCCCTCTAGTGATTTGAAGATCTATGTAAAGAAACTTAGACTTTGCTTAAAATGGACTTGAACTAAAATGAGGACTTGCTATCTGATTGGGGACATCTAGAAATGTTAATTGCACCTAAGAGGTGGAAATATCATCTGTACCACAGGCAATACTGGCATCTTAAAATGGTTCTAAAGGCTCAAGGTTTGTTTACCTTCATGCATTCTATGCATGATGATAAAGAACCTTCTGTGTGCAGCAACCCCCCCCCAATACTTAACTGAGCCCCATCTTGATCCAGCGATGTGCACAAGAGGGACTGTCCAGGGACTCCTTATTGGCTGAGAGAGCAGTGGGCGCCATTGGCCAATGCGGAGAGGGGCCAAGCCATGGCTCTCTGTGTGAATGGACACACTGAGCCTTGGCTCGGGAGTGAGCCTGCCCGGGTGCTCCCATAGCAAGCTGCTAGCTCTGGGGGCACTTGGCAGGGCAGAGGGGCCAGGAGCGCCTGTGGGGCACCTGAGAAGAGCATCAGGGCTGCTCTTTGTTAAACCATTACACCGAGCAGGTGAGCATAGCATTTTTTTTTTTTCATTCTGCCTTTAATATCCCTTTAGACCTTTGCATTCCAGGCAGTCTCCATAGTTCAGGTCCTCTTAAACACACTATTGTTTCACTTTAACAAATCCATAAACTTCTGAGAGGGGGGGGGGGCTAATATTTTCTTGTTCCCGTCCTGTTCTCCTTGTTTGAGACCCGTCTGCCACCTCTCCGCTATACCCTTGTAAAGAGACTCTCTAATGTCGAGCTTGTTTTGTCTGGCTCCCCTTTTTAGCCATCACTTTACAAATCATTCACGTGGTCCTCCAAGGTCTCACATTATGGGACCCCCTGAGGGCAGCTACAGAGCAGAGTGGGGCCAGCAGACCCCCTGATTTCTCCGCCTTCGACCTCAAGGATAACCTCATTACCCGACTCCTTACTAATTCCAATATTCATTCGCACTCAATATAATCAGAGGGAACAATTCCATACTCCTTGTAAAAGGTTCTGGCTTACACATGAAAGCCATAAAAACATTGGAAGTGCCAATATAATGGGTCATTGCAAGCCCTATTTTTTAGATGCATTGCGGGTGTGACCTGTAAAGAGTACCTGTAGTCACAGCAAGTTTTTCGGATAACTTGGTTTCTATATACTATAGTATCCCAGGAGGGGCAGTTTTGGGTAAATTTACTTTAGTATTAAAGTGATATTAAAGGCAAGTTTTTTTTTTAAATAACAAACACATTACACTTACCTGCTCTGTGTAATGGTTTTGCACAGAGCAGCCCAGATCCTCCTCTTCCGGGGTCTCCCCGCTGGCACTCCTGGCCCCTCCCTCCTGCCTAGTGCCCCCAATAGCAAACAGTTTACTCTGGGGGCACCCAAGCAGGCTCGCTCCCGAGCTGCTGCTCTGCGTGTCCATTCACATACAGAGCCCCGGCTCAACCCCGCCTCCTCTCTCCCTCCTCATTGGCCAACTGGCTGTGATTGATAGCAGCGGGAGCCAGTGGCTTCAGCTCAGTGGCGGCTGGTGCTCAAAATTTTTGGGGGGGCTCAAACAAACTGAAAAAAAAAAACATCAATTGCCGCCTCTGTGCCCATTAAACGCAGCCACTGTGCCCAAACGCCACCAGTTTGCCCCCTCAAATACAGCCAGTTCCCCCCCAAATACAGCCAGTTCCCCCCCAAATGCAGCCAGTTTTCCCCCAAAATGCAGCCAGTTTTCCCCCAAATGCAGCCAGTTTGTCCCCAAATATCCCCCGAAAAAAAAAAAAATTCTTCATTAGTTTAGGCCGATACGTATTCTTCTACATATTTTTTGATAAAAAATCGCAATAAGTGTATATTGATTGGTTTGCGCAATAGTTATAGCGTCTACAAAATAGGGGATAGTTTTATGGAATTTTTATTATTATTTTTTTGTACTAGTAATGGCGGAGAGCTGCGATTTTTAGCGGGACTGCGACATTGCGGCGGACAGATCGGACACTTTTGACACTTTTTTGGGACCATTGACATTTATGAAGCGATCAGAGCTATACAAATGCACTGATTACTGTGTAAATGTCACTGGCAGGGAAGGGGTTAAACACTAGGGGGCGATCAAGGAGTAAAAATGTGTTCCCTGGGAGGTGTTTCTAACTGTGGGGGGGAGGGGACTGACTGGAGGAGGAGAGAGATCGCTGTTCCTGATCACTAGGAACAGCAGATCTCTCTCTCCTGTCAGAACGGGGATCTGTCTGTTTACACTGACAGATCCCCGTTCTGGATCTCCTTCCCGCGATCGCAGGTCGCCGGCGGACATCGCAGGCTGCCGGCCATGCGCAACGGTTTCCCCGCCGTGCAGCTCGCGTGCGCCTGCTCTGGCTCTTAGAGGAGCCAACATACACCTACGGCGATATGCGGGAACGAGCCCACCTGCCGCAGTATAATAACGGTGGCTGGTCGGCAAGTGGTTGAAGTGGCTGTAAACCTCAGACATGAAATATGAACAAAGCATACCCCTCTATTGTGTGTACTTGTCTCATTCTAGAGCACTAAGTGTCATTTCTGTCTGCTGCCTCCTTCCTCTGCTATCAGCATGAATCTCTTCTGACAAGTTTTCCTGACACCAAAAGAAAAATGGTGACAGGTGAGGGACTTCAAGCTGATTGACAGCCTCAGCTCTGTTCTTGTGTGCTGTGTGGAGGTGGGGGTGGGGGGGGTGCCCCTTCCCTCCAATCAGCTCTCAGCTCTCCTCACTGAGCTCAGCCGTGTGTAACGTCAGCTCTCCCTGTTTTCTGACAGCTCAGACAAGCTTTATAAATTCTGGACTTTGATGTAGAAAAGACTGCAGATAAACAGTTACAACTTACGTAGAAGGATTTGTTTCATCTCTGTGTATCACGTGAGGATAGTCACTTGGTATGTGTATGGGGTTTACAACCACTTTAAGCACTTCCCACTGAAAAAGCAACACTTCCTTGGATCTTTATCCAGCATCCTTGAAGCTTTTTCCACGCTGCAAAAGCACAACAAAAACCATGTAATAAAGTCCATAGGCACGTTAATGAGCATTTCTTCATCCTTCATAATCAGGACACATGTGAACGAGCCCTTATAGTGAAAGTCAGATGGTGGAACTACAAGTCTCAGCATGGCCTGTCACTGGAATGCTGTCATATAGAACCCCCCCCCAGGTGTGTTCCTGTAATTCTCACGGCCCTCTTATGATTCTTGTCACAAGCCAAGCCCTGACCTGAATGATTTACACCTGTGAGGACGGCAAGATCAGACACGCCACATTTGTAACAATTTCGGGGAAATCTCACTACAACCTGAATACTTACAATCTGTGAACGCTGCAAGTGTACCGTGCAAGAGAACCTGTCAGGCAGTGGCGACTGGTGCTCAAAAATTTTGGAGGGGCGCAAACAAACTGAGAAATACTGAAAAGTACTGAAAAAAACACATCAATTGCAGCCTCACTGTGCCCGTCAAATGCAGCCACTGTGCCCATCAAATGCAGCCACTGTGCCATCAAAAGCAGCCACTGTGCCTCATAAAAGTAAGCCACTTTGCCATCATATGCAGCCACTGTGCCCATCAAATGCAGCCACTGTGCCCGTCAAATGCAGCCACTGTGCCCGTCAAATGCAACCACTGTGCTCATCAAATACAGCCACTGTGCCCATCAAATGCAGCCACTGTGCCCATCAAATGCAGCCACTGTGCCCGTCAAATGCAACCACTGTGCTCATCAAATACAGCCACTTTGCCATCATATGCAGCCACTGTGCCCATCAAATGCAGCCACTGTGCCCGTCAAATGCAGCCACTGTGCCCGTCAAATGCAACCACTGTGCTCATCAAATACAGCCACTGTGCCCATCAAATGCAGCCACTGTGCCCATCAAATGCAACCACTGTACCCATCAAATGCAACCACTGTACCCATCAAATGCAGCCACTGTGCTCATCAAATGCAACCACTGGGCCCATCAAATGCAGCCACTGTGCCAGTCAAATGCAACCACTGTGCCCATTAAATGCAACCACTGTGCCCATTAAATGCAACAACTGTGCCCATCAAATGCAGCCACTGTGCCAGTCAAATGCAACCACTGTGCCTATCAAATGCAGCCACTGTGCCAGTCAAATGCAGCCACTGTGTCCATCAAATGCAACCACTGTGCCCATCAAATGCAGCCACTGTGCCCATCAAATGCAACCACTGTGCCCATTAAATGCAGCCACTGTGTCCGTCAAATGCAGCCACTGTGCCCATCAAATGCAACCACTGTGCCCATCAAATGCAACCACTGAGCCCATCTAATGCAGCCACTGTGCCCGTCAAATGCAGCCACTGTGCCCTCAAATGCAGCCACTGTGCCCATCAATTGCAGCCACTGTGCCCATCATTGAAAGGAAAGCATAAGAAGTTCCGTTTGAAGTTTGCGAGAAGCCATGTGGGGGACACAGCAAACATGTGGAAGAAGGTGCTCTGGTCAGATGAGAACAAAATGTAACTTTTTGGCCTAAAAGCAAAACGCTATGTGTGGAGGAAAACTAACATTGCACATCACCCTGAACACACCATCCCCACTGTGAAACATGGTGGTGGCAGCATCGTGTTGTGGGGATGCTTTTCTTCAGCAGGGACAGGGAAGCTGGTCAGAGTTGATGGGAAGATGGATTGAGCCAAATACAGGTCAATCTTAAAAGAAAACCTGTTAGAGTCTGCAAAAGACTTGAGACTGGGGGAAGGTTTCAAAGAAAGCCTTCACCTCATAAGAATGGCCGCTTACTAGCTCCTTGTGACTTCTTATTACAGGAGGTCTTTCCCGCTTGTGGCTATACACCCAGCCAGGGTCTTTAGTCATCCAAGGGAATCGCTGTCAAGCCTCCACTGCCCGGAAGGGCCCGATCACATATGAACCAAAGATAAAAAGTAGTTCAGGCTCATAAGTCCAGAGGCTCTAAAAGGCTTAAAAAAAAGGGTGGTCTAGGAGCGCAGAGCATTGCGTTCCATGGCCACCCAGTTGTGTGACCATAGCGAATACATTTTCCCTATTTTCACACTAATGTTCCTCCCGGCCAATCAGGAGGCAGGTCTGTGAGACCTGTTTCCTGATTGGCCAAAGCTTCAGGCGATCCTATTGGATGCCTATTGCTTTGGCGGAAGAGGAGACACACGGCGGAGGAACCTGGAGACTAGCGGACCCTGGAGCCGCCGCGGCCGCTGCCCGTACTCCAGGAGAGGAGGAGAGGACACCACAGCCCCGCGGGTAAGTGCCGGACCGCCAGGGGGCGGCTGTTTCAATGCCGTGCCACACCGCCGGGGGGGTTGTTTTAGTTTGCTGCCCCCCCAAAAGAAGAACCCACAAGCCGCCACTGCTTGGATGCTATTAAAGTTCACGTGTGTGTAAAGGAAGGTGTCCCAATACTTTTGCCAATATAGTGTGCATACAGTGCCTTGCAAAAGTGTTCAACCCCCCCCCCCCCCTTGGCTTTTTACCCATTTTGTTACATTACAGCCTTTTAGTTCAATGTTTTTTTAATCTGAATTCTATGTGATGGATCAGAACACAATAGTCTAAGTTGGTTAAGTAAAATTAGAAAAATATATACATAAAACAATTTTTCAGAAATAAAAAACTGATAATTGGCGTGTGCGTATTTATTCACCCCCTTTGTTATGAAGCCCATAAAAAGCTCCGGTGCCACCAATTACCTTCAGAAGTCACATAATTAGTGAAATGATGTCCACCTGTGTGCAATCTAAGTGTCACATGACCTGTCATTACATAGACACACCTTTTTGAAGGGGGCCAGAGCCTGCAACACCTAAGCAAGAGGCACCCAGGGCCTTCGGAACAGGACAGGCAAACCAAGCAGCTGCTTGGGGCCCCAACTTGTCCTGGGGCCCCAGCAGAGGGCAGCACAGCCAGAGGACTCGAGGAGGCAGCACGGGTGGAGGAGGTAAGACATTCCCCCCCCCGCATATCCACTGTAATACCTTTCGATGGCCCCCCTCCCGCGATCGCCCCCCCTCCCACGAACGGGCCCCCCCTCCCACGATCGCCCCCCCTTCCCGCGAACAGACCCCCCCTCCCACTTGCGAACGGCGTCAATGTCGACCTCCTCCCACCGCTGAACAACTTACAAGTCAGGGTTAGGTTATAAAAAAACATCCAAATCTTTGATGATCCCTAGGAGCCCCATCAAATCTATCATCACCAAATGGAAAGAACATGGCACAACAGCAAACTTGCCAAGAGACGGCCGCACACCAAAACTCATGGACCGGGCAAGGAGGGCATTAATCAGAGAGGCAGCACAGAGACCTAAGGTAACCCTGGAGGAGCTGCAGAGTTCCACAGCAGAGACTGGAGTATCTGTACATAGGACGACAATAGGCCATACGCTCCATAGAGTTGGGCTTTATGGCAGAGTGGCCAGAAGAAAGTCATTACTTTCAGCAAAAAACAAAATGGCACGTTTTGAGTTTGTGAAAAGGCACGTGGGAGACTCCCAAAATGTATGGAGGAAGGTGCTCATGTCTCATGAGACTAAAATGCATACCTCCCAACATTTAAAATACCCACTGCGGGACATTTCAGCACTGTCAATTTTTCCAGGACATCTCATCTAAGTTGTTGAGCGGGGATGCCGCCGTTCAACATGTGCACACCCACCTCCGCCAGGGATGACCATTTCAAAATCTCCCGCATTCCGGCCTGGCACTCCGTCGTGCTTATTCCAGCCAATCCCGGGTGTGTAACATCCGTGCTGTATCAGCGTCAGCACGCCACCGCCGGAGCGTGTCAGCGCGCACTACGTCTGGCCGCGTGTGCGTTCCAAGCCTCGCAATCTCGCCGGCATCTCATAGCACAAGGCGCAGCAGGGCTTACCTCCTCCTTCTGCTGCCTCCTGCTGTGCGGGAATAGGCAGTGTATCGCGGGACCGCGGGAAACTGGTGTCCCTGCGGGTAAAACCCGCAGAACCCGTGCTGGTTGGGGGGTATGAAAATGGAACTTTTTGGCAATCAAAGAAAACACTATGGGGTTGATTTACTAAAGGAAAATCCACTTTGCACTTGAAAGTGCACATGGAAGTGCAGTCGCTGTAGATCGCTGTAAATCTGAGGGGAAGCTCTGAAATTAGGGGAAGCTCTGCTGATTTTATCATCCAATCATGTGCAAGCTAAAATGCTGTTTTTTATTTTCCTTGCATGTCCCCCTCAGATCTACAGCATCTGCACTTCCATGTGCACTTTCAGTGCAATTTCAAGTGCAAAGTGGATTTTCCGTTAGTAAATCAACCCCTATGTCTGGCGCAAACCCAACACATCACCCAAAGAACACCATCCCCACCGTGAAACATGGTGGTGGCAGCATCATGCTGTGGGGATGTTTTTCAGCAGTCGGGACTGGGAAACTGGTCAGAGTTGAGGGAAAGATAGATGGTGCTAAATACAGGAATATTCTTGAGTAAAACCTTCACCTTCCAGCAGGACAATGACCCCAAACACACTGCTAGGGCAACACTTGAGTGGTTTAAGGGGAAACATGTGTAACACACTCACCCTTTTCCTCCCGTCTATTTGGCTCACTCATGGGAGGAAAAGGCGCAAGGTGCCACCATGCCCGTACCCTCTGGTTTGCAGAGGTTAAGCACACTTGTTTCACCTACGGGTCTTGCAGCGAGGTTCTCCTCAAAGTTGGTTTCTGTCCCTAGTGTGTAAGGACTGAGTCTCTATACCCCAAGTAACTCCAAGGTCCACACCAGTATATCACTCCAATGTAGAGCTTTATTTTCTTTGCATGAAGAGAGAAAGGTGTTAGAAGGATAGACAGCATTCAGGCACTTCTGGCTTCTTCACCACTCAGTCCCGAGTGGGTACAGCTCACCCGGATAGCCCCCAATGGTGCTAGCAGCCGGCGTGCAGCTCGAACAGTCAATCTAGATCCCTAATAGATGCGTCTAGGTGATCCCCTGCCACAAGATCTATAGCGTCCCAAACCTCCTGATGGTCCAGATTGTTAGGCCCCTGGGTTCCGGATGGATGACATCCCCCTGGAGAGTTACTGGGCCCCTTCCTTCACTGTGATATCTCACCAGTCCTCCGGAACCATCCTCCCCCAGCCTCCTCTTCCAGAAACGGGTCTCCTCGCAGGGCAGCACCCTGGGATTCTTCCTCCCTCTGAAACAGGCTCCAGCTAAAGGTGCTGGGCCCAGGGCTAAAGTTGCAGTCCCTGGACTAAAGGTGCCTGGGACTGAGGCGTACGTGGCCCCATGGCCTGGAGGGCCACGCACTCGACTCCCGAACCCGCAGGTTCCCTCGGGGTACAGGTCCCCGGATCACTCCCTGAACAATAGCGTCCGCCCCTTTTGTATCCTCTCCCAGCATGCACAGCATGCCGACCCTGCCCACCGCACGGCTGCTGAGAGAGGACACCAAATCGCCACTCCAACACCTGTGGTTTAACCCCGAGTACAAGTGACAGCGCCACCTATACTACTTAGGGGAACTGCAAGCCAGGTGAAACAGCAGCAAGGCAGAGTCCAGTAATTGAAGGACTCGAGCCAACTATCACTCAAGTCACCCCTAAATTTGGCATAACATAACCTCAATTTAGGACCCCCTAGCTGCCAGGGGAAGAACTCCTCCAGTGAGAGTGGGGGGGAAGCGAAGGGAAAGGAAAGACAGATTCTGGTGGTAGGGGACTCAATTCTTAGAAGGACAGAGAGGGCAATCTGTAACAAAGACCTGAAGCGCCAAACTGTATGTTGTCTACCGGGCGCTCGGGTTCGGCACATCACGGATCTGGTGGACAGATTACTGGGAGGGGCTGGGGAAGACCCAGCTGTCATGGTGCACGTTGGCACCAATGACAAAGTCAGAGGCAGATGGAGTGTCCTAAAGAACGATTTTAGGGACTTAGGAGCTAAATTGAGGAAAAGGACCTCCAAGGTAGTATTCTCGGGAATACTACCAGTACATCGAGCCACACCAGAAAGGCAGAGGGAGATTAGGGAAGTGAACAAGTGGCTGAAGAGCTGGTGTAGTAAGGAGGGGTTTGGGTTCCTGGAGGACTGGGCCGACTTCTCAGTCGATAACCAGTACTATAGAAGGGACGGACTGCACCTAAATGAGGAGGGTGCAGATCAGCTGGGAATAAGGATGGCCAAAAAGTTAGAGGGGTTTTTAAACTAGGTGACAGGGGGGAGGGTCCAGAGATAGTGAGAGTCAGCGGGGAACATATTCTAAAGGGTAGTATTAGGGGCATTAGTGGTAGGGTAACCAAAGAACATAAACCCAAGGTAAGTATAGTAGCAAGTCCTAGTTACAATCTGGGAACACCCAAGAGGATAGTATGTGACCGGTCAAATAATATTAATGCATTAAAGTGTCTGTTCACCAACGCCAGACGTCTGCCAAGCAAAATAGGTGAGTTGGAAGCTCTGGTGCATGAGGAGAGCTATGATGTAATCGGTATTGCTGAAACTTGGCTTCATTCCTCACATGACTGGGCTATTAACATTCCTGGCTATGCACTCTTTCGGAAAGACAGGGTAAAAAGGAAGGGTGGAGGGGTCTGTCTCTATGTGAGAAGTGATCTCAAAGCGAGTGTGAAAGAGGACCTGGTGGGTGGATAGTGTGATGAGTCTGAGAATTTTCCAAGGATGAGTGCTGCTCTCCAGGACTTAGACTGGGAAGGAATATTGGCATCAATGGGCACAGAACAGAAATGGGAATTCTTCAAAAAGACTGTTTGTGAACTCACTGCAAAGTATATTCCCATGGGCAATAAGTTTAAAAGGCTAAAAATAAAACCTATGTGGCTCACTGCCAAAGTTAAAAAAGCTATAAACTATAAGAAAAGAGCTTTTAAAAAATATAAAAATGAGGGAACACTAGTGTCATTTAAATGTTACAAAGAATATAACAGGATATGTAAAAAGGAAATCAAGGATGCAAAAATTCAAAATGAACAACAGATTGCAAAAGATAGTAGGACAAACCCCAAAAAATTCTTCAAATATATTAATACTAAAAAGGTCAAGTCTGAGCATGTAGGCCCTTTACAAAATAATCTAGAGTGGGTGACTGGGGACAAAGAGAAGGCTGATTTATTAAATACTTTCTTCAGTTCTGTGTATACAAAGGAGCATGGGGGAGCTCATGTCCAAAATGGGGGTGGTAGTGACACAGCCCCAAATCCACAATGGCTCAAAAGTGATATGGTCCAGAAATATTTAGATGGAATAAAGGTGGATAAAGCACCTGGACCAGATGGCATACACCCACGGATCCTAAAAGAATTGAGCTCTGTAATTTCAAAGCCATTGTATTTAATTTTTAGGGACTCATTAATGACAGGAATAGTACCACTGGATTGGCGCAGGGCAAATGTGGTGCCTATATTTAAAAAGGGAATTAAGTGTTTACCAAGTAACTATAGACCTGTTAGTTTAACTTCTATAGTTGGGAAAATACTGGAGAGATTAATAAAAGACCACATAGATGAGTTCTTGCTGGAAAAAAACTATTTAAGCAACAGACAGCATGGATTCATGAAAGACAGAAGTTGTCAAACAAACCTGATTTCTTTTTATGAAGAGGTAAGTAAGACCTTGGACAGAGGGGTGGCAGTGGACGTGGTATACTTGGACAGAGGGGTTGCTGTGGATGTGGTATACTTGGACAGAGGGGTGGCGGTGGATGTGGTATACTTGGACAGAGGGGTGGCGGTGGACGTGGTATACTTGGACAGAGGGGTGGCGGTGGACGTGGTATACTTGGACAGAGGCGTGGCTGTGGACGTGGTATACTTGGATTTTGCAAAAGCGTTCAATACAGTTCCCCACACACGGCTCATGTGTAAGGTAAAGTCTACAGGATTGGAAATATCAGTTTGTAAATGGATAGAAAACTGGCTAAAAGACAGAATTCAGAGAGTAGTGGTTAATGATTCTTACTCTGAATGGTCCAAGGTTATCAGTGGTGTACCCCAAGGTTCAGTGCTGGGACCCTTACTTTTTAATATGTTTATAAATGATATTGGGTCTGAGATCAAAAGTAACATTTCTGTCTTTGCAGATGACACCAAGCTATGCAGTGGAATAACGTCCTTACAGGATGTCGCCAATTTACAAGCCGACCTCAATGCTCTGTCTAATTGGGCGACTATGTGGCAGATGAGGTTTAATGTTGATAAATGTAAAGTTATGCACTTGGGGGCTAATAATATGAATGCATCATACATACTAGGGGGAGTACAACTGGGGGGATCCGTAGTGGAGAAGGATCTGGGGGTTTTGGTAGATCATAAGCTCAATAATGGCATGCAATGCCAAGCTGCGGTTTCCAAAGCGAGCAAAGTCCTTTCTTGTATTAAGAGAGGTATGGTCTCCAGAGAGAGAGATATCATTTTGCCCCTGTTCAAATCATTAGTAAGACCTCATCTGGAATATGCAGTTCAGTTTTGGGCCCCAGTTCTCAAAAAGGATATTGGGGAACTGGAGAAAGTGCAGAGAAGGGCAACCAAACTGATAAGAGGCATGGAGGAGCTCAGCTATGAGGAGAGATTAGAGGAACTGAATTTATTCTCTCTTGAGAAGAGGAGATTAAGGGGGGATATGATCAACATGTACAAATACATAAGGGGTCCATATAGTGAACTTGGTGTTCAGTTATTCACTTTACGGTCAACACAAAGGACAAGGGGGCACTCTTTGCGTCTAGAGGAAAAGAGATTTCACCTCCAAATACGGAAAGGTTTTTTCACAGTAAGAGCTGTGAAAATGTGGAATAGACTCCCTGCAGAGGTGGTTCTGGCCAGCTCAGTAGATTGCTTTAAGAAGGGCCTGGATTCTTTCTTAAATGTACAGAATATAACTGGGTACTGACATTTATAGGTAAAGTTGATCCAGGGAATATCCGATTGCCTCTCGGGGGATCAGGAAGGAATTTTTTCCCCTGCTGTAGCAAATTGGATCATGATCTGCTGGGGTTTTTCGTCTTCCTCTGGATCAACTGTGGGTATAGAATTGGGTATATGGGATTGTACGATATATGTTTATTTTATTTTATTTTTTTTTATTTTTTTTTACGGTTGAACTGGATGGACTTGTGTCTTTTTTCAACCTGACTAACTATGTAACTATGTAACTATGTAACTATATGTAAATGTGTTGGAATGGCCTAGTCAAAGCCCAGACCTCAATCCAATAGGAAATCTGTGGTCAGACTTAAAGATTGCTGTTCACAAAGCACAAACCATCCAACTTGAAGGAGCTGGAGGAGGTTTTGCAAGGAGGAATGGGCAGAAATCTCAGTGGTAAAATGTGGCAAACTCATAAAGACTTATCCAAAGCGACTTGGAGCTGTGATAGCCGCAAAAGGGGGCTCTACAAAGTATTGACTTTAGGGGGGTGAATAGTTATGCACATTGACTTTTTCTGTTATTTTGTCCTATTTGTTGTTTGCTTCACAATAAAAAAGAAAAAAAACATCTTCAAAGTTGTGCATGTTCTGTAAATTAAATGATGCAAAGCCTCAAACAATCCATGTTAATTCCAGGTTGGGAGGCAACAAAAATACGAAAAATGCCAAGGGGGGGGGGGGGGGGGGGGGTGAATACTTTTGCAAGGCACTGTAGAAGGCTAACAGCCATTGTATAGGTGCACATAAAAAATGCTCACCAATGAGTGTCAGCTCAGATAAAGGCAAATTATAAGGCAAGCTGTACCGCACACATAGCTGTGAATGGGCCCTAAGTTTGAAGATGGAGATTTCAGCCTCTATTTGTAACCAAGGACTGTCCCCTGAGTCCGTTTACATGCAAAAATTTTCATCTTGGACCGGAGCGCGCCTTTAAAACATATTTATAGAGTGTGGCGATATCCTGCGGGTCCAGGTAGGGTGAGTGTTAGAGCTACGACTTGGCAGCGCCAGCGGCGTCCCACACACATTGCTGCTGGCAGGGCCCCAGCCCAGGGCTCCTCGTTATGTTCCCAAGTAGTATTTTGCTATTGACGTTAGTGCGACAAGGTTTTTGCGGAAAACGCTCGCTCAGACATTCTTCTCGGGAAATGCTGAGTCACGCTATTGCTCAATCCCCCCGGAAAAAAATATAAAAAATTCAGATATCGCAGAACAAATAAAGAGCCTGACCACAATCCGCACAGCGGATAGGCTACTGCTGGCTCTCCGCTATGGGGGGGGGGGGGGATACAAGTCACAGCAGGACCGGCGCCCACTAGGGGGTTCCGTCTTGTGTCTGAAATGTTGTAATATTGAAGTACGAGGTGCTGCCTGAAGCTTTCCTTTCCCCAGAAATATAAATGATCTAGCCTAAGGAGCTCCATTTATTCAGCACTGTATAGAAAACCGTTTAGTTTGGCTGCAAAAAAAGGAACTGAACTCCGGCCAAAACTTTTATTTAATTCTTTTTTTTTTCCAGTTTTGGACGGAGAGTGAAAGGGTTCAAATCTTCAGCTTTTTATTGCTTGGGAAAGTGAATGAATGGCTATTGAGTCTTGCAGCTACTTGGTTTCTTTATATGCTTATTTTTTTTCATTATTGTTATATTAGTCCCCTTTCACACTGGGGCGGGGAGGTGCGCTGGCGGTATAGCGGCGCTATACCGTCGTCTTTACTGCGATATTCGGCCGCTAGCGGTGCGGTTTTAACCCCCGCTAGTGGCCGAAAAAGGGTTAATACCGCCCGCAAACCGCTGCTACAGCAGCAGTTTGCAGGTGATATAGCCGCGGTGTCCCATTGATTTCAATGGGAAGGAGCGGTATACATACCGCTCCGAAGATGCCGCTTGCAGGAGATTTTTTTTCCCTGCCGCCAGCTTAAGGCCCCTTTCACACTGGGGCGGGGAGGTGCGCTGGCAGTATAGCGCCGCTATACCGTTGTTTTTACCGCGATACTCAGCCGCTAGCGATGCGGTTTTAACCCCCGCTAGCGGCTAAAAAAGGGTTAATACCGCCCGCAAACCGCTGCTACAGCAGCAGTTTGTGGGTGGTATAGTCGCGGTGTCCCATTGATTTCAATGTGAAGGAGCGGTAAAGGAGTGGTATACACACCGCTCCTTCACCGCTCCAAAGATGCGGCTTGCAGGAGATTTTTTTTCCCTGCCGCCAGTCTAAGGCCCCTTTCACACTGGGACGGGGAGGTGCGCTGCGCTGTGCTGCTATACCGTCGTTTTTACCGCAATATTCGGCCGCTAGCGGGGCGGTTTTAACCCCCACTAGCGGCGCGATAAAGGGTTAATACCGCCCACAATGCGCCTCTGCAGAGGTGCATTGCCGGCGGTATTACCGTGGTTTCCCATTGCTTTCAATGGGCAGCAGCGGTAAAGGAGCGGTATACACACCGCTCCTCTCACCGCTGCCAAGATGCGGCTAGCAGGACTTTTGGAGCGGTCCTGCTAGCGCACTGCTTCAGTGTGAAAGCCTTCGGGCTTTCACACTGAAGACTGCAGGGCACGATTTTTTCAGGCGGTATAGCAGCGCTATTTTTAGCGCTAAACCACCTGAAAAACGTGTCAGTGTGAAAGGGGCCTTATTGTAAAATACTCCGTGCTGGCAAGACGTAGGAGAGTCAGACCGCTGCTCTCACATATAGACGTCCGCAGAACCAAAAAAATTGTGTTTTTCGTTTCGTTATTTCAACGATTTTGTTTAGTTAAATCCCTTAAAGGGTAACTCCACTTTCGTGGGGGGAAAAAAAATAAAGAAAAAAATAATATAGCGCATATAATTGCGATACTAATCATATTGTAACTGAACGTTATTAACCGCTTGCCGAGCATGTCACGCCGATATACGTTGGTAGAATGGCACGGCTGCGCAAAGTAACGTATATATACACGTCACTTGGAATTTCGCGCCGTACGGGCACGTGCGCGCCCCTGCCGCGAGCTCCCTGACCGTGCCCTTCGGACCCGCGGACTCGATATCCGCTGGTGTCCCGCGATCGTGTCACGGAGCTGCAGAACGGGGGGATGCCTGTGTAAACAAGGCATTTCCCTGTTCTGCCTAGTGACAGGACACTGATCCTCTGCTCCCTGTCATCGGGAGCAGTGATCAGTGTCGTGTCAAATGTAGCCCAGCCCCCACACAGTTAGAATCACTCCCTAGGAAACACTTAACCCCTTCATCGCCCCCTACTGGTTAACCCCTTCCCTGCCAGTGTCATTTACACAGTAATCAGTGCATTTTTATAGCGCTGATCGCTGTATAAATGACAATGGTCCCAAAATAGCGCCAAAAGTGTCCGATGTGTCCGATGTGACAACAGCAGAAGCACATTCCCAAAATGTACAAGGGCAGGAGAAGAAGACAGGTACATGTTGGGAATGTGCTTCTGCTGTTGTTATGATTTGTATATATGTTCTTCTCTTCGTTATCTATTATGTTTTCTGTTTTTTGTTTTTAGAATGTGCTACGGTAGTTTTATCCTGCCTTGAACGTTCCTGATGAAGGGACCCTACAGTTGTCCTGAAACGCGTCGGAATGAATATGCACAAGCGATTCACTGTATACCTTTTTAATATACTTATTGCTGGAGATGTATGCACCTGATCAATTTTTATATTTTTTCTACTAATAAATATCAATCAATTTTTTTTTTGCTTACATTTTCTTCTTTGTTGCCTGTAAAATCCCAAATACTCACCTTGGGGGGGTATTTTTTCTTTTGTTCTATATCCATACTGGGATTGGCAACACCTTGGTCTCCTCTGGTGGATCCCCATTTCAACTGTACACCAAAGAGAAAACCTAGTAATTAATCTAGATGAGTAAATCTAGAATTAAAGCACCATACCATAATCAAGTTCCAATGTACGTTTTTCGCAATGACAGTTTATAAATCCAATGTATTTCAGGGGCTTTACCTCCTTCGTCAGGGCTTGAGAAAATGAAACAATGGCAGAAAGTATATGGCTTCCAAACCAGCTGCTGACAGATGCCATGCAAACTCAAAACTCTTTAATAACACCCAACTGTATGTTGATTCTTGAGCACACATAGACTGTTTCTTTGTTTCATTTTCTGAAGCCCTGATGAAGGGGCAGCATTACAGTCCCTGAAACATGTTGGCTCCATAAACAGTTGTCATTGGAATAAACTTGTATTTGGACTTGAGTGTCATTGTGCTTCTAATGCTGTCAGTGTCCGGTTGGGGAGATTTACCCTCACTTCCTGTCCTGATGGCGGCTATTACCAGGAGCAGGGCTGAGGTAAAAATCTTCAGCAGTGCACTTAGCTCTGCAGTCCTATGACCCAGATTAGGCTGGCAGTGGGCTAAATCTCGCTGTTGGCTGACGTCACAGAGCTGGTCCAGGCTCTGCAGGAAGCCCAAAAATATTACAGTTGGGATCTGACCACATGCCTGACCTGCAGCTGACCCAGCCTCTTAGCGCTCCTACCCCCTCTACAGCCTGGCACTTCAGTGCTGGAGGGACAGCACAGATCACCAGTGACTGGGGGGGGGGGGGGTTGGCATCCTTGTCTTGGGTGCCAGAGAACCTTGCCCCTCCACTGTTTTTGTCAGACATTTGAGAAGACAGCCAAGAACTGCACAGGCATCAAGGTTTGCATGATTGTCTCATCTCTAAGCTGGAATCTCATTTCTTGAAGTAGATGGTAACCCTGGATGAAGCCTGAACAAAGGTGGCTCTGTCCTTCGGGAGAGAAAAGCAGATGAAGGCACTGTCTGGGAGAGTACTGTGATCTCTGTGAGAATAAATACCTAGAAATGTTTCCCTTATGCATTGCTGAGCAGGGCCGGATGTCCCACAAGGCCACCAAGGCCAGGCCTCAGGGGGGGCAGTAGGTGCAGGGGCGGCGCCGCGCGGCGGAGGAGACAAGTAATTTCAGCGGTGCGGCGGCTGAGGAGAGAGATTACATCATCTCTCATTGCCCGCACTGCTGTTCCGCCCTTACTTACAGGCTCGACACAGAAGAGAGAGAATGATGTCATCTCTCACCGCCCGCCCTCACTCTCATGTGCCTCTGTTTCACCTGCAGCTAGTTTACCCGCGTGGGAGAGGAGAGGCTGACAGCGCTGTACCTGGCTGCAAGTACTCTGCAATGCTGGGGGGGCTTAATTTTACATGCAATTAGTGACAAACTGCTACTTTTTGGGTGGCAGCCAGGTAACTGTGGAAATCCCCTTTCTGCTAGCGGGCAGTGTGGCAAGTGACATTCCCATCTGGTGGCAGGCAGAGTGGCAAGTGACATTCCCATCTGGTGGCAGGCAGCGTGGCAAGTGACATTCCCATCTGGTGGCAGGCAGAGTGGCAAGTGACATTCCCATCTGGTGGCAGGCAGAGTGGTAAGTGACATTCCCATCTGGTGGCAGGCAGCGTGGCAAGTGATATTCCCATCTGGTGGCAGGCAGAGTGGCAAGTGACATTCCCATCTGGTGGCAGGCAGAGTGGCAAGTGACATTCCCATCTGGTGGCAGGCAGCGTGGCAAGTGACATTCCCATCTGGTGGCAGGCAGAGTGGCAAGTGACATTCCCATCTGGTGGCAGGCAGAGTGGTAAGTGACATTCCCATCTGGTGGCAGGCAGCGTGGCAAGTGATATTCCCATCTGGTGGCAGGCAGAGTGGCAAGTGACATTCCCATCTGGGGGCAGGCAGAGTGGCAAGTGACATTCCCATCTGGTGGCAGGCAGAGTGGTAAGTGACATTCCCATCTGGTGGCAGGCAGAGTGGCAAGTGACATTCCCATCTGGTGGCAGGCAGAGTGGCAAGTGACATTCCCATCTGGTGGCAGGCAGAGTGGTAAGTGACATTCCCATCTGGTGGCAGGCAGCGTGGCAAGTGACATTGCCATCTGGTGGCAGGCAGAGTGGCAAGTGACATTCCCATCTGGTGGCAGGCAGCGTGGCAAGGGACATTCCCATCTGGTGGCAGGCAGCGTGGCAAGTGACATTCCCATCTGGTGGCAGGCAGAGTGGTAAGTGACATTCCCATCTGGTGGCAGGCAGCGTGGCAAGTGACATTCCCATCTGGTGGCAGGCAGCGTGGCAAGTGACATTCCCATCTGGTGGCAGGCAGAGTGGCAAGTGACATTCCCATCTGGTGGCAGGCAGGGTGGCAAGTGACATTCCCATCTGGTGGCAGGCAGCCTGGCAAGTGACATTCCCATCTGGTGGCAGGCAGCGTGGCAAGTGACATTCCCATCTGGTGGCAGGCAGAGTGGCATGGCAAGTGACATCCCCATCTGGTGGCAGGCAGCGTGGCAAGTGACATTCCCATCTGGTGGCAGGCAGAGTGGCAAGTGACATTCCCATCTGGTGGCAGGCAGCGTGGCAAGTGACATTCCCATCTGGTGGCAGGCAGAGTGGCAAGTGACATTCCCATCTGGTGGCAGGCAGAGTGGTAAGTGACATTCCCATCTGGTGGCAGGCAGCGTGGCAAGTGATATTCCCATCTGGTGGCAGGCAGAGTGGCAAGTGACATTCCCATCTGGGGGCAGGCAGAGTGGCAAGTGACATTCCCATCTGGTGGCAGGCAGAGTGGTAAGTGACATTCCCATCTGGTGGCAGGCAGAGTGGCAAGTGACATTCCCATCTGGTGGCAGGCAGAGTGGCAAGTGACATTCCCATCTGGTGGCAGGCAGAGTGGTAAGTGACATTCCCATCTGGTGGCAGGCAGCGTGGCAAGTGACATTGCCATCTGGTGGCAGGCAGAGTGGCAAGTGACATTCCCATCTGGTGGCAGGCAGCGTGGCAAGGGACATTCCCATCTGGTGGCAGGCAGCGTGGCAAGTGACATTCCCATCTGGTGGCAGGCAGAGTGGTAAGTGACATTCCCATCTGGTGGCAGGCAGCGTGGCAAGTGACATTCCCATCTGGTGGCAGGCAGCGTGGCAAGTGACATTCCCATCTGGTGGCAGGCAGAGTGGCAAGTGACATTCCCATCTGGTGGCAGGCAGGGTGGCAAGTGACATTCCCATCTGGTGGCAGGCAGCCTGGCAAGTGACATTCCCATCTGGTGGCAGGCAGCGTGGCAAGTGACATTCCCATCTGGTGGCAGGCAGAGTGGCAAGTGACATTCCCATCTGGTGGCAGGCAGCGTGGCAAGTGACATTCCCATCTGGTCGCAGGCAGCATGGCAAGTGACAAGCTCAGGGCTCCCACTCATTCTTCTTTATGGTGAGTTGAACCATTTCATTTTATATAACAATGTAATGATAGAAATAATGCATTACTTACAGGCTCGACACAGAAGAGAAAGAATGATGTCATCTCTCACCGCCCGCCCTCACTCTCATGTGCCTCTGTTTCACCTGCAGCTAGTTTACCCGCATGGGAGAGGAGAGGCTGACAGTGTTGTACCTGGCTGCAAGTACTCTGCAATGCTGGGGGGGCTTAATTTTACATGCAATTAGTGACAAACTGCTACTTTTTGGGTGGCAGCCAGGTAACTGTGGCAATCCCCTTTCTGCTAGCAGGCAGTGTGGCAAGTGACATTCCCATCTGGTGGCAGGCAGAGTGGCAAGTGACATTCCCATCTGGTGGCAGGCAGAGTGGCAAGTGACATTCCCATCTGGTGGCAGGCAGAGTGGTATGTGATATTCCCATCTGGTGGCAGGCAGAGTGGCAAGTGACATTCCCATCTGGTGGCAGGCAGAGTGGCAAGTGACATTCCCATCTGGTGGCAGGCAGAGTGGTAAGTGACATTCCCATCTGGTGGCAGGCAGAGTGGCAAGTGACATTCCCATCTGGTGGCAGGCAGAGTGGTAAGTGACATTTCCATCTGGTGGCAGGCAGCGTGGCAAGTGACATTCCCATCTGGTGGCAGGCATCGTGGCAAGTGACATTGCCATCTGGTGGCAGGCAGAGTGGCAAGTGACATTCCCATCTGGTGGCAGGCAGCGTGGCAAGTGACATTCCCATCTGGTGGCAGGCAGCGTGGCAAGTGACATTCCCATCTGGTGGCAGGCAGAGTGGTAAGTGACATTCCCATCTGGTGGCAGGCAGTGTGGCAAGTGACATTCCCATCTGGTGGCAGGCAGCGTGGCAAGTGACATTGCCATCTGGTGGCAGGCAGAGTGGCAAGTGACATTCCCATCTGGTGGCAGGCAGCGTGGCAAGTGACATTCCCATCTGGTGGCAGGCAGAGTGGCAAGTGACATTCCCATCTGGTGGCAGGCAGCGGGGCAAGTGACATTCCCATCTGGTGGCAGGCAGAGTGGCAAGTGACATTCCCATCTGGTGGCAGGCAGCGTGACAAGTGACATTCCCATCTGGTGGCAGGCAGGGTGGCAAGTGACATTCCCATCTGGTGGCAGGCAGCGTGGCAAGTGACATTCCCATCTGGTGGCAGGCAGAGTGGCAAGTGACATTCCCATCTGGTGGCAGGCAGCGGGGCAAGTGACATTCCCATCTGGTGGCAGGCAGAGTGGCAAGTGACATTCCCATCTGGTGGCAGGCAGAGTGGCAAGTGACATTCCCATCTGGTGGCAGGCAGCGGGGCAAGTGACATTCCCATCTGGTGGCAGGCAGAGTGGCAAGTGACATTCCCATCTGGTGGCAGGCAGCGTGACAAGTGACATTCCCATCTGGTGGCAGGCAGGGTGGCAAGTGACATTCCCATCTGGTGGCAGGCAGCGTGGCAAGTGACATTCCCATCTGGTGGCAGGCAGCGTGGCAAGTGACATTCCCATCTGGTGGCAGGCAGAGTGGCAAGTGACATCCCCATCTGGTGGCAGGCAGCGTGGCAAGTGACATTCCTATCTGGTGGCAGGCAGCGTGGCAAGTGACATTCCCATCTGGTGGCAGGCAGCGTGCCAAGTGACATTCCCATCTGGTGGCAGGCAGAGTGGCAAGTGACATTCCCATCTGGTCGCAGGCAGCATGGCAAGTGACAAGCTCAGGGCTCCCACTCATTCTTCTTTATGGTGAGTTGAACCATTTCATTTTATATAACAATGTAATGATAGAAATAATGCATTTCAATCATCCTGACACCATAACAACCATGGTGCCGGAATGATTGAAGCACTAACACCAGTCATTGTCTGTGGAAATTTGCTTACCCCCCCCGCATGTTGCCCCCCCTCCCGGGCCTTGGGGGGGCAGCATTGAAGGACCCGGCTTTGGGGCGGCAAAGGGAGTAAATCCAGGCCTGTTACTGAGCATGCTGCTCATGAAAAATATATCAGATACTTGGTCTACTTTCCTCATCCTCATCGCTGAGGCCCTCAATGTCTCATATACACACACCTATGCCAGGCCATTTTTGTTCTTAGGATTCGGTGTTAAAATCGGAACTGAATACAAGTTTAGAAGAACTGGACTGCAGACAGACGTGTGACTTTTAGAACACCTTCCTTTCCTGTTTTCAGGTAGAAGTTGGAAGGGTTGACCAAAGCTCGTTATCAGCACCATGAAACTGATCTAAAGGCCACCAGCCTCTCCCGGGCCACATATTGGGCCTTTTTATGAATACCTGAAAGGCCATGAGGTCTCCTTGACAGAGATCCCAGAGTTTCCATATCAATTGGAGATAGATAGTTTTACTTCTCCAGTTTCATTCCCCAATGTAAGAAAAATGTCAAAAAATGCTCTGTTATTGCATACAGTGTAGATGATGGGACCGCCTTGTGAAAAGGATTTTTTGGCCATGAATTCTAAGCTCTGTATTCTCATCATAATCCTCCATCCCTCACCCTTGATACATAAAAGAGAACAGTCTGGTTTTCCAGCCAGACAACATATCTGTTGTGATGTAACACAGACGTAACTGGCGGCCGAGGCGTCCTCTCTATGGCTGTGCCAAGGTTACCCAGACTGGTGTCAGAGAGGAAGATTGCTCTGTTTTCCATGAGAACAATTCCCAGACTACACTGATGTCAGTTCAAGGATGTTATGGCAAACTCCAAACAGTAATGCAGAATAAGTAGAAGCGTTGTCTCATCCTTGTTTTTAGGAGATCCCAGTCATTGGCCATTGGTGAAGCCTTATTATCCATTGTGCTGAACTGGAGGAATAATCAAATTCAACTTGTTGCCCATCTTAAAGTAGAGATGTGGCCAGGCTGTGGACTATCATATGTGTAAGAAGTAGTAAATATGCTTTAAAAGAAGCCCTCACTGACCTTTGTGGCTACAGGTACTGTGGAACAATTCATCCTCAAAAGTTCATAAGAGATCCAGTAAAGTCAGATCTCAGCACTTTGCTCCCTCCCTCTTCTTGTGCACCAGCTCTGAGTTTAGAAGGCTGGCAGGATGCCAAGCCACTCCTGAGATGTGAAAACAAATGATCGGTGTAATGGTCCCCAAACTGCAGCAATTTGCTTGCATTTAACAGGCTCTTGGGGTACAATTACTTCTACCGACACCAATTCCTCCCAGTGACACTAATAATGGGGCACTATTCCTACCACTGATACTAACAATTGGGTAATTTTCTTCCCACTGACATCAGTGACGGGGTACTTTTTCTCCTACTGACACCAATGATGGGGTAGTATTCTTCCCACTGACACCAATGATGGGGTACTATTTTTCCCACTGACATTAAAGGGGTTGTAAAGGTTCCTTTTTTTTTTTTTAAATAACAAACATGTCATACTTACCTCCACTGTGCAGCTCATTTTGCAAAGAGTGGCCCCGATTCTTGTCTTCTGAGGTCCCTCAATGGCTGTCTCGGCTCCTCCCCGCAAGAGCTAACCCCCATTATGGGAAGCGCTCACCCAAGGGGGTTAGCTTGCGGGCGCGCTACCATGATATGGCAGCCGACTGTATCACTCGGCCACCGCCCCCCGGCGCGCCGCGTCATTGATTTGATTGACAGCAGCGGGAGATAATGGCTGCGCTGCTATAAATCATCCAATGAATGAGCCGAGAAGAGCCAAGAAGCCAGCGCGTTCACAACGCCGGACTTTCGAGGGCTCAGGTAAGTAAACGGGGTGGCTGGGGGGCCGCTAATCGTCGTATGTTTTTTCACCTTAATGCATAGAATGCATTAAGATGAAAAAACATGTACCTTTACAACCCCTTTAAGGATGGGCTACTATTCCTCCCATTGACACCAACAACAGGATACCTTTCTTTCTCTTACTGACGTCAATGATGGGGTTCTATTTTTCCCACTGACGCCAATGAAGGAGTACTATTGATCTTTTATTGAAAAGAATCAAGCAACCAATTTTTATACAAAAGTAAAAAAACAAAACTATAGTACAAAACTTCAACAGAAAACAAAGGAATACACATCCATGTTCAGAATATATACAATATACACATAATCCACTACCAAAACATCCCTAGAAAACTATCTACATAAAGCAGCAGAGAGGGCCTAAGAGGCACAACCCATCACCTATGTACGCAGCCATTTATCAAAAATTAATCAAAAATACTGATAATCTAGGGTGATAAGAGACAGACAGCCACACACGGGAAAGAGACTCCTGGCAGTCAGGGAGGCTTGAAACCCCTCCACGCCTTCAACCAAGCCCCCTGACCCCGCTTTTCTCTTTTAAGCTCCCGAATCTTCCCCACCTCATGCAAAATGTCATACACCACCACCTCAACAGGAAGGATTTTTTGCCGAATGCTGACCTGACACCGTGCGTTCCAGGTGAAATAACGGACTACTAGGCTAACTAAAAAAAGTGTATCCAAACAAAAAACTCCACCGGTATTGAATGCTCCGTACACCCACTCAGCATAACCCAGCCTGGAGAGGAAAGGGACACCGAGGGCCCGCCCCACCTGTTTGTACACCTCTATGTTAAAAGGGCAATGAAGCAGAAAATGATCCATAGTCTCCTCCTCATCTGCACACTCCTCCCGAGGACAGCTACGATCCATCCCACTGCGGAATTTCAAATTGCCCCGAACATAGAGCTTCCCATGGAAGCACAACCAGGCCAGATCCCTAAATTTAGGGGGTACTCTATCCAAATTAATCAGTCTTAACCCCGCCCTCAAAACTGGGCCCGGGCAATCCCTTAAGGCCAGTGGGTCATGAAAGACTTCGCTCAAGACTCGACTCATAAGGACTTTCCTTGGAACCGATCTGAGATCTTCAGCCGACAATCGCCACTGCCGCAGTAACTTCAGGCACGGAGCGACATAGGCTGGTAGCTGACCACGATGACCCCTGCGATTCTTCACTTGGCCACCTTCTTCCCAAAGTCGTAGAAAAGGCCTAAACCAAGATCTAAATATGCCTACCCATCCAGGAGGTTCCACTGCAAGCATATTACCAATGTTAAACTTTAGAAATAGCAGTGAAAAGAAAAGAACTGGGTTGACCATACCTAAGCCACCCTCCCTCCTGGATAGGTAGGTGACATTCCTCTTGATGGGGTTCAGTCTGTTCCCCCACAGCATCTGGAAGAACACACTACTGACCCTAGCATAGAGAGACACTGGCAAGATGCAGACAAAGCTGACATACAAGAAGATCGGAATCAGGTAAGTCTTAATCAGATCAACCCTTTCCCTCATAGATAACTTCCATCTCTTCCAGCTGACCACCTTAGTATTGGCAATTTCCAGTCTGCCTTCCCAGTTTTTGAGGCCATAATCGCCGGGTCCAAATTCAATGCCTAGTATCTTAATTCTTTCCTGGGGCACTGGAAAGGTGTCCGGGAGATCAAAACCCTCACCATCCTTTCCCATCCAGAAAACTTCAGTCTTTTCCTGATTGATCTTGGAGCCTGATGCTTCAGAATACCGTGATGTCAGAGAGACCACCTCCTCCGCTTCATCCGTCCCAGTGACAATCACCGACACATCATCCGCATAGGCAACAACCCTCAATGGCGGCTCACCCGGGAGCCCCACTGGTACCCCACACAACATGCCGCTCTCTAGCCTCCTGATGAAGGGGTCGATTGCAAACACATAGAGCAGGGGACTCAGGGGACAACCCTGGCGCACCCCGGAGCCAACCCCAAAGGACTGTCCAACCCAACCATTAATAAGAGGGAAGCTTTCTGCCCCCTTATACAAGACTTTCAGCCAATCGACAAAACCACCCGGCAGACCGTACTTACTAAGGAGCAACCACAGGTACTCATGGTTAACACGATCAAAAGCCTTTGCCTGATCCAATGTCAGCAAATACTTTCCCCAGCCTGCAGCCCTGCACCGCTCCAAGGCCTCCCGGACAGCTAAAACCGCTGTGAAGGTGCTCCTACCCTGGACCGAACAGTGCTGATGGCGAGAAAGCAAAGACTCTGCCACTGACGATAGGCGCCAGAAAAATATCTTTGCCAGTATCTTTCTATCGACATTAAGAAGGCTGATGGGGCGCCAATTCTCAATCATCGAAGGATCTTTACCCTTTGAAAGAAGAATCACAGCCGAGTGCCTCATGGAAGGGGAAAGCACCCCCTCAGCAAGGCAACTGTTAAAAACCTCTACCAAATGCGGGGCCAGAATAGACTTAAAGGCTTTTTTAAACTCAGCCGTCAAGCCATCCGGTCCAGGCGACTTTTTGATGGCAAGCTGTTCAATTGCCCTCATCACCTCTTCGACTGTGATCTCCTCTGTCAAATTCATCAATGGAACATCTCCACCATTTAGACCTGGAGTAGAGTCCAAAAAGCTTTCCATCTTGTCACGATCAAGCTCTTTCCTCCCAAGAAGGTCGGCATAAAAGGACCTCACGACCTCCAGAATCCCTGACCTGGACTTTGTCAAGGAACCTGTACTGTCCTTAAGGCCAACGACCGTTTTAACAGCTACACCTTGTTTGCAGTTCTGGTAAGGGTCAGGCGAGTGGTACTTCCCATAGTCCCTCTCCAGAACCAAAGAGGCATGCCGGTCATATTGACACTTCCTGAGAAGGAGTTTCACTTCGGAGATTGCCCCAGGATCTCCTCCTCTCGAGACAAGAATATCCAGCTTCCTCCGTAAACGTTGGTAGGTCATGTATTTATTAAACTGATTTCTATTGGCTAGGCCCCTGAAGAATCCAGCGATCCTCTTTTTGGTCAGCTCCCACCACTCAGCCTTGCTGCTACAAAAGTCCAGGATGGTCACCTGTGCCTGAAAGAATTCCTCAAAGGATTGTCTAACATGTTCTTCCTTGAGTAGTGTCGAATTTAATCTCCAGATGCCCTTGCCCCTCTGAGGGGCGTCTGAAGCATTCAGTACCACAGATAGCATACAGTGATCAGAGAACCCTACTGCCTGCACCACTGGGGGCGAGAAAGCAGAGGCCTCCTTCAAAAAAAACCTATCTATCCTACTCTGACTATTACCACGATGAAAAGTGAACCCGGTGTCATCTGGGAGGTGCTTAATGTGCACATCCACAAGACCAGCATCCCTAACCATACTATTTAAAAAAACGCTATCATATCCCAGCCTGTCCTTGAAGTCCTTCCTGTCCTTGGGCCTAGTTATTGTATTAAAGTCACCTCCAAAGACCACTTGCCGGGATGTAAAAAGAAATGGCTTGATCCTTGTAAAAAGGCATTTCCTGTCCCACTTTGTGTGCGGCCCATAAACATTGACTAGGCGCAGGTCCTGCCCTCCCACAAGGACGTCTAAGACCATACATCTCCCAATCTCCACCTCAATAACCCGCCGGACAGTTACCATGCCGGTTTTAAACAACACCGCCACACCGCCGTAAGGCTCGGCCGCAAGAGACCAGTAAGATGGACCATACCTCCACTCTCTCTTGGCCATATGAATATCTGCCAAGGAGGTGAGCCTAGTCTCTTGCAAAAATAAAATTTCAGCATCTAATTGGCTGAACAAAAAGAAGGCCATAGAACGAGCTCTTACTGACTTAATGCTGGCGACATTAATTGTCACCACTTTTAACGGAGGGGGAACCGCCATTTGGGTTATTGGGTGGATTGCTTCTTAGCTCCCCTCTGCTGCTCATCACCAGAAGCCTCTCTCTTTCTAGAGGCCGCCTCAAAGTCCATTTCGGAATCGGAACTTCTCTCAGAAGAAGCTCCGGATGAAGAAATATCCCACTTGGAGGACCTATGACGGCTGGAGACAGGAACCGGAGCTTCCCGTCCCCGTTCCGTCCTCACCGCCTGCCTCTTCCGCCTCCCAACCTTCCTTCTCTCTTCCAGGTACTGCAGGTCAGCCTCAGAGATGCCCTCATCTCTTACTTTTTTCTTTAAAGTCTTTCTAGAAGACTTCTTTACAGAGGAAGAAGCAACCTTTTTAGTACACGCTGGTGGGGGGGGGGGGATCCCTTTAAGTCAGACTCAGGAGGGGTAGACTCCTGGGGGGTAACTGACTCGGGGGGCACAGACTTGGAAGGTTCTGACACAAGAGGAGAGGGTACAGTAGGCTGGGGGGACACAGAGACAGAAACAGAAGGAGTACTTACAGACACAGGAGGGGTGGCCACAGGAACTGGAGAGGGATCCTGAGCAGGACCAGGGGAGGGGGTCACCGCAGAGGAGGATGGTACACCAGGGGTCTCACCCTCCATCCAGTCCAGCCTTGACATGTCCTCTACTACCTCCTTCTCCATATTGTGCCAGGCTTCAGGACATCTGCTGTAGGGGTGGCCAAGGCGCAGGCACAGATTGCACCTGATCATCTTAGTGCAGTCCTTAGCCATATGACCCTGACCCCGACACACTGAACACATCAAGGCTGAACAGGAGGAGCTCAAGTGCCCCTTTTCTCCACAGCGGTGACACAGCTTCGGCTGACCAGGGTAGAAAACAGTCATCCTATCCCTCCCTATGAAAGCTGAGGAGGGCAAGTGACGGACAACATTCCCATCCCTGGCCAACCTGACTGTTACCGACCATCCCCCAGTCCAGATGTTACGCTCATCATGGATTTTATTAGGTTTGGTCAAAACTTCCCCATAGTTCCTTAACCAGACCTCTAGATCCCGAGCAGGAACACTCTCATTGGTCAGGATAATGGTTATTTTTTTTACTGTTGACCTCTGAGAAACCGCAACTGGGACCAGACCTTCCCATTCAGGTCTTGACCTGCACCGAGCCTCATATCGCTCCCAGAACAGGTCAAGACCCTCTGGCCTGGTGAAACTAACCGTATAGTCCCTTGTCCCAGCTACGTGTATAAAGGCATACAGGTCATTTGCACCAAAACCCATCTCCAATATCAAGTCCACCACTGCACGCCGTGCTGGAGGGATGGCACCACCTTCCCATTTCAGGATAACTACATTACGTCTTGGACCCCCAGCAGAAGCCAGAGACCCAAGACCAGATCTTGGGGTGCTCAAGGTGGCAGCTTGCAGTGGAAAACCCCGCTTGGGAGCGGGACTACCAGGAGCAGAGTGTGCCACCTGTGCAAAAGTAGGTTTATCAGGGCCAAGGGCTGACACTGAAGCCACATCACTCTGTATATTATTATTATTATCAACTGTATGAACTGAAATGGCAGGATCTGTAGCAGGATTGTTCATCACACTGGTACTGGGGTGATTGTTATCAGTCACAGAACTATTCAAATTCCCATCAGGAATAGTCACAGTTGCTGCAATACCAGCTGTCTCCTGATGCTGCACTGTAGAGTCCTCAGCAGCAGTGGGGCAAACAGCTTTGGACTCAGCCAAAGAAGGGTTAATGGGCTGTTCTGACACTTGCAGTCCATCCACAGAAATGACATTTTTTAAATGTAACTCTTGCTGCATTGCAGCCTCAGCAGGCACAACATTGCTGCACACAGGACTAGCAGCCTGATTGTCATTAGGCACATTGTCAGTCATGATGCTAGATGGTACAAAAACAGTTTTATCCACAACATGGGACTTAGCAGGCTTCACTTTATCAGGTACATCATCAGTAATGTCTTCCTCGTTAAACACCATCTGATCCCCCCGCATAGGAGACTCCATTACCTGGATGGCCCTCAGCATACCTCCTGAATCTTGGAAAGGCCTGGGGCTGCTTACCTCTCCCTGGGGGGGCAGGGGGTCAGAACTGGTGGTCTCCTCCTCCTCCACCTCCATCTTTGTCACCCTTCCAAACCTTTTGTCGTTACAAAATTTTTCTTTAAAGGGCCCATCTCTGCCTTCCATCATGGCCACGATGGTCTCCTGATGATCCACACGGACCTTGGCCAGCTGGATTTCCGGATCCATGGATCCCCGTTTCTGGCTGTGTAAGCCCTCACGTTGCCTTCGCAGGCGCTTCAACTCCGCTCTCAGCTTGTACAGCTTGTCTCTCTCCCTATTCAGGACCTTAATCCCGGCCACCACTCGCTCCCGAATGGCCTCCGAGCCTTCATCCTCACCAGGGGCAGAGAGATCGGCTTGTGCAGAGGCAGGCAGTTCACCTGATGGCCCAGGAGATGGCTGGGAGCCTCCAGCAGGAGACGCCCTGCTGGCCTCCATGGCCTCCCCAGAAAGGGGGCCAGGGAGCTGGGATAGATTTCACCACCACTCCCCTCTCACAGAGCAGCTTCAGAGGCACCTTCCTCCTGACACACCTGTGCTCCAATGATGGGCGGGGCACTATTCCTCCCACTGACACCAATGATGGGGTAGTATTCTTCCCACTGACACCAATGATGGGGTACTATTTTTCCCACTGACATTAAAGGGGTTGTAAAGGTTCCTTTTTTTTTTTTAAAATAACAAACATGTCATACTTACCTCCACTGTGCAGCTCATTTTGCAAAGAGTGGCCCCGATCCTTGTCTTCTGAGGTCCCTCAATGGCTGTCTTGGCTCCTCCCCGCAAGAGCTAACCCCCATTATGGGAAGCGCTCACCCAAGGGGGTTAGCTTGCGGGCGCGCTACCATGATATGGCAGCCGACTGTATCACTCGGCCACCACCCCCCGGCGCGCCGCGTCATTGATTTGATTGACAGCAGTGGGAGATAATGGCTGCGATGCTATAAATCATCCAATGAATGAGCCGAGAAGAGCCAAGAAGCCAGCGCGTTCACAATGCCGGACTTTCGAGGGCTCAGGTAAGTAAACGGGGTGGCTGGGGGGCCGCTAATCGTCGTATGTTTTTTCACCTTAATGCATAGAATGCATTAAGATGAAAAAACATGTACCTTTACAACCCCTTTAAGGATGGGCTACTATTCCTCCCATTGACACCAACAACAGGATACCTTTCTTTCTCTTACTGACGTCAATGATGGGGTTCTATTTTTCCCACTGACGCCAATGAAGGAGTACTATTCTTCCCACTGACATCAAGGATGGGCTACTTATCATCCTACTAATACCAATGATGGGACACTATTTCTCCCATTGACATTAAAGCGGAGTTCCACCCAAAAATGGAACTTCCGCTTTTCGGAACCCTCCCCCCCTCCGGTGTCACATTTGGCACCTTTCAGGGGGGAGGGGGGTGCAGATACATGTAAGGCTGGCTGAAGGCCAGCCTTTATTTGTGGGAGGAGGCTGAGAGGGTTACTTAAGCCTCCTCCCCTGTCGGGTCTGGGTTGCCGTTGCTTCTGGGTTCCAGGATTCCCGTCATAGCGTCTCTGCCCCATGATTTCTGTCATTGCTTTTCTGTCATAGCATTCTGCCCCAGCATTTCTGTCTCGGCGTTCAGTCTCAGCATTTGTGTCATAGCGTTTCTGCCCTGGGTTTTCTGTCATGGCATTTCTGCCTCAGCGTTCAGTTTCAGCATTTCTGTCATAGTGTTCTGCCCCAGGATTTCTGTCATTGCATTTCTGCCTCAGCGTTGCAGTCTCAGCATTTCTGTCATTACATTTCTGCCTCAGCGTTTCAGTCTCAGCATTTCTGTCCTTGCATTTCTGCCCCAAGATTTCTGTCGTAGCGTTTCTGCCTCAGCGTTCAGTCTCAGCATTTCTGTTCTAACGTTTCAGCCTTAGTGTTTTTCAGAGGGGCGTTGTGGTTCAGTCACGGCATGCTCCGGTAGCTGTTCTCATCTTTGTTGGTTGCCATGTCTCATTGTATCTTCGTTCATGTTTGTACCTGGGTTAGTTAGCTAGGGCTCACATCTCGGGATCTGTCACGTCTACAGATCCATACGGGCCTAGGTTAGTTTGTTAAATGATTGTTGACCACAATCTTCTCGCCCGTATACCATACGTCATACGATGCACGTTCATTCATTACACCTATACGACTACACCAGCCCTGAGTGTTCAGTTTAATTACCTGTCTCTGCGCTGCAGGTTACTCGGGCTCACTCACCACTTACACAAGGGTGGGGTCGTCATCAGGTTCATTTACGCGCGGTGGTCTTGTCATTTCTGCACATGTTCTCATACTTAGGTAGGCACAGAGGGGCGTTGTTATTCTCATGTTTGGTTGTCTGTCATTTTCTCTAGTTTGTGTTCTCAGGTTGGGCTGCATTGGCATCTAAACCGATATCAACCATGCTTGCACTCACTTCCATCAGTCCTGCCCGTTGCCAGGGCTAGTTGATTGGTGCGGATGTCATTCACCACTGGGCTCACCCTTGGGTCGGAAGCAGTCTTCATTTTATTTCAGTTGACGTCCTGTTGCAGAGGCCCTGGTCACCGCCCAGGGACTCATAGTCTCTCTCAGGGTGTGTGCTGAGCCACGGCCCCTTGACGGCATAAGTGGTGGGTTTGGGCAAACGTCGTCATGATTCTGGGTTCCACTATTGGCTCTGATCTCTTGTTTGGGCATGTCTGCATCATGCCATGAGACTTTTTTCCCCGGGATGGAGTCTGACCCTCTTTCCTCGGATCAGGATTCAGACTCGGTTGTCAGGTCACAGGCAGAAGCACGACCCGATCAAGTCTGGTGGGATCAGTGTTCTGTGTCTGGCATGCTTCTCCATGCTTGACGATGCTTATTGCCATAGCGCTTTGGCCTTATCTGCCTACTTCAGCAACCCATCCATCAGGTATCCAGCACTGCAACTCCTGCCAGTTGTCCATTTTTGCACTCACCCTCTCACTTCCCCATACCAAGTATGGGTAGGCCGGGGGTTGGGGGCATTTCACTGAGCTACTTCTCTAGTGTCCGGTTGAAGTATTTTGATCTTCTCGGCCGTCGCTGCAGGGGCTCCTCGGGTCAGCCCTTGCTCCCTTTCCCCCATGTATCCTCTCATTCACCAGCAGGTCATTCTCATTTCTGGTTTGTGCCGGGCATCAGGCTCATTCCATTCTTTCACGGGACCGTATTCCTATACTGTTGCCATCTGGGCGCGCGCTAATCCACTTGATGGATTTTTACCTTCCCTTCTTCACCTACAGTTGTGTCTTTTGCCCTCTTTTCATACATACTGACCAGCTAGGCCAAGGCACACCTCAGGCCTTAGTTGATTAGGGTTATCGCATTTCACACTTGAAGACTCTGACTACAAGTATAAGGCTGGCTGAAGGCCAGCCTGTATTTGTGGGAGGAGGCTGAGAGGGCTACTTAAGCCTCCTCCCCTGTCGGGTCTGGGTTGCCGTCGCTTCTGGGTTCCCACCCACCCGTTTCCCCCAGATTTCATGCATACTAATACTCATTGTATTTTTCTTATTCCTACATTCAGGGTATGCCCTCTTTTCAGGCTTACTGACCAGCTAGGCCAAGGCACACCTCAGGCCTTAGTTGATTAGGGTTATCACACTGGTCCCAGGAGACAGCGGGGACCACTGGGAAGGCGCCGCGCTACTCGCGCATGCACAGCAGGGAACCGGGCAGTGAAGCCGCAAAGCTTCACTTCCTGATTCCCTCACTGAGGATGGCGGCGGGGGCAGCCGAGAGACGAGCGATTGCTCGGCTTCGGCTGCCGACATCTTGAGCACCCTGGACAGGTAAGTGTCCATTTATTAAAAGTCAGCAGCTGCAGTATTTGTAGCTGCTGGCTTTTAATATTTTTTTTTTCGCGGGACCTCCGCTTTAATGATGGAGCTCCATTCCTCAAACTGGCATCAACATTTTCGGGTCGTCTGTATGCAATTCAGACGCGCAAAAAAAACACACATGCTCAGAATCAAACAGAAGAGCCGAACTTCCTATTGAACTTCATTGATCTCGGCTCGTCGTACGTCTTGTACGTCACCGCGTTCTTGACGTTCGGAATTTCAGACAAGATTTGTGTGACCGTGTGTATGCAACACAAGTTTGAGCCAACATTCCGTCAGAAAAAAATCCACGGTTTTCTTGTCGGAATTTCCGATTGTGTGTACGCAGCATTAGTTTTTCTCCCACTGACACCCACTTTTCCTCCCACTGAAACCAATGAGGGGGTACAATTCCTCTTTCTGAAATCAACAAAAAGGCACTATTTCTTTCACTGACAATAAGTTTGGGACACTATTCCACCGACTGACTCCTATGATGTAAGGAGGGGCTCCGCCGAGGACACTGATGTATGGAGGGGCTCCGCCGGGGACACTGATGTATGAAGGGGCTCCGCTGGGGACCCTGATGTAAAGAGGGGCTCCGCTGGGGACCCTGATGTATGGAGAGGCTCCGCCGGGGGCACTGATGTAAGGAGGGGCTAGGCTGGGGACACTGATGTAAGGAGGGGCTCCGCTGGGGACACTGATGTAAGGAGGGGCTCCGCTGGGGACACTGATGTATGGAGGGGCTCCGCCGGGGACACTGATGTAAGGAGGAGCTCCGCCGGAGACACTGATGTATGGAGAGGCTCCGCTGGGGACACTGATGTAAAGAGGGGCTCCGCTGGGGACCCTGATGTAAGGGGGGGCTCCACCGGGGACACTGATGTAAGGAGGGACTCCGCCGGGGACACTGATGTATGGAGGGACTCCGCCGGGGACACTGATGTATGGAGAGGCTCCGCTGGGGACCCTGATGTAAAGAGGGGCTCTGCTGGGGACCCTGATGTAAGGAGGGGCTCCGCTGGGGACACTGATGTATGGAGGGGCTAGGCTGGGGACACTGATGTAAGGAGGGGCTCCGCTGGGGACACTGATGTAAGGAGGGGCTCCGCTGGGGACACTGATGTATGGAGGGGCTCCGCCGGGGACACTGATGTAAGGAGGAGCTCCGCCGGGGACACTGATGTATGGAGAGGCTCCGCTGGGGACACTGATGTATGGAGGGGCTAGGCTGGGGACACTGATGTAAGGAGGGGCTCCGCTGGGGACACTGATGTATGAAGGGGCTCCGCTGGGGACACTGATGTATGGAGGGGCTCCGCTGGGGACACTGATGTAAGGAGGGGCTCCGCCGGGGACACTGATGTATGGAGGGGCTCCGCTGGGGACCCTGATGTAAGGAGGGGCTCCGCTGGGGACACTGATGTAAGGAGAAGCTCCGCTGGGGACCCTGATGTAAGGAGGTGCTCCGCTGGGGACACTGATGTATGGAGGGGCTCCGCTGGGGACACTGATGTATGGAGGGGCTCCGCTGGGGACACTGATGTAAGGAGAGGCTCCGCTGGGGACACTGATGTAAGGAGGGGCTCCGCTGGGGACACTGATGTAAGGAGGAGCTCCACTGGGGACCCTGATGTAAGGAGGGGCTCTGCTGGGGACACTGATGTATGGAGAGGCTCTGCTGGGGACACTGATTGAAGGAGGAGCTCCGCTGGGAACCCTGATGTAAGGAGGGGCTCTGCTGGGGACACTGATGTATGGAGGGGCTCCGCTCGGGACACTGATGTAAGGAGGGGCTCCACTGGGGACCCTGATGTAAGGAGGGGCTCCGCTGGGGACACTGATGTAAGGAGGAGCTCCGCTAGGGACCCTGATGTAAGGAGGGGCTCCGCTGGGGACACTAATGTATGGAGGGGCTCCGCTGATGACACTGATGTATGGAGGGGCTCCGCTGGGGACACTGATGTATTGAGAGGCTCAGCTGGGGACACTGATCTATGGAGGGGCTTTGCTGGGGACACTGATGTAAGGAGGGGCTCCGCCGGGGACACTGATGAAAGGAGGGGCTCCGCCGGGGACACTGATGTAAGGAGGGGCTCCGCCGGGGACACTGATGTATGGAGGGGCTCCGCTGGGGACACTGATGTATGGAGGGGCTCTGCTGGGGACGCCTGATGTAAGGACGGACTCTGCTGGGGACACCTGATGGCATCTGGTGACAGGCGACATGGCAGGTGACACGCTCAGGGCTTTCACTGATTCGGCATTATGGTGAGTTGAATAATTTCATTCTTTCTCTCCCTCTTTCTTTCTTTCTCTCTTTCTTTCTTTCTCTCCTTTCTTTCTTTCTCTCTTTCTCCCACCATCCCTCATTCATCTCAGACTCTAACCAGACCCCCTTCTGAGCCACGCCCATTAAGCCACGCCCACTATTCAGCATAAACCACACCCATTCTTTGACGCATTTCTCCGTTGCCTTATGCCACGGCTACAAACAAATGGTTTTGGTAAATCTGATAGACAAAAATCTGCAGAAAATCTAATAGTGTGTATGGGGCTTAACACAAATGACGGAGCAAAGCTCCTCTCACTAGGACCAATGATGGGTTACAATCATGCTTCCCATATATCTGGAAGCTCCAGGTCTTTTCTGCTACAATGAAGCGGAGATCACGTCATGGCAATGCACGCCTCATCGGTCTATTAACCCCTTCTTCTAGCCCCGCCCCCAGGCGGTTCCCAGGTATGATCTTACCACGTGTCTAGCAGAATGAATAGACTGGAGCTCTGTACGCCTTTCCGGCACCAATACTGAGAGTTCACCAAGAATAATAGAAGTCTTGCTCGATACGGCGAGTCCAGATACTGAAGCCCCGGCCAGCTCCGGGAGAGGTCACCATTCCGCTTATAAATGTTTTATAGACCAGCAGCTGAAAAAGTACAGAAAGCGCCACGCTGCAAGCTTGGAAGCCGAGTCTAACAATGAGTCCAAAAACTGCAGAATAGTTCTGGAAGTGGAGCTACTAAATCTCTGAAAAATAAAAGTGTCGATTGATTCCGATGGTTATATTTTAAATAAACATATGCAAGAATGAGAAGAGAAAACGCACAGGAATATAGACAGGTATATCTGGAGATTGATAGATAGTTGTCCACATTCACAGAAATGATAGAACTGAACAACTAACAAATTATTACCCGAATGCAGAGTCTAGTGATACACATAAGGGCAGTCATATTTCCTCATCACATAGGAAGAGTCTGCTTCCTACTACACCATGATTGTACGTTACTGCTCTACCTAGGGACCCTTTCACACTGGAGCGGTTTGCAGGCACTATTGCGCTAAAATAAGCGCCTGCAAACCGACCCTAAACAGCGGCTGCTGTTTCTCCAGTGTCAAAGTCCTGCTAGCAGCATCTTTGGAGCGGTGAGAGGAGCGGTGTGCTTACCGCTCTTCCACCGCTCCTTCCCATTGAAAGTAATGGGAAACCGCGGCTATACCGCCGGCAATGCACCTCCGCAGACTGGCGCATTGCCTACGGTATTAACCCTTTTTCGGCCGCTAGCGGGGGTTAAAACCGCACCGCTAGCGGCCGAATACCGCCGCTAAAAATAGCGACGCTTTACCGCCAGCGCACCTCCCGCCCCAGTGTGAAAGGGGCCTAACAATGCTGACAGAGTTAGTTGATGTATCAAGATTGATTTACTAAAGCAGAGGTCTCCAAACCTTCTGTAGTGGGTATGTACTTTCCCGGGTGTAAATTTGAACTTGGCAGAGACATCAGTGATGTGTAATTCCCTGCAGCCCGGTGGGTGGCGCTGTCGCCCTGGGCTGAGGTTGAATAATTGCTGTGTGCTGTGCCTCCTTTTTGTCCTCCCTCGGCAGCGGTATGGTGGGGCGGGGAACCCACTGTGCTTGCTGGGAGAGGGTATAAAGGGGCCGGGCATCTTTGTCACGGGGTCGAGTCCCAGGCACCTTCAGCTTGTGGACGGTGGTTCGTGTTGGTCCTCTGGGTGGCCTAGGCCCAGAGGACAACCGGAGGTCGTGTTCCATCCCAGGCACCTTTAGCCTGGGGTGAGGTACTCGGATGGAGGTCCGGAGCTCAGTGCCCAACACTGAGTTCAGCGAGGGAAGGAGATCCTAGGGAACCCTGGGAGTGGGTACCCGAATCAGGAAGGCGCAATGGACCGGGGGGGAGCTCCTCACTTGAAGACCCGGTGCAGCATATTGCCGGTGACAGGTGAGCCTCTCGTCGGAGACCGCCTGGAAGGAAATCCCCCTCGTGCGGAGACCGTAACCCACTTTCAGGAAGGAAAGTGGAGAACCAAATTGTGTCTGGGCCTACTCGCATCCACACCTCCTTTCCTGTTCTGTTTCTATCAATCGAGTTCAACTGATTGTGTTCATTCGCAGAAGAATAAAGGAGTGTTGAACTTTAATGGTGTGGAGCTCATTTCCTAACAGACATTGTTCAAGGTGACTCTTGGAGGGAGGATCCAGGTGTACAGCACTGACCCGAAGGTAATACAAGAACGTTGCTTATACAGCACTGACACATGTGGTGGAGGCCAGGCGTGGTGTCCCCGCTCCCTCCCCTCTGAGATACCCCTAGACAAGAGAAAGACGAGACGAGAGAAAGAGGGGAGTGAGGAGGGTGCTACACGTGGGGTCTCGGGTCTGGTATAGTGTTTGTGCACCACAGTATTGAACGTGTCTGTTGGAAGAGTTAAGCGAATAGGCAGGCCTTCATTGGCCGAAGTGCATCCCTGCTCGAAGTCGTGGACATGACCCAATGAAGGGAAAGACCCGCGCAGAAGAGTGGAAAGAGGGGGAAGTTCAGCCGTGTGAAGTACTACACGTGGGGGCTTCTATTGCACTGCGCCACCAGGCACACCCCCATCGCTTAGTTCGTGGGCGTGACTCAGAAACAGAAAAGAAGAAAAGCCCGCGAACTGGAGCAAAGGGGAGGAGTCCAATACGTGTGAAGGACTACACGTGGGACGTTGGCGAAAAAACTTTGCAGTGTGCGATGGATCAGCAACAGGTCGCCATGTTCGGACATACATCGTGGATTCCAGTTCACCCTTCCACCACGACATTGACTGCTGCTGCTCCGGTAACAGATACGGGGATCCGGCTAAAGCCAAGGGGTCGATTCGCCTTGTACTCGTGCATGGACGTCGAGGCCCTGGGTGTGATTTGTCCCGGCTGTTCGGGACTGGTGTGCCAGCTGAAGCCATTCGGGCGATGTGAGGCCTGTGGGGAGTTCCTGTTCGAAGTGGATCCGGCGGTTGAGAGGCCGAGAACCATTTACCCCGGCCGTGCTGCGGGCAACACCACTCAGAGAGGAGGAATCACTGCTGTGACAGCCATCCCTGCACACACTGCAGCGACCGCGGAGGAGGTCGTAAAACCCCAACGGGAGAAATCCGAGGAAGCTGACTCGGTCACCACTGTCTCGCAGCGTCCGCCACCGAAGAGAAAGACCGGCATGGTAGCCCCGACCAGCGGTTGTGGTGGACCGTCTCGCCCGCTTACGCCCGGCCTGGATGGATCCGTCGACAAGAGTTCCGGACGTCCCACTTCAAGTAAAGGCCGAGGTAAGCCAGGCGAAGAGATTTGGTGTGCGGGCGGAGGTGTCGGGAAGTCATAGCCTAGCGAGTCCACGGGAGGTAGTGGCTCCGTTTCTACAACCGGCTGCATACCCGCGGAGGAGTGTGACACCTCTGACCTGGAGTCGCTCTCGGACATGGGAGACGACGTTGCCATGAACGATTTGTTTGCCGAGAAGGGCTGGGACAAAGTACCTCTCGCTTCATCTCGGAGGATCAGAGATCCACCCATGTCAACAGGGGAAAGTACACCCCGGGTGGAGGCACCAGCGCCTGAAGAGAGGTCCCGTCCCCAGCCTGCTTCTACATCCCCGGTGCCATCTGTACCGAAGGCCGGGGAAAAGAGACTATTGCTGCGGGCACCTATGCCCAGATCAGATGTGATCAAGGTCCCTCGCCACCCGGACTCGATAGTGTTGCCTGGTCGAAGGGGACAAAGCTACCATGCCTCCTTTGGCGAGACTACAACGCCTATTTGGCCAAAAGGTTGCTGCAGAATACGGATGGGAGTATCCATACTTGTCAAAGGAACTGCTCTATGAGGTGGAAGTGTGCCGGGAGCGCTGGTACAATGACTTTGTGTGGACCCACCTTCAGGTACCGCACGCCCGCAGGTACCTGGCATGCTCTCCAAAGGCCTCTCAACGTTTCAAGGACTGCAAGGCAGAGTGGATGTTGGGACGACACATCCATGCAGATAAGGTGTTGATCCGACGCAAAGAAGGAGAAGATGTGGAGTATCATCTGGAAACCATGGATCAGCACTTGAAGCCACTTGTTCTGCCGCATCCCCGCTTTTACTTATAGGAGAGAAAAAGACTCTGTTTGTTCTTGATTATGCTGCTGAACTTTCTGGGGCCGTTGCTTTTGTGCCCAGAGAAATGGAGAACTGTTCTTGGTTTGTTCTTCACTTTTCCCGCAAGAGATCTTGGAATCTGGGGTAGATAGGGCCGAAAGAAAAGAGGAAAGTTCCACGGGTGCAGTTACCGCGATGCTGTCACCAGGTGGCAGTGTTGCGCAACGTTAAAACACTTTTCATGCACTCACTCTTTGGAGAAAAGGGATTTCTTCTCGGAGAAGTTTCTTTTCCATTACACGAATACAGGTGTCAGGGTTATATGTGTTAATCCTTTCTTTTCCCTCTGCAGGAGAACATCCCATCAAGTCCACTGGGGATGGGGTGGGTCTTAGTCAGGATGGGTGGGAAAAGTCAAATGTGAATATGTGATTCAAAGTTATGAGTCAATGCTGTTGTTTCTCTTTTGTCTTATTCCCTTTTCTTTACAGGGCTCAGACACAGTGTTTTAGTTGGATAGTTTTTCTAAAAGTTTTATATTTTTGTACAATTGTTAGTCGGTTTCTGGATTGGATTATGTCAGCCGTTGAGGGCATGATTTACTCCAGACACTGGGGACCAGTGTCAAACCACCAGGGGGAGAGTGTAGCGGGTATGTACTTTCCCGGGTGTAAATTTGAACTTGGCAGAGACATCAGTGATGTGTAATTCCCTCCAGCCCGGTGGGTGGCGCTGTCGCCCTGGGCTGGGGTTGAATCATTGCTGTGTGCTGTGCCTCCTTTTTGTCCTCCCTCGGCAGCGGTATGGTGGGGCGGGGAACCCGCCGTGCTTGCTGGGAGAGGGTATAAAGAGGCCGGCCATCTTTGTCACGGGGTCGAGAGTCCCAGGCACCTTCAGCTTGTGGACGGTGGTTCGTGTCGGTCCTCTAGGCGGCCTAGGCCCAGAGGACAACCGGAGGTCGTGTTCCATCCCAGGCACCTTTAGCCTGGGGTGAGGTACTCGGATGGAGGTCCGGAGCTCAGTGCCCAACACTGAGTTCCGCGAGGGAAGGAGATCCTAGGGAGTGGGTACCCGAATCCGGAAGGCGCAATAGACCGGGGGGAGCTCCTCACTTGAAGACCCGAGGCAGCATATTGCCGGTGACAGGTGAGCCTCTCGTCGGAGACCGCCTGGAAGGAAATCCCCCCTCGTGCGGAGACCGTAACCCACTTTCAGGAAGGAAAGTGGAGAACTACATTGTGTCTGGGCCTGTTCGCATCCACACCTCCTTTCCTGTTCTGTTTCTATCAAGGGAGTTCAACTGATTGTGTTCATTCGTAGAAGAATAAAGGAGTGTTGGACTTTAATGGTGTGGGGCTCATTTCCTAACAGACATTGTTCAAGGTGACTCTTGGAGGGAGGATCCAGGTGCACAGCACTGACCCGAAGGTAATACAAGAACGTTGCTTATACCGCACTGACACATGTGGTGGAAGCCAGGCGTGGTGTCCCCGCTCCCTCCCCTCTAAGGTACCCCTAGACAAGAGAAAGACGAGACGAGAGAAAGAGGGGAGTGAGGAGGGCGCTACACTTCTAAACAAGGGACCAGTTTACTATTCTTCAGGCTTTAGGGGGGCCAGTGGGAGTAAACAATGCCAAATTCTTGGTATTGGTGGAAGGAATAGTGCCCCATCAATGGTGTCAGTGGGAAAAATAGTGCCCAATTCTTGGTATCAGTGGGAGGCAAAGTGCCCCATTATTGCTGTCAGCGGAAGGAATAATGCCCCATTGATGGTGTCAGTGGGAGGAATAGTGCCCCATCATTGGTGTCAGTGGGAGGAATAGTGCCCCGCCCATCATTGGAGCACAGGTGTGTCAGGAGGAAGGTGCCTCTGAAGCTGCTCTGTGAGAAGGGAGTGGTGGTGAAATCTATCCCAGCTCCCTGGCCCCCTTTCTGGGGAGGCCATGGAGGGCAGCGGGGCTTCTCCTGCTGGAGGCTCCCAGCCATCTCCTGGGCCGTCAGGTGAACTGCCATCCTCTGCACAAGCCGATCTCTCTGCCCCTGGTGAGGATGAAGGCTCGGAGGCCATTCGGGAGCGAGTGGTGGCCGGGATTAAGGTCCTGAACAGGGAGAGGGACAAGCTCTACAAGCTGAGAGCGGAGTTGAAGCGCCTGCGAAGGCAACGTGAGGGCTTACATAGCCAGAAACGGGGATCCATGGATCCGGAAATCCAGCTGGCCAAGGTCCGTGTGGATCATCAGGAGACCATCGTTGTCATGATGGAAGGCAGAGATGGGCCCTTTAAAGAGAAGTTTTGCAACGACAAGAGGTTTGGAAGGGTGACAAAGATGGAGGTGGAGGAGGAGGAGACCCCCAGTTCTGACCCCCTGCCCCCCCAGGGAGAGGTAAGAAGCCCCAGGCCTTCCCAGGAATCTGGAGGTATGCTGAGGGCCATCCAGGTAATGGAGTCTCCTATGCGGGGGGATCAGATGGTGTTTAATGAGGAAGACATTACTGATGATGTACCTGATAAAGTGAAGCCTGCTAAATCCAATGTTGTGGATAAGACTGTTTTTGTTCCTTTTAACACTGTGACTGACAATGTGCCTAATGACAATCAGGCTGCTAGTCCTGTGTGCAGCAATGTTGTGCCTGCTGAGGCTGCAATGCAGCAAGAGATACATTTAAAAAATGTCATTTCTGTGGATGGACTGCAAGTGTCAGAACAGCCCATTAACCCTTCTTTGGCTGAGTCCAAAGCTGTTTGCCCCACTGCTGCTGAGGACTCTACAGTGCAGCATCAGGAGACAGCTGGTATTGCAGCAACTGTGACTATTCCTGATGGGAATTTGAATAGTTCTGTGACTGATAACAATCACCCCAGTACCAGTGTGATGAGCAATCCTGCTACAGATCCTGCCATTTCAGTTCATACAGTTGATGATGATAATAATACTAATATACAGACTAATGTGACTTCAGTGTCGGCCCTTGGCCTTGATAAACCTACTTTTGCACAGGTGGCACACTCTGCTCCTGGTAGTCCCGCTCCCAAACGGGGTTTTCCACTGCAAGCTGCCACTTTGAGCACCCCAAGATCTGGTCTTGGGTCTCTGGCTTCTGCTGGGGGTCCCAGGCGGAATGTAGTTATTCTGAAATGGGAAGGTGGTGCCATCCCTCCAGCACGGCGTGCAGTGGTGGACTTGATATTGGAGATGGGTTTTGGTGCAAATGACCTGTATGCCTTTATACATGTAGCTGGGACAAGGGACTATACGGTTAGCTTCACCAGGCCAGAGGGTCTTGACCTGTTCTGGGAGCGATATGAGGCTCGGTGCAGGTCAAGACCTGAATGGGAAGGTCTGGTCCCAGTTGCGGTGTCTCAGAGGTCAACAGTAAAAAAAATAACCATTATCCTGACTAATGAGAGTGTTCCTGCTCGGGATCTAGAGGTCTGGTTAAGGAACTATGGGGAGGTTTTGACCAAACCTAATAAAATCCATGATGAGCGTAACATCTGGACTGGGGGATGGTCGGTAACAGTCAGGTTGGCCAGGGATGGGAATGTTGTCCGTCACTTGCCCTCCTCAGCTTTCATAGGGAGGGATAGGATGACTGTTTTCTACCCTGGTCAGCCGAAGCTGTGTCACCGCTGTGGAGAAAAGGGGCACTTGAGCTCCTCCTGTTCAGCCTTGATGTGTTCAGTGTGTCGGGGTCAGGGTCATATGGCTAGGGATTGTACCAGGAAGATCAGGTGCAACCTGTGCCTGCGCCTTGGCCACCCCTACAGCAGATGTCCTGAAGCCTGGCACAATATGGAGAAGGAGGTAGTAGAGGACATGTCAAGGCTGGACGGGATGGAGGGTGAGACCCCTGGTGTACCATCCTCCTCTGCGGTGACCGCCTCCCCCGGTCCTGCTCAGGATCCCTCTCCAGTTCCTGTGGCCACCCCTCCTGTGTCTGTAAGTACTCCTTCTGTTTCTGTCTCTGTGTCCCCCCAGCCTACTGTACCCTCTCCTCTTGTGTCAGAACCTTCAAAGTCTGTGCCCCCCAAGTCAGTTACCCCCCAGGAGTCTACCCCTCCTGAGTCTGACTTAAAGGGATCACCCCCCCAACTAAACAGGGCGCCCCTTCCTCTGTAAAGAAGTCTTGTGGAAAGACTTTAAAGAAAAAAATAAGAGATGAGGGCATCTCTGAGGCTGACCTGCGGTACCTGGAGGAGAGAAGGAAGGTTGGGAGGCGGAAGAGGCAGGCGGTGAGGACGGAACGGGGACGGGAAGCTCCGGTTCCTGTCTCCAGCCGTCATAGGTCCTCCAAGTGGGATATTTCTTCATCCGGAGCTTCTTCTGAGAGAAGTTCCGATTCCGAAATGGACTTTGAGGCGGCCTCTAGAAAGAGAGAGGCTTCTGGTGATGAGCAGCAGAGGGGAGCTAAGAAGCAATCCACCCAATAACCCAAATGGCGGTTCCCCCTCCGTTAAAAGTGGTGACAATTAATGTCGCCAGCATTAAGTCAGTAAGAGCTTGTTCTATGGCCTTCTTTTTGTTCAGCCAATTAGATGCTGAAATTTTATTTTTGCAAGAGACTAGGCTCACCTCCTTGGCAGATATTCATATGGCCAAGAGAGAGTGGAGGTATGGTCCATCTTACTGGTCTCTTGCGGCCGAGCCTTACGGCGGTGTGGCGGTGTTGTTTAAAACCGGCATGGTAACTGTCCGGTGGGTTATTGAGGTGGAGATTGGGAGATGTATGGTCTTAGACGTCCTTGTGGGAGGGCAGGACCTGCGCCTAATCAATGTTTATGGGCCGCACACAAAGTGGGACAGGAAATGCCTTTTTACAAGGATCAAGCCATTTCTTTTTACATCCCGGCAAGTGGTCTTTGGAGGTGACTTTAATACAGTAACTAGGCCCAAGGACAGGAAGGACTTCAAGGACAGGCTGGGATATGATAGCGTTTTTTTAAATAGTATGGTTAGGGATGCTGGTCTTGTGGATGTGCACATTAAGCACCTCCCAGATGACACCGGGTTCACTTTTCATCGTGGTAATAGTCAGAGTAGGATAGATAGGTTTTTTTTGAAGGAGGCCTCTGCTTTCTCGCCCCCAGTGGTGCAGGCAGTAGAGTTCTCTGATCACTGTATGCTATCTGTGGTACTGAATGCTTCAGACGCCCCTCAGAGGGGCAAGGGCATCTGGAGATTAAATTCGACACTACTCAAGGAAGAACATGTTAGACAATCCTTTGAGGAATTCTTTCAGGCACAGGTGACCATCCTGGACTTTTGTAGCAGCAAGGCTGAGTGGTGGGAGCTGACCAAAAAGAGGATCGCTGGATTCTTCAGGGGCCTAGCCAATAGAAATCAGTTTAATAAATACATGACCTACCAACGTTTACGGAGGAAGCTGGATATTCTTGTCTCGAGAGGAGGAGATCCTGGGGCAATCTCCGAAGTGAAACTCCTTCTCAGGAAGTGTCAATATGACCGGCATGCCTCTTTGGTTCTGGAGAGGGACTATGGGAAGTACCACTCGCCTGACCCTTACCAGAACTGCAAACAAGGTGTAGCTGTTAAAACGGTCGTTGGCCTTAAGGACAGTACAGGTTCCTTGACAAAGTCCAGGTCAGGGATTCTGGAAGTCGTGAGGTCCTTTTATGCCGACCTTCTTGGGAGGAAAGAGCTTGATCGTGACAAGATGGAAAGCTTTTTGGACTCTACTCCAGGTCTAAATGGTGGAGATGTTCCATTGATGAATTTGACAGAGGAGATCACAGTCGAAGAGGTGATGAGGGCAATTGAACAGCTTGCCATCAAAAAGTCGCCTGGACCGGATGGCTTGACGGCTGAGTTTTACAAAGCCTTTAAGTCTATTCTGGCCCCGCATTTGGTAGAGGTTTTTAACAGTTGCCTTGCTGAGGGGGTGCTTTCCCCTTCCATGAGGCACTCGGCTGTGATTCTTCTTTCAAAGGGTAAAGATCCTTCGATGATTGAGAATTGGCGCCCCATCAGCCTTCTTAATGTCGATAGAAAGATACTGGCAAAGATATTTTTCTGGCGCCTATCGTCAGTGGCAGAGTCTTTGCTTTCTCGCCATCAGCACTGTTTGCTCCAGGGTAGGAGCACCTTCACAGCGGTTTTAGCTGTCCGGGAGGCCTTGGAGCGGTGCAGGGCTGCAGGCTGGGGAAAGTATTTGCTGACATTGGATCAGGCAAAGGCTTTTGATCGTGTTAACCATGAGTACCTGTGGTTGCTCCTTAGTAAGTACGGTCTGCCGGGTGGTTTTGTCGATTGGCTGAAAGTCTTGTATAAGGGGGCAGAAAGCTTCCCTCTTGTTAATGGTTGGGTTGGACAGTCCTTTGGGGTTGGCTCCGGGGTGCGCCAGGGTTGTCCCCTGAGTCCCCTGCTCTATGTGTTTCCAATCGACCCCTTCATCAGGAGGCTAGAGAGCGGCATGTTGTGTGGGGTACCAGTGGGGCTCCCGGGTGAGCCGCCATTGAGGGTTGTTGCCTATGCGGATGATGTGTCGGTGATTGTCACTGGGACGGATGAAGCGGAGGAGGTGGTCTCTCTGACATCACGGTATTCTGAAGCATCAGGCTCCAAGATCAATCAGGAAAAGACTGAAGTTTTCTGGATGGGAAAGGATGGTGAGGGTTTTGATCTCCCGGACACCTTTCCAGTGCCCCAGGAAAGAATTAAGATACTAGGCATTGAATTTGGACCCGGCGATTATGGCCTCAAAAACTGGGAAGGCAGACTGGAAATTGCCAATACTAAGGTGGTCAGCTGGAAGAGATGGAAGTTATCTATGAGGGAAAGGGTTGATCTGATTAAGACTTACCTGATTCCGATCTTCTTGTATGTCAGCTTTGTCTGCATCTTGCCAGTGTCTCTCTATGCTAGGGTCAGTAGTGTGTTCTTCCAGATGCTGTGGGGGAACAGACTGAACCCCATCAAGAGGAATGTCACCTACCTATCCAGGAGGGAGGGTGGCTTAGGTATGGTCAACCCAGTTCTTTTCTTTTCACTGCTATTTCTAAAGTTTAACATTGGTAATATGCTTGCAGTGGAACCTCCTGGATGGGTAGGCATATTTAGATCTTGGTTTAGGCCTTTTCTACGACTTTGGGAAGAAGGTGGCCAAGTGAAGAATCGCAGGGGTCATCGTGGTCAGCTACCAGCCTATGTCGCTCCGTGCCTGAAGTTACTGCGGCAGTGGCGATTGTCGGCTGAAGATCTCAGATCGGTTCCAAGGAAAGTCCTTATGAGTCGAGTCTTGAGCGAAGTCTTTCATGACCCACTGGCCTTAAGGGATTGCCCGGGCCCAGTTTTGAGGGTGGGGTTAAGACTGATTAATTTGGATAGAGTACCCCCTAAATTTAGGGATCTGGCCTGGTTGTGCTTCCATGGGAAGCTCTATGTTCGGGGCAATTTGAAATTCCGCAGTGGGATGGATCGTAGCTGTCCTCGGGAGGAGTGTGCAGATGAGGAGGAGACTATGGATCATTTTCTGCTTCATTGCCCTTTTAACATAGAGGTGTACAAACAGGTGGGGCGGGCCCTCGGTGTCCCTTTCCTCTCCAGGCTAGGTTATGCTGAGTGGGTGTACGGAGCATTCAATACCGGTGGAGTTTTTTGTTTGGATACACTTTTTTTAGTTAGCCTAGTAGTCCGTTATTTCACCTGGAATGCACGGTGTCAGGTCAGCATTCGGCAAAAACTCCTTCCTGTTGAGGTGGTGGTGTATGACATTTTGCATGAGGTGGGGAAGATTCGGGAGCTTGAGAGACACAAGCGGGGTCAGGGGGCTTGGTTGAAGGCGTGGAGGGGTTTCATGCCTCACTGCCAGGAGTCTCTTTCCCGGGTGTGGCTGTCTGTCTCTTATCACCCTAGATTATCAGTATTTTTGATAAATGGCTGCGTACATAGGTGATGGGTTGTGCCTCTTAGGCCCTCTCTGCTGCTTTATGTAAATAGTTTTCTAGGGATGTTTTGGTAGTGGATTATGTATATATTGTATATATTCTGAACATGGATGTGTATTCCTTTGTTTTCTGTTGAAGTTTTGTACTATGGTTTTGTTTTTTACTTTTGTATAAAAATTGGTTGCTTGATTCTTTTCAATAAAAGATCAATAGTGCCCCATTGATGGTGTCAGAGGAAAGAATAGTACCCCCAGGGTTGGATAAAGGCAAGCAAAGACCCATCACTGGCCCCTGGGCCGCAGTTTGGAGACCCCTGTACTAAAGGTTTAGAGAATGTTTATATGTTTGCATTGCAACAACGCATAGGAAAACACATATTTTGTCGTATTCATTTCGATCAGCACCTCACCACAAAATTACAATTTAGTAACACTGATTATTATAAAGCAGCCTCCTGTTTTTAATTAAAGTGGAACCTTCAGTCATTTTTTCATCTTTCCATCTATTAAATCTTCTGCCCTTGTTGTTGTTGTTTTACCTTTGAATAGTAAAACATTTTTTTTTTACAGTAAATCCCTTATACAGCCCTCTTCCTGTTTCCTGTCTGGTCATGAGCCCAGGATTATGACATCATGCACAGCTCTCTCTATCACTCTCACTTTCGTGAGAGTTTGCCAGGGAGGAAAGGGGGATGAGTCATAAGAGGCCCAATGAGAGCTGCAGAGCTGGAGGTGTGTCTGTGTAAATCCAGGAAGTGAACAGGCAGCAGCTTCAGCTGCCCACAGTTAAAATGGCTGCAGCCAGACTCAGTGGAGGGAGATTTCTGCAGCATATTTTGCAAGTACAAAATCACAGTGTATATAAAATAATATGCAGATTGGTTGGAGGGAAGCTTCAGAATGGCAAAAGATGTTTTTATTACAAATGATGTGAGCAGACTGCAGTTCTTCTTTAAACTCGAGTCCTTCTTTATTGTTACCGATGGAATGGGACTGACATAGGAAACACTCAGTTTGTCTTGTTTAGCCTGAAATGATACGTTTTGCTTGCAGTAAACTTGACCATAGCTTGACTTTAATTGAAACAACAGGCTTAAAAGGTGAAGCAAAGCTTGGTGACAGCCTGACCCCAGCAAATGGCTGTGTGACCCTCATCAAAGGCTTTCCTGGGGGGACCGACCTATGTCCCCTTATGGAGGAATGGCAGTTTTAGGCCTCTTGCTGAGAAAATGTTGTAAATCCACATAACTGATCCTTACAATCCATCCTGTCTAAAAAAAAAAAAAACTGCTACAGCACTGAAGGCATGCCAAAGAGGCCTCTAAACTGCCATTCTCACATACAGAGCATCTGGAAAGTATTCACAGCACTTCACTTATTCAACATTTTGTTATGTTACAGCCTTATTCCAAAATAATTCATTCTTTTCCTCAAAATTCTACAAACAATCCCCCATAATGACAACGTGAAAGAAGTTTGTTTGAAATCTTTGCTAATTTATTAAAAATAAAAAAACGAAAAAATCCCATGTACATAAATATCACAGGCTTCTCCCATGTACATAAATATCACAGGCTCCTCCCATGTACATAAATATCACAGGCTCCTCCCATGTACATAAATATCACAGGCTCCTCCCATGTACATAAGTATCACAGGCTCCTCCCATGTACATAAATATCACAGGCTCCTCCCATGTACATAGGTATCACAGGCTCCTCCCATGTACATAAGTTTTACAGGCTCCTCCCATGTACATAAGTATCACAGGCTCCTCCCATGTACATAAATACCACAGGCTCCTCCCATGTACATAAGTATCACAGGCTCCTCCCATGTGTACATAAGTATCACAGGCTCCTCCCATGTGTACATAAGTATCACAGGCTCCTCCCATGTACATAAGTATCACAGGCTCCTTCCATGTACATAAGTATCACAGGCTCCTTCCATGTACATAAGTATCACAGGCTCCTCCCATGTACATAAGTATCACAGGCTCCTCCCATGTACATAAGTATCACAGGCTCCTCCCATGTACATAAGTATCACAGGCTCCTCCCATGTACATAAGTATCACAGGCTCCTCCCATGTACATAAGTATCCCAGGCTCCTCCCATGTACATAAGTATCACAGGCTCCTCCCATGTGTACATAAGTATCACAGGCTCCTTCTATGTACATAAGTATCACAGGCTCCTCCCATGTGTACATAAGTATCACAGGCTCCTCCCATGTGTACATAAGTATCACAGGCTCCTCCCATGTACATAAGTATCACAGGCTCCTTCCATGTACATAAGTATCACAGGCTCCTCCCATGTACATAAGTATCACAGGCTCCTCCCATGTACATAAGTATCACAGGCTCCTCCCATGTACATAAGTATCACAGGCTCCTCCCATGTACATAAGTATCACAGGCTCCTCCCATGTACATAAGTATCACAGGCTCCTCCCATGTACATAAGTATCACAGGCTCCTCCCATGTACATAAGTATTCTCAGCCTTTGCCATGACACTCAGAATTGAGTTCAGGAGCCTCCTGTTTCCACTGATCATCCATGAGATGTTTCTACAACTTGATTGGAGTCCACCTGTGGTAAATTCAGTTGATTGGACATGATTTGGAAAGGCACACACCTGTCTATATAAAGGCCCCACAGATAACAGTGCATGTCGGAGCACAAACCAAGCCATGAAGTCCAAGGAATTGTCTGTAGACCTCGGAGACAGGATTGTATGGAGGCACAGAACGGGGGAAGGGTACAGAAAAATGTATGCAGCATTGAAGGTCCCAATGAGCACAGTGGCCTCCATCATCTGTAAATGGAAGAAGTTTGGAACCACCAGGACTCTTCCTAGAGCCACCCGGCCAAACTGAGCAATCGGGGGAGAGGTGCCTTAGTCAGGGAGGTGACCAAGAACCCGATGGTCACTCTGACAGCTCCAGCATTTCTCTGTGGAGAGAGGAGAACCTTCCAGAAGAACAACCATCTCTACAGCAGGGGCAGATCCAGGGGGGGGGGGCAACAGGAAAATTGCCCCCCCCCGAAAATACCACACTGACATGTCATGTTGTCACTTGCCTCTGCCTGTATCTCTCTCTGACATCAGCCAGTCAGCGGCACCGAGAGAGAGACTCCTCTAATGTTATTAAGCCACTGCGCCGCACTGACCAGGAGCCGGAGGAGGTGGGTGGAGCCAGTCGTTGCTAGTGCCTGGCGTCTAGCAACGAGTGATGTCAGTGAGTCATGTCGGACTCGAGTCTCAGACGAGTGACGTCAGTGAGTCTCAGAGCCGACGTGACAAATAGGGGAACAGTTAATGCTGCAGTTTAGACAGACTAGTTAAAATGTCCTCCGCCCACTGTCAGTGGCAGAGCGCCAGCATTCTTCCTTCTCTGAGTGAGTGTTGGCTCCACCCACCTCCTCCCCCCATCTTCTCCACCTTGCAGTCTGCAGAGTGACGTGGCAAGTGACAATCCGGAACTTGTGGCAGGTGACGTGGCAAGTGGACAATCTGCAACATGTGGCAGGTGACAATCTGGAACTTGTGGCAGGTGACGTGGCAAGTGACAATCCGGAACTTGTGGCAGGTGACGTGGCAAGTGACAATCTGCAACTTGTGGCAGGTGACGTGGCAAGTGGACAATCCGCAACATGTGGCAGGTGACGTGGCAAGTGGACAATCCGCAACATGTGGCAAGTGACAATCCGGAACTTGTGGCAGGTGACGTGGCAAGTGACAATCCAGAACTTGTGGCAGGTGACGTGGCAAGTGACAATCCGGAACTTGTGGCAGGTGACGTGGCAAGTGACAATCCGGAACTTGTGGCAGGTGACGTGACAAGTGACAATCCGGAACTTGTGGCAGGTGACGTGGCAAGTGACAATCTGCAACTTGTGGCAGGTGACGTGGCAAGTGGACAATCCGCAACATGTGGCAGGTGACGTGGCAAGTGGACAATCCGCAACATGTGGCAGGTGACGTGGCAAGTGACAATCAGGAACTTGTGGCAGGTGACGTGGCAAGTGACAATCCGGAACTTGTGGCAGGTGACGTGGCAAGTGACAATCCGGAACTTGTGGCAGGTGACGTGGCAAGTGACAATCCGCAACATGTGGCAGGTGACGTGGCAAGTGGACAATCCGCAACATGTGGCAGGTGACGTGGCAAGTGACAATCCGGAACTTGTGGCAGGTGACGTGGCAAGTGACAATCCAGAACTTGTGGCAGGTGACGTGGCAAGTGACAATCCGGAACTTGTGGCAGGTGACGTGGCAAGTGACAATCCATAACTTGTGGCAGGTGACGTGGCAAGTGACAATCCGGAACTTGTGGCAGGTGACGTGGCAAGTGACAATCTGCAACTTGTGGCAGGTGACGTGGCAAGTGGACAATCCGCAACATGTGGCAGGTGACGTGGCAAGTGGACAATCCGCAACATGTGGCAGGTGACGTGGCAAGTGACAATCCGGAACTTGTGGCAGGTGACGTGGCAAGTGACAATCCGGAACTTGTGGCAGGTGATGTGGCAAGTGACAATCCGAAACTTGTGGCAGTTGACGTGGCAAGTGACAATCCGGAACTTGTGGCAGGTGACGTGGCAAGTGGACAATCCGCAACATGTGGCAGGTGACGTGGCAAGTGACAATCCGGAACTTGTGGCAGGTGACGTGGCAAGTGGACAATCCGCAACATGTGGCAGGTGACGTGGCAAGTGACAATCCGGAACTTGTGGCAGGTGACGTGGCAAGTGGACAATCTGCAACATATGGCAGGTGACAATCCGGAACTTGTGGCAGGTGACGTGGCAAGTGGACAATCTGCAACATGTGGCAGGTGACAATCCGGAATTCGTGGCAGGTGACGTGGCAAGTGACAATCCAGAACTTGTGGCAGGTGACGTGGCAAGTGGACAATCCTGAACTTGTGGCAGGTGATGTGGCAAGTGACAATCTGGACCTTGTGGCAGGTGACGTGGCAAGTGACAATCCGGAACTTGTGGCAGGTGACGTGGCAAGTGACAATCCGGAACTTGTGGCAGGTGACGTGGCAAGTGACAATCCTGAACTTGTGGCAGGTGATGTGGCAAGTGACAATCCGGAACTTGTGGCAGGTGACGTGGCAAGTGACAATCCGGAACTTGTGGCAGGTGACGTGGCAAGTGACAATCCAGAACTTGTGGCAGGTGACGTGGCAAGTGGACAATCCTGAACTTGTGGCAGGTGATGTGGCAAGTGACAATCTGGACCTTGTGGCAGGTGACGTGGCAAGTGACAATCCGGAACTTATGGCAGGTGACGTGGCAAGTGACACGCTCAGGGCTCCCACTAATTCTGCATTATGGTGAGTTGAACTATTTCTTTTTATATTACAATGTAATAATAGAAATAATGCGATACAACCATCCTGACACCATAACAACCATGGATTGAAGCGCTAACACCAGTCATTTCCCTGATAATTTGCCTGCAAAAAATCGTATTTTCTGGCAGTGCCCCTCCCGAGACTAGACTCTGGATCTGTCCCTGCTCTGCAGCACTCCACCAATCAGGCCTGTATGGGGGAGTGGCCAGACGGAAGCCACTCCTCAGTAAAAGGCACATGACAGCCCACCTGGAGTTTGCCAAAAGGCACCTGAAGGACTCTGAGAACATTAAAAATTAATTGGTCTGATGAAACAAAGATTGAACTTTTTGGCCTGAATGGCAAGCGTCATGTGTGGAGGAAACCAGTCACCGCTCATCGCCTGGCCAATACCATCCCTACTGTGAAGTAGGGCTGGGAAAAAAGTCGATTTTAATCTTGAATCGAGTTTTGAGCTCAAATCGATTCAGATTTGAAGAAAATCGATTTTTTTAGATTTTTTTTTTTTTTTTTTAGATTTTTTTTTTCCTTCAAAGTTTCCGTAGCAGGGCTGCAGGGGGCGTATCCGGAATGGCACTGGACGGCGTTACCCCAATTACATCGACTCGCCGCAGCCGCCGCGAGTAGATGTAATGTAACACTAACTAACCGCAAGCCGCCGTCTGCCTACCTGATTAGCTTGTCATGCAGACAGACGGCGGCCATTGCAGTGTTCAAAAGCCGCGCCTCCCAAGTCCTCGTCTGTGATAGGCGGAACACTCAATTTCACAGCAGGCAGTGTTCAGCCTATCACGGACATCCTCTCATCCTTGTCTGTGTTATGAGGATGAGCGGATGTCCATGATAGGCAGAACACTGAATGCTGAGAAATTGAGTGTTCCGCCTATCACAGACGAGGAGGAGGCGCGGCTTTTGAATACTGGAATGGCTGCCGGTGTAGCAGTAAAATCCGTATCCCATGAAAATCTGCATCAGGTACGGGCACAGTGATTGAAGCAAGGGCAGAGTGAGGCATGGGCACAGTGAGACACGGGCACAGTTCAATTCAACTAAGAGTAGCCTCAAGATTTTTTGTTGTTTTATTAGCCAAATCCAAATACAGTATTAATAATTTGGATGTTTAACAATCTTTGTTGCACACTGACTTTGCAGTTAGAGAAAGGGTTTGCCTTTGCAATTTTGTTTGTTGATGCACTTCAATCAATATAATAAAAAAAAAAATATCAAATCGAATCATAAATCGAGTTTTTTATAAAAAAATCGCAGATTTTTTTTTTTGGGGGGAAATCGCCCAGCCCTACTGTGAAGCATGGTGGTGGCAGCATCACGCTGTGGGAATGTTTTTCAGTGGCAGGAACGGGGAGACTAGTCAGGATTGAGGGAAATATTAATACAGCAATGTACAGAGACATCCTTGATGAAAACCTGTTCCGGAGTGCTCTGGACCTCAGACTGGGGCGAAGGTTCATCTTCCAACAGGACAACAACCCTAAGCACACAGCCAAGATAGCAAAGGAGTGGCTACGGGACATGTTGTTGAGTTGCCCAGCCAGAGCTCAGACTTGAACCCGATTGAACATCTCTGGAGAGATCTGAAAATGGCTGTGCACCGACACTCCCCATCCAACCTGATGGAGCCTGAGAGGTCCTGCAAAGAAGAATGGGAGAAACTGCCCAAAAATAAGTGTGCCGAGCTTGTAGCATCATATTCAGAAATACTTGAGGCTGTAATTGGTGCCAAAGGAGCTTCACCAAAGTATTGAGCAAAGACTGATACTTATGTACATGGGAGGAGCCTGTGATACTTATGTACATGGGAGGAGCCTGTGATACTTATGTACATGGGAGGAGCCTGTAAAACTTATGTACATGGGAGGAGCCTGTGATACTTATGTACATGGGAGGAGCCTGTGATACTTATGTACATTGGAGGAGCCTGTGATACTTATGTACTGGAAGTCTTCTTTATAGGCTAGATCAGGGGTCTCCAAACTTTCTGAAGAAAGGGCCAGTTTACTATCCTTCAGGCTTTAGGGGGGCCAGACTGTGCAAATAATGCCAGATCTTTGGTACTGGGGGGGGGGGGAATATTGTCCCATCATTGGCATCAGTGGAGGGAATATTGCCCCATTGTTGGTGTCAGTGGCAGGAATAGTGCCACAAGGGCCAGATAAAGGCAAACAAAGGGCCGCATCCGGCCCCAGGGCCACAGTTTGGAGACCACTGGGATAGATAGATAGATATGGAGAGAGAAATTATTATATGCAGTAAACCCCCCCCCCCCATCGCGGGGGTTACATTGCGGACCTACCAGCGAAAAGTGAAAATCCGCGAAATAGAAAGACCCTATTTAAATACGCCCTTGGCATGTTTTGGTAACTTTTTAATAGCATTTAAAGGTCTTTAAACACACTTTTAAGCAATAGAAACACATAAAAGATAGAGAGAGAGCAAGAGCATTGTAAAAACACAAAAATATTGTCATCTGCACATGCTCCGAATCGCGTTACCACCCCCCTCTAACGTCACCGCCCTCGGTGCGGTCCACGAGCGAGGCATGCGTTCCACCGCAGCCTCGCTCTGATTCTTCGCTACATAACCGCGAATTGGCGAAATATTACCGCAATATCAGTATTAATAGGTCCTAAATTAAAATAGCGCAATATACCGGGACCGCAAAAACTGAACCGCGATAGAGCGGGGGTTTACTGTAATAAAAGACATAACAATCACATAGCAAACAAAATCAAAGATGAAATGATACAACAGGTCTGTCCTGAGGAGCTTACGATCTAAAAGGATAAGACATAGAAATAAAGGGTTAATATCTAAGAAAGCTATGTATAAGATGTTGTACGCCTTATCAGATATATACAGTACATGTCACTATTTATGGTAAGTGCTTATCATGTTCCCCTTGCAGCATTGGGATCGTGGGTTCAGGTCCAACCATGGCACTGTCTGCATGTAGTTTGTATGTTCTTCCCATGTTTGTGTTGCATTCCTTCTGCAGTCCAATACCACCATGGTAGGTAATAAGATTGCACCCAAACCTGGCTCTGGTTTTCATGTATGTGTCTGTGACATGACAGTGGATTGTAAGTTCCTTCGGGGTCAGGTGTGAATGCTCTGTGTATGTTGGAATGTTCTGCTGCTTTGTTGGTACTAAGGAAATATCTGTGTTTAGGCAATGGAAGGTATGGAAGGTATGGAAGGGATGGAAGGGATGGAAGGTATGGAAGGGATGGAAGGTATGGAAGGGCTGGAAGGTATGGAAGGTATGGAAGGGATGGAAGGTATGGAAGGTATGTAAGGTATGGAAGGGCTGGAAGGGCTGGAAGGTATGGAAGGTATGGAAGGTATGGAAGGTATGGAAGGGATGGAAGGGATGGAAGGTATGGAAGGTATGGAAGGTATGGAAGGTATGGAAGGGATGGAAGGGATGGAAGGTATGGAAGGGCTGGAAGGTATGGAAGGTATGGAAGGGATGGAAGGTATGGAAGGGATGGAAGGGATGGAAGGGATGGAAGGGCTGGAAGGGCTGGAAGGTATGGAAGGGATGGAAGGGATGGAAGGTATGGAAGGGCTGGAAGGGCTGGAAGGGCTGGAAGGGCTGGAAGGTATGGAAGGTATGGAAGGTATGGAAGGTATGGAAGGGCTGGAAGGTATGGAAGGTATGGAAGGGATGGAAGGTATGGAAGGGATGGAAGGTATGGAAGGGATGGAAGGGCTGGAAGGGCTGGAAGGTATGGAAGGGATGGAAGGGATGGAAGGTATGGAAGGGATGGAAGGGATGGAAGGGATGGAAGGTATGGAAAGTATGGAAGGGATGGTCGGGATGGTCTGTGCCGGTGCTACCATAAGACCGAGACCCAGGGATGACCTGTATTCCAGTCTACACAGCGGTTCCCCATAGAAGGTTCCAATGTAGGGAGGGGGATCTGATCTCGCAGTTACAGTGTGTTCCTGGCCTGGAACACGAAGGACATATCATGTACTTTTTATTATTTTTCGGAGGTTAGAACTCAGAATCACAGAGAGCTGTCACCTCCCAGATTTCCTGTTTACCCAACATGACATTTAACCTGAAGCAGAAAATAATCTGCGCCGCAATGTCCTATCATACGCTGAGTCAGGAGGATGGCGGTTTAAAGGGACAATACGTGAAGGCAAATAAAGTGTTACTAAACCCTACATGGAGAGAATAAAATGTAGCAAAATTTTTCATATTGATACGTTTTCCATCCCCTTTTCCCACGCATCAACCCTGCACTCCATACATAGCGCAGCCCCTCAACCCTGCACGCCATACATAGTGCACCCCTCAACCTTGCACTCCATACACTGCGCACCCCTCAACCCTGCACTCCGTACACAGCGCGCCCCTCAACCATGCACTCCATACATAGCGCAGCCCCTCAACCCTGCACTCCGTACACAGCGTGCCCCTCAGCCTTGCACTCCACACACAGGGAAACCCTGCACTCTGTACTCAGCGTGCCCCTCAGCCTTGCACTCCATACACAGGGAAACCCTGCACTCTGTACACAGCGCACCCCTCAGCCCTGCACTCCGTACACAGCGCATGCCTCAGCCCTGCACTCCGTACACAGCGCACCCCTCAACCCTGCACTCCATACACAGCGCACCCCTCAACCCTGCACTCCATACACAGCGCACCCCTCAACCCTGCACTCCATACATGGCACACCCCATAAACCCTGCACTCCATACATGGCACACCCCATAAACCCTGCACTCCATACATAGCGCAGCCCCTCAACCCTGCACTCCATACACGGCACACCCCTCAACGCTGCACTCTGTACACAGCGCGCCCCTCAACCTTGCACTCAATATACAACGCAACCCTGCACTCTGTACACAGCACACCCCTCAGCCCTGCACTCCGTACACAGCACACTCCTCAACCCTGCACTTTGTACACAGTGCACCCCTTAAACCTGCACTCCGAACACAGTGCATGCCTCAGCCCTGCACTCTGTACATAGCACACCCCTCAACCCTGCACACCGTACACAACGCACCCCTCAGTCCTGCACTCCGTACACAGCGCACCCCTCAACCCTGCACTGTAATGATGTGCTGTAACCTCTAGCAACCATCCAGTGCGTGGTAAATATGCGCTGTAGCCTCTAGCACCAGTGAGTGGTAAATATGTTCAGTAACCTTCAGCAACCAATCAGTGAACAGTAATGATCTGCTGTCATTTCTAGCAACCAATCAAAGTAGTGAGCAACAATAATGATGTGCGCTAACCTCTAGCAACCAATTGGTGAGCGGTAATGATGTGCCATAACCTCTAGCAACCAATCAGTGAGCAGTAATAATGTGCAGTAACCTCTAGCAACCAATCAGTGAGTGGTAAGTATGTGCAGTAACCTCTGGCAGCCAATCAGTGAGCAGCCATAATGTGCAGTAACCTCAAGCAACCAATCAGCAATCAGAAATTATGTGCTGTAAGCTCTAGCAACTAATCACTGAGCCGTAACGTCTGCTGTAACGTCTGGCAACCAATCGCTGCCTGATCTGCTGCAGTGAACTGATTTTGAGTCTATCTGCTATTTATTGTATGTCTCAGAGTGGGGGCTTGTGGGGGGCAAAAAAAATGTTTACCAAAGGTCCGATCAACAATAAAGACGGCCCTGCCTGTAGGCAAGGTTTACCTCCTGGTCCAAAACAGAAAAAGTGACACATGGAGAGGTAAACGTGGCCTGGCAGGCGCAGCTCGCTCCCATCGCCTGGATCTGCTCTCGGTGACATTATATAACCAGACACTTTTATTTTAATCAGATTTCCATTCCGGGAAAAGGTTTCTGGAAACGCATCAATTTTCAGTTTAGTTTTTGCCGGTTCAGAATAAAACAAAAGATTTTATGAGTTGTTTTTTTTTTCTCAGTTCTTTGTTTAAGAATTTAACAACTTAAAGAATTACAATCGAGCCGAGAAAAGTGTAATTAACAAGATTTAAAGCTGAAGTTTATTCTGCTTATATTTTTTCTTCCCCCTGGTTCCTCCTCCCCCCACCTATCAACATGCTAATGACATTTTGAATTTTTTTTTTTCCGTTTTTATGACTTGCCTTATTTTAGAAGTCATCACTGGCTCTCTGTGCTCCTCTATGCAATGCAGGAAGAATGTGGCCGATGGGAGGGGCTGGTAGAGGGCTGTACATGGCTTCCTGTAATCATCCCAGCTGCCGGGCCTAAGTACTCCACTCAACAGCCCTCAGTCCTGATGCAAGCAGTGGGCTGGCTCTTGGGAGGAGATATGCAAATATCAAAATCCCTTGATAGGTGGGTGTCAGTCTGGAGGAGTTGGGTGTTTCCCAGGCAGGCTGTGATGCTGACCTGCTATTGGCAGGGCCATCTTTAATATTGATTGGACCCTGGGCAAACAGTTTCCTGGACCTTCCCGAATCCACTTGTCAACCATTTGCAGGCAGTGTGGGCTCAAGGGAAAGCTGCTTTGGGCCCCACAACAATGACTGGGCCCAGGGCAGCTGCCCCTTTTGCCCTGTGTTGCCCGATCAGCTGGTGTGACGTCACCATAACGCATGCGCACAACGTAGGAGGCATTTTTGGAAGGGAGATACAATTTGGCAGGAACAATTGAAAGATATGCAAACAGCGGAGGCAGACGGTAGTTGTCAGATTGTGCCTCGCTGTTGCAGGGCGGGTTTACAGTGTGCTCAAGGTCGGGTTTGGTCTGTGTTGCCATGGTAACGTCATGCCAACTGATCGGGAAATCAGCTGGAGTGCCCTTCCATACTGCGCATGCGCGGGCACTTTTCGATGGAGGGCACTATTCGATAGAACACCGGCACCTGCACCTGAAGCCGATTGACAAATCGGTTTGGGGGTAGGGTGACCACGTGTCTCGGATTGCCTGGGACAGTCTCGCAATTGGCAAGTCTGTCCCAGGTCCCAGGCACCTTCATTCCGGGACAATACAGGGTCCCAGAATGAAGCTGACCCTGCCATAGCGCTGGCACTTGGTCCGCCTCCACCATCACCTGAGAGACTCTTTTACTGGCCAGGCCACTGGTTGGTTGCTAGAGCTGCCTGGCGTCTAACAACTGGTGACGTCATGGCCGCGACTCCCTGCATTCAAAGCGGAGGAGGAGTTAACTTCCTCCTCCTCCGAACCTAGTGCTCTCCACATAGGGTGACCACGTGTCCCGGATTGCCCGGGACAGTCCCGCATTTTGCAGGTCTGTCCCGGGCACCTTCATTCCAGGACAATACAATGTCCCGGAATGAAACTGACACAGCCACCCCCCAAGCCAAACTAATGCCCCCAAAAAAAGGCCTCCACATCACCGCTTTACTCACTGACAGTACTTGTCCTGGCCGGGAATGCCTGGAGAAGCACAGTCCCCGCCCCCTGCTTGTGATTGGAGAAATAATAAATCCCGCCTCTTGTGTCCAATCACTGTGCTGTGATTCGCTACAGTACAAGCTGATTTTTGGGAAGGGGGGGGTCCCTGAATGGAAGTTTGGAAATGTGGTCACCCTATCTCCACACGGCCGGCTCTGCCTCCACCACGGACGTCCACTCCACCCACCTCCTCTATCATCTCTGGGCCGGCTCTGCCTCCACCACAGACTCTGGCACCCACCCACCTCCTCTATCTTCTCTGGGCCGGCGAAGGCTCCGCCTCCGCCTCCACCGCGGATGTCCACTCCACCCACCTCCTCTATCATCTCCGGGCCAACTCTGCCTCCACCATGAACGTCCGCTGGCACAAACCTCCTCTATCATCTCCGGACTCCAGCATGATTGGGCACAGTGGGCAGGCTGCAGGTGGCAAGTGACACTGCACAGTGGGCAGGCTGCGGGTGGCAAGTGACACTGCACAGTGGGCAGGCTGCGGGTGGCAAGTGACACTGCATCTGGTGGCATGTGACGGTGACAAGTGGCAAGCTACATCTGGTGGCAAGTGACAAGCTGCATCTGGTGGCAAGCAACAGTGGCAAGTGACAAGCTGCATCTGGTGGCAGGCGACGGTGGCAAGTTACACACTGCATCTGGTGGCAGAAGACAGTGGCAAGTGACAAGCTGCATCTGGTGGCAAGTGACATGCTGTATCTGGTGGCAAGCAACAGTGGCAAGTAACAAGCTGCATCTGGTGGCAGGCGACGGTGGCAAGTTACACACTGCATCTGGTGGCAGGCGACAGTGGCAAGTGACACGCTGCATCTGGTGGCAGGCGATGGTGGCAAGTAACAAGCTGCATCTGGTGGCAAGTGACATGCTGTATCTGGTGGCAAGCAACAGTGGCAAGTAACAAGCTGCATCTGGTGGCAGGCGACGGTGGCAAGTGACACACTGCATCTGGTGGCAGGCGACAGTGGCAAGTGACAAGCTGCATCTGGTGGCAAGTGACATGCTGTATCTGGTGGCAAGCAACAGTGGCAAGTAAAAAGCTGCATCTGGTGGCAAGCGACGGTGGCAAGTGACACACTGCATCTGGTGGCAGGCGACAGTGGCAAGTGAAAAGCTGCATCTGGTGGCAAGTGACATGCTGTATCTGGTGGCAAGCAACAGTGGCAAGTGACAAGCTGCATCTGGTGGCAGCCGACGGTGGCACGCTGGTGGCAAGTGACCAGCTCAGGGTTCCCACTGATTCGGCATTATGGTGAGTTGAACTATTTCACTATATATTACAATGTAGTAATAGAAATAATGTGATTTGACCCTCCTGACACCATATCAAGTATGGTGTCGGGATTATTTAAGTGCTAACACCAGCCATTCGCCCGACAAATCACCCGACGTTTAATTTCCCATCAACAATCCCAAGACTACATTCTTCCATCCCCCAACCTAACCCCCCCCCCCCTCCAAAGGTTGGGGACCTTCGTCGGCGAGAGTTTTGAAATTATCTTGTTTTGGTGAGGGAGTGGGGTGGGGGGGGGGGCGTAGATGAATGGCAGTTTGATAAGAAAATGTGGTCACCCTATTTGGGGGGGGGGGGGTCGACATCGTGGGATCTATGGACAGGTAAGTGTTGTCCTTATATTAAAAGTCAGCAGGTACAGTATTTGTAGCTGCTGACTTTTAATTATTTATTTTTTTAACTAAAACTCCTCTTTAAGTCCTTGGAGTTCCACCATTGTCCCTTGTTTGTTCCCACAGATGGACAGAACTGACTATTTGCTGCGACGAAGAGGAATGTGTAACGTGTACGAGGGACATTGTCCAAACAGAGGTCACCGGGAGTCAACAGCTAAGGAGTGGACGGCTCATCTGTTTAAACAACGTGTTTTCAATGGCTGGGAGGTCGGGGGGTGAGAGCTGCCAGTGGGCACCTTTCAAAGCGCCCGCTTATTGATTTTTTTTTTTTTTTTTATATTTCGCAATTCAGTCACAAAAACAAAAAAAGTTTCAAAATATTGTCCACGCGCTGCAGTGCTTATCCCAGATCCCTGAAAACAGCTGTGAGATGACTTTTTCCAGGCTCCTGAAATGTGAAATGTTCTGCCTCCGCCGCTGCCAAGTCTCATTTTATGTTTTTTATTCTCTGATGCAGTTCTCTTTTCTGAACGCTTTTCACTTCTTTTTTTTTTTTTCATTGGCCGGTGTGGAAATTCTACACATGAACCGCCGCAACCACAAAAAGCCGCAAGATCACAGAAGCTTGTATATACTCATTGGTGCACATGGGAGCGGGCGTGTTCTTCGAGAGATTTTTTTTGTAAAGATGTTACTGGCAGAAGGGGCTTAGGGGAGATGAGAAAATAAATATCTCATAAAATACCAGAATTCGCTGCCAAGTAGAAAAAAAAACTAAAAATGTTTCATGGTCACTGCTATATACTGTGTGTGTGTGTGTGTATATATATATATATATATATATATATATATATATATATATATACTGTATGTAGGAGATGTGGAGGGCAGCACCAAGGGCGGTGTATTGCTACCAGTTCCCATATGCTCTTTGCAAAAAAGATAGCCTAGATCAGGGTTTCTCAATCAGGGTTCCATGGAACTCTATGGTTTCTCCAGAGGTTGCTAGGGGTTCCTTGCGCAATGAGCAATTTCTGACTCTCAGATATGTTTCCACCGACACCACTCATCCTTTTAACCATCTGTAAGGGGGTAATTCTTCCCAATGACCACAAGTGTTATGCCTTGTACACACGATCGGATTTTCCATCGGGATAAACTCCGACGGATCTTTCCGACAGAATTCCGTTCAAGCTGTCTTGCATACACACTGTCACACCAAATTCCGACCGCCAAGAACGCGGTGACGTACAACACTACGACGAGCCGAGAAAAATTAAGTTCAATGCTTTTGAGCATGCGTGTTTTTTTCTCCGTCGGAGTTCCATACAGACGGACGGAATTTCCGATAGAAATTTTTTGTTCTCTTTCTAACTCCGTCGGAATTTCCAAAGGAAAAAGTCCGATGGGGCACACACATGGTCGGAATATCCGATGAGAAAATTGCGTCTGACTTTTTTCATCGGAAATTCCGACCATATGTACAAGGCATTAGAAACATTCTTGCTCTACCAGGGTTCCTCTATCTGTAAGGAGGTTATTCTTCCCAATGACCACAATTGTAGGACTGGGGAGCATTCTTCCACAATCTAGGGTTCTCTATCTGTGAGGGGGTAATTCTTTCCAGTGACCACAGGTGTAGGGAGCATTCTTTCTTAACCAGGGTTCAATGGAACCCTTGGGTTCCTCTATCTGTAAGGGGTATACCTCCAAATGACCACAAGTGTAAGGAGTATTCTTCCTCAACCATTGTTCCATGGAACCATTGGGTTCCTCCAGAGGTTGCTAAGCATTCATTGAGCAATGAGCAATTTCTGCCTTTCAGATAAATTACCACTGACACAATTGATCCTTTTGGCTATCTGTAAGGAGGTTATTCTTCCCAATGACCACAAGTGTAGGGGGTAGTCTTCCTCAACCAGGGTTCCATGGAATCCTTGGGCTCCTCTATATACAATGGGGTTATTATTTCTAATGACCACAAGTGTAGGGAGCATTCTTTCTCAACCAGGGTTCCATGGAACCCTTGAGTTCCTTTATCTGTTAGGGGTTATTTTTCCCAATAACCACAAGTGTAGAGAGTATTCTTCCTCAATCAGGGTTCCATGGAACCCTTGGGTTCCTCTATCTGTAAGGGGGCTATTCTTCCCAATGACCACAAAGGTAGGGAGCATTCTTCCTTAACCAGGGTTCCATGGAATGGGGTAATTCTTCCCAATGACCTTAAGTGTAGGGAGCATTCTTCCTCAATCAGGTTTCCATGGGACCCTTGGGTTCCTCTATCAATAATGGGGTCATTCTTCCCAATTACCAAAGGTATAGGGAGCATTCTTCCTCAACCAGGGTTCCATGGAACCCTTGAGTTCCTTTATCTGTTAGGGGTTATTCTTTCCAATAACCACAAGCGTAGGGAGCATTCTTCCTCAACCAGGGTTCCATGGAAGGGGATAAATCTTCCCAATGACCACAAGTGTAGAGAGAATTTTTCTTCAACCAGGGATCCATGGAACTATTGGGTTGCTCAATCTGTAAGGGGGTAATTCTTCCCAATGACCTTAAGTGTAGGGAGCATTCTTCCTCAATCAGGTTTCCATGGGACCCTTGGGTTCCTCTATCAATAATGGGGTCATTCTTCCCAATTACCAAAGGTATAGGGAGCATTCTTCCTCAACCAGGGTTCCATGGAACCCTTGAGTTCCTTTATCTGTTAGGGGTTATTCTTTCCAATAACCACAAGCGTAGGGAGCATTCTTCCTCAACCAGGGTTCCATGGAAGGGGATAAATCTTCCCAATGACCACAAGTGTAGAGAGAATTTTTCTTCAACCAGGGATCCATGGAACTATTGGGTTGCTCAATCTGTAAGGGGGTAATTCTTCCCAATGACCACAAGTGTAGGGAGCATTCTTCCTCAATCAGGGTTCCATGGAACCCTTGGGTTCCTCTATCAAAAATGGGGTTATTTTTCCCAACGACCAAAGGTATAGGGAGCATTCTTCCTAAACCAGGGTTCCACAGAACCCTTGAGTTCCTTTATCTGTTAGGGGTTATCTTTCCTAATGGCCACAAGTGTAGGGAGCATTCTTCCTTAACCAGGGTTTCATGGAAGGGGGTAATTCTTCCCAATGACCACAAGTGTAGGGAGCATTTTTCTTTAACAAGGGTTCCATGGAACTCTTGGGTTGCTCTATCTGTAAGGGGGTAATTATTCCCAATGACCACAAGTGTAGGGAGCATTCTTCCTCAATCAAGGTTCCATGGAACCCTTGGGTTACTTAATCAATAATGGGGTTATTCTTCCCAATGACCAAAGGTATAGGGAGCATTCTTCCTCAGCCAGGTATCTGTTAGGGGTTATTTTTTCCAATAACCACAAGTGTAGGGAGCATTCTTACTCAACCAGGGTTCCATGGAAGAGGGTAATTCTTCCCAATGACCACAAGCGTAGGGAGCATTTTTCTTCAATGGAACTCTTGGGTTGCTCTATCTGTAAGGGGGTAATTCTTCCCAATGACCACAAGTGTAAAGAGCATTCTTCCGTAACCAGGGTTTCATTAAACATTTAGGTTCCTTTAGAGCAGTGGTTCTCAACCTTCTAGTGCTGTGACCCCTTGATAAAATGTCCCAAGTTGTGGGGACCCCTAACAGTAAAATTATTTTCTGAGTGTGGGTTGTCAGCACCCAAGGCAAGACAAGTAATTTGCGCCCCTAACCCACTCATACAGTATTAAAACCCCTTACAGTACATTTTAGGTTGTACCACTCTTTCTCTTTGTTCCCCTTTCTTTCCCTTTTTATCTCTCTCTATCCTAATTTCTTGTTTGTTTTTTTTTCACCATTCTTCTCACTAGCCATCTTTTTTGTTCTTTCTCTTATTCTTTCTCTCCCTTTTTCTTTGTTCTTCCCCCTCTTTTCCTCTCCCTTCCATGAATTCTCTATTTTTATTCCTTCTATTACTCCTTGGTTGGGGGGGGGGGGGGAATGGAATGAGTGGCAGTGCTGGCAAAGAGTTGGGATGAGTGGCAATGCTGGGGAGAATTCTGATCAGCCAACTTAGGTGCTCTTGATCAAGGTCATCTGCTGATCCCGAGAACTGTAGTGGGGAGTTTTAATGTCAACTATAATCACAGGTAGTGTTACTCACTGTGTCTCCGGCTTCACTGTGTCTTTGACTTTGTGGTGTCTCGTAGCAGTTACACATATGCCGAAATCAGGAGATAGGGTCTCCTCCAGCCCATCCCACTTCACATTCCTTACCAGTCAGCTGACCTCTAGTCTTTGTCCCCCAGCCATGCCGTGAACTATATCAGCATCTGTGAAGAGGCTGAGTGGGTGACCACGGGCTCCAGGGCCAGCCCTGCTGGGCGGCCGCAAAAAAGACTGGGAGAGCGGTGCAGGCTTCAGGAACAGCCCAGGATCCGTTGACCCCTGGCAAATCAGCATTCGACCCCCAGGTTGAGAACCACTGCTCTAAAGGTTGCTATGGGTTCCTTGAGCAATTTCTGCCTCTAAGATAAGTTTCCACTAGCACCATTGATCTTTTTAGCTATCTGTAAGCGAGTAATTCTTCCCAATGACCACAAGTGTAAGTGGCATTCTTCTCACTGACCATCCCAATGTATAATGAGCTGTAAATATAGTCATTTTTAGCAGTAATTTTAAGGGTTCCTCAGTGCTGAAAAGGGTGCGAAAGGCTGGCCTAGCTGAAGGGTATGGTGCAAAGGAAGCAGCTCTAGAGCTGGTCACTCATGTTTTAGTCTGATTTGTGCACTTTAAAGCCTCGTACACACGACCGAGAATCTCGTCAGGAAAAAACTTGTAGTTTTTCTTGACGAGATTCTTGGACAAGAAACTTGTCCCGGCCGAGTGTACAGACGCTCGATTCAAAGAACCCGCGGTTCTTTGAATGGAGCGAACGTGGTGACGTCATCGACTACGACGAGCGTGTGCTCCTCACATTCAATGCCGTCTCTGCCATCTTGCTACACCCTAACTATGCCTAGGAAGCTACCGCGCATGCGTCAAAGTCATTTCGAGCATGCGCGGGCTTCCCGGAGGACAGGTAAGTGTACACACACACACTTTTCTCGTCGAGAAACAGGCTGACGAGAATCTCGATGAGAAAATGGAGAATCCTGATGAGAAAATAGAGAGCAGGTTCTCTATTTTTCTCGTCGAGATTCTTGTCGGTTTTCTTGACGAGAAACCTGATAGCCGCGTACACACAACCGATTTACTCGGCAAGAAAGCTCTGCCAGCAAGTTTCTTGTCGTTTGTACGAGGCTTAAGGCCTAAACCAGCCTTTCTCAACATTTTTGCCCCAGAGGAATCCCTAAAATAATTTTTAGGTGTTTTGGAACCCTCATTAAATCCAATTCATTGGGATGTCAATGGGGGAAATGCACCTTACATTGGTGGCAGAAGGAAGAATGCAACCCCTGCAGTGGAGGTCAGAATATCCACCCTTTAGGACAACTAAAAACATCATTGGTGCCATGCTGCTGATTTTTGAACTATGCAGGCACCATCAACTGGGTCAGTCAGCTACAGCTCAAGGAAACCCTAGCAATCTCTGGAGCAACCCTAGGGTTGAGAATGGATGTCCTAAAGTATGTTACAACCAGATTTTTAAGAATGAGCTTGGGTTCTATCTGAACCAATGTTGGGTCAAACCTGCAAGTGAGCTGTCAGTGCTGGCCCATTCACCTCTGACCAGGGCATTTCCCCTAGTATCATCATTGACCCAATCTAGCCTTGTGACCATATAAGCTTGGGTTTGGTCAAACCTGGAAGGAAGCTGTCAAGTGTTGGCCAAATCACCTGGTCAAGGCATTTGACCTAATATGGCCACAATTGCCTAATATGGCATTTGACCTGAGGCAGCAGACTTTGTGAAAATTACCGTATTTATCGGGGGAAAATCGTGGGTGCGTGTTATACGCCGATACTCCGTCGAATTCCCCTGCTGAAACGAGCGTGAGGAGCGAGCGGAGCCGAAGCCGAAGTACACTCGGCTTTACTCGGCTCCTCTCGCAGTCCCGCCCATCTCTGACTGCGCCGCTGACATAGAGAAAGCCGAGTGTACTTCGGCTAGTCTCGGCTCCTCTCGCAGTCCTGCCCCTGACTGTGAGCAGAGCCGAGTCTAGCCGAAGTACACTCGGCTTTCTCTGTCAGCGGCGCAGTCAGTGGAGATGGGCGGGACTGCGAGAGGAGCCGAGTCTAGCCGAAGTACACTCGGCCCCGCTCGCTCCTCTCCACAGAAATCGGCGCCAAATTTAAAAAAATGCCGAGACTGACAAGATTGCAAAGGCACTGGGCAAGGTTGCAGATGGACAGATGGACACTGGGCAAGGCTGCAGATGGGCAGATGGACACTGGGCAAGGCTGCAGATAGACAGATGGACACTGGGCAAGGCTGCAGATGGACAGATGGACACTGGGCAAGGCTGCATGCTGCATTTAAATGTAAGTTTTTTTTCCTTGAATTTCCCTCCTAAAAGTTTTTTTCCTTAAAATTCCCTCCTAAACTTGGGGTGCGTGTTATACGCCGGTGCTTGTTATACGCCGATAAATACGGTAATATTTGTGTCAATCTCAAAACTTTTGGCCACAGCTGTACTGTAGTGTGTTTTTATATTTACCAAACAAATTTGTAGCATAGGAGTCTACATAAAAAAAAAAAATCCATTCAAATTACATCCAATCAAGTTGGTCAGTAAGCTACATAGCAGTCAGTAAATCAGTTCAACAATCGTGGTGGAACATATGTGGCCAGCCTAAGTGCAAGTTGCTCTTACTGGTTGTTGGCCGCAGCCAAAGCCTGCAGTTTCTTAGACTTCTGTGATTGGCACACCCCCTCGTTTCCACTATCACATGACAGTTACCCAAAATTAATGGATTATCGATAGAAGAAGTTTAGGAAAAATCTAAAAATATGAGGAAATTACCACTTAAGCTCGCCGTACACTGATTGAAATTCAGCCGGTCCAGCAGGGATCATGAATACGGTAATTTTATTTTATTTTTTTAAATCAAATCAAGGGAGGAACTCTACAACTGTAATCCCAATTGGAGGTACCACATCCTGAACAATGAATATGTATAGCACCCTAACCAAAAACGAATTAACACCTGGCTATATAAATATCCAACATTTTTATTTTCCCTTTTAAAAGTATCCAAGATAAAATGTATATTTCTTGCTGTTCTTTATACATACTGTACATATTTCATGTACAGTAATTCACCCCAGACATCCTAATACATCAAATATGAATAAAGTTATTTCACAATCCTTATTTCCATTGCTGATTTAGGTCAGTATCGGGATATCAAAATGTTCAATGCATTTCTCAGATCAACGCCCGCTTATTTGGGAAGAAATGTGAGGAATAATTGTCTACTTAATATCAATAACCCAAAAAAGAAAAGGGCACTGTTTCCAGTGGTAGAGGCTTCCAACCATTCAATATGTTAACCACAGAAGAAGAACCTCATCTCCCAGCTGGCCAAAGGACAAGACAGACCACAATTGGTCTTATCAAGCACTTCCAATAATAAATGACTATCACAACCTCATAACCATAAGATGACTTCATGCCCGTATGACAGGATGACAATGCATGAGCACAACTAGGAGGCTATAGTACAGCGTTGTCACCTTTACAGCCTTAAAGGGGTTGTAAAGGTACATGTTTTTTCACCTTAATGCATTCTATGCATTAAGGTGAAAAAACATCCGAGCATTAGCGACCCGAGCCCCCGTTTACTTACCAGACCCCTCGAAAGTCCCGCGTAGTGAATGCGCTGGCTTCTTGGCCAGACTTCTGGCTCATTCATTGGTTGATTGAAAGCAGCGCAGCCATTGGCTCGCGCTGCTGTCACTCACATCCAATGACGCGGCGCGCCGGGGGGTGGGGTCGAGTGATACAGTGAGCGGCTATGGCCGCCGGCTGTATCACAGGAGCACGCCTGCAAGGACTTTCCACCGTGCGAGAGAGCTCGCATGAAGGAGGAACGTTTTTTGCCGGGGGGAACCGAGACAGCCGCCGAGGGACCCCAGAAAACCAGGTTCGGGGCCACTCTGTGCAAAACGAGCTGCACAGTGGAGGTAAGTATAACATATTTGTTGTTTTACAAAAAAAAATTCTTTCCTTTAGTGTTCCTTTAGGAAGGGGGCCTTCATGGCAGAATCCGCAAGTTATTTTAACGAATGCTTTGGATTTGAAAACAACGAACTTTGACCTTAAATTAGGGGTCTCCAAACTTTCTAAATAAAGGGCCAGTTTACTATCCTTCAGACTTTAGGGGGACAGACTGTGGCCAGTGGGAGTAGAAAATGCCTCAGGCTTGGTGGGCAGTGGGAGTAAAAAAAATATGCAGCGCCCCTGTGGTCAGTAGTAGGAGGGATAGGGTGTCAATGGGAGGAATAGTGCCCCATCGTTGGTGTCTGTGAAAGGGATGTCGATAGAAAGATACTGGCAAAGATATTTTTCTGGCACCTATCGTCAGTAGCAGAGCCTTTGCTTTCTCGCCATCAGCACTGTTCGGTCCAGGGTAGGAGCACCTTCACAGCGGTTTTAGCTGTCCGGGAGGCCTTGGAGCGGTGCAGGGCTACAGGCTGGGGAAAGTATTTGCTGACATTGGATCAGGCAAAGGCTTTTCATCGTGTTAACCATGAGTACCTGTGGTTGCTCCTTAGTATATACGGTCTGCCGGGTGGTTTTGTCGATTGGTTGGGTTGGGCAGTCGTTTGAGGTTGGCTCCGGGGTGCGCCAGGGTTGTCCCCTGAGTCCCCTGCTCTATGTGTTTGCAATTGACCCCTTCATCAGGAGGCTAGAGAGCGGCATGTTGTGTGGGGTACCAGTGGGGCTCCCGGGTGAGCCGCCATTGAGGGTTGTTGCCTATGCGGATGATGTGTCGGTGATTGTCACTGGGACGGATGAAGCGGAGGAGGTGGTCTCTCTGACATCACGGTATTCTGAAGCATCAGGCTCCAAGATCAATCAGGAAAAGAGTGAAGTCTTCTGGATGGGAAAGGAAGGTGAGGGGTTTGATCTCCCGGACACCTTTCCAGTGCCCCAGGAAAGAATTAAGATTCTAGGCATTGAATTTGGACCCGGCGATTATGGCCTCAAAAACTGGGAAGGCAGACTGGAAATTGCCAATACTAAGGTGGTCAGCTGGAAGAGATGGAAGTTATCTATGAGGGAAAGGGTTGATCTGATTAAGACTTACCTGATTCCAATCTTCTTGTATGTCAGCTTTGACTGCATCTTGCCAGTGTCTCTCTATGTTAGGGTCAGTAGTGTGTTCTTACAGATGCTGTGGGGGAACAGACTGAACCCCATCAAGAGGAATGTCACCTATCTATCCAGGAGGGAGGGTGGCTTAGGTATGGTCAACCCAGTTCTTTTCTCTTCACTGCTATTTCTCAAATTTAACATTGGTAATATGCTTGCAGTGGAACCTCCTGGATGGGTAGGCATATTTAGATCTTGGTTTAGGCCTTTTTTACGACTTTGGGAAGAAGGTGGCCAAGTGAAGAATCGCAGGGGTCATCGTGGTCAGCTACCAGCCTATGTCGCTCCGTGCCTGAAGTTACTGCGGCAGTGGCGATTGTCGGCTGAAGATCTCAGATCGGTTCCAAGGAAAGTCCTTATGAGTCGAGTCTAGAGCGAAGTCTTTCATGACCCATTGGCCTTAAGGGATTGCCCAGGCCCAGTTTTGAGGGCAGGGTTAAGACCAGGCCCGGACTGGGACAAAAAATAGGCCCGGGCATTTTAGACTGAGCAGCCCTGGGGGGTCGCGGCGGTTAATGATGGGATGTGGGGTTCCAGCACCTTCTACCTCTGGACCCCTTTACATTACACAGCACCCTGCACCTCTGGACCCCTTCTCATTACACAGCACCTTGCACCTCTGGACCCCTTTACATTACACAGCACCCTGGACCCCTTTACATTACATAGGACCACACCTCTGGACCCTTTTACATTACACAGCACCCTGCACCTCTGGACCCCTTTACATTACACAGCACCCTGCACCTCTGGACCCCTTTACATTACACAGCACCCTGCACCTCTGTACCCCTTTACATTACACAGCACCCTGCACCTCTGGACCCCTTTACATTACACAGCCCCCCATAGTTTGTTACACAGACACCCCCTAATGGTTCTGGACCCCCTGCATGTTACACAGACCCCCCTACAGTACAGACCCCCCTACAATAAAGGACCCCCCTACAATAAAGGACCCCCCTACAATACAGACAGACCACCCCTACAATACAGACCCCCCCTTCAGACCCATATTGTACCTCAGATCAGCGCAGGATCATCAGTGCCACGGCCACCTTGCCAGAGAGAAGGGGATCGTTGCGGGTCCCGGCCCCCTAAAGTGCTGATGGGTGTCACTGCCGAAAGTCCAAGTGACCTCGCTCTCCTCCTCTGCCCCGCAAATTGAGAAGCGGGGGGGCTGCCGAAAGTCCTGACATCTTACCTCTCCCTCCTCCTCTGCAGCGGAGGGTTAGAGGGGGGGGTGCTGCCGAAAGTCCTAGTGACATCTCACCTCTCCTGGCAGCCTTAGGCCTGGGGGGCAAGTCCAGTCAAGCGGCCATAGAGTGTGGGAACGTGATGGATCGAGGAAACGAGTATAAGATTTTTCATGATCACAAGAGTGGGGGAGGACAATGTGGCCCTCCAGAGCCCCTGGCAGGGGCTTACTGGCATCTTTTGGTACATTATGTTATGTACATTATTATGTAAGCATCAGAGTCTGCACAGAATTTCCACTTACACTGTAAGGGGAAGCTCTGTGGACTCTAATGTAAATGGGAACCCTGATTTAAGGGGGGGATCTGATGTAAGGGGTGTTCTGGAAAACTTGATTTAAGGGGGCATACTGTGGACTCTGGTGTAAAGGGGGTCTCTGCTCACCAAAGCCTGCCCCCCTCCTCTTTAACAAAGTCCACAGAGCACCCCTTTTTATACACTGGGAGGCAGGAGAGAGGGTGAGCTTACCCGGATGGAGGCTGAGGCGCAGTCTGTCTGGCGCTTTTCTGGGTTCAAACTTCCTGCCCAGTGCCCGGGGCAGACTCAGAAGGAGGAGGAGCAGATGAGCTCTATCTCTTCGCGCGTCTGTGCGGAAAGAGGGATGTCAGTGTTCCAGCAGCCTGAGCAGAGACATCTCACCTCTCCCTGACAAAGTCCTGACACAGGGTGGGGGGGGGGGGGTGCCGCCGCTCCTAGGCTCCGGACCTGGATGTGACATGCGGCCCGCGGGCCGTCGCGGCCCACCGGGCAAATGTCCGGTGTGCCCTATGGCCAGTCCGGGTCTGGTTAAGACTGATTAATTTGAATAGAGTACCCCCTAAATATAGGGATCTGGCCTGGTTGTGCTTCCATGGGAGGGTCTATGTTCGGGGGAAATTTGAAATTCCGCAGTGGGATGGATCGTAGCTGTCCTCGGGAGGAGTGTGCGGATGAGAAGGAGACTATGGACCATTTTTTGCTTCGTTGCCCTTTTAACATAGAGGTGTACAAACAGGTGGGGCGGGCCCTCGGTGTCCCTTTCCTCTCCAGGCTGGGTTATGCTGAGTGGGTGTACGGAGCATTCAATACCGGTGGAGTTTTTTGTTTGGATACACTTTTTTTTTAGTTAGCCTAGTAGTCCGTTATTTCACCTGGAACGCACGGTGTCAGGTCAGCATTCGGCATAAAATCCTTCCTGTTGAGGTGGTGGTGTGTGACATTTTGCATGAGGTGGGGAAGATTCGGGAGCTTGAAAGAGACAAGCGGGGTCAGGGGGCTTGGTTGAAGGCGTGGAGGGGTTTCAAGCCTCCATGACTGCCAGGAGTCTCTTCCCCGGGTGTGGCTGTCTGTCTCTTATCACCCTAGATTATCAGTATTTTTGATGAATTTTTGATAAATGGCTGCGTACATAGGTGATGGGTTGTGCCTCTTAGGCCCTCTCTGCTGCTTTAGGTAAATAGTTTTCTAAAAATGTTTTGGTAGTGGATTATGTGTATATTGTATATATTCTGAACATGGATGTGTATTCCTTTGTTTTCAGTTGAAGTTTTGTATTCTGGTTTTGTTTTTTACTTTTGTATAAAATTGGTTGCTTGATTCTTTTCAATAAAAGATCAATAGTGCCCTATTGTTGGTGTCAGTAGGAGGAATAGTGCCCCATAGTTGGTATCAGTGGGAGGAATAGTACCCCATCATTGGTGTGAGTGGAAGGAATGGTGCCTCATCATTGGTGTCAGTGGGAGGAGAATGGTGCCTCATAGCAGTGTGAGAAATAATGTCAGGGCCAGATAAAAGCAAGCAAAGGGCCACACCTGGCCCCTAGGTCGCAGTTTGGAGACCACTGGTATAAAGGAAGGAGACAACCCTGAGCTCTGCACCCCATCAGAACCCAACAGTAACTATAGTAGAAGCAGCCTCAGCCCGGCTCTGTCCAGGCCACGCCTCCCACGTTTGACCTTACATTAACACTTCCAGGCTTGTATGATATTTTATTATGGGAGTTACATAATGGTTTCAGGAGAAAAACTAGAAATATCTCACCTATTCATGATACTCTGCGATGTAAATTGAATATTTTGATGAGAAAAAATGTAAGAGATAAATTTAGGATAACTCCTCCGTCTTAGTGTATTGACGCATTGGTCAGTTTTAGGAACCTGGCTTATTTCCATTGGACGGTTCCCGGGCTCCTCCTGGAAATCAGGCTCATTAAGCAGTCTTGGTGCAGCACAGAGAGGAATTTGGAGCAACCTTAATATGAAACAGTGACAAGGCGAGGAAGTAATATTTATATAAATAGAAGAAAATGCTGTTTCCTTTTTTTCCCGGGCAGGAAGCTGGCGCTATTATTATCGCATTGGACGGTGATGTGTACAGAAATGAAACGCTGGCACTCACCTCCCTGTAAATTCCTAGAAGAAGTTATTTGTTTTTGTTAAAATAAAACAGGCGGTTAATTAATATCTGCAGGGGACAATCGATGAATGGCAGATACTTAACCTGCGGCCCGGCTGTTAGACGCGGAGTCGGGTTATGTCACCTGCGAGATGTAGACTCCAGATTGCAGCGTTTATCAGCGCTCTGGATCTGGTTTTCTCTGGGCCAGACAGAAAGGTAAAAATGTCCAGCTGAACAATCTCCGCACCCTGGGCTGAGCTGATGTGGTCCTTCTGTATTATTGTTGAAATATATCCTTTTCACTGACAGGTTTTTGTTTATTCTCAAAAGTACTCGGGAAGGAAAGAAGCTGGGGCCTAAAACTTCAAGGGGGCTGTATAGGCCAACGTCATTCTGAGCGCCGGCTAGCCGCAATGCCTCCAAGTATTGGGTTACGTTGAAGGAACGCAAAGCTAGGAGCTGGGTACTAGAACATGAAATGTGTTTTATTTATTTGGACTAAACTTGACCATCGCTGGATTGTGCTCTGAAGACACTGTATGGGGACACTTTTCCAAGCTAGTATCCCATACCTGTATGACAGAGGTGTAACCTGCACCTTCAGGGCCTCCAAGTATTGGGTTACGTTGAAGGAAGCCAGGCTAAGAGCTGGGTACTAGAACACGAAATGTGTTTTATTTATTTGGACTGAACTTGACCATTGCTGGATCGTGTTTAGAAGACACCATACTTGTGTGGGGACCCTTTTCTAAGCTAGTATCCCATATCCCATAGTAGACATGTACAATTTGTTTAGTTTCTAATTCGTTTTTCACGAATTTAGAGAAATTTGTTAATTTCCGAATTTCCGAATTTTTCAATTTCCAAATTTTCGGATTTTCGGATTTCCAAAATCTCGAATTTCCGAATTTCCGATTTTTTTCAATTTCGGAAATTCCAAATTTTGGAAATTCCGAATTCGGATTTTCGAATTTTCGGAAATTGGAAATCTCGAAAATTCGAGATTCGAAAATTCGAAATTGCAAAATTCGAAAATGGGAAATTTGGAAAGTTGAATTTCCGAGTTCCGAATTTTTAGAATTTCCAAACTTCCGAAAATCGGAAACTTTTTTTTTTCGTTTTTTTGCTTTTTTCGGAAATTCTTGAATTTTCTGAATTTCCGAAAAAAGCAAAAAAACGAATACGAAATTTATTTTTTTTCGGCAGTGCACATGTCTATCCCATAGCCCCTGGACGACGTCATTTGTGACAAAACGGCGTAGGCAGGAGCGGCGTGCTGACGTCACCATAACAAAAACGCAAAGTCCCGGAAGGAACGGGCTGTGAGTGCCGGCTGGCTACACATCATTCATACGCAAATTTTATCTTCATACATTGTAAGTGCATGTCTTTTAATGGTTTTAAATAAATTTATACTGGGTTACGCTATGTTGGCTTTCCTCTTTGATCTTGCCACGAGTTCCTGACTGAGGACATTCCAGGAGCGGGGATACCTGATTGAGCCACCTAGAGACCTGGGCCCGGGTATAAGCCATCTGCTCATATAGATCTCTTTTGGGATCTATCTTTCTGGTAAGCGGCAGCTACTCTGAAGGTGAAGGATACCCTTCTCTGTCTATCACATAGCACTATTCTTGGGTTCTCAAGTTTAATGTCACCGATTTCAGTTTTTAAGAACTTTTTGAATTCAATTATAATTGGTGTTGCATTGAAGAATTACAGGATTTCAGACTATTCAACAATTTGGATATCCGATTGTGATTTTCTTTTAAGTGGACTATATGTATATAGAAGTGCAGTCTTTCTAGCGATTGGTGCAGCAGTGTTTATGATACTGGGTGCGCTCTCAATACCATAGACTGTCTTCTTTTGGATCTCACTATTTCTATATATACAGACTACATCAAGGTCATTGATTGATCTTTAGCATATTATCAATATTGGTTCATTTATATTGCGCAGCTTATTTTTTATATTATCCCATACCTGTATGACAGAGGTCTGACCTGAGCCTTCAGGGCCTCCAAGTATTGGGTTACATTGAAGGAAGGCAAAGCTGAGAGCTGGGTACTATAACTAGTGTTGAGCGGACCCGAACTGTAAAGTTCGGGTCCGTACCGAATTTTGGCGTTTTCCCGACCCCGGACCCGGACCCGGATTTTGCGCTAAAGTCCGGGTTCGGGTCCGGATTCGGGAATTTAATGGCGCAGTTAGAAATGCTTCAGGGGCCAGCCAATCACCATTTGATTAGCTGGTGTGCCCTTAGAAGCCATCATAGCCATGCCTACTAATGGCATGGCTGTGATTGGTCAGTGCAACATGTGACCCAGCATGTGACCAGCTTCTATATAAGAAAGAGGCACACAGCACAGATCGTCACTCTGCTTTTAGACAGTGTAGGGAAAGGATCCTGGCTGCTGTTGCTGTGAGGGAGAGAATTATATGATAGGAGTTAGTCCTGATTCTGCAATCTACTGATAGAAAAGATAGGGAGACAGTGTAGTGTAGTGTAGTGTAGGGGCAGGATCCTGTTTGTGCTTTCAGGGAGAGAGATTTAGATAGGAGTCCAGATTGAGAGATATAATAGCTCAGCGATCTGCATAGGTTTATCTGTTTGTGTTGCAAGCTCAGTGCACCAGCACTGCATTACGTTGAGTGATACACCTATTTCATACTGTGGCTGTATTGTGCTCTTGCTAAAAGACCTATTTCGGTCAGAAAAAAAAAAAAAAAAGGCACTTTATTGTGCTTTTGCTAAAAAGACCAATTTTTGGGCCCCAAAAAAACAAAAAAAGGCACTTTATTGTGCTGTTGCAAAAAAAAAAAGGCACTTTGTTGTGCGCAAAAAAGACCCATTTTTGGGCAAAAAAAATATTTTGCAGTGTATATCTCTAGTTGTGTGAAATAACCAATTTCTATATATTTTTCTTGTACTATGCTATACTAAAAAAAAAAAAAAAACTTTTTTTTGAATAGCATTCTCTGCAGCTGTGCGATTCAGCGGTTATATACTGTGGTTGTGTTGTGCTCTTCCAAAAAACGCCATTTAGGGCCACAGAAAATATTTTGCAGTGTGAAATACACATGTGGAGGTGTGTAAAATAAACAATTTCTATATATTGTACAGTGCTATACTAAAAAAAACAACATTTTTTTTGAATAGCATTCTCTGCACTTCTATAGCTGTGCGATTCAGTGGTTAAATACTGTGGTTGTGTTGTGCTCTTCCAAAAAACGCCATTTAGGGCCACAGAAAATATTTTGCAGTGTGAAATACACATGTGGAGATGTGTAAAATAAACAATTTCTATATATTGTACAGTGCTATACTAAAAAAAACAAAATTTTTTTTGAATAGCATTCTCTGCACTTCTATAGCTGTGCGATTCAGTGGTTAAATACTGTGGTTGTGTTGTGCTCTTCCAAAAAACGCCATTTAGGGCCACAGAAAATATTTTGCAGTGTGAAATACACATGTGGAGGTGTGTAAAATAAACAATTTCTATATATTGTACAGTGCTATACTAAAAAAAACAACATTTTTTTTGAATAGCATTCTCTGCACTTCTATAGCTGTGCGATTCAGTGGTTAAATACTGTGGTTGTGTTGTGCTCTTCCAAAAAACGCCATTTAGGGCCACAGAAAATATTTTGCAGTGTGAAATACACATGTGGAGGTGTGTAAAATAAACAATTTCTATATATTGTACAGTGCTATACTAAAAAAAACAACATTTTTTTGAATAGCATTCTCTGCACTTCTATAGCTGTGCGATTCAGTGGTTAAATACTGTGGTTGTGTTGTGCTCTTACAAAAAACGCCATTTAGGGCCACAGAAAATATTTTGCAGTGTGAAATACACATGTGGAGGTGTGTAAAATAAACAATTTCTATATATTGTACAGTGCTATACTAAAAAAAACAACATTTTTTTTGAATAGCATTCTCTGCACTTCTATAGCTGTGCGATTCAGTGGTTAAATACTGTGGTTGTGTTGTGCTCTTCCAAAAAACGCCATTTAGGGCCACAGAAAATATTTTGCAGTGTGAAATACACATGTGGAGGTGTGTAAAATAAACTATTTCTATATATTTTACAGTGCTATACTAAAAAAAACAACATTTTTTTTGAATAGCATTCTCTGCACTTCTATAGCTGTGCGATTCAGTGGTTAAATACTGTGGTTGTGTTGTGCTCTTCCAAAAAACGCCATTTAGGGCCACAGAAAATATTTTGCAGTGTGAAATACACATCTGGAGGTGTGTGTAAAAAAACAATTTCTATATATTTTCCTTGTACTGTGCTATACTAAAAAAAACAACCTTTTTTTTTTGAATAGCATTTTCTGTAGCTGTGCGATTCAGCGGTTACGTGCTGTGGGTGTGTTGTGGTCTGGCAAAAAACGCCATTTAGGGCCACAGAAAATATTTTGCAGTGTGAAATACACATCTGGAGGTGTGTGTAAAAAAACAATTTCTATATATTTTCCTTGTACTGTGCTATACTAAAAAAAACAACCTTTTTTTTTTTGAATAGCATTTTCTGCAGTTCTGTAGCTGTGCGTTTCAGCCATTACGTACTGTGGGTGTGTTGTGGTCTTCCAAAAAACGCCATTTAGGGCAAGATCCTAAATTTGGAAAATATGAGGGGAAGGTCAAAGGGACGTGGTGGCCCCGGTCGTGGTGCTGCTGGTGGAGCTCCTGTTGCAGGGAGAGGACGTGGTGGATCTGTGCCAGCTACACGCACAAGTGAAACACCTTCCTCAGGTGCGAGTAGGCGACCGAGCCTGCGGCGGTATTTTGTCGCGCCTAATGAGGCTGTACCAATGTTTAGGCCAGGACAAGTACAGGCGATAGTAGATTGGGTTGCTGACAGTGCCTCGGGTTCCTTCACATTGTCTCCCACCCACTCTTCTGCTGAAAGATCAGAGTTGGCACCTGAAGCCCATGTCCATCAGTCTTTCACCTCACCCCCTTGCAAATCAGCCAAGCAGTCTGAGCCCCAAATCATGCAGCAGTCTCTTCTGCTTTTCGATGACTCTGTTAGCAGGGTTTTCCAGGGCCATCCACCTAGCCCTGCCCCAGAAGTGGAAGAGATTGAGTGCACCGATGCCCAACCACTTATGTTTCATGATGGGTACATGGGAGGACCATCGCAGCACGTCTCGGATGATGACGAAACACAGGTGCCAACTGCTGCTGCTTTCGCAATTGTGCAGACAGACATGGAGGGCAGGGGTGAAGACTGGGTGGAAGATGATGTGGAGGACGATGAGGTCCTCGACCCCACATGGAATCAACGTTATGCAGGTGACCAGTGTAGTTTGGAGGAAGAGGCGGTGGTCGCACAGAGCCACCAGCACAGCAGAAGAGGGAGCAGGGTGCAAAAACGGAGCATTCGTCCCCTAGACAGTACATCTGCTACTGCCCAACGCAGCAAGGGACCGAGCACACCAAAGCCAGGTCCAAGGACTTCCCTAGCGTGGCAGTTCTTCACACAATGTGCTGATGACAAGACACGAGTGGTTTGCACGCTGTGCAATCAGAGCCTGAAGCGAGGCATAAACGTTCTCAACCTGAGCACAAGCTGCATGACCAGGCATCTAAGTGCAAAGCACGAGCTGCAGTGGAGTAGACACCTCAGAAACCAAGAAAGGTCTCTGGCTCCTCCTGCTTCCTCTTCTGCTGCAGTCTCGGCCTCTTCATCCACCTCTGTAGTGACAGTGGCACCTGTCACCCCGCAAACAGAGGATCTGCCAGCAACACTACCACCTGGGTCACCGACCATCTCCACAATGTCCCATGGAAGCGTTCAGCTCTCTATCTCCCAAACATTGGAGCGGAAGAGGAAGTACCCCCCTAGCCACCCGCGATCCCTGGCCCTGAATGCCAGCATTTCAAAATTCCTGGCCTTTGAAATGCTGTCATTCCGTCTGGTGGAGACGCAGAGTTTTAAAAGCCTGATGGCATTGGCTGTCCCGCAGTACGTCGTGCCCAGCCGCCACTACTTTTCCAGGCGAGCCATCCCTTCCCTGCACAACCAGGTGGGGGACAAAATCAGGTGTGCACTGCGCAACGCCATCTGTGGCAAGGTCCACCTAACTACGGATGCGTGGACCAGTAAGCACGGTCAGGGACGTTATATCTCCCTAACAGCACACTGGGTAAATGCAGTGGCTGCTGGGCCTGAGGCAGATAGCGGTTTGGCGCATGTCCTTCCACCACCGAGGATTGCAGGGCACTTCAGTTTGCCTCCTGTTGCTAACTCCTCCTTCTCCGCTTCCTCATCCTCTACCGCCTCCTCATCCATTCAGCGTAACACCTTCACCACCAACTTCAGCACAGCCAGGGGTAAACGACAGCAGGCAGTTTTAAAACTTTCCTGTTTGGGGGAAAATCCCCACACCGCGCAGGAGTTGTGGAGGGACATGGAACAACAGACCGATGAGTGGTTGCTGTCAGTGAGCCTCAAGCCCGGCCTGGTGGTGTGCGATAATGGGCGAAATCTCGTAGCAGCTCTGGGTCTAGCCGGTTTGACGCACATCCCTTGCCTGGCGCATGTGCTGAACTTGGTGGTCCAGAGGTTCCTTAAAAATTACCCCAATATGCCAGAGCTGCTGCAGAAAGTGCGGGCTGTCTGTGCGCACTTTCGGCGTTCTCACCCTGCTGCTGCTCGCCTGTCAGCGCTGCAGCGTAACTTCGGCCTTCCAGCTCACCGCCTCATATGTGACGTGCCCACAAGGTGGAACTCCACCTTGCACATGCTGGCCAGACTGTGCGAGCAGCAGCAGGCGATAGTGGAGTTTCAGCTGCAGCAATCACGCGTGAGTCGCTCTGCGGAACAGCACCACTTCACCACCAATAACTGGGCCTCCATGCGAGACCTGTGTGCCTTGTTGCGCTGTTTCGAGTACTCCACCAACATGGCCAGTGCCAATGACGCCGTTCTCAGCGTTACTATCCCAGTTCTATGCCTCCTTGAAAAAACGCTTCGTGCGATGATGGAAGAGGATGTGGCACAGGAGGATGAGGAGGAGGAGGAGGAAGCGGGATCATTTCAAAGGCTTTCAGGGCAGTCTTTCACAAGTGGCTACGAGGGTGGGTTCCTGCACCAACAAACGCCAGGTACACAATTGTCCGGCAGAAAGGGCACAGTTCTGGAGGATGACGAGGTGGAGGAGGAGATGGAGGAGGAGGAGGAGGAGGAGCCATGTTCACAGCAGGGTGGCACTCAGACCAGCTCGTGGCCATTACTGGTGCGTGGCTGGGGGGATACAGAGGACACAGACGATACACCTCCCACAGAGGACAGCTTTTCTTTGCCTCTGGGCAGCCTGGCACACATGAGCGATTACATGCTGCAGTGTTTCCGCAACGACAGCCGAGTTGCCCACATTTTAACTGGTGCTGATTACTGGGTGGCCACCCTGCTGGATCCCCGTTACAAGGACAACGTACCGTCCTTAATTCCCTCACTGGAGCGGGATCGTAAGATGCGTGAGTACAAGCGCACGCTGGTAGACGCGCTGCTGGTGGCATTCCCACCTGACAGCGGGCGTACGGTGGAAGCACAAGGCGAAGGCAGAGGAGGAGGAAGAGGTCGCCAACGCAGCCGGGGCACCGGCAGCACCTCAGAAGGCAGGGTTAGCATGGCCGAAATGTGGAAAAGCTTTGTCAGCACGCCACAACAACCAGCACCACCAGCTGAGATGGAACGTCTTAGCAGGAGGCAGCATTTCACCAACATGGTTGAGCAGTATGTGTCCACAGGCCTACATGTACTGGATGACGGGTCTGCCCCCTTTAACTTCTGGGTCTCCAAATTGGGCACATGGCCTGAGCTTGCCCTTTATGCCTTGGAGGTGCTGGCCTGCCCTGCAGCCAGTGTATTATCTGAACGTGTATTTAGCACGGCAGGGGGCGTTATCACAGACAAGCGCAGCCGCCTGTCCAGAGCCAATGTGGACAAGCTCACGTTCATTAAAATGAACCAGGCATGGATCCCACAGGACTTGTCCGTACCTTGTGCAGAATAGACATGTATACCGGTGTTGTGACAAAAACTGTCCGGCCATCGGATTGTGCCCGGCCCGTACTGCGCAGGCGCAGCGCTTGCGCAGTACAGAGGACAAGGAGATTCACAAAATCTCCGAAGATGAACGGCGCCTGCGCTGTGAGTGCAGGTTCAAGCCCCACCATCCAAGAGGACATACGGTAGCACATAGTAACAGGGCCCCTCACGGGCTCGCTTCGATCGCGGCCTTGCTTGGCTCGGCTTGAACCACGGATGGTGTGGCCTTCACCTGAACTCAACACGCAGGCGCCGTTAGTCTTGGGAGATTTTTGAAATCCCCTTGTCCTACATACTCAGCAAGCGCAGTACAGGGCGGACACTATTCGACAGGGGACAGAATTCGACACATCACCGGCCTTACCCAGCCATTGTTGTATTTTTGAACCAGTGTTGGCTACCTCGTCCTCCTCCACCGCCGCTTCCACCTACACAGCCACATCCACCGCCACCTCAACCTCCTACTCCATATGGACCTCGTCCTGCTAGGCCAAGATTAAAATTTTTATTTTATTTTTTTGTAGCGCACAGATCCTTTCCCCCTTACCTGCCTTTATGTTGTTGGCTCTTCGCAGGAGGGAGAAAGGCACACCGCACTACCAGCCCGTATACTCCTATATAAAGAGGTTGAGCGGTGTACTTGACGGGCCGTGTCCACAGCCGGAGTCAAAACTCCTCCAGAGGATGATTCTCACCTCTACTGTAGGTAGAGGCAAGTCCTTTAATTGCCAGTAAAGTCAATGTCCACACCAGCTGAAACTCCAACTCTTATTCTCTCATGGCAAAATAAACTGTACTCAGATAGAAAAGGTTAGAGCAAAGAAACAGGACAGCTTAAGGTGTGGAGGAGGTCCAGGCACAAACGTAGCACATTCACTTCACTGCTTAGGTTTCTCAAACAGTTTTTGGCGCACGGTCTCTGCCACAGACATTGAGGTTGGTCTCTGCCACAGACCGGGTGTACAAGGCCCCTGCCACGGGCCTGGAGAACTTTGGTCTCAGCCACAGACCAGGGTGTATAAGGCCCCTGCCACGGGCCGGTTGAATAAGGCCTCTGATACAGTCAAGGTGACCTTGAGCTTCTCCTTCTACGAACCTAGCCCATATCAAGGGGAAGACATCTCTCCAGGGAGTCAACAGACCATTCCTTCACCGTGACTCCCGCATCGGTCCATCAGAATGATCCTCCCTTCCCTGGAACAGGGTCCCCTACACGAGGCGGCTCTGGACTCCAGGCTTTACTCCCACCCCTAGGCCTCCATACCCAGGGCAGCAAGAACTCCAGGATAGTACCTCACCCCGGGCTAAAGGTGCCCGAGATGGAACAGGAACACATGCACCCAGGCCGAAGGCACCTGGGCGCGGACCCCACTGGACATCAGCCCCCAGGCCAAAGGTCTGCCCCTTTTATATGCTCTCCCGGCATGCACAGCAGGTTCCCCGCCCCGCTGTACTACTGCCAAGAGGGGACACAAAAGGCGCCACCTGTAGGCCGCAGGGAACTGCACACCAATACTGTCCCCCGAGGACAAAATGGTCCATGAATCCTACAGAATTAGGGTATTTGAGCCTATTTACCACTCAAACACTTTCCTTAAATTTAGCACTCCGCTACATTTTTATTTCAAAGTATTTTATTTTCCCACTAGCTTATCCATTAAATTAAATAATTTATTCCAGAAAGGGCGTATTCTGGGGCATTCCCACCATATGTGTGGCATCGTGCCGTTGAGTTTCTGAGGTTCTTAATGACTTCCTGTACCTCTTCTGCTGAAAAGGGGGCCTCCAGCATATTTTTTTATTTTTTAATTTTTTTTATGTTCTTTTAAGTTATTTCCTATCCACATTTGTTTGCAGAGCACTTGCCATGTTCTTAACAACATTTTGCTGCCATTTGCAGCCCTCTAGCCCTTTCCATTACTTTTTTTAGAGCCTTTTTAGTCATCAGAAGTCCGGGTCCCCATTGACTTCAATGGGGTCCGGGTCCGGGTCCGGGTTAGGGTTAAAGTTCGGTCCCGAATCCGAACTTTTTTCCGAAGTTCGGCCGAACCCGCCGGACCCGAATATCCAGCTACCCGCTCAACTCTAACTATAACATGAAATGTGTTTTATTTATTTGGACTAAACTTGACCATTGGTGGGCCGTTCTCAGAAGCAGGGCTGTACCTAGAGCATTTGGCACCCAGGGCGGATCCTATATCTGGCAACCCCCCCCCCATCTGGCAATAATCTAAGTGAAATACCATTGTGCGCACACTTACCACAGGGGGTTTGCGGAACAAGAAGGTGTAGTATGATGCGCTTGGTGACAGTGAAATCAGGATGTAAACACTTTTTGGGGTGTTCGCTGAGGTGGTGCAAACAGGGCCGCCATCAGGAATTTTGGGGCCCCTTACACAGCTTCAGGCATGGGCCCCCTGGAGCAGAGGAGAACCGGGGGGGGGGGGTGCTGCTGCTGCGAATTGAGGAGCGCGGGGGGGGGGGGGCTGCCGCAAATTGAGAAGCGCGGGGTGCTTTTGGCAATTGTTGAGGTCGGGGGGGGGGCTTTGGGTGCTGACGAACACAAAAAAAAAAAAGAACAAAAAAAAAAGGGGGGTTGCCATCCGGGGCCTCTGGGGACCTCTGGGCCCCTTACAAAAAAAAAAAGTTATTAAAAAAAAAAAGGGGAGGTTGCCATCCGGGGCCCTGGGGGCCTCCGGGCCTCTTACAAAAAAAATAAAAAATATATAAAAAAAATAAAATAATAACAATTTTTATAAAAAAAAAAAAAAAAAAAAAGGGAGGTTGCCATCCGGGGCCCTGGGGACCTCCGGGCCTCTGGGGACCTCTGGGCCCCATACAAAATAAATAAATAAATTAATTAATTAATAAATAACATAAATTTAAAAAAATAAATAATAAAAAAAATTATATATTTTTTTTTAAATAAAAAATAAATAAAAAAAAGGGGGGTTGACATTTGGGGCCCTGGGGAACTCCAGGCCCCTGGGGACCTCTGGGCCCCTTACAAAAAACAATGGGGGTGGCATCCGGGCCCCTGGGGACCTCCGGGCCCCTTACAGGTGTACTGCCTGTACCCCCCTGATGGCGGCCCTGGGTGCAAAGCATGAACAAAAGCATGGCTCTGCAATGTGGAACATATACCAACCACAGAGACCAGGAAAGGGGGCTGGAAATGCTTTCCAGCGGGTACTTCCTGCCGCCGTATGTGTCATTTCCCCTCCCCAGGCCGCCGCCATCTTTGCGGATACCACTACTAGAGGTCAAAGCTCCCTATGCTCCAAAAAGGGAAGCAGAACCACTGAATAAGCGGCGCCGGCCTGACACCCCCCCAATGTATGGCACCTGGGGTTGACCCCCCCAACCCCACCTTCCCATGGTACACCACTTGTGTGGGGACCTCTTTCTAAGCTAGTATCACATACCTGTATGATAAGGTGACCAGATTTTTAAAATGAAAAAAGGAGACATATTTTTTTTTTTACTAGTAATGGCGGCAATCAGCGACTCTCTGCCCATCGCCCCCCGGCTACTACTGGGTGGGGAGTGGAGGAAGATCACTCTCCACCAGGGAAGGCAAGGAGATAAGCAGGCAGGCGGCTGGCCGGGACTTGAGCCAAGGCAGAAGAACATGCGAGCGGAGCTGAATGGGCACCTGAAACTGAAGAAATATTCCCTCCGCTCCGACCAGCACATGATCATCAGAAAGGGGCACAGATAATGGAAAGAAATAGACCCCCCTAAGCTAGTAGGAGTGTCGGAGTGGGGGTGTGTAATTCAGATTTTATTTTTAATTCTGCACTGACTGTCTTTGAACTTGCCCCAGCCCCTCCTCAAATCCAATCCGGGGACAAAACTGGGGACAGACTTGGTCCAGGGACAGTGTGTTCAATCCGGGGACTGTCCCCTGAAACCGGGGATGTCTGGTCACCCTACTGTATGACAGAGGTGTAACTAGAACAAGAAACCACAAAGGGTTGCCCCCCCGACCGCTAGGAGATATACAGTAGTACCTTGGATTACAAGCATAATCCGTTCCAGAAGCATGCTTGTAATCCAAAGTGCTTGCATATCAAAGCGAGTTTCCCCATAGGAATCAATGGTAACTCAGATAATTTGTTCCAGTGTCACTGCTAGTTAGGGCCGCCATCAGGAATTTTGGGGCCCCTTACACAGCTTCAGGCATGGACCCCCTGGAGCAGAGGAGAACCGGGGGTGCTGCCGCCGTAAATTGAGAAGCGGGGGCTGCAGCGAATTGAGAAGCAGGGGGGTGCTACGAATTGGGAGGCAGGGGGTGCTGCCGCCGCAAATTGTTGAGGTCGGGGGGGAATTTGGGTGCTGACGAACAAAAAAACAACATTAGAACAAAAAAAAAAGGGGGGGGGGGTTGCCATCCGGGACCCTGGGGACTTCCAGGCCTCTGGGGAACTCTGGGCCCCTTACAAAAAAAAAAAAAATTATAAAAAAAAAAAAATTGATTTAAAAAAAAAAAAAGGGGGGTTGCCATCCGGGGCCCTGGAGACCTCCGGGCCTCTGGGGACCTCTGGGCCCCTTATAAAAAAAATAATAAAAAAATAATAATTTTTTTTATAAAAAAAAAAGGGGGGTTGCCATCCGGGGTCCTGGGGACCTCTGGGCTCCTTACAAAAAAATAAAAATTATTAAAAAAATGTTTTTTAAATTATAAAAAAAAAAGGGGGGTGGGTTGCCATCCGGGGCCCTGGGGACCTCCGGGCCCCTGGGGACCTCTGGGCCCCTTACAAAAAATAATCAAATAAAATAAAAAATTACAAAAATAAAATAAAAAAAGAAATAAAAAAAAGGGGGGGTTGCCATCCGGGCCCCTGGGGACCTCCGGGCCCCTTACAGGTGTACTGCCTGTACCCCCCCTGATGGCGGCCCTGCTGCTAGTGTATGCAGTACCACATGTGGCCAGAGGTGAGGGGGTGCCGGACACACACGGAAACACTCAGCGTCACCGGCGCCCCCACACCTCTGGCCACATGCGGTACTGCACACCCCAGAGGCTTGAATCCTGCTCGTCTTGCGAGACATCGCTTGCAAATCGAGTCAGGATTTTAAAAAAAAAACAGCTTGTAAACCGCATTACTCGCAATCCGAGGTTTTGCTGTATTGCTGTATCCACCATTTCTATAACATCTGGAAAACTTTTGTAATTTTTTTTGTGTATTTCCTGGTGGTTTCCAGTAGTTTACTCCCTCCGTAAAACAGTTGCAGTATCAGCAGCTCCAGGACTTTTATTCTTTGCCCGAAGCAACAATGTATCTATTTATCAACGCCAAATCACTTTCTTCGAAGTAGAATGAATAGAGTCTCAGCCAGAAATAAAACACACTGAATATTTAATGTCATTCTTCACAAATTGCCTGACGCCTTTGATTTGAGTTTATTTAGTAAAAATAAAAAACCCCAGTGGTGAATAAATATCACCTAAAGAAAGCTCTATTTGTGTGAAAACAATGATAAAAATATCATATGGGTAGCATGACCGCGCAATTGTCATTCATAATGTGACGGCGCTGAAAGCTGAACACTGGCCTGGGCAGGAAGGGGGTAAAAGTGTCCGGTATTGAAGGGGGTTAAACCCAAAAGCAAACATTTATTATATTGCATCTCCCCAATTCTTAGATGTGATCGCTGCAATCATTTACTTTTTAAAGCGTTCTTTATTCTATATTCATCTGGTGATCCGGCCAGTAAGTCTGTTGTTTTTTATAAGAACAAGCTCTCCAGTGGAATGCATCAGTTACAGACAGGGTCGGGCCAAGGGGTAGGCAGGAGGGATGGCTGCCCTGAGCACTGTGGTATCATATGAGGTGGGAGGGTGCTGTGAGGAGACGGGGGGGAGGAGATTTGTGTTGGGAGGGGGAATATGGGGGGGGCGGCAGGGGGTAAGAATTGTTCTAGGAGGGGAAATTTGGATGCTGGGAGTGGTGATTTAGGGGGATCTGTGTTGGGAGGGGGATGGGGAAAGAGGATTTGTGCAAGGAGGGGAGATTGTGCTAGAAGAGGTGGTATGGATAGGGGGAGGGTGATTGTGCTCGGAGGGGGCATTCGTGCCTGGGGGAATTTGGGGGATGGGGGAGGGGCAAAGATTTGTACAGGGAGGAGGGATTTCAGCAGGGGGGCGGATTTGTACCAGGAGGAGGGGGAGTTTATGGTTAGGGGGTAATTATTTGTGCTAGGGTGGTGAATATGGAGTGTGGGGAGAGGATGTGTACTTGGAGAGGAATTTTTTTGGGTAGAGGATTTGTTCCAGGAGGGGGTCATTTTTTTGGGGAGGGGGGCATTTGTACTGGGGGAATTTGGGGGATGGAGGGGGGGGCAAAGGTTCGTACTGGGAGGAGGGTTTTTTTTTTATCAGGGGGGGATTTGTACCGGGTGGAGGGGGAATTTATGCTTAGGGGTAATTATGCAGATTAGTGCTCAGTTGTTTTTTGGGGGGGGGGGGATTTTTGCTGACACATAATGCTCATACAGTGCTTTGAAAAAGTATTCATACCCCCTTAAAACTTTCCACATTTTGTCATGTTACATCAAAAAACATAAATGTAATTTATTGGGATTGTATGCGATGGACCAACACAAAGTGGTACATAATTGTGAAGTGGAAGGAAAATGATAAATAGTTTTCAATATTTGTATATAATAAATAATAAATGTGAAAAGGGGGGGTTGGGCATTTGTATTCAGCCCCCTTTTCTGTAATACCCCTAACTAAAATCTAGTGGAACCAATTGCCTTCAGAAGTCACCTAATTAGTAAATAGAGTCCACCTGTGTGTCATTTAATCTTTAATGTTAGAGAACCTTAGTGATCAAACAGCATCATGAAGGCCAAGGAACACACCAGACAGGTCAGGGATAAAGTTGTGGAGAAGTATAAAGCAGGGTTAGGTTATAAAAAAATCTCCCAAGCTTTGAACATCTCACGGAGCTCTGTTCAATCCATCATCCGAAAATGGAAAGAGTATGGCCCAACTGCAAACCTACCAAGACATGGCTGTCCACTTAAACTGACCGGGCCGGGCAAGGAGAGCATTCATCAGAGAAGCAGCCAAGAGGCCCATGGTAACTCTGGAGGAGCTGCAGAGATCCACAGCTCAGGTGGGAGAATCTGTCCACAGGACAACTATTAGTCGTGCTTCTCCACATATCTGCCCTTTATGGAAGAGTGACAAGAAGAAAGACATTGTAGAAAGAAAGACATAAGAAGTCCTGTTTGCAGTTTGTGAGAAGCCATGTGGAGGACACAGCAATCATGTGGGGGACACAGCAATCATGTGGGGGACACAGCAAACATGTGGAAGAAGTTGCTCTGGTCAGATGAGACCAAAATTTAAGTTTTTGGCCTAAAAGTAAAACGCTATGTGTGGCAGAAAACTAACACTGCACATCATCCTGAACACACCATCCCCACCGTGAAACATGGTGGTGGCAGCATCATGTGGTGGGGATGCTTTTCTTCAGCAGGGACAGGGAAGCTGGTCAGAGTTGATGGGAAGATGAATGGAGCCAAATACAGGACAATCTTAGAAGAAAACCTGTTAGAGTCTGCAAAAGACCTGAGACCGGGGCGAAGGTTCACCTTCCAGCAGGAGAACGACCTGAAATATACAGCCAGAGCTACAATGGAATGGTTTAGATCAGGGGTCTCCAAATTGCGGCCCAGGGGCCAGATGCGGCCCTTTGCTTACCTTTATCCAGCCCTTGGGACACTTTTCCTTCCACTGATACAAGATACTATTCCTCCCACTGACACTAACAATGGGACACTATTTCTCAAATTGATGCCAACGATGGGGCACTATTCCTCAAACTGACACCAACACAGGGACACTATTTCTCCTACTGGCACCAGCGAAAGGGCACTATTAATCCCACTGACCCCAATGATGGGGCACTGTTCCTCCCACTGACACCAGCAATAGGGCATTGTCCCTCCCCCTAATACCAAAGATGTATTGTTTACTTCCACTGACACCAGGACATTTATTCCCAATGGCCACAGTCCAGCCCCCCCATAAAATCTGGAGGCCCTTTGTTTAGAAAGTTTGGAGACCTCTGGTTTAGATCAAAGCATATTTATGTGTTAGAATGGCCCAATCACAGTCCAGACCTAAATCCCATTGAGAATCTGTGGCAAGATCCAAAAATTGCTGATCACAGACGCTCTCCATCCAATCTGACAGAGCTTGAGATATTTTACAAAGAAGAATGGGCAGAAATGTCCCTCTCTAGATGTGCAAAGCTGGTAGAGAAACCCCCAAAAAGACTTGCAGCTGTAATGGCAGAGAAAGGCGGTTCTACAAAGTATTGACTCCGGGGGGCGCCATACAAATTCCCCCCCCACACTTTTCACATATTTATTTGTAAAAAATGTTGAAAACCATTTATCATTTTCCTTCCACTTCACAATTATGGGCCACTTTGTGTTGGTCTATCACATAAAAATACCAATAAATTACATTTACGTTTTTGGTTGGTGAGCTGCAATTTGGTAACCTATGCCTTTTTAAGAATGTAATGCATATTTTTATACATTTTTTATACTGTCTTTAATGTAGATATATCTCATTCCAGATAGTGAGATTTGTCCCCTGTTCTTGTACTCTCTTGTTGTCCGTCCTGAAGAAGCCTCAGGGCGAAACGCGTAGACGCACAAGGGACTCAACTCATACTTTTCAATATCTTGTATGGTTTTTTATTTTTGAACATTGTGTTTATTTTGCTGTATTTTTTTGTAATAAATATAGATTTTTTGCTATTTCTATTGTTGTTGTTTTGCCTCTAAAGTCCGACCATTGGTCACTCCTCCTGAATAATCTTACATGGTTTTCTCTGAGCTGCAATATGTTACATATTTAGTTTTGGGTTTACAATTACAATGTGCTTTTGTAGCAATTATTTGTTTTATATATATTTTTTATATTTGTTATCTCCCCCCCCCCCCCCACCCCCACCACGAAAGTGGAGTTACGCTTTAAGCTTTAACTTTCATAAATGTCCGGTGTAGCAATGATATATTTTATATAAATGTTTACAGAATCTGGAGTTTTCCTAGGGCGTTGTTATCAGTTGATTGTAGAAAGTCTTGGAAAAGTCTCCTTCCCTCTGACCGCTTGTTGGTTTGTTTGTCAGATAAGGGGCTCCAGCAGATGTTGTTTTCCCCGCGATGAGGGCGAGAGCCCCGTGTGTGGGTGGGATGATACATTTCTATGGGAAGAACACAGATATTTGGGGATTTCACTGATTAGGCTACGTTTCCACTAGGGCGACTCTAAAGTCGCGCCGTGCGATTTGGAGTGCGACTTTGATCTGGCTGTACACTTTCTGAGTCGCATCAAAAGTTGCATCAAAGTTGTGCTGGCACCTTTTCAAAGTCGCTGCGACTTTAAGTCGCATTGATCGGAACGGGTGCTATTGAAATCAATGGGCTGTGACTTGTCATGCGACTTTTACGTGTCCAAAGTCAAATACAAAAGAGAAGAACTCCTATGGCCACAGCCGTATAGGAAATTTGGTAACAACAGAAAAATGGGCAAGAATAACCCGAGGTCGGACTTCAGTGGCACATTGGACAGTAGTAAGTATAAAAAATATTTTATTTATGACAAGACATGGTGCACACAGAGCAAAAAAAAGAGTAAGAATTAAAAGCATATAATACACTCTAAACATAGAACATAACATGGAAAAGCTCTATTGTTGCTGGCGGGGGGTCAATTGTTGTTGGTAGGGATCTACGATTGAGGGAGAGGTCTATTGCTGCTGGCTGCTGGGGGTTCTGTTGTTGCTGGGGTGGTATTTTGTTGCAGAGGGTCCATTGTTGCTGGGGGGATCTATTGTTGCTGGGTGGGTCTGTAGTTGCTGGGGTGGTATTTTGTTGCAGAGGGTCCATTGTTGCTGGGGGGATCTATTGTTGCTGGGGGGTCTGTTGTTTCTGGGGTGGTATTTTGTTGCAGAGGGTCTGTTGTTGCTGGGATGGTATTTTGTTGCAGAGGGTCCATTGTTGCTGGGGGGATCTATTGTTGCTGGGGGGTCTGTGGTTTCTGGGGTGGTATTTTGTTGCAGAGGGTCCATTGTTGCTGGGGGGATCTATTGTTGCTGGGGGGTCTTATGTTGCTGGGGTGGTATTTTGTTGCAGAGGGTCCATTGTTGCTGGGGGGATCTATTGTTGCTGGGGGTCTGTTGTTGCTGGGGTGGTATTGTGTTGCAGAGGGTTCATTGTTGCTGGGGGGATCTATTGTTGCTGGGGTGGTATTTTGTTGCAGAGGGTTCATTGTTGCTGGGGGGATCTATTGTTGCTGGGGGGGTCTGTAGTTGCTGGAGTGATATTTTGTTGCAGAGGGTCCATTGTTGCCGGGGGGATCTATTGTTGCTGGGGGGTCTGTTGTTTCTGGGGTGGTATTTTGTTGCAGAGGGTCCATTGTTGCTGGGGGATCTATTGTTGCTGGGGTGTCTGTTGTTGCTGGGGTGGTATTTTGTTGCAGAGGGTCCATTGTTGCTGGGGGGATCTATTGTTGCTGGGGGTCTGTTGTTGCTGGGGTGGTATTTTGTTGCAGAGGGTCCATTGTTGCTGGGGGGATCTATTGTTGCTGGGGGGTCTGTTGTTGCTGGGGTGGTATTTTGTTGCAGAGGGTCCATTGTTGCTGGGGGGATCTATTGTTGCTGGGGGTCTGTTGTTGCTGGGGTGGTATTTTGTTGCAGAGGGTCCATTGTTGCCGGGGGGATCTATTGTTGCTGGGGGGTCTGTTGTTTCTGGGGTGGTATTTTGTTGCAGAGGGTCCATTGTTGCTGGGGGATCTATTGTTGCTGGGGTGTCTGTTGTTGCTGGGGTGGTATTTTGTTGCAGAGGGTCCATTGTTGCTGGGGGGATCTATTGTTGCTGGGGGTCTGTTGTTGCTGGGGTGGTATTTTGTTGCAGAGGGTCCATTGTTGCTGGGGGGATCTATTGTTGCTGGGGGGTCTGTTGTTGCTGGGGTGGTATTTTGTTGCAGAGGGTCCATTGTTGCTGGGGGGATCTATTGTTGCTGGGGGTCTGTTGTTGCTGGGGTGGTATTTTGTTGCAGAGGGTTCATTGTTGCTGGGGGGATCTATTGTTGCTGGGGTGATATTTTGTTGCAGAGGGTCCATTGTTGCTGGGGGATCTATTGTTGCTGGGGTGTCTGTTGTTGCTGGGGTGGTATTTTGTTGCAGAGGGTCCATTGTTGCTGGGGGGATCTATTGTTGCTGGGGGTCTGTTGTTGCTGGGGTGGTATTTTGTTGCAGAGGGTCTATTGTTGCTGGGGGATCTATTGTTGCTGGGGGGGTCTGTTGTTGCTGGGGTGGTATTTTGTTGCAGAGGGTCCATTGTTGCTGGGGGGATCTATTGTTGCTGGGGGTCTGTTGTTGCTGGGGTGGTATTTTGTTGCAGAGGGTTCATTGTTGCTGGGGGGATCTATTGTTGCTGGGGTGGTATTTTGTTGCAGAGGGTTCATTGTTGCTGGGGGGATCTATTGTTGCTGGGGGGTCTGTAGTTGCTGGGGTGGTATTTTGTTGCAGAGGGTCCATTGTTGCTGGGGGGATCTATTGTTGCTGGGGGTCTGTTGTTGCTGGGGTGGTATTTTGTTGCAGAGGGTCCATTGTTGCTGGGGGGATCTACTGTTGCTGAGGGTCTGTTGTTGCTGGGGTGGTATTTTGTTGCAGAGGGTTCATTGTTGCTGGGGGGATCTATTGTTGCTGGGGTGGTATTTTGTTGCAGAGGGTTCATTGTTGCTGGGGGGGTCTATTGTTGCTGGGGGATCTATTGTTGCTGCGGTGGTATTTTATTGCAGAGGGTCCATTGTTGCTGGGGGATCTATTGTTGCTGGGGGGCCTGTTGTTGCTGCGGTGGTATTTTATTGCAGAGGGTCCATTGTTGCTGGGGGGGATCTATTGTTGCTGGGGGGTCTGTTGTTGCTGCGGTGGGGTCTATCAAATACCATACAAATTACTTAGTAGCACAAAATAATACTTGGTTCTGTATTCTCTAAAAGGGGCGGGACAGGGAGGTGGGTAGGAGGTGGAACCAAGGGACGGTGCTCAGAGGTGGGTAGGGGGTGGAGACAAAGGGTGACTCAGAAGGGGGGAGTTCCTGCACCTATTATCTGAGGAAAAAAAAGCCCTGCTTTGAAGTGGCTGTAAACTTATACCCAGTGCAGTGACTGGCCTCAGGTGATACACAGTGAAGAAACAAATCCTCCTACATAAGTTGTACTTTTTAATCTGCAGTCTTCTTTTCTCTGCAGCGGTTTAATATGCAGAATTTATAAAGCTTGTCTGAGCTGTCATTAAACAGTGGGGCGGGGAGCTGAAGTTACACTCAGCTCAGTGAGGAGAGCTGAGAGCTGATTGGAGGAAAGGGGCACATCCCTCTTCACACATCACACTCTTCTGTGTGAGGTTAGTGGCCGGAGACCAGGCCCTTCCACCCTCCTGGCTGCACCTGCTCGTCCTTGTCACCCCCCCAGGAGTAGTCAATATGCTGGGCCATCACTCTTTCCAGGAACTGGAGATTGGACGGAGAATCACATATGCCTTAAAAATTGGTGTAATCTGGGGGGGGGGGGGGGGGGTAACCCGTGTTCTCGCAATGGCCATGTGCGAGGCAGTCCAAGCCCTCTCCTCCTGTTCACCCGGGATTGTACATGAGGGGGTGAGCTTGTGATCGGGGCCAAAGGTTCCTTGGAGAGGCGCAGTGCTGGACCGGTCACATGGATGGTGACGGTGGCAGCCTGCTGGTGCAAGAGGCACAAGGTAGATTTGGTCTAACTCCTGGAGTTCAACGTTACCCATTCTCTATTGAAAATGTAGATCTGTGCATGCCCAGGGCATCCTCCACTCTTGACATCTTTGCCATGCCAGCCTTCAACTCTGGCCAAGGGGCTTACAATATTTATTAGTGATCCATTTAGACATAGGGAGGTTCAATATGTACAGGCTGATGAGTTTCAGCCCCCAATTTGGCATGTTTGCTCTCAGCTCGCCGCTCTAGATGTCCTTGTCCCCCCCCGGTGCCCGAAAACATGCCAAGATGGCATCGCCTTCAGTGGGAGTGAAGGTAGAGTGGCTAGCAGTTTAATGCACAGTAGGCAGAGATACCGTGTTTCCCTGAAAGTAAGTCCTACCTCGAAAGTAAGACCTACCCCGAAAGTAAGTCCCACCTCGAAAGTAAGTCCCACCTCGAAAGTAAGACCTACCCCAAAAGTAAGACCTACCCCGAAAGTAAGTCCCACCTCGAAAGTAAGTCCCACCTCGAAAGTAAGACCTACCCCAAAAGTAAGACCTACCCCGAAAGTAAGTCCTACCTCGAAAGTAAGTCCCACCTCGAAAGTAAGACCTACCCCAAAAGTAAGACCTACCCCGAAAGTAAGTCCCACCTCGAAAGTAAGTCCCACCTCGAAAGTAAGACCTACCCCAAAAGTAAGACCTACCCCGAAAGTAAGTCCTACCTCGAAAGTAAGACCCACCTCAAAAGTAAGTCCCACCTCGAAAGTAAGTCCTACCTCGAAAGTAAGTCCTACCTCGAAAGTAAGTCCTACCTCGAAAGTAAGACCTACCTCGAAAGTAAGACCTACCCCGATTTTCCAGGAGGGCTGCAATATAAGCCCTACTCCGAAAATAAGCCCTAGTTTAGGCTGGTTGTGGGCTGTTGGAGTCCTCTCTATTGCTGCTGGAGTCCTCATTCTTCTCCCAGCTGTCAGCTGTCAGCTGGAGAAGGGGAGGACTTTTCTTTTTGTTGCATTATATTCTGCTGTGGCGGTGAGGATTCTGGCAGTTTGCAAGCACTTTTACGCTGTTAACACTGGGGATTAAATTGCAAGCCCTACCCTGAAAATAAGCCCTAGTGTGTTTTTGGTTGCAAAAATTAATATAAGACCCGGGCTTATTTTTGGGGAAACGCGGTATATTGCTGTATCCACCATTTCTATAACATCTGGAGAACTTTTGTAATCTTTTTTTTTTGTGTATTTCCCGGTGGTTTCCAGTAGTTTACTCCCTCCGTAAAACAGTTGCAGCATCAGCAGCTCCAGGACTTTTATTCTTCGCCCGAAGCAACAATGTATCTATTTATCAACGGCAAATCACTTTCTTTCGCAGGAGAATGAAGAGAGTCTCAGCCAGAAATGAAACGTTTTCACTCGTTACGGCTTGATTATTTAATGTCATTCTTCACAAATTGCCCGATGTCTTTGATTTATTTGTACAACTGTTGGCTGAGCTTGGTAGATGAACTGACATGTTAAATTGCCCGGGCCGATTCCCGATGGCAAGTTTTTTGCGCGCTTCCAAAACACTTTAACACCAATCACCTTGTTTGCAAATCCCCCTGTCAAACGAGGGATAAAAGTCGGGGGCGGCCCAGCGGCGGTTTCTCCAGGGGATGCGGCAGTGGACTGACACAAGAAGCTTGATTCTTTTTTTTTACGGGGACCGTCTACAATTTTTGCACTTTGAAGTCATGAGTTGGAGGCTCGTCCCGTGTCTGAACCAGATGAGGACAAGAAAATACACGAGGCCCCCCCCCCCCCCCCCACCGTGATGGGTTTAAATGCGGTGATTAGCAGGAGACATCCAGTGACGGCCCGTCACATTACCTCACCCGTGCCGGCATGTTTTCCCTTTTTGTTACGCTCATTGGAAACAAAAGCCAACGGCTTCTCCTAGCAAATCCTGGCAACAAGTCAGTTAATACACAGCTGATGTTTGGACGATATCGCAGCTACGCTGAACTTATAAACTGAGCTGAGTTTTAACACAGTTTGATATGCTTCAGTTATTAAAGTGATATTAACCGCTGCAGCCCCGGACCATTTGGCTGCCCAAAGACCAGGCCACTTTTTGCGATTCGGCACTGCGTCGCTTTACCTGACGCGCGACGTGGCTCCCAAACAAAATTGAAGTCCTTTTTTTCACCACAAATAGAGCTTTCTTTTGGTGGTGCCGTGTATACTTGAGTATAAGCCGAGTTTTTCAGCACATTTTTTTGTGCTGAAAATGCCCCCCTCGGCTTATACTCGAGTCACCTTTTTGCGCCTGATCTCCCGGACTTTGGGGACCCGTTACCGGCCAGCCGTAGGGCCCTTGGACCCCAAACTTGGCACACATGTAGCCCCACTCTTTTTCTACAAGTATGCAAAGTTTACTGTCAGGAGGATCCTTGGGCCAGGGAGCACCGATTTTTCAAAGCCGGGCACCCCTTCCATAGACTCCTTCCATAGACTCCCATGTTAAATGGTAATTTCTCTGGTGAATTTGGGGAATCAATACCGGCCGGTCGTAGGTCTCCTGACTCCCATGTTAAACGGTCATTTCACCAGTGATATTTGGGGACCCGGTATCGTCTGGTTGTAGGCCCCTGGACCCTAAACCTGGCACACATGTAGCCCCATTTCTCCTCTATAAGTGTGCAAAGTTTGTTGTCTGAGGGACCTACGGCCGGGGAGCACCGATTTTTTAAATCCGGACACCCCTTCCATAGACTCCCATGTTAAACGGTAATATCTCTGGTGGTCTTGGGGACCCGGTACCGGCCGGTCGTAGGTCCCCTGGACCCGAATACTGGCACACATGTTGTCTGGTGGACCTACGGCCGGGGAGCACCGATTTTTCAAATCCGGGCACCCCTTCCATAGACTCCCATGTTAAACGTCAGTCTAGTCATGGGCACAGTGAGGCATGGGCACAGTGAGGCATGGGCACAGTGAGGCATGGGCACAGTGAGGCATGGGGCACAGTGAGGCATGCACATGGACACCCTAGGCTTATACTCGAGTCAATACGTTTTCCCAGTTTTTGTGGTAAAATTAGCTGCCTCGGCTTATATTCGGGTCGGCTTATACTTGAGTATATACGGTATTTGATCACCTCTGCGGTTTTTATTTTTTGCGCTTTAAACAAAAATAGAGTGACGATTTTGAAAAAAAAAAAGCAATATTTTTTTCTTTTTGCTATAATAAATATCCCCAAAAAATATCTAATTTTTTTTTCCCCCTGTTTATACCGATACGTATTCTTCTACATATTTTTGGTAAAAAAAAAACGCAATAAGCGTTTGATTGGTTTGCGCAAAAGTTATAGCGTCTACAAAATAGGGGATAGTTTTATGGCATTTTTATTAATAATTTTTTTTTTTACTAGTAATGGCGGTGATCAGCGATTTTTATCGTGACGGCTTAATAATGGCGGACACATCGGACACTTTTGACGCCATTTTGGGACCATTGTCATTTATACAGCGATCATTGCTATAAAAATGCACTGATTACTGTGTAAATGTGACTGACAGTGAAGAGGTTCACCAGTTGGGGGCGCTGAAGGGTTAAGTGTGTCCTAGGGATGTGTTCTAACTGTAGGGGAATGGGCTACGTGTGACACACCACTGATCAACACTCCCGATCACAGGGAGCTGTGATCAGTGTCCTGTCACTAGGAAGAACGGGGAAATGCCTTGTTTACATCAGCATTTCCCCGTTCTTCCTCTCCGTGAGACGATCGCGGGTATCCCGCGGACATCGAGTCCGCGGGACCCAGGGTCAAGCTCGCGGAGCTCGCGGCGCGAGCGCGCACCCCCACAATGCCGCATTTTAACCACTTGCCGACCGCGCCATGGACGAAAGGCGTCTACAGCGCGGTCGAGTTATCCTGAGTGGACGTCCCAGGGACGTCCTCACAGAACCTTGCTCCCGCGCGCCCCCTGGGGCGCGCTCCAGGAAATGTCCGTGACCGCCGGGTCCGGAAGACCCGGCGCATCACGGATCACGGTAGATGGCCGCTAATCGCGGCCGTTTACCACGTGATCGCTCCGTCAAATGACGGAGCGATCACTTGTAAACAGACCGGCGTCATGTGATGATGCCGGTTTCCTCTCTCCCCTCTCTGTACCGATCGGTACAGTGTGAGAGGAGAGGGGAGGGAGCGGATCATGGCAGCTCCCTCCCCCATGTCAGCTGTGGGCTGGATCTGTGACAATTGCAGTCACAGATCCAGCCATCCATCCATCCCTGCTCAGCCATCCCTGTACAATACCCTGTGCAATACTCTGCAATACCCTGTACAATACTCTGCAATACCCTGTGCAATACTCTGCAATACAATGTGCAATACTCTGCAATACCCTGTGCAATACTCTGCAATACCCTGTGCAATACTCTGCAATACCCTGCCAATACTCTGCAATACCCTGCCAATACTCTGCAATACCCTGGGCAATACTCTGCAATACCCTGCCAATACTCTGCAATACCCTGGCCAATACTCTGCAATACCCTGCCAATACTCTGCAATACCCTGCCAATACTCTGCAATACCCTGCCAATACTCTGCAATACCCTGTGCAATACTCTGCAATACCCTGCCAATACTCTGCAATACCCTGCCAATACTCTGCAATACCCTGCCCATACTGTGCAATACCCTGCCATACTGTGCAATACTCTGCCATATTCCGCAATACCCTGCCATACTCCTCAATACTCCGCAATACTCCTCAATACCCGGCAATACTCCGCAATACTCCGCAATACCCGGCAATACTCCGCAATACCCGGCAATACCCGGCAATACTCCGCAATACCCGGCAATACCCGGCAATACTCCGCAATACCCGGCAATACTCCGCAATACCCGGCAATACTCCGCAATACTCCGCAATACCCGGCAATACTCTGTAATACCCGGCAATACTCCGCAATACCCGGCAATACTCGTCAATACCCGGCAATACCCGGCAATACTCCGCAATACCCGGCCATACTCCGCAATACCCGGCAATACTCTGCAATAACCACTTCCCGCCCGCCGGCCGTCATATGACGTCCTTGACTTTGTGCGGGGATATCTGAATGATGGGAGCAGCTAGAGGCATCATTCAGATATTCGCTTTTTCAGCTGGCGATTCCCTACACCATAAGAACGATCATAGCAGCTGTTCCACCGCTTGATCGCTCTTACGGGAGGCGAGAGGGGATGTCCCCCCCCCCCGCCGCCCTCCGGTGCTTCTACCGACTCACCGCTACGATCAAAGCCAAGATTGTTTTTTTTTTTTTGTTTTTTTTTTCAGGCTTCCCAGCCTAGAGGTGAGATGTGGGGTCTTATTGACCCCCATATCTCACTGTAAAGAGGACCTGTCATGCCATATTCCTATTACAAGGGATGTTTACATTCCTTGTAATAGGAATAAAAGTGATCAAAAAAAAATTGGGGGCGGAAAAACATGTCAAACTAAAATAAATAAAGTAAAATGAAGAATAAAATATATATATATTTTTTAAAGCGCCCCTGTCCCCGCGAGCTCGCATGCAGAAGTGAACGCATACGTAAGCCCCGCCCACATATGAAAACGGTGTTCAAACCACACATGTGAGGTATCTCTGCGAACGTTAGAGCGAGAGCAATAATTTTGGCCCTAGACCTCCTCTGTAACTCAAAACATGTAACCAGTAAAAATATTTAAAGCGTCGCCTATGGGGATTTTTTAAGTAGCGAAGTTTGGCGCCATTCCACGAGTGTGTGCAATTTTGAAGAGTGACATGTTAGGTATCTATTTACTCGGCGTAACTTCATCTTTGACATTATGCAAAAACATTGGGCTAACTTTACTGTTTTTTTTTCTTTTAAGCACAAAACTGTTTTTTTCCGTAAAAAACGCGTTAGGAAAAATTCTGCGCAAATACCGTGCAAGATAAAAAGTTGCAACGACCACCATTATATTCTTTAAGGTCTTTGCTAAAAAAACATATATAATGTTTTGGGGTTCTATGTAATTTTCTAGCAAACAAATGATGATTTTTACATGTAGGAGAGAAATGTCAGAATTGGCCTGGGTGCTCCAGAACGCCTGAAGGTGCTCCCTGCATGTTGGGCCTCTGTATGTGGCCACGCTGTGTAAAAGTCTCACACATGTGGTATCGCCATACTCGGGAGGAATAGCAGAATGTGTTTTGGGGTGTAATTTGTGGTATGCATATGCTGTGTGTGAGAAATAACCTGCTAATATAACAATTTTGTGAGGAAAAAAAAAAAAAAGAAAAAAAAATCTTGATTTTGCAAAGAATTGTGGGAAAAAATGACAACTTCAAAAAACTCACAATGCCTCTTTCTGAATACCTTGGAATGTCTTCTTTCCAAAAAGGGGTCATTTGGGGGGTATTTGTACTTTTCTGGCATGTTAGGGTCTCAAGAATTGAGATAGGCCGTCAGTACTTCAGGTGTGATCAATTTTCAGATATTGGCACCATAGCTTGTGGACTCTATAACTTTCACAAAGACCAAATAATATCCACCAATTTGTACTTATTTTTACCAAAGATATGTAGCAGTGTAAATTTTGACCAAAATTTATGAAGAAAAAATACTAATTTGCAAAATTTTATAACGGAAACAAAGAAAAATTCATTTTTTTACAAAATTTTCAGTCTTTTTTCTCTTATAGCGCAAAAAATAAAAAACCCAACAGTGATTAAATACCACCAAAAGAAAGCTCTATTTGTGTGAAAAAAAGGACAAAAATTTCATATGGGTACAGTGTTGTATGACTGAGTAATTGTCATTCAAAATGTGAGAGCACCGAAAGCTGAAAATTCGTCTGGTTAGGAAGGGGGTTTAAGTGCCCAGTTGTCAAGTGGTTAAAGGGGGCGTACCTGTACACCATATGCCCAGCCGAGCCATTGTGTCGACGTATATCATCGTGCGCTGGTCGGCATGTGGTAAAAACCCTTTCTTTTAAAAAAAATAAGAAATAACAATCATGTTTGTAGCACCCCAGGGTTTAGGCAGGGTTGCTCCTAAATTTACCTGTCAGGTATATAGATACATTGGCTAATTGTTGAGGATCAATTGATTTCACTCTAAGACTGTAATTGCTGCACTTCTCTTATTTGCCGCTAGGTGGCCGGGTACCTGGTGGCATTGGATATGAGAAGGGCAATGCAAGGTCAGGTTATGGGTATATTGGGTATCCCAGCCAATGGGCAGGGGTTTTCTAAAATCCCTTGGCCTGCTGGGAGAGCCTATATATTCGGGTGGAGTCAGGTGATCGGGGTTCTGTGCCACCTGGGCGGCTGTCTGGGTGGACGTGTGTTGTATTGCCCGGGCTGCTAGGTCGGAGATTGGTTTGGTTCAGAATTATTTTTTTAACAAATTTTCGACAAATTAGTTAATTCGGAAATATCCGAGCCTCAGAATTTTCGGATTTTCGAATTTTCGAATTCCGAAAATTCGTAAAATCCAAAATTCGTAAATTCGGAATTAAAGAATTTGAAAATCTGAAAATGTGGAAATTCGAAAATGTTCAAATTTCCTAATTTTCACATTTTTGAATTTACAAATCTACGAATTCGGAATTTTCGAATTTCTAAAAAAAAAAAAAAAAAAAAAAAATGAATGAAACGAAAACAAACACATTTTTCGCAGTGCACATGTCTATTGATTTGTACTTGGGTTGGGAAGTATTCACTGCTTACTCGGTCACTGGTTCAGTGTGTGATCTGTTTGGGTGGAATGTCCAGTTAGGTGCCTTTCACTGTCAGCAAACTATTATAGGAATATGATACTGTATATATGTGTTGTGCACGGTCTCAGAGTCATGTATTATTTCTTCTTTGTGATGTGTCTTCTGTAACGGATGTTTTGTTATTGAAAAAAGGTTATAAAATATTACTTGATTGAAAAAAATAAATTACAATGTAGCTATTGTTTACGCTATATTTTTTTTCATTTACTATTTTCTTTTTTATTATAGAAAATTATTATTAATATTTATTTATTTAATTTATTGATTTATTTATTTTTAATTTGCTATTTTCTTTTTTATTATTAGGAATTATTATTGTTATTTATTTATTTAATTTATTGATTTATTTTTAATTTGCTATTTTATTTTATTTATTTTAAATTTTCTATTTTATTTATTTTTATTATTAAGAATAATTATTATTTATTTATTTCATTTATTGATTTATTTTTAATTTGCTATTTTATTTATTATTATTAAAAATTAATATTTATTTATTTCATTTATTGATTTATTTTATTCATTTTAAATTTGCTATTTTATTTTATTTTTATTATTAAGAACAATTATTATTTATTTATTTCATTTATTGATTTATTTTATTTATTTTTAATTTGCTATTTTATTTTATTTATTTTTTATTATTAAAAAATAATATTTATTTATTTCATTTATTTATTTATTTTATTTATTTTAAATTTGCTATTTTATTTTATTTATTTTTTATTATTAAGAATAATTAGTATTTGTTTATTTATTTTATTTATTGATTTATTTTATTTATTTTTAATTTGCTATTTTATTTTATTTATTTTTTATTATTAAAAATGTATATTTATTTATTTCATTTATTGATTTATTTTATTTATTTAATATTTTATTTATTTTTTATTATTAAGAATAACTATTTGTTTTATTTCATTTATTGATTTATTTTATTTATTTTTATTTGCTATTTTATTTATTTTTTATTATTAAGAATAACTATTTGTTTTATTTCATTTATTGATTTATTTTATTTATTTTTAATTTGCTATTTTATTTATTTTTTATTATTATTTATTTATTTCATTTATTGATTTATTTTTAATTTTCTATTTTATTTATTTTTTATTATTATTTTTTTATTAATATTTATTTATTTCTCTTATTGATTTATTTTATTTATTTTTAATTTGCTATTTTTTTTATTATTAAAAATTATTAAATTATTATTAATATTACTTTATTTAATTTATTTCTTTATTTTATTTATTTTTAATTTGCTATTTTTTTTTTTTTTATTAAGAATTATTCTTATTTATTTATTTCATTTATTTCTTTATTTTATTTTTATTTATTTTTTCTCTAAAAAAGTAATGTCGGAGAGTGCGGTGCCTGAACCAATGTATTTTTGTGCTTAATATATAAAATATAACTTTTTTAATTATTTTTGCTCTTTTTTTGCTACTTGCATTTTTTTCTATCAAAGAATTCCCATTGTACGGTGGCAGAAAATTCAGAGATTGATTTGGGAGTTCCGGTAGACAAGGCCCAGGGCCGCCGGTTGTCAGGATTTGTGGCGCGCACAGCTGTATTGTTCTGGGTGACATCTGTTTGACAGATTGTAAACGTCTGACGCTTGTAAAGACGTGCCCGCCCGCCGCGCCGATTTCAGTGGCACAAAAAAACAGAAAATGATCGGGGGAGTTCGGTGGAATATCACTACTTTAAAAAAAAAAAAAAGAAAGAGAAAAATTCCCATTCCTCTACCCCCCCCCCCCCCCCCCAGCCATCCTCTCTTCCTTCTCAGTTCCTATCCCTGAACTCTCATGTCTCCTTTTACTGCAATGACCTGTCTCAGTATTTTCTGTATTTTCAGGGCAGAAGAAGGTCTGCAAAAAAGTTTAATCTGTTGGCACCCACATAACACATACCGCATATTGTCAAAAGTATTGGGACACCTGCCTTTACACCCACATAAACTTTAATGGTATCCATAGGTGTGCGTTAGTTACAACACTGGTTGTGATACCCAATTCTAGGGTTAGCGCCAACCACATTTTTTTCATCTTTATGTAGAGCAACAATTCTTTTTTTCAGATCCTCAGAGAGTTCTTCCAGTGACCAGTATGAGAGAGTGAGAGCGATAACACCACATTTAACACACCTGCTCCCCATTCACACCTGAGACCTTGTAACACTAACGAGTCACATGACGTCGGGGAGGGAAAATGGCTAATTGGGCTCAATTTGGACATTTTCTCTTAGGAATGTACTCACTTTTGTTGCCAGCGGTTTAGACATTGATGGCTGTGTGAGTTATTTTGAGGGGGACAGAAAATTTACACTCTTAGGCCCGGTTCACATAGGGGCGACTCCTCAGGCGACTCGGTCGCCTGAGGAGTCGCGTCCCGGTCTGTGCTATGGAACCGTTCTAATAAGAGCGTCCTGAGTCGCTCCGACTTAGAAAAAGGTTCCTGTACTACTTTGGGGGCGACTCGGGGCGACTTGCATTGACTTCTATACAGAAGTCAGTTTGCAAATCGCCACTCAAGTCGTCTTGAGATCGCCTGCACGAGTCGCCCCCAAAGTCGTGCCGCCCCTGTGTGAACCGGCTCTTATACAAGCTGTACACTCACTACTTTACATTGTAGCAAAGTGTCATTTCTTCAGTGTTGTCACATGAAAAGATAGAAGAAAATATTTACTAAAATGTGAGGGGTGTACTTACTTTTGTGAGATAATGTAACTACACAACTATACCAATACATATCTATATGGCCACATAGCGATGTAGCTATATAACTATGTTTTCTATGTAACTTTATAACTAGGTAACTATGTAATGATATAGCTATGTAACTATATGACTATGTTCCTACAGTGCCTTGAAAAAGTATTCATACCCCTTGATAATTTCCATATTTTGTCATGTTACAACCAAAACTGTAAGGCCCCTTTCACACTGGGGCGTTTTTCATGCGGTTTAGCGCTAATATTAGCGCTGTTATACCGCCTGAAAAATCGTGCCCTGTATTTTTCAATGTGAAAGCCCGAAGGCTTTCACACTGAAGTGGTGCGCTAGCAGGACCGCTCCAAAAGTCCTGCTAGCCGCTTCTTTACAGCGGTGAAGGAGCGCTCCTTTACCGCGGCTGCCCATTGAAATCAATGGGACACCGCGGGTAATACCGCCCGCAAACCGCGTCAATAGCCGCGGTTTGCGGGCGGTATTAACCCTTTTTCGGCCGCTAGCGGGGGTTAAATTCACCCCGCTAGCGGCCGCATACCGCGGTGATAACGACGGTATAGCGGCGCTGAAAATCGCGCCGCTATACCGCCACCGCACCTGCCCGCCCCAGTGTGAAAGGGGCCTAAATGTATTTTGTATGGGAAAGGTATTACCGCGCTACCAAAGAAGGTAGGCCCCTTTCACACTGAGGCGTTTTTCAGGCGCTTTTGGGCTAAAAATAGCGCCAGTAAAGCCCCTGAAAAACGCCTCCGCTGCAGTCCCAGTGTGAAAGTCCTCCAAGCAGCATCTTTGAGGCGGTGGAGGAGCGGTGTACACACCGCTCCTGCCCATTGAAATTAATGGTTGAGAGACAGAGGAGGGGGCTGAGAGACAGAGGAGGGGTCTGAGAGACAGATGGGGAAGCTGAGAGACAATGGGAGGGAACTAAGAGGACAATGGGAGGGAGCTGAGAGACAGAGGGGGAGCTGAAAGACAGAGGGGGAGCTGAGAGACAGAGGGGGAAGCTGAGAGACAGAGGGGGAAGCTGAGAGACAGAGGGGGGAGCTGAAAGACAGAGGGGGAAGCTGAGAGACAGAGGGGGAAGCTGAGAGACAGAGGGGGGAGCTGAGAGACAGAGGGGGGAGCTGAGAGACAGAGGGGGGAGCTGAGAGACAGAGGGGGGAGCTGAGAGACAGAGGGGGAGCTGAGAGACAGTGGAGGGGAGCTGAGAGACAGAGAGGAGAGCTGAGAGACAGTGGAGGGGAGCTGAGAGACAGTAGAGGAGAGCTGAGAGACAGAGGAGGGGTCTGAGAGACAGAAGAGGGGTCTGAGAGACAGAAGAGGGGTCTGAGAGACAGAAGAGGGGTCTGAGAGACAGAGGGGGGGGTCTGAGAGACAGAGGGGAGCTGAGAGACAGAGGGGGGAGCTGAGAGACAGAGGGGGGAGCTGAGAGACAGAGGGGGGAGCTGAGAGACAGAGGGGGGAGCTGAGAGACAGAGGGGGGAGCTGAGAGACAGAGGGGGGAGCTGAGAGACAGAGGGGGAAGCTGAGAGACAGAGGGTGAAGCTGAGAGACAGAGGGGGGAGCTGAGAGACAGAGGGGGGAGCTGAGAGACAGAGGGTGAAGCTGAGAGACAGAGGGTGAAGCTGAGAGACAGAGGGGGAGCTGAGAGACAGAGGGGGAGCTGAGAGACAGAGGGGGAGCTGAGAGACAGAGGGGGGAGCTGAGAGACAGAGGGGGGAGCTGAGAGACAGTGGAGGGGAGCTGAGAGACAGTGGAGGGGAGCTGAGAGACAGAGAGGAGGGGTCTGAGAGACAGAGGAGGGGTCTGAGAGACAGAAGAGGGGTCTGAGAGACAGAAGAGGGGTCTGAGAGACAGAAGAGGGGTCTGAGAGACAGAAGAGGGGTCTGAGAGACAGAGGGGGGGGGGTCTGAGAGACAGAGGAAATTTGGCACAAGCACCGGCACTTTTGTTTTACACCACCCGAACCAGCATTTGCTTTGCTGTCTACGCATGAACACTGATCCATGCTCCAATCTACCTATGCCATTATTGGAATCACCTATGTTTTTTGCATTCATGCATTTCGAGGACTTGAAATAGCAATGTATGCTTCATCACAGTTGCACTCAGCACTTTATATTTCATTCACTTTGGATTGATGTCATTTTTTATTTATTTTATTTGGATTCACAGATGTTTTCCATGTCATGTATGCTCACCATTTATTTCGATTATTAGCTACCTCATTATCTATTAGGTGTATTCACCCTCACCCATTCCCATTCTATACAGCGCAGCATTACCTCTTTATGCTATGTAAATGTATTTTATTGGGATTTTATGTGATAGACCAACACAAAGTAATTGTGAAGTGGAAGGAAAATGATAAATGGTTTTCTATTTTTTTTTTGCAAATAAATATGTGAAAAGTGTGGGGGGGGCATTTGTATTCAGCCCCCTTTATTTCGATACCCCTAACTAAAATCTATTGGAACCAATTGCCTTCAGAAGTCACCTAATTGGTAAATAGAGTCCACCTGTGTGTAATTTAATCTCAGTATAAATACAGCTGTTCTGTGAAGACCTCAGAGGTTTTTGGCCTAAAAGGAAAAAATGTGTGGCAGAAAACAAACACTGCACATCACCCTGAACACACTATCCCAACCGTGAAACATGGTGGTGGCAGCATCATGTGGTGGGGATGCTTTTCTTCAGCAGGGACAGGGAAGATGGTCAGAGTTGATGAGAAGATGGATGGAGCCAAATACAAAACAATCTTAGAAGAAAACCTGTTTGAGTCTGCAAAAGACTTGAGACTGGGGCGGAGGTTCACCTTCCAGCGGGACAACGACCCAAAACATACAGCCAGAGCTACAATGGAATGGTTTAAATCAGGGGTCTCCAAACTGTGGCCCGAGGGCCAGATGTGGCCCTTTGCTAGCCTTTATCCGGCCCTTGGGGCACTATTCATTCGTCCCACTGATACCAACAACAGAGCACTATTTCTTCCACCAATGCCAATGATGGGATACTATTCCTGCTATTAATTAGGGGCACTACTCCTCCTCTTATTGACCACCAACCCTGAGGCCACATTTTATTCTCACTGATGCTGGGTCCGGGACATTTTCTACCCCCGCTGGGCACAATCCGGTCCTCCTAAAGTCTGAAGTACAATAAACTGGCCCTTTGTTTGAAAAGTTTGGAGACCCCTGGTTTAGATCAAAGCATATTCATGTGTTAGAATGGCTCAGTCAGGGCTGTCTTTAGCACAGGGCAAAAGGGGCAGCTCCCCCGGGCCCAGTCATTGTTGTGGGGCCCAATATAGCTGCCCCTTGAGCCCACACTGCCAACAAATAGTTGATAAGTGGATTTGGGAGGGCTCAAGAAAATGTTTGCCCAGGGTCCAATTGATAATAAAGACGGCCCTGGGCCCAGTCACAGTCCAGACTTAAATCCAATTGAGAATCTGTGACAAGACTTGAAAATTGCTGATCACAGACGCTCTCCATCCAATCTGACAGAACTTGAGATATTTTACAAAGAAGAATGGGCAAAAATGTCCCTCTCTAGATGTGCAAAGCTGGTAGAGACATCCCCCCAAAAGACTTGCAGCTGTAATTGCAGAGAAAGGGGGTTCTACAAAGTATTGACTCCGGGGGGCGCCATACAAATGCCCCCCCCCACACTTTTCACATATTTATTTGTAAAAAATGTTGAAAACCATTTATAATTTTCCTTCCACTTCACAATTATGGGCCACTTTGTGTTGGTCTATCTCATAAAATACCAATAAATTACATTTACGTTTTTGGTTGTAACATGAGAAAATGTGGAAAATCTCTAGGGGTATGAATACTTTTTCGAGGCACTGTATATAACGATGTAAATATGAAATCTGCATTTTTCTCAAACTTCTAGTGGCCATTGAAAAGATACAATAGTATTTTTGTGATGTTTTTGGACACAAGTCCGGGTTCCACGAGGTCCAGGCTGTAAAGCTGATATATAGTTATCTTGACTCTTTTAAGGTGTGCTGCCCCATTTAGCTCTGTAAGAAAATACTACGTTGTGTATGTTTATTCACATTCTATTTGAGTGTTTATTTTAAATGAAGTTTTATTATTCACACAGAGGGGCGCATTCTACCCTCCGCCGCCATAAAAAACTGGGGTGGTGCCATAAAATAGACTGCGGCGGGGTCTCGACTTGCGTGTTTTCCCAAAGTTACGATCGGCATTGCTGACGTGTTAAGTTGTTTCAGGAAACTTTGTGATCCATAGTGGCGGCTGGTGCTCAAATTTTTTTGGGGGGGGCGCAAACAAACTGAAAAAAAAAAAACATCAATTGCCGCCACTGTGCCCATTAAACGCAGCCACTGTGCCCAAACGCCACCAGTTTGTCCCCAAATGCAGCCAGTTTGTCCCCAAATTCAGCCAGTTTGTCCCCAAATTCAGCCAGTTTGTCCCCAAATACAGCCAGTTTGTCCCCAAATGCAGCCAGTCTGTCCCCCCAAATACAGCCAGTTTGTCCCCAAATGCAGCCAGTTTGTCTCCCCAAATACAGCCAGTTTGTCCCCAAATGCAGCCAGTTTGTCCCCAAACACAGCCAGTTTGTCCCCAAACGCAGCCAGTTTGTCCCCCCAAATACAGTCAGTTTGTCCCCAAATGCAGCCAGTTTGTCCCCCAAATACAGCCGGTTTCCCCCCAAATACAGCCAGTTTCCCCCCCCAAATGCAGCCAGTTCGCCCCCCCCCCCAAATGCAGCCAGTTTGCCCCCAAATGCAGCCAGTTTGTCCCAAATGCAGTCAGTTTGCCCCCAAATGCAGCCAGTTTCCCCCCAAATGCAGCCAGTTTGTCCCCAGCCCGGCACTTACCTTCCTCGGGTCAGCGCCGTCCTCCTCCACGCTCCCTCATGTCTTCTTCCGCCCTCGATGTCTTCTCCCACCCTTGATGTCGCTTCAGCCAATCAGGTTACTGGTAACCAGACCCTGTGAACCTGATTGGCTGAGACGCGTGTCAGTGTCAACCTGGGAACGCACAGCCCGTGCGTCCCCTGGTTAACTATTTGGAAGCCGATTAGAGCCCCCAGGCTGTAATCGGGAAGCCTATCAGAGCTGCTGGCAGGAGGCCGGCCATCTGAATAGTGGGCGGCAGCGGCGCCGGCGACAATACATGCAATGCATGAATGTATGTATTGTTGACGGTGTAGGGGAGAGAGTGGGTTCGGCGCTCCTGCGCCCACAATGGACGCACCGCCACTGATGGGTACTGACCGGACGAGTACCAGTGGAGGAGCTGAATTAAAGTTGTCAGTTCTGGGATGGAATTTACAGGTTTTCAAAAACCAACAATTTACATATTGTACATTTACATCAGTCCCCCTCCCCCCCCCATCCCAAGAGCTTACGATCTAAGGTCCCTACCTCACTTGCATGCATACATACTAGAGACAATAACCTACCAGCATGTCTTTTGGAGTGTGGGGGGAAACCTATGCAAGCACAGAGAGAGTGCAAACTCCATGCAGATAGCGTCCTGACCAGGGTATGAACCGGGTGCTGAAAAGTAGATGTGCTAACCACTAAGCCGTCACGCTACCTAACCAGTGTAGACTCCCTTGAATTTAACAGTAGATCCAGCTCCTAACTTTCTGAAGGTTCTTATTGCTATTTGTGTCCCTGCTGGAGAGATTTCCCCTCATTTCCTGTTCTGAAGACACTTTTTACAGTATTACAGGGTATCAGTGGTAGGAGGAATGAAAATCTCATGGCAGAGACCACAATAAAAAACTGAAAAAGCTTCTAACCCTTCCCTACACTACGCTCCATTAAAAAGTATAGAAAGTTTAAATAGGTTAGTAATATGCAACTCAAAGTTCAGAGGTCAGTAGTATGTAATGCACAGTGCAGGGGTCAGTAGTATGTATTGCATAGTTCAGAGGTTAGTACTAGTAAACAAGTAACTCAGAATTCTTCTGTCAGTGGTATGTAAACCAGAGCGCAGAGGTCAGTAGTAGGTAACGCAGAGTACAGAGGTCAGTAGTAAGTAATGCAGAGTGCAGAGGTCAGTAGTAGGCAACGCAGAGTGCAGAGGTCAGTAGTAAGTAATGCAGAGTGCAGAGGTCAGTAGTAGGCAACGCAGAGTGCAGAGGTCAGTAGTAAGTAATGCAGAGTGCAGAGGTCAGTAGTAGGTAACGCAGAGTGCAGAGGTCAGTAGTAAGTAATGCAGAGTGCAGAGGTCAGTAGTAGGTAACGCAGAGTGCAGAGGTCAGTAGTAAGTAATGCAGAGTGCAGAGGTCAGTAGTAGGCAACGCAGAGTGCAGAGGTCAGTAGTAAGTAATGCAGAGTGCAGAGGTCAGTAGTAAGTAATGCAGAGTGCAGAGGTCAGTAGTAGGTAACGCAGAGTGCAGAGGTCAGTAGTAGGTAACGCAGAGTACAGAGGTCAGTAGTAGGTAACGCAGAGTGCAGAGGTCAGTAGTAGGTAATGCAGAGTGCAGAGGTCAGTAGTAGGTAATGCAGAGTGCAGAGGTCAGTAGTAAGTAATGCAGAGAGCAGAGGTCAGTAGTAAGTAATGCAGAGAGCAGAGGTCAGTAGTAAGTAATGCAGAGTGCAGAGGTCAGTAGTAAGTAATGCAGAGTGCAGGGGTCAGTAGTAAGTAATGCAGAGTGCAGGGGTCAGTAGTAAGTACCGCAGAGTGTCGAGGTCAGTAGTAAGTACCGCAGAGTGCAAAGGTCAGTAGTAGATAACGCAGAGTGCAAAGGTCAGTAGTAGGTAATGCAGAGTGCAGAGGTCAGTAGTAAGTAATGCAGAGTGCAGAGGTCAGTAGTAAGTAATGCAGAGTGCAGGGGTAAGTAGTAAGTAATGCAGAGTGCTGGGGTCAGTAGTAAGTACCTCAGAGTGCAAGGGTCAGTAGTAAGTACCGCAGAGTGCAGAGGTCAGTAGTAGGTAACGCAGAGTGCAAAGGTCAGTAGTAGGTAACGCAGAGTGCAGAGGTCAGTAGTAGGTAACGCAGAGTGCAGAGGTCAGTAGTAGGTAACGCAGAGTGCAAAGGTCAGTAGTAGGTAACGCAGAGTGCAGAGGTCAGTAGTAGGTAACGCAGAGTGCAGAGGTCAGTAGTAGGTAACGCAGAGTGCAGAGGTCAGTAGTAAGTAATGCAGAGTGCAGAGGTCAGTAGTAAGTAATGCAGAGTGCAGAGGTCAGTAGTAAGTAATGCAGAGTGCAGGGGTCAGTAGTAAGTAATGTAGAGTGCAGGGGTCAGTAGTAAGTACCGCAGAGTGCAGAGGTCAGTAGTAAGTAATGCAGAGAGCAGAGGTCAGTAGTAGGTAACGCAGAGTGCAGAGGTCAGTAGTAGGTAACGCAGAGTGCACGGGTCAGTAGTAAGTAATGCAGAGTGCACGGGTCAGTAGTAAGTAATGCAGAGTGCAGGGGTCTGTAGTAAGTAATGCAGAGTGCAGGGGTCTGTAGTAAGTACCACAGAGTGCAGGGGTCTGTAGTAAGTACCGCAGAGTGCAGAGGTCAGTAGTAGGTAATGCAGAGTGCAGAGGTCAGTAGTAAGTAATGCAGAGTGCAGGGGTCAGTAGTAAGTAACGCAGAGGTCAGTAGTAGGTAACGCAGAGTGCAGGGGTCAGTAGTAAGTAACGCAGAGTGCAGAGGTCAGTAGTAGGTAACGCAGAGTGCAGAGGTCAGTAGTAAGTAACGCAGAGTACAGAGGTCAGTAGTAAGTAATGCAGAGAGCAGAGGTCAGTAGTAGGTAACGCAGAGTGCAGGGGTCAGTAGTAGGTAACGCAGAGTGCAGAGGTCAGTAGTAGGTAACGCAGAGTGCAGAGGTCAGTAGTAAGTAACGCAGAGTACAGAGGTCAGTAGTAGGTAACGCAGAGTGCAGAGGTCAGTAGTAAGTAACGCAGAGTGCAGAGGTCAGTAGTAAGTAATGCAGAGAGCAGAGGTCAGTAGTAGGTAACGCAGAGTGCAGAGGTCAGTAATAAGTAATGCAGAGTGCAGGGATCAGTAGTAAGTAATGCATGGGCCAGTAGTAAGTAACATAGAGTGCAGAGGTCAGTAGTAAGTAATGCAGAGTGCAGAGGTCAGTAGTAAGTAATGCAGAGTGCAGAGGTTAGTATTAAGTAACGCAGAGGTCAGTAGTAAGTAATGCAGAGTCCAGGGGTCAATAGTATCAGTAGTACCTTACACACAATACTTTCCCAGGGAGGTTTCACCTGGCAAGGTACTCCCTGTATGTTGAGGGCATGTGGCCTGGTATGGTTCAGGAAGGGGAAGCAGGGCACAATACACCTGCAAAGTGTAATGGGATTTTTTGGTGGTGCAGTAACACTGAAGTGCACTATTCATGCATACCTCCCAACCCGCACGGATCCCCCCCCCCCCCCCAGCTCAACAACTAACTGTCCCGTGGCACCTCCCCCCGCTAAACAACTTCTAAAATTAATTTATAAGTCCTGGAAAAAATAACTAACTGTCCCACGGTACCCCCCCCCCCCCCCTAAACAACTTTAGTGTTGAGTAATCCTCCTCAGGCAGTGGAATGTTGAATGATGTTTTCCCGCACCGTAGTGGAAGTGGAATTTTTTAATGTTGGGAGGTATGTTTATGTGATGAGAGCTTTTCTATTCATTTAATAAAGTGACACATTTTAAAACATAAAGCACCATAAAAGCTTTTGAGTTTGTTTTGAGCTGAGGAGGTTCTTGGTGGATATTGCGGTTTGCGTTGTTCCCACTAAAGAGAGTTCAGCCAAGGAGAAAAATCCGAAGGGCAAAGATTCGATGGCATCCTAAGGAGAGGAATGAGACCAAATTGATCTTCTTCATTGGATGGATCAATATAATCAGGTGAGAGCGCTGTGTGAATGGTGGTGGAACGCACTTGGATAGAAATATTGCTCATTATAAAAAGGACTGTTTGGAGGACTTTTTTTGAGTTTTTAACCACTTGCCTAGTTGGCACTTTTACCCCCTTCCTGCCCAGGCCAGTTTTCAGCTTTCAGCGCTGTTACATTTTGATAGACAATTTTGCGCTCATGCAGCACTGTACTCATATGAAATTTGCATAATGTTTTGGAAACAGATAGAGCTTTCTTTTAGTGGTATTTAATCACCAATGGGGTTTTTATATTTTTTGCTAAACAAACTAAAAATGACTGAAATTTCTGAAAAAAACTTTTTTTTTTCTTAATTTCTGTTATAAAATTTTGCAACTAAGTAATTTTTCTTCTTCACTGCTGTGCACTGCTGAGGCTGCAATGATAGGCACTGATAGGCTGCACTAATGGGCACTAATAAGCTGCACTGATGAGGCTGCACTAATGATGAGGCACTGCTAGGCAGCACTGATGGACACCGATTTGCTGCACTGATGATGCTGCACTGATGGGCACTGATGAGGCTGCACTGATGACACTGATGAGGAGGCCCTGATAAGGTGGCACTAATAGGTGGCACTGATGGGCAATGATAAGCTGCATTGATGGCACTTATGAGGCTGCACTGATAAGGTGGAACTGATATGCTGCACTGATGGGTACTAATAAGCTGCACTGATGGACACTAATAAGCTGCACTGTTGGGCACTAATGATGCTGCACTGATTGGCACTGATGAGGCGGCACTGATGATGAGGCACTAATAGGCAGCACTGATGGACACTGATATGCTGCACTGATGGCACTGATGAGGCTGCACTGATAAGCTGCACTGATGGCACTGATGAGGCTGCACTGATGAGGCTGCGCTGATGAGGCTGCACTGATGGGCACTGATACGCTGCACTGATGGGCACTAATAAGCTGCACTGTTGGGCACTAATGAGGCTGCACTGATTGGCACTGATGAGGCTGCACTGATGGGCACTGATAAGCTGCACTGATGGCACTGATGAGGCTGCACTGATGAGGCTGCGCTGATGGGCACTGATGAGGCTGCATTGATAAGGTGGCACTGATAGGCAGCACCGATGGGCACTGATATGCTGCACTGATGGGACTGCACAGATAACCATGGCACTGATGATCAGCGTAAATGTCCCGTCACAGAATAGCTGGTCATTGGCTTTCCATTCCTCACACAGTGACAGCACTGAGGAAAGGAAATGCGGATAACTGGTATTTGGTTATATGTGATGAGCTGTGATTGGGCACAGTTGATCACATGGTAAAGGGCTGCTGTGATTGTCCCTTTACTTTGATCACAGAACGTGCCCGATGCGTGCCCAGGGGGCAGTAGACGCCCTCCCAGAAGTGGATGATCGCACTGTAGCCGTCTCTCAGCTATAGCGCTGTCGGCAACCGATTAAACACAAAAATAATGGCGGATCTCATTGTTGTATAGTTATATGTCAGGAAGTTATTTATACAGACTTGTAAAGTTCCTAAAAAGTCAAAAAATGTTGTTGAACTTGGAAACAAAGTCTGACTCTGCATAATAAACATAACTATAACTATATACCTCCCTAACTGTCTTTATTCCCCCTCCCCCCACTACACCCTGACAGCCCCATGTAGAGACAGTTAAGGCGAAGAGTCCCATTAAGCCTGAATACAAAGTCTCAGCTGTCAGTACAAAGTGTGGAAAGAAAACCTTGGAAGGAACACATTCAGACGCGTGTCACCGCCAATTATCTCACATCACATGACATTTATTTACATTTAATCACCGCATTTAAAGTCGCAGCATCTGTCAGCGAGCTGGTGAACTTTTTTAGGGCTGCGTTCAGCAGCTGTCACTCCGTGTTTAGATAGGATCTCCAAACCTACAAGTGAGTACATGAAGAGCTCAATTATGTGCAGAGAGGAGGCCTTATTCCCGATCATCTAAGTCCATGCCGCCTTTTACAGACCTCCTTTCCTGAAATCTTAGTTGGCCTTGTTAGAGGTCAAATCTGAACACAAAAAAATATATATTCCTCAATAGCTACAAAGGATATAAATCCACTTTGTTTGCACCAAATTCCTTTAAAAAACCCAGATATTGCCATGTGACAGTAATAGTATGGTGACCACGTATCCCGGATTGCCCGGGACAGTCCCGCATTTTGCAGGTCTGTCCCGGGCACATTCATTCCAGGACAATACAGTGTCCCGGAATGAAACTGACACAGCCACAGCCCGGGCCAATCTGATGCCCCCAAAAAAGGCCGCCACATCACCGCTTTACTCACTGACAGTACTTGTCCTGGCCGGGAATGCCTGGAGGAGCACAATCCCCGCCCCCTGCTTGTGATTGGAGAAATCATAAATCCCGCCTCTTGTGTCCAATCACTGTGCTGTGATTCGTTACAGCACAAGCTGATTTTTGGGAAGGGAGGGTGTCCCTGAATGGTAGTTTGGAAATGTGGTCACCCTAAGCAATAGTGACATCATTACTGTGCTGTACATAGCCTGTGCAGAGTGCAGAGCTGTGGGAGGGGCAAAGCAGGTCCCACCCACTACAGGCTGCCTGCAGAAAACTACAGGAGGGGGCGGAGACGAGACCAGTCACCCTGCACAAGGAGAGAGAGAGCAGAGTTGTGGGAGGGGCCCAGCAGACCCCACCCACTACAGGCTGCCTGGACATCACACGTCCCGCGGTCCCCAGTGGGACGTCCATCATAGGTGCTGCAGGCTCCAGAAGGCGGGACTTGCTATGTCACTCGGCCGCGTTCGGAGTCAGATCGGTCCCCGCTCAAGCTCGGGGCTAATAATAGCGCTGTGAATGCCCGAGACCCAGGGCTTTTTGGGGACCTACTCAGGGCTCCAGCCCCCCTCAGCCCCCCCCGACGCCACTGGGCCTAGCAAACCCCACCCACTACAGGTAGCCTGCAGAAAACTACTGGAGGAGCGAAGACAAGACCAGTCACCCTGCAAAAGGAGAGATCGCACAGAGTTGTGGGAGGGGTTGAGCAGACCCCACCCACTATAGGCTGCCTGCAGAAAACTATTGGAGGGGGTGGAGACAAGACCAGTCACCCTGCACAAGAAGAGAGAGCAGAGTTGTGGGAGGGGCCGAGCCGACCCCACCCACTACATGCTGCCTGTAGAGAGCTACAGGAGGGGGCGGAGACACGACCAGTCCCCCTGCACAAGGAGAGAGAGCAGCAGTGATCGGTCTTTATTACAGGAAGTCTCACACTGGATTACTGCACAGATCTGGAAGAAATACACAAAGATCACTGAGATTCAAGTCTGATGGAGGTATGATATTCTTTAAATGTAATTAGTCTTGTGCTATTATGACTATCAATTAGTCACATTATGTAACTGTAGCTTTCATTTTGCATTACGCGTTACTCCAATGCACTTTGCCAAAAATGGCGAAATTTTGCCAAAAACCCCCCATTTTTGTAAAAATTTTGGGGGAAATGAAAACTTTTAATTTCACTCATCCCTTCATGTAAAAAGAAACCTCAGATGTGTTTCTGCACTCTATAAAAAGTCGACTGATGCAATGAATAATATAAATCTCAAAGTATTGTAAAGCGGAACTTTAGTCCACCTCCCAGGTGGCTCCACCCCCCTCGGGTGCTGCCATTTTGGGAAGGTATGGGACTTCCCTGGTGGCAGTCTTTGCACATGCATTGAACACTCCGTGTGTGTGCAGATGGCTGGGGAATCTGGTGCATGCACAGATGTGCTGCAGGGCTCTCTTGGGACCCAAAGCCGTGCCGCACACGCACACGGGGCAGGGAGAACCAAATGTATTTCTTGCCTAGACAGGAAACATGAAAGTTGCTATAAAATTATTATGTTAAAATGGTCCTAATGGCAGAAGATTTTCCTACCTTAATGCATTCTCTACATTAAGGTAAAAAAAAAAAAAAATCTGCATACAGCCCCCCCCCCCCCCCCCTTTATACTTACCTGAGTCCAATGTCAATTCAATGATGTGTATGACAGCAGCAGCTCTCTCTTGGCTCTCTCCCTCCTCATTGGCTTAGAGGCAGCAGTGGGAGCCATTGGCTCCTGCTGCTATCAATCACAGCCATTGAGGAAGGAGCAGCGGGCGGGGCCAAGCCACACTCTGAGTGTCAATGGACACACAGAGCCGGCTCAGGAGAGAGCAACAAGAGTGCCCCCAGAGCAAGTGGCTTGCTATGGAGCAGGGAAGGGAGACATGAGCACTGTCGGGGAACCCCAGAAGAGAAGGATCTGGGCTGCTCTGTGCAAAACCATAATACAGAGGAGGTAAATATAACACGTTTGTTATTTTCATAAAAAATAAGCATTTATTTCACTTTAACAATAAAAAATAATGTCCATTTGTAAGAAAGCTAGGGGGAGGAGTCAGGGTCGCACAACTCAACCTTTAGGTTGACGGTCCGGTGGTTTTTTGTTTGAAGAGGGGCGGCAAACAACTTAACCCACCCCGCGGCACCTCAAACCCCCATGCTGTCTGCCGGTCGGTCCACTGGCGCTTACCCCATCTAGGCGGCGGGCATCACCAGGGATCAGGCATCGGCGGGCATCTGATGCGCGGCGGGGATCAAGGCACCAAGTAGCGGTGGAGTTAGGGCATCCGAGGAGCGGTGGGGATCAGGGCACCAAGTAGCGGTGGGGATCAGGCATCCGAGGAGCGGTGGGGATCGGGGCACCAAGTAGTGGCGGGGATCGGGCATCCGAGGAGTGGTGGGGATCGGGGCACCAAGTAGTGGTGTGGGTCGGGCATCCGAGGAGCGGTGGGGATCGGGGCACCAAGTAGCGGTGGAGATCGGGCATCCGAGGAGTGTGGGGGATTGGGGCACAAGTAGTGGCGGGGATCGGGCATCTGAGAAGCGGTGGGGATCGGGGCACCAAGTAGCGGTGGGGACCGGGCATCCGAGGAGCGGTGGGGATCGGGGCACCAAGTAGCGGTGGGGATCGGGCATCCGAGGAGCGGTGGGGATCGGGGCACCAAGTAGCGGTGGGGATCGGGGCACCAAGTAACAGTAGGGATCGGGCATCCAAGGAGCGGTGGGGATCCGGGCACCAAATAGCGGTGGAGATCGGGCATCCGAGGAGCGGTGGGGATCGAGGCACCAAGTAGCGGTGGGGATCGGGCATCCGAGGAGCGGTGGGGATCGGGGCACCAAGTAGCGGTGGGGATCGGGGCACCAAGTAACAGTGGGGATCGGGCATCCAAGGAGCGGTGGGGATCCGGGCACCAAATAGCGGTGGAGATCGGGCATCCGAGGAGCGGTGGGGATCGAGGCACCAAGTAGCGGTGGGGATCGGGCATCCGAGGAGCGGTGGGGTTCGGGGCACCAAGTAGCGGTGGGGATCGGGCATCCGAGGAGCGGTGGGGATCGGGGCACCAAGTAGCGGTGGAGATCGGGCATCCGAGGAGTGGGGGGGATCGGGGCACAAGTAGTGGCGGAGATCGGGCATCTGAGGAGCGGTGGGGATCGGGGCACCAAGTAGCGGTGGGGATCGGGCATTCGAGGAGCGGTGGGGATTCGGGCACAAGTAGTGGCGGGGATCGGGCATCTGAGGAGTGGTGGGGATCGGGCATCGGAGGAGCGGTGGGGATCGGGGCACCAAGTAGTGGTGGGGATCGGGCATCCGAGGAGTGGCGGGGATCGGGGCACAAGTAGTGGCGGGGATCAGGCATCTGAGGAGCGGTGGGGATCGGGGCACCAAGTAGCGGTGGGGATCGGGCATCCGAGAAGCGGTGGGGATTGGGGCACCAAGTAGCAGTGGGGATCGGGCATCCGAGAAGCGGTGGGGATCGGGGCACCAAGTAGCAGTGGGGATCGGGCATCCGAGGAGCGGTGGGGATCGGGGCACCAAGTAGTGGTGGAGATCGGGCACCCGAGGAGTGGGGGGGATCGGGGCACAAGTAGTGGCGGGGATCGGGCATCTGAGGAGCGGTGGGGATCGGGGCACCAAGTAGCGATAGGGTCGGGAATCCGAGAAGCAGCAGGGATCTGGCAGCGGTGAGCATCCAGGTATTGGCCAGCGGCTCTTCTCCTTCTTGCTTCCGCCGTGCGTCTCCTCCCCTCCTCCTAGGCATCCAGTAGGATCGCCTGTTTTTTCAGCCAATCAGATGATGGGTATCAGACCCACTTCCAGAATAGCCGGGAGGAGGATCAGTGTTGCAACAGCGAATATTCATTCGCTGTTGCAACACAGCGATGCAATGCTCTGCGCCACGAGCCCACCCTATTTTGAAGCTTATTAGAGCCTCTGGCTCTAATCAGTGCTTCAAAAAACACACCCCCCACCCATCCCGCCATAGGAATTAATGCGCCCGGCGTCCTGAAAGGGGTCAGACGCATGGATAGGGAGGGCGGCGGTGCATGGATAGAGGGGAATAGCGCCCGTGTGCCCACAAAGCCCCTGCGGTCCGCCTTAATTTTTTAAGTCTTTAGCGCAGGTGCAGCGTTTGCTGGACAAGGTTGCCAGTTCCTTTGACCGACCTTGTGTGTTTTTCTGGAGTTCCCTTTAAGGCTGACTCATATATTTGATCTCCTTCTCTAGAGAGAGCTTCTGTCCTTTTCTGCGACTGAATTCCTGCGATATTAATTTTCTCGATCACCCTTCTGCTCCGTTACAGCTGGAGATGCAAATGTGAGAGGACACCGGACACGGCGGATTCCATTTCAGCGCCAGTATTTATGGCATTTACTGTACTGAGGATTAAACCAAGAAGAATGCACAGCCACCTCCCTGCCAGATCTGGGAAAGTGCGGCACCTCTTACAGGACGCGGCCAGGCCACACCCACTTCTGTCATTTCAAATGGAAATATAAGACACTTCATATAAGAGACTTTGTTTTCTGCGTTTTTACGGTGTTTAGATTATTCCCATTGTACACTACACATGAGACATGCACAAAGCATGAAATATGAGTATAAAAGACATTTATTAACCAACGATCTGTTACATTATACTGGACAAACGTCCATATTAAAGAAAAAAAAAACATTGTGGAACATACAGCAGACAATAAATATTCATTGACCACCTTATACCACTTGACTTCCGAAAGACTTTACCCCCCTACATGACCAGGCCATTTTTTTTTGCTATTTAGCACTGTGATACTTTAGTAATTACGCGGTCATGCAACGCTGTACCCAAATATTTTTTTTTGCATATTTTCACACAATTAGAGCTTTCTTTTGGTGCTATTGAAAGGGTTTGTAAAGAAATAATAATAAAAAAAAATTAACAAACATGTTATACTTACCTCCACTGTGCAGCTCGTTTTGCACAGAGTGGCCCCGATCCTTGCCTTCTGGGGTCCCTCGGTGGCTGTCTCGGCTCCTCCCCACAATCACTCACCACCTATATGTAAGCTCGCATGGTGGTGAGTGATTGCGGGCGCGCTCCAGTGTTACAGCCGGCGGCTATTGGCGCTCACTGTATCACTCTGCCCCGCCCCACCGGATGCATAGGATGCATTAAGGTGAAAAAACACGAGGGTTTACAACCCCTTTAAGCCTCATACACACGATCGGATTTTCCGACGGGAAAAGTGTGATGGCAGGCTGTTGTCGGATAATCCGACCGTTTGTACGCTCCGTCGGACAAATGTGGGATAGCATGCTTTGAAATTTTCCGACAACATCATCCGATCGCATGTACACAAGTTCGTCCGAAAAAAAATCCAAAGTACAAACACGCATGCTCAGAAGCAATGCTAACCCTAACACAACATTAGCAGAAGTTGGCCAAAGGGGCTAAGGAGCTGAAAAACCACGTAGTTTCGTATTTGTTTGCCGACAATTCTTTGCCGTTTGTATGCAATACAAGTTCACGGGCAACAACGCCCTTCGGACAAAAGTCCTAACGCTTTGCCTGATGGAAATCCGATCGTGTGTGTGAGGCTTAAGTCCGTAGGGTTCAAATTCGAGTTGGCCCACCCTGTGCAGCTATAGCGGCTTCAACTCTTCTGGGAAGGAGTCGCACTCGTGTGGATAGAGCCTAAAGCAAAAAGAGGAATAGAGGGAGCAGGGAGATTTGGGAGTCATTGATGTTATACATTGCAAACTTGGAAAGGCCACCGTGCATACTGGACACCCTGTGTTGTCCTACACGACGCCCGTCACTGATGTGGTTTTTGCGCCCACAGCACGCAATCCTTTTACAGTTCAGCGCTGAGAAAACAGTTTGGCTTGTCTCGGTCTGTCTTCTTGTTGAAGCAGAACCTCCAAGTTCACAGCTGGCCTCCTTTCCAGATGTGTGCCTACAGGAGACCATGGAGCCCTCTGTCTACCAAGGAGAACTTAGAGAAAACCTTGGATCTTCTCCAGCCCAGAGGCCAGCCTTTGGGAGATGCTGGAAGGCAGGAAAGCTATGAAATGTGTCTCCAAATTTGCTCAGACTTCTTCCTCCTTCACTGAGAGCTTCTTCCTCCATGAATTGAGCACCAAAGGCCATGGCGTTAACCCCTCAGTTGCTATATGGTAGAGATGTCAAGACTTGTGTTCCAGGGTTCAGTTCCCACCCACCAGTAGGGTGACCACATTTTCAAACTGCCATTCAGGGACACCCTACCTTCCCAAAAATTAGCTTGTGCTGCAACAAATCACAGCACAGTGATTGGACACAAGAGGCGGGATTTATGATTTCTCCAATCACAAGCAGGGGGCGGGGATTGTGCTCCTCCAGGCATTCCCAGCCAGGACAAGTACTGTCAGTGAGTAAAGCGGTGATGTGGCGGCCTTTTTTTGGGGGCATCAGATTGGCCCGGGGGAGGGGGGTGGCTGTGTCAGTTTCATTCCGGGACACTGTATTGTCCTGGAATGAAGGTGCCCGGGACAGATCTGCAAACTGCGGGGCTGTCCCGGGAAATCCGGGACACGTGGTCACCCTAGTGGTTACCCTACTTTCAGTTGATGTGGACAGTTGCTTACTGGGGAGAACTAAAGGCTTGTTTCTGACTACCACAGGGACGAGGTCAGCACTGGAGGTTTTTAAAAACTGGCTGCAAGCAGGCCCGAGAAACTAACACCGCTCAACCTCCCCATCCAGGAGGGTACGGGCTCGTGGTGCGGTGTGCCTCATTCTTTCCCTGCGGAGGAGCCAAGCAGAAGAAAAGCAGGTAAAGTCTGGCGTTGGTGCACTACATATATATATATATATATATATATATATATATATATATATATATTAGGGCTGTTACTGATTAAAATTTTCGTGTTCGATTAATCGTTTTTTTTTTAAATCGATTAATCGACTAATTTTGATTAATTATAACGCACATAGATCCAACTACTTTTAGCTGATCTCCTTGCAGGCCGATTCCCAGTGCAGCTATCAACCACTGGAAAAATCGATAGCAGGATACAAAAAACACACAAAGGCAGCGCTCGATGGGAATAGCATTAAAACTTTTATAGTCTTCAAGTAGGTAACAAAATAGATATTGCACTGGAGATAAAATCGATGTAGCTACATAAACTGTAAAAATGGTGCAAGTAATACCAAACGGTAGCAAAAGCAGTAATAAAAACATGTAGCTAAGTATGATACTGGTATAAAAATGTGTACAACGATACCACTGCTGAATCCAGATGAGGAGGGGCTAACATCAGTCCGTCGGCATGTAGATGTCCCATGAAGGGAACTATCACAACTCCCAGTGGATGGCTGTAGAATCCCAGGTAGATAGAGGGAAGTGATAGAGGGAAGTGTAACAGCCCTTGCGTGTGGCAGATAGTAAGGTCCCGCCGGCACGCAGATATGAAGGCACAGCAAAGGAGCCCTTCAGATGGACACGGCAAGCCCAAAGAATTTTGATCGATCAAAACAATTAATCGATTAATTGAGGAATTAATAGTTAATTTCCACAGCCCTAATATATATATGTATATATCTATTAATTTGTTATCCTAAGTAATAACAAATCAATAGGCCCGTAGTAGAAATGAAAAGATTGCTCCCCTCCCTGCGGGGTGTACAGGTGTGAGAGCTCAAGTGGTTAACAATGCCATTTGTCTGGTGAAATATTAATCACTTGCTAATCCTGCTCCTCATTATATCCGGTTACGTTAAGTAAGACAAAACCGCAGAGCACTTGAAATTGATTTTTATTTAGTTTAGAAGAGTCTTGCATGATTTGCACATGTGTTGCCTTTAACCTCCTTAAAATGTTGCTAAGCCCTGCTGCTTTCTTGTGACCTTTAAATATTCCTTGACGGCCTTGGATCTTCTCAGTATTCGATCCAAGCACTTGCTGCTATCGGTTCCATGAAATTCCGCCAGATTGCTGCACTGGAAAAGGGGCAGCTGCGCAAAGAAGGGTTATGCTTTAAATGCAGGATCACAGCGGGAACAATAAGCCGGGGGGGGGGGGGGTGTACAGAAACGGGACAAGGGGGACAGTTGTGTCAAAAATAGACCTTGGCCGGTGTCCAAGTATTGCGCAGTAAGAGAATACTTTATCAGTTCAAGCAAAGCGGACAGATGATCTGCAGACGTTCACCATCAGCAAATTGTTACAGACACTTTAAAAGGTCTCTTATATTTCACAGAGCATAGTAAAGGTTTAGCTTCTCCTAAAATATGTATGGGGTATGCCAGCCGCCTATTCAGAGTCTTATCAATTCCGAATCCTCAGTAAAGAATGTTTAAGGATTGTTCCCTCTGGCTCTGTTGGGCTACATTGGGTAGCAATCCCCAACACATAGAAAAAGCCATTTGCCTTAAAGTGGTTGTAAACCCTCTGGGGGAAGTTACACCTACAGGTAAGCCTTGATTAAGGCTTACCTGTAGGTGCTTGCAATTAGTGATAAGCCGAACACCCCCGGGTTCGGTTCGCACCAGAACCCGCGAACGGACCGAAAGTTCGCACGAACTTTAGAACCCTATTAAATACAATGGATGCGAACGTTCGAAATCTAAAGTGCTAATTATAACGACTATTATGCATGGTATTGTCCTAAAAAGGGTTTGGGAACCCGGGTTCTGCACCAGGGGACATGTATCAATGCAAAAAGAAGTTTTAAAAACGGCCGTTTTTCTGGAGCAGTCATTTTAATGATGCATAAAGTGAAAAAAAAAAGTCAAATATTACTTTAAATATCGTACCTGGGGGGTGTCTAAAGTATGCCTGTGAAGTGCCACGTGTTTCCCGTGTTTAGAACTGTCCCTGCACAAAATTACATTTCTAAAGGAAAAAAAGCCATTTAAAACTGCTTGCGGCTTTAATGTAATGTCTGGTCCCGGTAATATGGATGAAAATCTTTAAGAAAAATGACATAGCTACCCCATCACACCCCCCCCCCTTACCCCAGCCCATTACCAGCCCCTATGGGTCTTGTATGGATATTAAGGGGAACCCCGCACACAAAATAAAAAAGGCCCTATATACTCTGAACAGCCGTATACAGGCGGTGCATACAAGACAGGGACTGTAGGTTTGTTCTTATGTAGAATCTGTTTGTAATTTTGAACAGGTACATTGTTTAAGTGTAGCTCCAGCCAAAAAATCTATTTTTAAGCTTTTTGGAAAACATAGGGAAGGGTTATCACCCCTGTAACATTAGTTTTGCTGTCTGTGCAGTGTGCACCTGTTCAGAACAGTTCACCTCACTTTCCGTCCTAATGACAAATGTTTTTTGAAAATTTGGGGTTTTTATTGAAACAAGAATTGGTGATAAAGAATCAGTGTAGAGGAGACTTTTTTTTCCCATATTAACTCTTACAGGAGAGAATTTGCCTTCCTAGGGGTAGATTTCCTCTCACTTCCTGTTGTATCCTTCCGTTTGCAAGGAGGAGTCGTTTGTAAGTTGGATGTTTGAAAGTAGGGGCCTGCCGTATATACTCTGCAGAAATTTGCCCCTTACATGTTGGTGTTGCCACAACACTGTGAGCCCTCACAGTTACTCTTCGTGGGCGCATGAATGGGCCCTGCTGTGAATTATTAGATCAAGAATTGTAATTACATGCCCCTGTTAAACAGGGGCAGAAAAATTGAGCCTTAGGCACTGGTGCCACAACACTGCAACCCCTCACAGATACTGTACTTGGAGCACAGCAATGAGCCCTGTTGCAAAGTATTGCATCAAAAATTGTAATTACACGCCCCTGTTAAACAGGGGCTGAAAAATTGGGCCTTAGCCACTGGTGCTGGTGCCACGACACTGCAACCACTCCCAGATACTCTACTTGGAGTGCAGGAATGAGCCCTGCTGCAAAGCATTGCATAAAAAATTGTAATAACACACCCCTGTTAAACAGGGGCTGAAAAATTGGGCCTTAGCCACTGGTGGCGGCACCCAGAAACAAAAATGTTCTTCCAAGCTATCATCGTCAATCGGATCATTGAGGAGGAGGAGGATAGTCAGTCAACATAACAGGACAAACTCTCAGCATCAGCATCAGTCTTGAAGGGATGTGACATTTGAAAATAAATTAGTCTGTTATATCAGCTTCAGGTGTTTGGTAGCTGGTGGTGATCCAAGACTGGTTCATCTTTATGAAGGTCAGTCGATCAACAGAGTCGGTGGACAGGCGCACCCTGTGATCCGTGACAAATCCTCCAGCAGCACTGAATGTGCGTTCTGAAAGAACGCTGGATGCAGGACAGGCCAGTAGCTCAATTGCATACTGTGCAAGCTCTGGCCAGTGATCCATCCTCAAGACCCAGTAAGCCAGAGGATTTTCGGTGGGGAAGGTGTCCAAGTCTGACCTTGCCCCTAGATATTCCTGCACCATGTTTATCAGACGCTGGCGATGGTTGCTGGAACCGATCATACCTTGGGGCTGCGGACTAAAGAATTGTCTGAACGCTTCGGTCAGACGGCCACCTTCCCCACCGCTCCTTCTTTGACTGACCGAAGCCTCAGCAACTCGTTGTCCAAGACCAGGAGTTTGTAACCTCCCAGTCTCTGGGAACGCGTTGCACAGACCTTTCTGCAAGGCCTCCCGGAGTTGTCTCATCCTCTGCTCCCTCTGCGACGGTAAGATAAGGTCCGCAACCTTACCCTTGTATCGTGGATCAAGGAGAGTGGCAAGCCAGTAATGGTCCCTCTCCTTGATCCGAAGAATACGAGGATCCTTCCGCAGACTTTGCAGGATCAGGGAGGCCATGCAGCGTAGGTTAGCTGAGGCATTCAGTCCGGAGTCCTCTGGGTCACTAAGGACGACATGATCCGCAGCCACCTCCACCCAGCCACGTACAAGTCCACTGGTTTCTTGGGACTGTAAATCACCCCTAAAAGACTGCTGCTGATGATGCTGAGTGCCAGGCTCCACCTCCATGCTGACACAATCCTCCTCCTCCTCCTCCTCTTCTTCCTGTGCGATGGGTGGGACAGAAGGAACACTGTCTGGGTAAAGGGGGCCTTGAGAGGCAAGGAAGTCATCCTCTTCCTGCCTCTGTTCTGCCTCAAGTGCCCTGTCCATTATTCCATGCAGCGTATGTTCCAACAGGTGGACAAGAGGTACAGTGTCACTGATGCATTCACTGTCACTGCTCACCATCCTCGTGGCCTCCTCAAATGGTGCCAGGACAGTGCATGCATCCCTGATCATGCCCCACTGGCGTGGAGAAAAAAAACCAAGCTCCCCTGACCCTGTCCTGGTGCCGTAGTCGCACAGGTACTCATTGATGGCCCTCTGCTGCGTGTGCAGCCGCTGCAGCATGGCCAACGTTGAGTTCCACCTGGTGGGCATGTCACATATAAGGCGGTTCTTGGGCAGGTTCAACTCCTTTTGCAGCTCAGCCAGGCGAGCACTGGCATTATAAGATCTGCGGAAATGCACACAGACTTTCCTGGCCTGCCTCAGGACATCCTGTAAGCCCGGGTACCTGCCCAAGAACCGCTGCACCACCAGGTTAAGGACGTGAGCCACACAGGGCACATGGGTCAGTTGTCCCTGTCGGAGAGCGGAGAGGAGGTTGGTGCCATTGTCGCAAACTACCATTCCTGGCTTAAGCTGGCGTGGCGTCAACCACCTCTCGGCCTGCCCCTGCAGAGCAGACAGAACCTCTGCCCCAGTGTGGCTCCTGTCCCCCAAACACACCAGCGCAAGCACGGCATGGCATCTTTTTGCCTGCGTACTTGCATAGCCACTTGAACGCCTACGGAGCACCGCTGGTTCCGAGGACAAAGCACAGGAAGAGGCCACGGAGGAAGAAGAAGAGGAGGGGGTGGAGGACAGAGGTGTGTCACAACCAGTAGTAGCATTTTGGAGGCGTGGCGGTGGAACAACCTCCAACACTACTGCACCTTGTCCTGCATCCTTCCCAGCTGCCAAAAGAGTGACCCAATGGGCCGTGAAAGAAAGGTAACGTCCCTGTCCATGCCTGCTGGACCATGAGTCAGCGGTAATATGCACCTTACCGCTGACCGCCCTGTCCAGCGAGGCCAAGACATTGCCTTCCACATGCCAGTAGAGAGCCGGAATCGCCTTCCGTGAGAAAAAGTGGCGTTTGGGAACCTGCCACTGAGGAACCGCACATTGCACAAACTCACGGAAGGGGGCCGAGTCTACCAACTGAAAAGGCAGCAGTTGAAGCGCTAGCAATTTAGCCAAGCTAGCATTCAACCGCTGGGCATGTGGATGGCTGGGAGTGAACTTCTTTAGACGGTCCAGCAGCTGGGGCAGGGAAATTTGCCTGCTAGAATCGGACGTCGGTGTACTGCTAGCAGAGTGGCCGCAAGTACTTGGCTGTGACACACCTAATTCTACACCTTCATTCCTCTCAGTGCAGGTTTCAGAGAGGACTGAAGGTATAGTGGGTTTGGAGATCCCAGCTGATGCGGTGCAAGGAGAGGTACGCTTTGTTCTTTGGTGTGGGTCTTTAAGGTAGGCTTGCCAACGAGCTGCATGGCAGGTCAACATATGTCTGGTCAAGCATGTGGTGCCCAAGCGGCTGATGTTTTGGCCACGCGATATACGCTTGAGACATATGTTGCAAACAGCAGCTGTGCGATCTGATGCACTCGCCTCAAAAAAGGCCCACACCAAAGAACTTTTTGAATAACGGGCATAGGCAGCGCCCTGCACAGGCGGAGCTCTGCGGTGTGATTCCGTCGGTGTGCTGCCCTTACGCTGGCCACCCAAGGGCATCCTGCCTCGTTGGAGATGTGCCTCCTCCTCATCCTCCTCCTCCTCCTCTCTCCTATTAGGCACCCACGTGGAGTCAGTGACCTCATCATCCCCTCCCTCCTCATCACTGGAGCCAATCTGGCAGTATGCTGCAGCTGCTGGAACATGACTGCCAGATTGGTGTCCTTCTTGAGCATCCCCTCTCTCTGCTCTCACGCTACTGCCTTCCTCTAGCTGGGTATCATCATCAGACCCTTCGAAACGCTGGGCATCCTCCTGGAGCATGTACCCAACACTGTGCTCAAACAGTTCGGGGGACTCCTCAGGAGGAGGACATGGTGGGTCTAGGGAAGGAGTGACTGATGATGACATTGATACCAGGGAAGAGGACGCTTTGGCAGCTGCTTTGCCAGTACCCTGAGCCTGGGTGAGAGAGGATGAGGAGGGCTTGGTCATCCACTCTACCAAGTCTTCGGCATGATGTGGCTCAACATGTCCAGCTGCCGAAAAGAAGGACAAGCGTGTCCCATGGCCATGTGCTGATGACAATGCACCGCGTCCACGACCAGCACTGTTGCCCCCAGACACAGAGCCTGCTTGTCCTCTTTTATTGGCTCCTGACTGTCTGCCTCTCCTTGTTTGCCTTCCCAACATTCTAATGGCCTGCAGGGCAGTGTTGCCAACCGTACGTAGATTTACGTACGGTACGTGAATTTAACCCCTTTTTTGGGGTGTACGTTAATATCCGCTATGGGCACCGGCGCCCATAAAAAAGATGGCCACGAGCCGGCCATACAACTGCGCATGCGCCGTTCCGAAGCCGGCCGAGCGCAGGAAAACGTATTCACGCTCGGCCGAGCGGCGCACGCGCAGTAATGTGATGGCGCCGCTGGCGCCATTTTTGAATACATCGGCGTGACCACAGCGACTGGTGCGAGCCGCGCGACTCGAGTCCTCAGTCCTGCAGTAGCAGTAGCACTCATCATAGGTGCCGGTGGAGGAGCGAGCGGAGCACTGACAGGGTGGAGGACAGAGACAGACTCGAGGTGAGTGAAACTGGGGGGGTCAGTGAGTGAGCTTGGAGCGTGAAGCCGTGCCAATGGTGCCATGCAGGGGACACAGAGACTGATGTGCTCTCTGTCTACCGGCACCATATTACTTCTAGAAATCATCAGTGTGCTGTGTCCTCCTCCTCTGGCTCCTGTGCACCTTTCCACAGGTCAGGGCAGCACAGTGCTGCCCTGACCTGTGGAGAGGTGAAAGGGGCACAGGAGGAGGACACAGCACACTGATGATGTGGAGAAATAATATGGTGGTGGACAGAGGAGGAGGCTACTGTGAGGGGGTGAGGAGGACACCATCATGTCCGCAGAGTGTCTCCGGCACCTCCAATAGTATGTCCGCAGTCTCTGTCCACCTCCTGTAGTATGTCCGCAGTCTCTGTCCAGTGTCCACCTCCCTGTAGTATGTCCGCAGTCTCTGTCCACCTCCTGTAGTATGTCCGCAGTCTCTGTCCAGTGTCCACCTCCCTGTAGTATGTCCGCAGTCTCTCCAGTGTCCACCTCCCTGTAGTATGTCCGCAGTCTCTGTCCACCTCCTGTAGTATGTCCGCAGTCTCTGTCCAGTGTCCACCTCCCTGTAGTATGTCTGCAGTCTCTGTCCACCTCCTGTAGTATGTCCGCAGTCTCTGTCCAGTGTCCACCTCCCTGTAGTATGTCCGCAGTCTCTGTCCACCTCCTGTAGTATGTCCGCAGTCTCTCCAGTGTCCACCTCCCTGTAGTATGTCCGCAGTCTCTCCAGTGTCCACCTCCCTGTAGTATGTCCGCAGTCTCTCCAGTGTCCACCTCCCTGTAGTATGTCCGCAGTCTCTGTCCACCTCCTGTAGTATGTCCGCAGTCTCTGTCCAGTGTCCACCTCCCTGTAGTATGTCTGCAGTCTCTGTCCACCTCCTGTAGTATGTCCGCAGTCTCTGTCCACCTCCTGTAGTATGTCCGCAGTCTCTGTCCAGTGTCCACCTCCCTGTAGTATGTCTGCAGTCTCTGTCCACCTCCTGTAGTATGTCCGCAGTCTCTGTCCACCTCCTGTAGTATGTCCGCAGTCTCTGTCCAGTGTCCTCCTCCCTGTAGTATGTCTGCAGTCTCTGTCCACCTCCTGTAGTGTGTCCGCAGTCTCTGTCCACCTCCTATAGTGTGTCCGCAGTCTCTGTCCCCCTCCTGTAGTGTGTCCGCAGTCTCTGTCCCCCTCCTGTAGTGTGTCCACAGTCTCTGTCCCCCTCCTGTAGTGTGTCCGCAGCCTCTGTCCACCTCCTGTATCGTGTCTGCAGTCTCTGTCTACTTCCTGTATCGTGTACGCAGCCTCTGACCATCTCTTGTCATGTCTACAGTCTATGAGGGGATCCTAGAAAGGAGTCAAGAGTGGGAGTGCCGCCGGGATGGGGGTTACGGCCCAGGAAGAAACAGACGTGTGGACTGGGGAGAGGAGATCAGAGCCACCAAGCTGGAGCCGTCTGACTGAGCCCCACACTGTGCACCTGGGAGGAGGTAAGTGACAGTGCCGCCAGGCCATTCTGAGGGGGGGGGGGGTCACTGATGTAAGAAGGTGAATGAATACAATAATGTAAGGGGGCACTGATATAAAGGTTTCCCCCTTATATTAGTACCCCCCCCCCTTATCTTAGTGTATTCACTCTGTGGAAGGTGGTCTCTATTCACCAGAGCCCCCCTCCACATTAGAGTTCCCCCTTACATCATGATCTGCAGCATTCCCCTTTACATAAGAGTTCCCTTGCACTGTAAGGGGGCATCCTGCAGACTCTGATGTAAGAGGGAACTCTGTGCTGGGTGGGTTATAGTATCCTAACCTTCATGTGAATTGAGAAATATGTTTTTTTACTTTTGTTTAACTTAAACACATTGATATTAGCATTAGCTGTGTGTTTATAGTTGAAATGTTGATATTTGCACTGTTTAGCACTAAAAACAGTAATTGTAGGTACTGTTTTTGCAGTGTCAGTAAAAAATGCGGCTCTGCCAGTAATCTTCATTATTTTTGCCAGTAAGAAATTGGTGCCGTACAGAAATTGTGGCATCCTTGCCAGTAAATTTCACTTCAGGGGGTTGGCAACACTGCTGCAGGGAGATGGGAAAACCAGCAGTAAGGGGTAGCTTCAGGTGTATACTGTGCAGGAGGCTTAGCAACAATGACACTGACACTGTCCCCTGCCTATCCTTCTCTCTCCCTGCACACAAGGTTTAGCAAAGAATAGGACACTGACACTGTCGACTGCCTATCCTTGTCTGTCCCTACACACAAGGTTTAGCAATATGGTTCAGCACACTAGGTTTAGCAAAGAATATGACACTGACACTCTCCCTGCCTATCCTTGTCTGTCCCTACAAACAAGGTTTAGCAAAGAATATGACACTGACACTCTGCCTACCTATCCTTGTCTGTCCCTACACACAAGGTTTAGCAATATGGTTCAGCACACAAGGTTTAGCAAAGAATATGACACTGACACTCTCCCTGCCGATCCTTGTCTGTCCCTACACACAAGGTTTAGCAATATGGTTCAGCACACAAGATTTAGCAAAGAATATGACACTGACACTCTCCCTGCCTATCCTTCTCTGCCCCTACAAACAAGGTTTAGCAAAGAATATGACACTGACACTCTGCCTACCTATCCTTGTCTGTCCCTACACACAAGGTTTAGCAATATGGTTCAGCACACAAGGTTTAGCAAAGAATATGACACTGACACTCTCCCTGCCGATCCTTGTCTGTCCCTACACACAAGGTTTAGCAAAGAATATGACACTGACACTCTGCCTACCTATCCTTGTCTGTCCCTACACACAAGGTTTAGCAATATGGTTCAGCACACAAGGTTTAGCAAAGAATATGACACTGACACTCTCCCTGCCGATCCTTGTCTGTCCCTACAAACAAGGTTTAGCAAAGAATATGACACTGACACTCTCCCTGCCGATCCTTGTCTGTCCCTACACACAAGGTTTAGCAATATGGTTCAGCACACAAGGTTTAGCAAAAAATATGACACTGACACTCTCCCTGCTGATCCTTGTCTGTCCCTACACACAAGGTTTAGCAATATGGTTCAGCACACAAGGTTTAGCAAAGAATAGGACACTGACACTCTCCCTGCCGATCCTTGTCTGTCCCTACACACAAGGTTTAGCAAAGAATATGACACTGACACTCTCACTACCTATCCTTCTCTGTCCCTACACACAAGTTTGAGGTACAAATAGCACTGACACTGTCCCTGCCTATGTAACTTCTTTCCCTGCGCCGGAACACACTACACGAGGCTGCCGCGCTGGCGGCCTTTTATAGTGTGGGGCGTGTACTAAACCCCCTCAGCAATAATTGGCCACAGGCATCCTGCCTGTGGCCAATCATTGCTCTCCTCGCTGCCGGCTCTGTGATTGGCCAAGCATGCAGGGTCACAGTGCATGCTTGGCCAATCACAGCGCCTGGATTACACTGCGATGGCGCAGTGTATTGTGGGCCGTTCGCGTCACTCGAATTTGGCGAGAACGGCCCAAATCGTTCGTTGTTCGCCGAACGCTGCGAACAGCCGATGTTCGAGTCGAACCTATGTTCGACTCGAACACCGAGCTCATCCCTACTTGCAATATCTCAGAGACCTACACGGTCTGAACTTCCAATTGGTGTGATATTGGTAAAAAGGGGAGAAAATGGGACTTTGAATGAAGTGTGTGGTCTAGATGAGCACACACTTCCATCCCTGTTGTACATTAGAAAAAGGGGGGAAGTTTGGGACTTTGAATGAGATGCGTGTAGGCAAAAACCAATGGATTAAACGAACAAAGGAGGTTTATTCATAAATACATAGGACATGATACATAGCAAGTAAGACGAGCTGATAGGCATATAGTAGACATATAAAAAATTCTATTATTGCACATACTAAATAAAATCCATGGAAAAGTATAATATACAGACATGATAGAAATAAACTGCATGGTAGGCTTGACGCGTTTCGTGGACTCAATTCCACTTCATCAGAAGCAATTTGCAGAATTCATGTCTGTGAGAATATATATCCAAAATTACTCCAATGAATTAAATAGGGATGCAGGGGAAGGAAAAAACCAAAACATCCCAAATTACTTACTTCACAGCTTTAAAAATAGTCATAATTTGCTAAAGCCTGATGGCTGAGGAAGGCCAAGAACTACTCCCGCCGGGAGCTGGGGGGGCGCGGAATCGCAGGCAGCACAGCCGGAAACAACCACAGTCAAGGGGGGGGGGCGATGAAAAGTGTCCAGGATGAGCTGCAGGGGAATACCTGTGGACAGCTCCAATCTATGTGAGATGTAAATTGTTGTGGTCAGTGAGGATGTGACTGGAAGAGGGCAAAGAGCCCAAGGAAATGAGAGTGAGGAGGAAGGTGTGTAGAGTCCACCGGTCCTCACAGACATGAATTCTGCAAATTGCTTCTGATGAAGTGGAATTGAGTCCACGAAACGCATTGATGGGCACTGGTGAGGCTGCATTTTATGGGCGCTTCATTAAAAAGGTGGGGTATACATGAACAGAGAAAATGGGGTGGAGTCAGGGGTGGAGCCATTGGGGCAGCAAAATTAGGTTTCGCCTAGGGTGTCAAAAATCCTTGCACCAGCCCTGGGCATAGTCCATTATTAAGAAAGGAGGGGGGTTGGGCCAAGTGCCGCATCATCATGAGGCTGAACCCAGAAGAGCCAGCGGCCCTCTCAGTGACGTCACATAAGAAGATGGTGGCTTGGGACTGAGCTGGCGCAGAACTCTGAGAGGATCCTGCAGGACACCACTGGATCCGTTGGGCAGGTTACAACCTTCAACAATGTTTAGATTGGGCTCAAAAACAAAAAAATAAAGGGGTGGAGAGTCTGGATATCTGCTTTAAGTCCTGTAAGGTGTGAGGTGGGGCCTCCATGGATTAAACCTGTTTTTCCAGCACATCTCACAGATGCTCAAATGGATTGAGATCTGGAGAGATTGGTGGCTAAGTCAACACCTTAAATTTGTTGTGTAGCTTAAACCATCCCTGAACCATTTTTGCAGTGTGGCAGGGCACATTATCCTGCTGAAAGAGGTCACTGCCATCAGGGAATACTGTTTCCATGAAAGGGTTTACTTGGTCACCAACAATGTTTAGGTAGGTGGTACGTGTCAAGTAATATCCACATGAATGGGAGGACCCAAGATTTCCCAGTAGAACATTCCCAATGCATCACACTGCCTCCGCCGGCTTGTCTTCTTCCCAGACCATGCATCCTGGTGCCATCTCTTCCCCAGGTAAGTGAGGCACACGCACCCGGCCATCCACGTGTGCCCATTGTAGGCACTTTTGGCTGTGGACACGGGTCAGCATGGGAACACTGACCGGCCTGCGGCTGAGCGACCTCATACACAGCAAACTGCAATACCCACATCAACTTCAGGGACAACATGCTTACTTGCTGACTAATATGCTATAAACAGAACACATATTTGAGAGTCCAAACGGGGCTACACAACCCAAATATACAGAAAAAAATGGAAGGTTTCCCCAAGGTTTTTTTAAGCAGCAGTAAATTGTAGCTAGGAAGTTAAATAAAATCTTTTACTTTTGATACATAGTTCATTCAAATGTACAGTGAATTTAAAATACAAACTCTGTTTGACGATACACACAGCAACATAGAACATCACTTGGGATCCCTGGAATGCTGCTAACCCATACACGAAGGATTGGAGTACTGAGTGCCCTGCCACCCGTCCTCCTCTTCAGGTCCAATAGCGTGGCCCCTTGTAAGCCTGGTGGGATGTGGCCTTGCCAAGGGTGAGCAGTAGGGATGAGCGGAGACAATGGGATCACTGAACGCTAACGTTTTTAAACCTTCTGGTCTGTGGCGATGCACCCCCGCTTTTTTCATCCTATGAATGATTATAATTCCCCCTGAAGAAGACCAGAGACAAAATGGGTCAAAATGCATTGGGGTATTCGGAATATTCATGTGGATCACCATGCTGTAAACGCATTCCGTTTTTTTTTTTGTCAATGCCCCCCCCCCCCCCCCCGCTCAACAACTCTGGTTGGCAGGGGAGAGGGGACATCAGAATGTCCCGCGAAGGGACTTTACAAAGTTGGGAGGTATGAGAACTGCTTTACCTTTAGGCATAAAGGGGTTAAAATTCCCTTTTTATTTAAGTGCAATTGCAGTGTTTGTTAGACATCTTTGTCTGATTGGTCTGATTTGTTGCCTGGACATCGCTTTATTACCCACTTAAGGACCGCCGCCTGTACATATACGTCGGCAGAATGGCACGGCTGGGCATAAGCACGTATATATACGTCCCCTTTAAGATGCCCCGCCGGTCCTGAGCTCCGTGACCGCGCCCGCGGGACCAGATCGCCGCCGGTGTCCCGCGATCGGGTCACAGAGCCGAAGAACGGGGAGAGGTAAGTGTAAACAATCCTCTCCCCGTGCTTCCTAGTGAGAGTGTCACTGATCGTCTGTTCCCTGTCATAGGGAACGGCGATCAGTGACGTCACATGCCAAGCCACGCCCCCACACAGTAAGAATCACTCATTAGGTCACACTTAACCCCTTCAGCGCCCCCTACAGGTTAACCCCTTCACTGCCAGTGTCATTTTCACAGTAATCAGCGCATTTTTATAGCACTGATCGCTGTAAAAATGACAATGGTTCCAAAATAGTGTCAAAAGTGTCCGATGTGTCCGCCATAATGTTGCAGTCACGATAAAAATCGCTGATCGCCGCCATTACTAGTAAAAAAATAAATTATTAATAAAAATGCCATAAAACTACCCCCTATTTTTTAGATGCTATAACTTTTGCGCAAACCAATCAATAAACGCTTATTGCGATTTTTTTTTTTTTTACTAAAAATATGTAGAAGAATACGTATCGGCCTAAACTGAGGAAAAAAAATGTTTTTTATATATTTTTTGGGGGATATTTATTATAGTAAAAATGAAAAAATATTGCATTTTTTTCAAAATTGTTGCTCTATTTTTGTTTATAGCGCAAAAAATAAAAACCGCAGAGGTGATCAAATACCACCAAAAGAAACTCTATTTGTGGGAAAAAAAGGACGTCAATTTTGTTTGGGAGCCACGTCGCACGACCGCGCAATTGTCAGTTAAAGCGACGCAGTGCCGAATCGCAAAAAGTGGCCCGGTCTTTAACCAGCCAAAATGGTCCGGGCTGAAGTGGTTAAAAATGTTTTATTCTTATTTTTTTAACTGTAAAGTTTACTCTTTCCTATAATAAATATTCAGGTGATTTATCTCTGGTGAGATAACCAGGGTTCTCAGGCCTCAAAACATGTCTGGCTGACTTGGAGCCAAAAAGTGTCACGATTCAACGCGACGGTTGAAAACAAATAAGGTGGGACTGTTAAACCAACACTGTAAGTAGCTGTGACATCATCCCGCAATCATCCGCGCCTCTTCGCTGCTCCCTGACATTTATAAAGAAAAAAAAAAAAAGAAGAAATTTAAGTTTTCCAAATGAATACCAAAGATGTTTCTGATATAACAGTGAATGTTCAAAAAAAGGATTTGGTGTGTGTTTTATTTTAGCTGGAGGCAGTTTTTTTTTTTTTTGTTTGATGCTAATGCCGCGTACACACGACCGTTTTTCATGATGAGAAAAATGTAATTTTTTAATTTGGTCATTAAAAACGATCGTGTGTGGGCTCCAGAGCATTTTTCATGAAGTGAAAAATGGCCATTAAACATTTGGAACCTGCTCTAATTTTTCTCGCCGTTTTTCACGTCGCGCATGCTCAGAAGCAAGTGATGAGACGGGAGCGCTCGTTCTGGTAAAACTAGCGTTCGTAACACTGTAACACGCTGTAACGGACTGAAGAGCACGAGGCTGAAAAGCGCGAATCGTCTCTCACCAAACTTTATTAACACGAGGATCAGCAAAAGCAGCCCAAAGGGTGGCGCCATCCGAATGGAACTTCCCCTTTATAGTGCCGTCGTACATTTCGCGCTTTGCTCGAGCATTTTTTTTCATGATAGTGTGTAGGCAAGGCAGGCTTGAGAAGACTCACGTTGAGAAAAACTTCGTTTTTTCCAATGACATTAAAAACAGTCGTGTGTACGCGGCATAAGGGTTCTATGCTAGAGAACGTAGAGTAGAGTAGAGAAGCTTGGAAGGAAATGTGAAGGCGCAGAACAAGATCATTGGCTAGTTGCTGTAGATTGTAACCAGTAATAATGAAAAATTTCGAATTTTCATGTTCTCAAACTTTTTGGGAAAATCAGAAAACATTTGCAAAATGTTGCCATCTTGCCAACACACATGAATGAGGAGGGTGAAATGAAGGTGGTTTTGGTAGTTTTTAAAAGAGAAGTATGGGTTTCCTTTTTTTTTTGCTAACATCTATTCTATGTGAGCTGCTGATATCTATAAGCCCTCCCAGCCAGAAGTGCCCCCCCCCCCCATTCTGTTCGAGATAAATATCGAGATAAATATCTGTGGGAGGTTCTACAGTCTTTCATACAGCATCATCCAGACAATGGTGTGAATATAGAGTCTGGATCCACCCCCTTTCCTGTAATTTTGCTTGATTGATGTCGGCTCTCCTTCACAGAGCATTGCTACTCCCCCCTTCCTTCTCACTCTTCTCTCCTCCCCCTCCCTCCTCCTCTGCAGCTTGTTTCAATGGTCAGAAGAGTCTGCAGAGATTTCAGCACTTCAGTGAGTGTAATGTGAGAGAAGTCATATTTCTATCTATCAGCACAGCCACATCTCTTAGGGGAGGGGGGACATAGGCAGGGGGTGTGTTGGTGAAGATGTACACACCCCCTGAAACTTTTCAAACTGAAAATGGACCGTTTTTGCCAGCTGAATGAAAGTTCATGTGCACATGCTGTAAAAACTAAAAGAGGTAGGAAAAAAAGATTAGCTGATATGTGACTAATGTGATATGTACTAGTTATTTAACCCATCCCATACTTCTCCTTTAAGGGTGGAATGGGCTTTAAAGTGGTATTAAACCCAAACCCTAAAATGAAATATATTGCAGCTTACCAATCATTAGATGTAGTCCCTGCATTGGGGTGCAGATGGAAACTCATTCGGGACCCAGGGGCCCTGTGGCATATCTGCACATACACTATATTGTCAAAAGTATTGGGACATCTGCCTTTACACGCACATGAACTATAATGCTATCCCAGTCTTAAGCCACGTACACACGACCGTTCGTGTGTATGCTTTCTCGTCGAGAAAACTGGCCAAAATCTTGACGAGAAAAAAGAAGACCTGCGGTCTTTTTTCTCGTCAGAGTCTCATTTTTTCTCGGCGTGATTCTCTTGAACGAGAAAACCGTTCGTGTGTATGCTTTTCCGAGTCTTCAAAAACCATACATGGTCAGACTCAAGTATGAGATGGGAGCGCACCTTCTTGTAAAACTAGCGTTTGTAATGGAGATAGCACATTTGTCACGCTGTAGTGAACTGAAAGCACAAAGACTGAAAAGCGCGAATCGTCTCTCACTAAACTTTTACTAACACGCAGTAACACGAGATTAGCAAAAGCAGCCCAAGGGGTGGCGCCATGAGAATTGAACTTCCCCTTTATACTGTCGTCGTACGTGTTGTACGTCACCGCGCTTTTAGACCGACGAGATTTTGGATTGACAGTGTGTATGCAAGGAAAGCTTGACAAGAATCTCGGCAAGCTTGACAAGAAACCCGTCGAGAAAAACAACGTTTTTTTTTGCGACGAGATTCTCTGCCGTGTGTACGAGGCTTCAGTACGAAGGGTTCAATATTGAGTTGGCCCACCGTTTGCAGTTATAAGAGCTTCTACTTTTCTGGGAAGGCTGTCCACAAGGTTTAGGAGTGACTATGGGAATGTTTGACCATTCTTCCAGAAGCACGTTTGTTAGGTCTGTGATGGGAGTCACTTTGGGCAGGGGGGGGGGGGCTTGTGGAACCCAGCTTACCTTGGAGAGCACTGGAAGATCCTTGTCCAGCTGCCTCAGTCACCCTGTGTCTATTAGGGGCATAGGGTGACCGAGAACCCCAGTCTGGTCTCAAGTATATATGAAGATAAATAAAGTCTCCCTTTTGTCAGAAGACTAACACAGAAAGAGACCCCCATACATGTTGACTTTGAAGTTAGTCTGTAGTTCCAGTCCCTCAATGCCCATACCCACATAGTACCCCAAACACATTGTCCCAAACAGAGCATTGCTCACCCAGCCAACCAGGTCAGGCACTGATGTTGGAAAAGAAGGCCTGGCTTGTAGACTAATATAGTATGCACCTCCTCTTTTACTGTATATAAGACTGTATTCTTTTTCTAATAGTAATATAATAATATTCTTTTTCAGTCCATGTTCAGAAGACAAAAAGGTCTCGTCTCGTTGTGTGCTTGTGAGCAGCTGGAATATCTGATATCTATATCCAGACTGATAGGAAGTGGTATATGACGGAAGCACTCAAGCAAAGTGTGGGACTTTCCGTTACAGCGATGTACAGAAAGAAACTCAGAGACGCATAGATGCACTTTCAGTATGACACACTTCCGGTCGACGTGGTGACGTCATGACGTACCGCTCTGCCTTATTCATTTTGTAACAACTGACGTCTTTGGGGGCTGATTAAAGAAAGCCATTCAAAAAAATTGTGACCTCACAAATCTACATTAGAACCCGTATTGTACTCTTCCTATGGAGTAACAACTTGACAGTAGCTGTGTCATGATAACTTAGTGCCCCTGTTCCTCATTCCAGTACCCGGGTGTTGGCTGTTGCTTTTCCCCTGTCTGTGTTCACCTGCAAGATGATTGGTCTGATCAGTCACCTGATATAAGAAAACCGAACACTCTATCCCTTGCTTGTGTAAGAGGCAGTTACCTGCATTGTTCCTGTTCCAACCTCCCGTTTGTCTGTCTTGCTTTGCTGTTGGATCTCCTGTGTATAGGGTGAAAACATTTCCAAACTACCAATCAGGGACACCCTCCCCTTTCCAAAAATCAGCTTGTGCTGTAACGAATCCCAGCACAGTGATTGGACATAAGAGGCGGGATTTATGATTTCTCCAATCACAAGCAGGGGGCGGGGATTGTGCTCCTCCAGGCATTCCCGGCCAGGACAAGTACTGTCAGTGAGTAAAGCGGTGATGTGGCGGCCTTTTTTGGGGGCATCAGATTGGCCCGGGGGGTGGCTGTGTCAGTTTCATTCCGGGACACTGTATTGTCCTGGAATGAATGTGCCCGAGACAGACCTGCAAAATGCGGGACTGTCCCGGGCAATCCGGGACACGTGGTCACCCTACCTGTGTATGACCCGGATCGGACACTGGACTATTCCCTGAACTCAGCCTGCCTTATTACCTGGACCGTCTTAGAACCACGTTATCGGTCTGCTAAAGTGCAAGTAGTCTGTTGTTTGCTCTGCTCGCATCTGCCCTAGTGTGGTGGCCAGGCACTGTGTACAAGTCCTGGGGGCAACAAAGTACTGGTAGGCCTGCTTGTCTTAAGGGAAAGTTGGCTGCTTTAGGTGAAGCACACAGTAGCCAGCTATAGTGTCTGACCACCTGCATTGAGGTAGACGTGACATTCATGACAAGCTGCTACTCAAGTGGAATCCAAAGCTGCTCAGCAACTGCCATCACATTATATTGGAGTCTTCTATCCATTTACAGGGATCTGTGAAGGGGAAGACCCATCAAGTCCCAACTGACAACACGGCAGTGAGACTCAGCAAACCAAAATACTAGTACATTCATCACTTTTTTTTAGCCCCAATACAAAAGGTACCTCTGGAGCTGGGGCTAGGAGCAAACAATACAATGTACCCATTATACACTGAATGTAGTTGCAATGCTCATCAGGCCTGGATGCAAACATTTTTAATGTTAACACTGTTGTTGCATTATTTTCAAAAGGTGGTCTATGCCTTTAACAGCAAAGTTCTTAGTGGGGAGACAGACAGCAAAACTCAGGCTTCGGGAAAAGGTCATACCGGTGGACTTCCAAAATGTTGTAAGAAGCTAGCGGGTGATGAATCCCAGAACTTCAATATCGGTTTACGGTTGACGTAGATCAGCTCGAAAAAAGAACTTGGATGCAAATGAGCTTTTGTATGTCTGTTGACTGTCTGGGTGAACACACCGGTGGCAATATGACCACAGTTTACATGTCCAGGTTCTTGGGTCTGATTAATCCCCAAATTAAACAAAAAAAATTGAGATCAGCAGAGCCACTAATGGGTGAGTCAGCGGCGTCCTGTGCTACGCTCTTTTATTTCACAGCAGACGCGGCCTGGCCCCGGGAGCTTATTAATAAACAAGTCTTTGTAATCATCGAGCCTCCAGTGAAGGGCATTATTCTCAGAAGCCAGATAAAAAATAAACAGTTTAGTTCTGGTAATAGTAAACAGAAATAATTAGAGATCGCAGACATCCTGCCCGCCGCTGAGGTTTTACACCAAGGGAGATGGAGGATTACTTATTGGGCAAGAGGCGATTGCCTTGTTTATTTCCCTTTTTAAAGTAGCACACCAATAAAGTCCAACTAGACCAGGGGTGCCCAACCAGTGGCCCAGGGGCCACATGTGGCCCGCGGAGCCCTCTGATGTGGCCCGCGGAGCCCTCTGATGTGGCCCGCGGAGCCCTCTGATGTGGCCCGCGGAGCCCTCTGATGTGGCCCGCGACCTCCTGCTCTGGGATAGAATAGAATAGAATACTGTTATTAAAGGTCAGTTTATTACTAAAATCACAGTGTATATATGGGCATATCTGTTCTGCAGTGGTTACTGGGCTGCTTTCAAACTGATCTGCAGGTGCAGAGCAGATTACCTGCGGGTTACCTGCACTGAGCCATAGGCTTCTCTTATTACCTGCGAGTTTAGTGAGCTTTCTGAAAGTGAACCAAACCTGCAGAATATAATAGAAGTCTATTGCAAAGTGCAGGAAAGCCAAAGGTACACTATGTTACACCTGTGGTGCGGGTAAACCGCAGTGCATCAGTGTGAAAGCAGCCTTGGGCCCCTTTCACAGGGTCAGTCCGACCAATTGGACCCTCCATTCACCTCTAAGTAGTGTCAGACATAAACTGACTTGTGTTCTACCTCCAATACGATCCGCTAAAAAGTATCGTGGGCTGTGTCCGTGTCTGCTGACACGGACATGCCATCCACCCGTTCCGCTCATTGTGGCCCGCGACCGGTTACCAAGTCGCTTAAGTGGCCCTCGCTCTTCAAAAGGTTGGGCACCCCTGAACTAGACCCAATCATTACAATTTTATACAAGCTTTAATGTGTAAATGTCACTCTAAATGTTTTCTAAATCTTAATAAATCTGCAGGTTTAGTTGACAAACTTCCTGGAGTCCTGGGTCTTGCCATGAAGATCCTTCCTGTTATCTTCTAGTTCTGCTTCTGTATTGTTACCCTCTCACATGTGCACCCTGGTGGAGGCTACAAGTGACACGCTTTGCACATGGACAGAGACATGTTCCACCAGTGTGACTATCCTGAAATTAGAAAAAAATGTTTCTTTAAAGCCGCAGTGCTGCGTTCTCTTCAAAACACATATTTACCCACACAGTCCTGCTGCATTCTCAGTGATGTCACCGGTCTCTAATGAATGGATAAGCTGCATTCTTTGTGATGTCACCGGTCTCTAGTGAATGGATAAGCTGCATTCTTTGTGATGTCACCGGTCTCTAGTGAATGGATAAGCTGCATTCTTTGTGATGTCACTGGTCTCTAGTGAATGGATAGGCTGCATTCTTTGTGATGTCACCGGTCTCTAGTGAATGGATAGGCTGCATTCTTTGTGATGTCACTGATCTCTAGTGAATGGATAGGCTGAATTCTTTGTGATGTCACCGGTCTCTAGTGAATGGATAGGCTGCATTCTTTGTGATGTCACTGGTCTCTAGTGAATGGATAGGCTGCATTCTTTGTGATGTCACTGGTCTCTAGTGAATGGATAGGCTGCATTCTTTGTGATGTCACTGATCTCTAGTGAATGGATAGGCTGCATTCTCAGTGATGTCACTGATCTCTAGTGAATGGATAGGCTGCATTCTCAGTGATGTCACTGATCTCTAGTGAATGGATAGGCTGCATTCTCAATGATGTCACCGGTCTCTAGTGAATGGATAGGCTGCATTCTCAGTGATGTCACTGGTCTCTAGTGAATGGATAGGCTGCATTCTCAGTGATGTCACCGGTCTCTAGTGAATGGATAGGCTGCATTCTCAGTGATGTCACCGGTCTCTAGTGAATGGATAGACTGCATTCTCAGTGATGTCACTGGTCTCTAGTGAATGGATAGGCTGCATTCTCAGTGATGTCACCGGTCTCTAGTGAATAGATAGGCTGCATTCTCAGTGATGTCACTGGTCTCTAGCGAATGGATAGGCTGCATTCTCAGTGATGTCACTGATCTATAGTGAATGGATAGGCTGCATTCTCAGTGATGTCACTGATCTCTAGTGAATGGATAGGCTACATTCTCAGTGATGTCACTGATCTATAGTGAATGGATAGGCTGCATTCTCAGTGATGTCATTGATCTCTAGTGAATGGATAGGCTACATTCTCAGTGATGTCACTGATCTCTAGTGAATGGATAGGCTACATTCTCAGTGATGTCACTGATCTCTAGTGAATGGATAGGCTGCATTCTCAATGATGTCACTGGTCTCTAGTGAATGGATAGGCTGCATTCTCAGTTATGTCACCAGTCTCTAGTGAATGGATAGGCTGCATTCTCAGTTATGTCACCAGTCTCTAGTGAATGGATAGGCTGCATTCTCAGTGATGTCACCGGTCTCTAGTGAATGGATAGGCTGCATTCTCAGTGAGGTCACCGGTCTCTAGTGAATGGATAGGCTGCATTCTCAGTGATGTCATCAGTCTATAGTGAATGAATAGGCTGCATTCTTAGTGATGTCACTGGTCTCTAGTGAATGGATAGGCTGCATTCTCAGTGATGTCACTGGCCTCTAGTGAATGGATAGGCTGCATTCTCAGTGATGTCACCGGTCTCTAGTGAATGGATAGGCTGCATTCTCAGTGATGTCACCGGTCTCTAATGAATGGATAGGCTGCATTCTCAGTGATGTCACCGGTCTCTAGTGAATGGATAGGCTGCATTCTCAGTGATGTCACCGGTCTCTAATGAATGGATAGGCTACATTCTCAGTGATGTGACTGGTCTCTAGTGAATGGATAGGCTGCATTCTTGATACTGTCGCCAGCTCCGCTCTTTGGGTGACACATTCCGGTTCCTGCGCCTCCACCTTGGTCCTCTTGAGCTGGCTGCCTCTTTCAGGTTCAGGCATCCAGCTACTGATGATGTGCCGGACCCAGTCTTTGGCTGCTCTGGGTGCTGGGTCCTGCAGCCTCTCCCTTTTGGAACTCTGGATCTGCTTTAGGGCCTCTTGCACACTGGCTTCTGAGCCCATGCAAAGTAAGTTCTGGCGTAGCTTCCCTGCCCAGAATGCCCAAGTATAGAGCCAAGTATTGACATGAATGGCTGCACAAGGCTGCACTTGGGTTGCCGCTGCTTGCATAAACATGCTTATAGCGAATGGGTGTATAGCGCTTACCACCCTCTCCTCCTTGTCTTTCGGCTCCTTGCAGAAGGAAAGGGCACACCCAGCTCTATATGCCCGTACCCTCCTGTGTGAGGAGGTTGAGCGGTGTTGTGATGGGTCTCCGCAGCCAGATACTCCCTCCGAATAGTTCTTATCTCTATGACCAATAAAGACAAGTCTCTATTTCCCCAATGACTTGAATGTCCACAGCAGCTGTAACTCCAACGTAGAGTTTATTTCTCTTAAAAGACAGTCTCTGATAGGAAAGGTTGGAGAAAGAACAGGACAGCATAAGGTGTGGGAGAGGTCCGGGCACAAACATAATACACTTCACTGCTTGGCTTCTCAAGCAGCCTTAGCCCATTTGGATAGTCTCCCTAGATAGGGACTAGCAGTCAAAATGGTACTCGAACCAACCGCACAATCACTACACAAACTGGTACACTTGGTCTCTGCCACAGACCTGGTGAACTTGGTCTCTGCCACAGACATGGTGAACTTGGTTTTCAAAGTTTGGGCTCTTGGTAGGGAGAAGACATCCCTCCAGAGAGTTACCGGGCCCCTTCCTTCACTGTGACTTCTCACCAGCCCCTCGGAACGGTTCCTCCCCCGGCCTCCTCGTCTAAGATGCGGGTCCCCTCGCAAGGCGGCACCCTGAGATTCCTCGATCCTTGGTGGGCCCCAGCCAAAGGTGCTGAGCCCAAGGCCTTTAGTTGCAGCTCCAGGGCTAAAGGTGCCTGGGACTGATTCACCGACCTCTGCCCCTGGGCCAACGGTGCCCAGGGCGGACATGAACACACACTCCCAACGAAGAACCACCCTGAACAGGCAGCGTCTGCCCCTTTTATATCCTCTCCCAGCATAAACAGCAGGCCGACCACTCCCACTGTATGGTTGCCGAGAGGGGACACACAAGGCACAGCACTGTATCAGCAGTTCAACCCTGGCCCACCATGGCAGCGCCACCTGCAGGCCACAGGGAACGGTACACCGATACTCTTCCTGCAGACAAAAATGGTTGATAATGTCCTAACAATTTAGGTGTTTGAGCATAAATACCACTCAAACACTTCCCCTAAATTGAGGACCCCGCTACAGGTGCATGCAAAAAACTTTTAAAAAATTGCGTACAGGCATATGCAAAAAATAAAAACAAATGTGTATAGGCTTATGCAAAAAAAAAAAAAAATTCTATTTTTTTTACATATGCCCATACGTTCTATTTGTGTTTAAGTGAGCACCGGCATATAACTGAATACAGCTGTGTATAGCCATACATGACTGTAGGTGGCTGTACACAGCACCTTGGTGTTCCAAGCTGGGGGAATTACATAGCATGGGATCAGGCTCCAGTGTGCAAGAGGCCTAAAAAAAATAAATAATAGATATACATGCATCATATAATAAAAGACTTAAAATAAAATAATTTAACCGTATATACTCGAGTATAAGCCGACCCGAATATAAGCCGAGGCACCTAATTTTACCACAAAAAAATGGGAAAACGTATTGACTCGAGTATAAGCCTAGGGTGTCCATCTGCATGCCTCACTGTGCCCATGCCTCACTGTGCCCATGACTAGACTGACGTTTAACATGGAAGTCTAAGGAAGGGGTCCCCGGCTTTGAAAAATCAGTGCTCCCCAGCAGTAGGTCCCCCGGACAACAAACTTTTCACACTTATAGAGGAAGAGTGGGAATACAAGTGTACCAAGTTTGGGGTCCAGGGGACCTACGGCCGGCCGGTACCGGGTCCCCAAATCCAGGAGATTAGGCGCAAAAAGGTGACTCGAGTATAAGCCGAGGGGGGCATTTTCAGCACAAAAAAATGTGCTGAAAAACTCGGCTTATACTCGAGTATATACGGTATATTAGGGATTTTCTTAACATCAATGCTTAAAATAATTAACAACCCAAAGAGAACTCCATGTATATCTGTTTATTTTATCCGTAATTCCTGCGTCCTTCACATATAAACGCCAGGCACGAATGTGCGCTCCTTGCTTTACACCAGATTATGTGAACCTGTTAATGGGTGATCTATTGCGTGTTTGTCATGTTAATCCCCAGTAGTCGGATAGTTAATCATTTATATAATCTTAAACCTGATTGTGTCTGCCGTGTCTTAGCATTATGGGGGAGTTCCACACAGACTTTATAGAGCCACAAATCATCCCGACACATTCCACGGCTGATCCGGGACATGATTTGTGGGGGGACGCTGGATGTGATCATATTTCACCAGGTTGTCATAGTGGAGAGAAATTCATCGGCCTCCAGATAGTATTGGGGCACCAGAGCTGCTCTTGTTATGATTCACGTTCCTCAGATACAACGAAAGTTCAGGAAAAGTGGAACCTCTTAGAGAGACAGGTCAGCCATACGATCATGAGTCTGGAATCTGATTAATGGATAGCGAATAGATAGGCTGCATTCTCAGTGATGTCACCGGTCTCTAGTGACTGGATAGGTTGCATTCTCAGTGATGTCACCGGTCTCTAGTGAATGGATAGGCTGCATTCTCAGTGATGTCACCGGTCTCTAGTGAATGGATAGGCTGCATTCTCAGTGATGTCACCGGTCTCTAGTGAATGGATAGGCTGCATTCTCAGTGATGTCACCGGTCTCTAGTGAATGGATAGGCTGCATTCTCAGTGATGTCACCGGTCTCTAGTGACTGGATAGGTTGCATTCTCAGTGATGTCACCGGTCTCTAGTGAATGGATAGGCTGCATTCTCAGTGATGTCACCGGTCTCTAGTGAATGGATAGGCTGCATTCTCAGTGATGTCACCGGTCTCTAGTGACTGGATAGGTTGCATTCTCAGTAATGTCACCGGTCTCTAGTGAATGGATAGGCTGCATTCTCAGTGATGTCACCGGTCTCTAGTGAATGGATAGGCTGCATTCTCAGTGATGTCACCGGTCTCTAGTGACTGGATAGGTTGCATTCTCAGTGATGTCACCGGTCTCTAGTGAATGGATAGGCTGCATTCTCAGTAATGTCACCGGTCTCTAGTGACTGGATAGGCTGCATTCTCAGTGATGTCACCGGTCTCTAGTGAATGGATAGGCTGCATTCTCAGTGATGTCACCGGTCTCTAGTGAGTGGATAGGCTGCATTCTCAGTAATGTCACCGGTCTCTAGTGAGTGGATAGGCTGCATTCTCAGTGATGTCACCGGTCTCTAGTGAATGGATAGGCTGCATTCTCAGTGATGTCACCGGTCTCTAGTGAATGGATAGGCTGCATTCTCAGTGATGTCACCGGTCTCTAGTGAATGGATAGGCTGCATTCTCAGTGATGTCACCAGTCTCTAGTGACTGGATAGGTTGCATTCTCAGTGATGTCACCGGTCTCTAGTGACTGGATAGGTTGCATTCTCAGTGATGTCACCGGTCTCTAGTGAATGGATAGGCTGCATTCTCAGTGATGTCACCGGTCTCTAGTGAATGGATAGGCTGCATTCTCAGTGATGTCACCGGTCTCTAGTGAATGGATAGGCTGCATTCTCAGTGATGTCACCAGTCTCTAGTGAATGGATAGGCTGCATTTTCAGTGATGTCACCGGTCTCTAGTGAATGGATAGGCTGTATTCTCAGTGATGTCACCGGTCTTTGGTGAATGGATAGGCTGCATTCTCAGTGATGTCACCGGTCTCTAGTGAATGGATAGGCTGCATTCTCAGTGATGTCACTGGTATCTAGTGAATGGATAGGCTGCATTCTCAGTGATGTCACTGGTCTCTAGTGAATGGATAGGCTGCATTCTCAGTGATGTCACCGGTCTCTAGTGAATGGATAGGCTGCATTCTCAGTGATGTCACTGGTCTCTAGTGAATGGATAGGCTGCATTCTCAGTGATGTCACCAGTCTCTAGTGAATGGATAGGCTGCATTCTCAGTGATGTCACCGGCAGGGCCGCCATCAGGAATTTTGGGGCCCCTTACACAGCTTCAGACATGGGGCCCCCCCTGGAGCAAATTGAGAAGCGGGGGGGGGGGTGCCACGAATTGAGAAGCAGGGGGTTTGGGTGCTGACGAACACAAATAAAAACAAAAAATAGGGGGGTTGCCATCCAGGGCCCTGGGGACCTCCTGGGCCCCTTACAAAAAAAAAAAAATTATAAAAAAAAAAATAATAATAATCATTTTTATAAAAAAAAAAAAAAAAAAGAGGGAGGTTTCCATCCGGGGCCATGGGGCCTCCGGGCCTCTGGGGACCTCTGGGCCCCTTACAAAAACAAAAATTAAATTAAATAAATAAAAAAAAATGTAATAAAAAAATATATAATAATTTATTTTTATAAAAAATAAATAAAAAAGGGAGGTTTCCATCTGGGGCCCTGGGGACCTCCGGGCCTCTGGGGACCTCTGGGCCCCTTACAAAAAATAAATAAAAAATAAAAAATAAAAACATTTTAATAAAAAAAATAATAATAAAAAAAATTATAAAAAAAAATACAAAAAAGGGGGGTTGACATTCGGGGCCCTGGGGAACTCCGGGCCCCTGGGGACCTCTGGGCCTTTTACAAAAAAAAAAAAAAAGGGGGGCCATTCGGGCCCCTGGGGACCTCCGGGCCCCTTACAGGTGTACTGCCTGTACCCCCCTGATGGCAGCCCTGGTCACCGGTCTCTAGTGAATGGATAGGCTGCATTCTTAGTGATGGTTTTCTCACATGGATGTTTTTTTTATTTATGATTAAGAAAAGCAGAATTTATTAAGCACCATCTCTATCCTGTTTATAGACAATGTGCTCCTTTACACACTTCCTTTGGTATTTTTGAGCATGATCTAATAAACATTTAGAATCTTGCCGTCGCTGTATGTCCTCTTTGTATGTAGTTATTTATATGGATGATTTCGGTAAGGATAAAATAAATTAGTTTTTTTTTTTATAAACATGTAAATTTATCTTATTATGAAGTTGTTATTTCCCTCATCTCTCCGTTCTCTGGCATAAATAAAGGACAATTCTCTATAAATAGCTAAAATCAATACAATAAATAATTTACAAACCCTGAAGTTGTGTCACAGCGGAGAGATGAAAGCAGAAGATGTTGCAATGACACGGGTTGAGTCGGTGACCTGAGTGCCACCAGCCGCCAGTGAACTGGATGATCTGAATCACTGCAGATAAAACTAAATGACACCGATACAAAGTACAGACAGCGCTTCCTAGGAGTAGAAAATAAACTATATGGATCTATAACATAAGGATTCAAGTCGTTGCCCTTTGCCAGCAGTGAAGCAATCACTGTCATTCAGTGGCGTCACTAGGGTTGGTGTCACCTGGTGCGGTATAACATGGTGTCACCCCCCCCCCCCAATAATTTTTTTCACCCTAATAACACTGCATATATTGGCAACAGTAGTGCCGTTAATAACTATCAATCAACTAGCAAATTTGAATAACAAAATCATATGAAAATAATAGAAATCAAAGCTTAAACTGTTAAAGAACTGTATTTATTTTAACTTTAAACTTTACTGAATTAATAAATAAATAACACAAAAACAGGAACAAATATGAAAGCATTTAGTTAACATCTAAATCGAAACTTTGCTTTTCTAGCCTTGACAGCTGCAAAATTGTGAACAACATCATCAAAATCAATACATTTCGCTAGTTCACTTTCAACTGATAATATTGCAAGATCAGAAAGCCTTGCCTGTCCCATCGTTGAACGCAAATAGTTTTTTATCAGCTTCAACTTTGAAAAGCTCCTCTCACATGAAGCCACAGACACACAGATTGTCAGAAATATTTTTAGACATAGTGAAAGGGTTGGAAGAGATTCAATGAAGTCCCATTCTGCTATGAAGGTCAAAACTTGTAAAGCCGACCAATCTTTGACTTCTTCTAGGTTGATCTTGGCTGCTTTGAGATGTCTCCTCAGTCTGGGTATTTCCATTAACAGCTCACTCTCAGATATTTCGTCATAAAAAGTGGTCAGTTTTGGAATGGACACCTTTAATGTTTCTTCAGTTTCATATATGAGACTCTTTGCTTGAACAGCCTCAAACATGGCTGCAACTTCCATGATGGCTCTTAATCTGATCTGGAGTTCAGAATGGAAGCGATCAATGCACTCAAGCATTGCCCTCTTGTTCTCGTCTTGTAGACTTATGCCTCCAGCATCACGTGCCTGTTCCCCTGCCATCCTCTTCTTAAACCTGGCTCTTCTCTCTACGGCAATTCCATATTCTTTAGATTTTAAATGTGCCTGCTTAATTGCATGTTCCACTAGGTGACTGCGCTCTTCAAACAGAAAAAGTCTTAGTGACTCTAGCTTTGTCACCACCTTGTCCAGACTTAAGCCTTTGGTCTGCAGGTACTGTTGTGTAACATCAACTTCTTGAAGTACATCACCCCAGAAGTATAGGTAGCACAAAAACGTAAAATCACAGACAGCAGGCAGTAGACATTCTGCTGCTCCTCTTGTGTCCATATTTTCAGAAGGATCACAAAGCGCTTCGATTGCAGACACAAACATATTCAATTTTTCTTTTACTGGCTTAACTGCAGCATGATGAGCACTCCAGCGTGTTGTTGACAATCTTTTCACTGACACTCCAGTATGGTGAATTAACACATCCCATCGATGGGTGGAAGCAGCAAAAAAAGAAAACATTGACTGAAGTGTTCCAAAAAATGTCACACATGAAGCATTCTCAGCAAAAGAGTGCTGACCGCACAAGTTCAGTGAATGGTCCACACAGCCATTAAAAATCGCTTTTTTGTTTTTTTCCCTAATAATGGATTGTACACCTCCATGAATTCCAGCCATAGTAGCAGCATTATCATAACCCTGAGCACGACACATCATTATGTCCAGTCCATCACTCTCTAATTTTTTAAAGATATCCACACTGAGATCAGCAGCTTTTTTCCCCTTTAAAGGGAAAAATCCTAGAAACACTTCTTTTACTTCAACTTTCCTATTCTTGATGTTCACATATCTGATCACTTCGGACATCTGGTCAGTATGTGATATGTCGGGTGTGCTATCAAACATGATTCCAAAGTACTTTGCAGACTTTATGTCCATGACATTGGAATTTAGGAATAGGAAGAATAAGGAGCCGGAGGACACACACCAGGCGCGGCCGCGGCGCTGGAGGTGTTGTTCCAGGCTTCCAGCCCAGCGGGGTGAAATTAATCAATGAATGGGTCAGCTGTAAAAAAAAAAAAAAAAAAAAAAGGAGGGTGTCACCCCTCTAGAGGGTGTCACCCGGGGGCGGACCGCACCCCCCGCACCCCCCTAGCAACGCCTCTGCTGTCATTTAAAACAATGTTCTTCCATCAGGGTGCCACGGCACATTGGGGTGCCATCTGGGCTCCTCCGGGGTGCTGCGAGCACGGGACCCAGCTTGCTATGGATCAGCCTAATAAGTTGCCATAGTGTGGGTGGGATGGCCACCAGCACCATAATAACAACCAATGACACTCTAGTGCCAGGACACGTGGCATCATTCGTTGCTACGGTGATGGCGGCCAGATCGCCCGAACCATGGCAACGCATGACTCTAATCCAGGCTAGGTGGCATGCATGGCGCCCCCAGCATTCAGGAGACCATGAATGTCTGCCTCCTGCAGACATCCTCCTGCCCTCTGCTGTGCTACTAGAGTCAAAAGGTGGGGAACTGATGTGATGAGGGGACTGTGTAATTGGGGGGCTCTGTTACTGGGGGATCTGTAAAGGGGGGGCCCCTATGGTGATGAGAGGGGGGGGGGCTCTTATATATAGAGCCTTGGATGTATAGGAGGGACTATATTGTGATGGAGAGCTTCTGATGTGAAGGGAGGACTCTAAAGTAAAAGGGAGGACCCTAATATGATAGTGGGTCCTCTGATGGGATGGGGATTGGGGACCTCTGGGGCTTCTGAATGGGAAGGGGAAACTCTGATATGATAGGGGGACCTCTAATATGAAAGGGGGCTTCTGAAGGGAAAGGGGGGACTGTGATATGATGGGGGACCTCTGATATGAAGGGGAGCTTCTGGAGGCAAAGGGGGACTCTGATATGATGGGGGGACCTCTGATGTAAAGGGGAGCTTCTAAAGGGAAAGGGGGAACTCTGATATGATAGGGGATCTCCAATATGAAGGGGGGCTCTGATATGATAGGGGGATCTCTAATATGAAGGGGGGCTTCTGAAGGGAATAGGAACCTCTGATATGAAGGAGGGCTTCTGAAGGGAAGGGGGAACTATGATATGATGGGGGACCTCTGATATGAAGGGGGAACTCTGAAGGGAAAGGGGAAACTATGATATGATGGGGGACCTCTGATATGATGGTGGGGCTTCTGAAGGGAAAGGGGGAACTATGCTATGATGGGGGACCTCTGATGTGAATGGGAGCTTCTGAAGGGAAGGGGGAACTCTGATATGAAGGGGGAACTCTGATATGAAGGGGAACCTCTAATATGAAGGGGGAACTCTGAAGGGAAAGGGGGAACTATGATATGATGGGGGACCTCTGATATGAAGGTGGGGCTTCTGAAGGGAAAGGGGGAACTATGCTATGATGGGGGACCTCTGATATGAAGGGGAGTTTCTGGAGGCAAAGGGGGGACTCTGATATGATGGGGGGACCTCTGATGTAAAAGGTAGCTTCTGAAGAGAAAGGGGAACTCTGATATGAAGGTGGGGCTTCTAAAGGGAAAGGGGGAACTCTGATATGATAGGGGGATCTCCAATATGAAGGGGGGCTCTGATATGATAGGGGGATCTCTAATATGAAGGAGGGCTTCTGAAGGGAAGAGGAACCTCTGATATGAAGGGGAACCTCTGATATGAAGGGGGAACTCTGAAGGGAAAGGGGGAACTATGATATGATGGGGGACCTCTGATATGAAGAGGGGCTTCTGAAGGGAAAGGGGGAACTATGCTATGATGGGGGACCTCTGATGTGAATGGGAGTTTCTGATGGGAAGGGGGCACTCTGATATGATAGGGAGATCTCTAATATGAAGGGGGGCTTCTGAAGGGAAGTGGGAACTCTGAAGGGAAAGGGGAAACTCTGATATGATGGGGGACCTCTGATATGAAGAGGGGCTTCTGAAGGGAAAGGGGGGACTCTGATATGATGGGGGACCTCTGATGTGAAGGGGAGCTTCTGAAGGGAAGGGGAAACTCTAATGTGATGGGGGGATCTCTAAAATGAAGGGGGGCTTCTGAAAGGGACAGGGGTAACTCTAATATGATGGGGGGAGCTCTGATGTGAAGTGGAGCTTCTGTGTGGGGTGAGTGGTTCGGGTGAGTGCAATACTTATAGAGGGCACCATAAGGATCACGAAAGCACAGATTTGAAGAGCACCTGTCACTTTATATTTGACCATTTGGACTGATTAATGTTCTACTTTTTGTTCTGGAACTGACCGCACTGGTGTGGTGTTTCCATTGGAAACCATATAACTTACTATCCATTATTATTATTATTGATGCAGAAAAAAAACGCACCGGACTGCACATGGTGTGAACCGGCCCTAAACCACATGAACCTGGATGATTCACCTTCAGTAAATGTTTGGTGAATGTCAGCTTCACTGCTTTATGAATATGGCCCTAGTGTCATATATGTTTCGGTAAGGTGTAGCTCTTCCAGGTATTTCATTCCACCCACAGAGATTATAGCAACATCCCCCCCCCCCCCGACAATGCTTTCACCTGCTTTCCTCTCCAGAAGGACGGCACCGTCATTGTTTAGGCATCTTTCATCTACTTCTTCTACTGAGATGCCGCTTCAGAGATGATACAATTATTTAAATCCTGGTGCCGGTGTTCACAAATGTCTGGCACAGTTTCCCCTTGCTACAAAGTTACAATGTTGCAGTCTGATCACTGGGGGAAAAGAGACTGAGGAAATGCTTCCTCCTACCTGCAGCAGATTGATGACATCATCTCACCCTAGGCAAAGGAAATGGACTAAAAAAAATTCTACTTTTGAAAAATAAAAGGTAGAGCCTTTTCGATGAATGAATGACTTGTATAGCACTACACATGCAAACTGAATTGCCTCTAGGTGCTTTTTTGCAGCCAGTGTCTGCTTGGCTGGTGCTGTCATTTTACCCCGTAGGATCTTGACACACTTGGGACACACAGTCATACAAACATATATACTGGGCTAATTTGGACAAGATCCAATTAACCTACCAGCATGTCTTTGGAGTGTGGGAGGAAGCTGGAGGACCCGGAGGAAGCCCACGCAGACACAGGGAAAACATGCAAACTCCAGGCAGATGGTGTTGTGGTTGGGATTATGAACCAGCAACCCTTTTGCTGCTAGGTGAAAGTGCTAACCACTACACCACTGTACTGACACTAAAGTTTTTGAAAGGTCCATTTAATTGGTGGTACAGGGACACTTTTGGAAAGAATGTGAATGTGGAAGAAAGTGTATGAACTAGGAAAAGGTTAGCAATGCTATCTATCTTTCACCCTGACCATCGTCACCGAGAATAAAAATGAGGGAGAATCCGAGAACTCAAGTAGAGGGGAAATTTTCCAATACAGTGACAACTAAGAGGAAAATTCCCTCACGTTGGAGAGATTATCTCTCACTTCCTGTTGTGTCTATAGGACAGGAAGTAAAGTGAAGTCTCTCCAATGGAAAACAGATTGCAAAACAAAAACTTACAATGTTTTTTAACTCTTCTCTACTGTATTTAAATTAAGAACATAAAAATGTTGCGGCTTTGGATATGCATTAAAACTTACATTTTTTTTTTCTATTTAAAGCAGAACTGTAGACAAATATATCAAAATAAAAATAAACAATAAATGTTAAAAAAAAACAAAAAAAACAGCATTTGCTGCAATATTCACCTTCAATCCAAAGATTTCCCCCCGCAGTGCTCTTTTTCTGCCACTAGATGTCCTCAATCTGAAGGCTAGCATTGTTCAACCCACTTCCTCTGAACCCACGTCATCCTGGACCCACCCCCAGCCTGTGACTGGACAGTGGAAGGAAAAGCAGGACAGTGATAAGCTCATCTCTTTGTCACTCTTTTCTCTCCTCCTATCAGTATGCTTCTTGTCCACAGCACTTGATTGGCTCCTTCTCTTGCTCTAGCTCTGCTGTACAGGAACCGCAATAGGCTGATACCAGGTCACAGTCAGGTGATTACACTGCTTGAATAAACAAACAATTTTTAATGATAAATTAATGAATACAGAGCTGCATTAATTTATGTCTGGAGTTTAATGTTGATTAGACCTGAGTCCTTTGTTTGTAGATGGCGACCATTTTTTATTTTTTTTTCCCTTTTTTTTACCTCTCCATTCTACGTCTGCCCGCACGTTTTATTTTCGTACTTCTAATAAGGTAGATGTGTTTTTTCAATAATCGCTTTGTAAAACATTTCATCCCGCTGGGAACAGATATTCAATAAACACAGCGAGGGGAACCTCTGGAGCTGCGTCTGCTACGTTCGGGGATAAAACGCCGCATTCCACGGGTCAGAGTTTCTGAAACAGCCAGATGTGGATGAAAAGCAAATGCCCGTTTTATTGTTGTTTTGCTAAGAAACAGAAGAAGGTTTGTAGAAGGACATTTTCCCTCGGAACGAGGACCCGGCATGTGGTTTGAATCACTTGTACAGTAGGTACGCTTCACTCCGACATGGAAATGTTGGATTTTATCTACCTGCCGAGGGATTCTTGTTTCCATCCCAAGGCATACCTCATACATCTGGTTGTCCTGCCAGTCAAAGCCCTGCAGCTTCTGCTATAATTAACAAAGATGAGCTAAATTATGAGTTTTAACTTCACCAACATTTTGGTAAAATTTTCCTCAAAATTTACTATTTTGACAAAAGACATTGGAGTTAAAGAGGAAAGCAAAATTAACCTCTTCCCACAGCGTAACACATTACTTTACAGTGAATGGTCCCTAACGCAATGTGTGCTCTCAACAGAATGACCGGTCACCGTTTATGGGAGCCAGTGTGGTCGGGATGGGGGGGGGGACTCTTGATCATATAACTGTCGTTCTTTAGAATCCTTTAAAGGACCAGTGGGTGTCAGCACCAAGAGGTTAACCTCTTCCCACCCAGCACCGATGTCCCTGTGGCTTTTGGTATAATCAAGAGGGATGAGGGAAATTAGGAGTTTTTGCTTCATCAAAATTTTGGTAAAATTTGGGACATTTCCTCAAAACTTACTCTGTTGCCAAAATACACTGGAGTTAAAGAGGATGGCAAAATTAACATCTTCCTGGCAGTTTAACACATGTATGATTCCTTATGGTGGGTGGGTCCTAACCCCGGCTGTACACGTATATGTGTAAGCCAATGCCAATATTCTGTGCTGAGAGCATGCTCACTGTATGCTCTCAGCAGTGACCAAGCTGTCACCAACAGCTCCCGGTCACCATTTATGACAGGCAGTGGGGGGGTACTCTTAATCATATAACTGCCATCCTATAAAATCCCATAAATGGCCAGTGTCCCGGTTCCTTCTGGTATAACCTCCAAGGATGAGCAAAAAATTTGTCACATTTCCTCAGAATTTACTATTTTGCCAAAATACATCAGAGTTAAAGAGGAAGGCAAAATTAACCTCTTTCTAGCAGTGTAAAACATGTATGGTTCCTTATGGCAAGTGGTCCCTAAGCCATATGCATATTTGCATCAGCTGGATCCACTGTTCTGTGCTGAGATCATACTCACTATACATTCTCACCATCACTTTCCGGCCACCTTTATGAGAGCCACGCGGGAGAGAACTCTTGATCAGATGACTGCCATCCTTTAGAATTTCTTTAAAGGGCCAGTGGGTGCTGACACCAAGAGATTAACCCACTCCAGTTCTGGTGTCCCTGTGGCATCTGGTATAATCACCAGGGATAAGTAAAATTAGGTGTTTTTGCTTCATCAAAATTTTGGTAAAAATTCAGACATTTCCTTTAAAACTTATTCTGTTGCCAAAATATATATGATGATATGAAGCCAGTTATAATCACATAGCTGGCTCCTTTTTAAACCATAATGATAACAGACCTCACCTAAATCGCCCCGATAAATAGTTTCCATCCCCTGGAATGGTTGGCCTTGGTACAGACACAGAAGGTGACACACAAAGGTTAAAAATGTAAATCAAAGGTTAATTTCCCACATCTGTGGCTCTTTAAATTGCAATTAGTGTCTGTGTATAAATAGTCAATGAGTTTGTTAGTTTTCACGTGGACGCACTGAGCAGGCTAGATACTGAGCGATGGGGAGCAGAAAAGAACTGTCAAAAGACCTGCGTAACAAGGTAATGGAACTTTATAAAAATGGAAAAGGATATAAAAAGATATCCAAAGCCTTGAATATACCAGTCAGTACTGTTCAATGTAGGAAAGAAAATGAGAACCGGCGCCAAGTATATCAAATAATGGTAATAATGCTGCACCAAAAATTTGTAGAAAAACGAATAAGCATATAAAGGTGAACAGATGGGCGCAAAACACAGTACTGTTCAATGACTTATAAAGAAGTGGAAAATTCGGGGATCTCTTGATACCAAGCCAAGGTCAGGAAAACCAAGAAAGATTGCAGCCACAACTGCCAGAAGGATTGTTCGGGATGCGAAGAAAAACCCACAGGTAACCTCAGGAGAAATACAGGTGGTGGTTTTTAAGTAGCACAATTCGATGATACTTGAACAAAAAGGAGCTGCATTATCTAGTTGCCAGATAGAAGCCTTTACTGTGCCAATGTCACAAAAAAGCCCAGCGAGGCATGTCAAGGCGTTGTCGGGAATATTGTAAATGAGCATTTTTGTGGCATTGGTGGTTTATTGAGCGTTACAACATGGAAAAGGTGTGAAGCCAGCTTTGTTTCCATTTCCTTGTAGAATGCCAGTGGAACCCCCAACAAAAATCAAATATTGACTTCTTGTAAGTCAGGCTTGCTCCTACCCATATCCCACAATGTGACACTCTAATTTTCAGAAAGGTGCCGTTTGCCCAGGGAAGAGGGGGGGGATACTGGGGGCCCTATGCATAGGTGTACAGCAAAATATACCCTGGTACCTTATGGTGTCTGCTTTCCCTAGAGCAAGGGTCTCATCCCTTTCTAAACAAAAGGCCAGTATACTATCCTTCAGATTTTAGGTGGACTGGACTGTGACCACTCGGAGTAGTAAAGGACCCAGCATCAGTAGTAGACAAGGTTTCAGTCTTGGTGGTCAGTGGGAGTAAATAAATTGCATAGCAGTAGGAGGAGGAATAATGCCCCATCGTTGGGTTGGTGTCAGTGGGAGAAAAAGTGTCCCACTATTGGTGTCAGTGGAATGAATGGTGTTTCATCATTGGTGTCAATGGGAGGAAAAGTATCCTACTGTTGGTGTCAGTGGAAGTAATGGTGTCCGTCCCATCATTGGTGTCAGTGGTAGTTATAGTGCCTTGTATCAGTGGGATGAATATTGCCCCATGGGCTGCAGTTTGGAAGCCACTGCCCTAGAGAAAGGTTAAATCCAGAACTTTTTGGCTGGATACATTTTACTTGAATACACAACCCATGGTAGATGACAGGATATCATCAAACTCCTCCACCTGGTCCTTTACGCCACGTGTATACAGCGCATCTGACCGCCGCCGTCCATGGAATGGCCCCCAACAAGCCTTCTAGGAGTCAGAAAAGTTACATGATAGTTTTGTTATGTATAAGGAGTTCCCAGAAATGAGGAAAATCAGACAGCCTGGAGATTGGCCGCAGGTTCTGCAACATTTGTGAATTCCACGGCTCATTCAGGAAAAGCATTCTCTTATTGTTGCTGGAGCTGAGACGATGACAGATTGTGTCACATTCAGTTTTTATAGTCAGGGGTCGCATTAAATGAAACATAAACCTTTCATTTTTATTATTGTTATTTAATATAGTTTGCCATTTGCTCAGTCGCTACTTTGTAGATTTAATAAGAAACTATGAGCCAAAGTATCGAGTTTGTGTGTGTGTGTGTGTAGAGAGAAAGAGAGAAAAGAGAAAGAATGAGAGAGAGAGAGAATGAGAGGGAGAGAGAGAGAGAGAGAGGGAGAGAAGAAGAAGAGAGAGAGTGAAGGAGGGAGAGAAGCAGAGAGAGAGAAGGAGAGAGAGAGAAGGAGAGAGAGAGAGGGAGAGAAGGAGAGAGAGAGAGAAGTTGGGAGAGAAGCAGAGCGATAGAGAGAGAGAGAGGGAGAGAAGGAGAGAGAGAAGCAGAGAGAGAGAAGGAGAGAGAGAGGGAGAGAAGGAGAGAGAGAGAAGAAGGGAGAGAAGCAGAGAGAAGGGGAGAGAGAGGGAGAGAAGGAGAGAGAGAGAGAAGGAGGGAGAGAAGCAGAGAGAGAGAAGGAGAGAGAGAGGGGCAGAAGGAGAGAGAGAGAGAGAGGAGGGAGAGAAGCAGAGAGAGAGAAGGAGAGAAGGAGAGAGAGAGAGAGAGAAGGGGGAGAAGCAGAGAGAGAGAGAGGCGAGAGAGAGAGAAGGAGGGAGAAGGAGAGAGAGAAGGAGGGAGAAAGAGAGAGACTGAGAAAGAGAGAGGGGAATATATAGAGAGAGAGATAATGAGAGAGAGAGGGAACAAGACAGGGGGAGAGAGACATAGGGGGGTAAATAGAGAAACGAGAGACAGGGAGAGAAAGGGAGGGAAGAGAGAGGGGAGGGAGGTAAAGAGAGAAAAGAGAAAAGGGGGAGAAAGAGGGTGCAGAGAGGGAGAGAGGGGGGAGAGAGCGAGAGAAAAAGAGAGAGGGAGGGAGGAAAAGAGAGAGAAGAGAAAAGGGGGGAGAGAAGGGAGAAAGAGGGAGAGAGAGGGAGGGGGAGGAGAGGGGGAAAGAGAGAAAAGAGAGAAGGGGGAGAGAGAGAGAGGGGGCGGGAGATATAGGGGAGGGAGGGAGGGAAAGAGAGAGAGAGAGAAGGATATATAGAGAGAAAGAGAGAGAGGGAAGGATATATAGAGAATGAGAGAGAGAGATAGAGAGAGAGGGGGAGACTGAGAGAGAGACTGAGAGGGGGAGAGAGAGAGGGGGAGAGAGAGAGAGGGAGGTAAAGAGAGAAGGGGAGAGAGAGAGAGGGGGATAAAGAGAGAAGGGAGAGAGATATAGAGAGGAAGAGAGAGGGAGTAAAGAGAGAAAAGAGAGAAGGGAAGAGAGAGAGCGAGAGAGGGGGGAGAAAGAGAGAGAGAGGGGGAGAGAGAGAGGGAGGGAGGTAAAGAGAGAAAAGCGAGAAGGGGAGAGAGAGAGGCATGAGATGGAAAGCGAGAAAAGAGAGAAGGGTGGAGAGAGAGGTGGGAGGGAGAGGGGAAGAGAGAGAGGAGAGAGGTAAAGAGAGAAAAGAGAGGAGGGAGAGGGAGAGAGGAAAAGGGGAGAGAAGAAGAGAGGGAAAAAGAGAAAAAAGAGAAGGGGAGGGAGAGAGAGGGGGAGGGAGGGAGGGAGGAGGGAGGGAGGGAGGTGGAGTGGGAGAGATGGAGAGAAGGAGAGAGGTAAAGAAAGAAAAGAGAGAGGGAGGGGGAGAGAGAGGAGAGAGGGAAAGAGAGAAAAGAGAGGAGGAGAGAGAGAAAATGAGAAAAATAATGAGAGAAGGAGAAAGAGAAAAGGTGAGCGCACGATAGAGAGAGAGAAGGAGAGAGAAAAAATTCATAGAGAGACATAAAGGGAGAGGCAAAGACGAGAGAGAATAAGATATGTATAAATACACCAATCACCCATAACTTTGTGACCACCCCCCTAATATTGAGTAGGTCCCCTTTTGCCACCAAAACAGCCCTGACCCATTGTGCCATGGGCCCATGGACTCTACTACTTCTGAAGGTATGCTGTGGTATCTGGCACCAAGCCGTCAGTAGCAGATCTTTTAGGTCCTGCAAATTGTAAGGATTGGACTTGCCAGCACATCCCACAGATGCTCGATTGGATTGAGATCTGGATAATCTAGCTGGAGAGAGAGAGAGAAGGACACTCATTGTGTTCCACAGACCATTCTTGAACCATTTTGCAGTGTAATGCCGCGTACAGACGATCAGACATTTCGACAACAAAACCGTGGATTTGTTTCCGACAGATGTTGGCTCAAACTTGTCTTGCATACACACGGTCACACAAATGTTGTCGGAAATTGCGAACGTCAAGAACGCGGTGACGTCCAAGACGTACGACGAGCCGAGAAAAAGTTCAATAGCCAGTGCGGCTCTTCTGCTTCATTCCGAGCATGCGTAGAATTTTGTGCGTCTGAATTGTGTACACACGCTCGGAATTTCCGACAACAAAGAAAATTTGAGAACCTGCTCTCAAATTTTTGTTGTCGGAAATTCCGACAGCAAATGTTCGATGGAGCCAACAGACGGTCGGAATTTCTGACAACAAGCTCCCATCGAACATTTGTTGTCGGAAATTCCGACCGTGTGTACGCGGTAGTGATGAGCCGAACACCCCCGGGTTCGATTCGCACTAGAACCCGCGAACGGACCGAAAGTTCGTACGAACATTAGAACCCTATTAAATACAATGGATGCGAACGTTCGAATTCTAAAGTGCTAATTATAACAACTATTATGCATGTTATTGTCCTAAAAAGGGTTTGGGAACCCGGGTTCTGCACCAGGGGACATGTATCAATGCAAAAAGAAGTTTTAAAAACGTCCGTTTTTCGGGAGCAGTCATTTTAATGATGCATAAAGTGAAAAAAAAAAAGTCAAATATTCCTTTAAATATCGTACCTGGGGGGTGTCTAAAGTATGCCTGTGAAGTGCCACGTGTTTCCCGTGTTTAGAACTGTCCCTGCACAAAATGACACTTCTAAAGGAAAAAAAAGCCATTTAAAACTGCTTGCGGCTTTAATGTAATGTCTGGTCCCGGTAATATGGATGAAAATCTTTAAGAAAAATGGCATAGCTACCCCATGACCCCCCCCCCTACCCCAGCCCATTACCAGCCCCTTTGGGTCTTGTATGGATATTAAGGGGAACCCCGCACATAAAATAAGAAAGGCCCTATATACTCTGAACAGCCGTATACAGGCGGTGCATACAAGACAGGGACTGTAGGTTTGTTCTTATGTAGAATCTGTTTGTAATTTTGAACAGGTACATTGTTTAAGTGTAGCTCCAGCCAAAAAATCTATTTTTAAGCTTTTTGGAAAACATAGGGAAGGGTTATCACCCCTGTAACATTTGTTTTGCTGTCTGTGCCCCTGTTCAGAACAGTTCACCTCACTTTCCGTCCTAATGACAAATGTGTTTTGAAAATTTGGGGTTTTTATTGAAACAAGAATTGGTGATAAAGCATCAGTGGAGAGGAGACACTTTTTTTCCCATATTAACTCTTACAGGAGAAAATTTCCCTTCCTAGGGGTAGATTTCCTCTCACTTCCTGTTGTCTTCTTGCGTTTGCAAGTAGGAGTCGTTTGTAAGTTGGATGTTTGAAAGTAGGGACCTGCCGTATATACTCTGCAGAAATAGGCCCCTTAGTTGTTGGTGTTGGCACAATACTGTAAGCACTCACAGTTACTCTTGGTTGGTGCTGGAACGCCCTGCTGTCAACTATTATATCAGGAATTTTAATTACATATAATTGTTGAACAGTGGTAGTAAAAATTGGGCCTTTGATGGTGGTGCTGGTGCCACAACACTGTAAGCCCTGACAGTTACTCTTGGTGGGTGCAGCAATGGGCCCTGCTGTGAATTATTAGATCAAGAATTGTAATTGCATGCCCCTGTTGAACAGGGGCTGAAAAATTGGGCCTTTTGTGGTGGTGGTGGTGGTGGTGGTGTTGCCACAACACTGTAAGCCCTCAGAGTTACTCTTGGTGGGTGCAGCAATGGGCCCTGCTGTGAATTATTAGATCAAGAATTGTAATTACATGCCCCTTTTGAACAGGGGCTGAAAAATTGGGCCTTTCGTGGTGGTGGTGGTGGCGTTGCCACAACACTGTAAGCCCTCAGAGTTACTCTTGGTGGGTGCAGCAATGGGCCCTGCTGTGAATTATTAGATCAAGAATTGTAATTGCATGCCCCTGTTGAACAGGGGCTGAAAAATTGGGCCTTAGGCACTGGTGGCACAACACTACAACCCCTCACAGATACTGTACTTGGAGCACAGCAATGAGCCCTGTTGCAAAGTATTGCTTCAAAAATTGTAATGACACGCCCCTGTTAAACAGGGGCTGAAAAATTGGGCCTTAGGCACTGGTGGCACAACACTACAACCCCTCACAGATACTGTACTTGGAGCACAGCAATGAGCCCTGTTGCAAAGTATTGCTTCAAAAATTGTAATGACACGCCCCTTTTAAACAGGGGCTGAAAAATTGGGCCTTAGGCACTGGTGCCACAACACTCCAACCCCTCACAGATACTGTAATTGGAGCACAGCAATGAGCCCTATGGCAAATTATTGCTAAAAAAATTGTAATTACACGCCCCTGTAAAACAGGGGCTGAAAAATTGGGCCTTAGCCACTGGTGGCGGCACCCATAAACAAAAATGATCTTCCAAGCTATCATCATCAATCGTATCATTGAGGACTCGGAGGAGGAGGATAGCCAGTCAACATAACAGCACAGGCACTCAGCATCAGCATCAGTCTTGAAGGGATGTGACATGTTAAAATCAATTAGTCTGTTATATCAGCATCAGGTGTGTGGTAGCTGGTGGTGATCCAAGACTGGTTCATCTTGATGAAAGTCAGTCGATCAACCGAGTCGGTGGACAGGCGCACCCTGTGATCCGTGACAAATCCTCCAGCAGCACTGAATGTGCGTTCCGAAAGAACGCTGGATGCAGGACAGGCCAGTAGCTCAATTGCATACTGTGCAAGCTCTGGCCAGTGATCCATCCTCAAGACCCAGTAAGCCAGAGGATTTTCGGTGGGGAAGGTGTCCAAGTCTGACCTTGCCCCTAGATATTCCTGCACCATGTTTATCAGACGCTGGCGATGGTTGCTGGAACCGATCATACTTTGGGGCTGCGGACTAAAGAATTGTCTGAACGCATCGGTCAGACGGCCACCTTCCCCACCGCTCCTTCTTTGACTGGCCGAAGCCTCAGCAACTCGTTGTCCAGGACCAGGAGTTTGTAACCTCCCAGTCTCTGGGAACGCGTTGCACAGACCTTTCTGCAAGGCCTCCCGGAGTTGTCTCATCCTCTGCTCCCTCTGCGAAGGTAACATAAGGTCCGCAACCTTACCCTTGTACCGTGGATCAAGGAGAGTGGCCAGCCAGTAATGGTCCCTCTCCTTGATCCGAAGAATACGAGGATCCTTCCGCAGACTTTGCAGGATCAGGGAGGCCATGCAGCGTAGGTTTGCTGAGGCATTCGCTCCGGAGTCCTCTGGGTCACTAAGGACGACATGATCCGCAGCCACCTCCTCCCAGCCACGTACAAGTCCACTGGTTTCTTGGGACTGTAAATCATCCCTAAAAGACTGCTGCTGATGATGCTGAGTGCCAGCCTCCACCTCCATGCTGACACAATCCTCCTCCTCCTCCTCCTCTTCCTGTGCGATGGGTGGGACAGAAGGAACACTGTCTGGGTAAAGGGGGCCTTGAGAGGCAAGGAAGTCCTCCTCTTCCTGCCTCTGTTCTGCCTCAAGTGCCCTGTCCATTATTCCACGCAGCGTGTGCTCCAACAGGTGGACAAGAGGTACAGTGTCACTGATGCATGCACTGTCACTGCTCACCATCCTCGTGGCCTCCTCAAATGGTGCCAGGACAGTGCATGCATCCCTGATCATGCCCCACTGGCGTGGAGAAAAAAAACCAAGCTCCCCTGACCCTGTCCTCGTGCCGTAGTCGCACAGGTACTCATTGATGGCCCTCTGCTGCGTGTGCAGCCGCTGCAGCATGGCCAACGTTGAGTTCCACCTGGTGGGCATGTCACATATAAGGCGGTTCTTGGGCAGGTTCAACTCCTTTTGCAGCTCAGCCAGGCGAGCACTGGCATTATAAGATCTGCGGAAATGCACACAGACTTTCCTGGCCTGCCTCAGGACATCCTGTAAGCCCGGGTACCTGCCCAAGAACCGCTGCACCACCAGGTTAAGGACGTGAGCCACACAGAGCACATGGGTCAGTTGTCCCTGTCGGAGGGCGGAGAGGAGGTTGGTGCCATTGTCGCAAACCACCATTCCTGGCTTAAGCTGGCGTGGCGTCAACCACCTCTCGGCCTGGCCCTGCAGAGCAGACAGGACCTCTGCCCCAGTGTGGCTTCTGTCCCCCAAACACACCAGCGCAAGCACGGCATGGCATCTTTTTGCCTGCGTACTTGCGTAGCCCCGTGAACGGCTACGGAGCACCGCTGGTTCATAGGACAAACCACAGGACGAGGCCATGGAGGAAGAAGAAGAGGAGGGGGTGGAGGAGAGAGGTGTGTCACAACCAGTAGTAGCATTTTGGAGGCGTGGCGGTGGAACAACCTCCAACACTACTGCACCTTGTCCTGCATCCTTCCCAGCTGCCAAAAGAGTGACCCAATGGGCCGTGAAAGAAAGGTAACGTCCCTGTCCATGCCTGCTGGACCATGAGTCAGCGGTAATATGCACCTTACCGCTGACCGCCCTGTCCAGCGAGGCCAAGACATTGCCTTCCACATGCCGGTAGAGAGCCGGAATAGCCTTCCGTGAGAAAAAGTGGCGTTTGGGAACCTGCCACTGAGGAACCGCACATTGCACAAACTCACGGAAGGGGGCCGAGTCTACCAACTGAAAAGGCAGCAGTTGAAGCGCTAGCAATTTAGCCAAGCTAGCATTCAACCGCTGGGCATGTGGATGGCTGGGAGTGAACTTCTTTCGACGGTCCAGCAGCTGGGGCAGGGAAATTTGCCTGCTAGAATCGGACGTCGGTGTACTGCTAGCAGAGTGGCCGCAAGTACTTGCCTGTGACACACCTAATTCTACACCTTCATTCCTCTCAGTGCATGTTTCAGAGAGGACTGAAGTTATAGTGGGGTTGGAGATCCCAGCTGATGCGGTGCAAGGAGAGGTCCGCTTTGTTCTTTGGTGTGGGTCTTTGAGGTAGGCTTGCCAACGAGCTGCATGGCAGGTCAACATATGTCTGGTCAGGCATGTGGTACCCAAGCGGCTGATGTTTTGGCCACGCGATATACGCTTGAGACATATGTTGCAAACAGCAGCTGTGCGATCTGATGCACTAGCCTCAAAAAAGGCCCACACCAAGGAACTTTTTGAATGACGGGCAGAGGCAGCGCCCTGCACAGGCGGAGCTCTGCGGTGTGATTCCGTCGGTGTACTGCCCTTACGCTGGCCACCAAAGGGCATCCTGCCTCGTTGGAGATGTGCCTCCTCCTCATCCTCCTCCTCCTCCTCTCTCCTATTAGGCACCCACGTGGAGTCAGTGACCTCATCATCCCCTCCCTCCTCATCACTGGAGCCAATCTGGCAGTATGCTGCAGCTGCTGGAACATGACTGCCAGATTGGTGTCCTTCTTGAGCATCCCCTCTGTCTGCTCTCACGCTACTGCCTTCCTGTAGCTGGGTTTCATCATCAGACCCTTCGAAACGCTGGGCATCCTCCTGGAGCATGTACCCAACACTGTGCTCAAACAGTTCGGGGGACTCCTCAGGAGGAGGACATGGTGGGTCTAGGGAAGGAGTGACTGATGATGAGTCTGACATTGATACCAGGGAAGAGGACGCTTTGGCAGCTGCTTTGCCAGTACCCTGAGCCTGGGTGAGAGAGGATGAGGAGGAGGAAGAGGGCTTGGTCATCCACTCTACCAAGTCTTCGGCATGATGTGGCTCAACATGTCCAGCTGCCGAAAAGAAGGACAAGCGTGTCCCATGGCCATGTGCTGATGAGGATGCACCGCGTCCACGACCAGCACTGTTGCCCCCAGACACAGAGCCTGCTTGCCCTCTTTTATTGCCTCCTGACTGTCTGCCTCTCCTTGTTTGCCTTCCAGACATTCTAATAGATGGCCTGCAGGGAGATGGGAAAAAAGCAATAAGGGCTACCTTCAGGTGTCCTTCTCTGTCCCTTTACTTAAGGATTTCTAAATATGGTTGAGGATGATTGCTTTTGCACAGAATAGCACAACGACAATTTCCCTGACTGTCCAAAAAACAAGGATTTCAAAGATGGTTGATGAGGAATGCTTTAGCACACTATAGCACAAGGAGAATTCCCCTCACTTTCCTTCTTTGTCACTAGAAACAAGGACTGGCACAGTGAAAGAAACTGACACTCTCCCTACCTAGAGTTTTCTGTCCCTAGAAAAAATGTTTTTTTAAAGCACACTATAGCACAAGGAGAATTCCCCTCACTTTCCTTCTTTGTCCCTAGAAACAAGGACTCGCACAGTGAAAGAAACTGACACTCTCCCTACCTAGAGTTTTCTGTCCCTAGAAAAAATGTTTTTTTAAAGCACACTATAGCACAAGGAGAATTCCCCTCACTTTCCTTCTTTGTCCCTAGAAACAAGGACTCGCACAGTGAAAGAAACTGACACTCTCCCTACCTAGAGTTTTCTGTCCCTAGAAAAAATGTTTTTTTAAAGCACACTATAGCACAAGGAGAATTCCCCTCACTTTCCTTCTTTGTCCCTAGAAACAAGGACTCGCACAGTGAAAGAAACTGACACTCTCCCTACCTAGAGTTTTCTGTCCCTAGAAAAAATGTTTTTTTAAAGCACACTATAGCACAAGGAGAATTCCCCTCACTTTCCTTCTTTGTCCCTAGAAACAAGGACTCGCACAGTGAAAGAAACTGACACTCTCCCTACCTAGAGTTTTCTGTCCCTAGAAAAAATGTTTTTTTAAAGCACACTATAGCACAAGGAGAATTCCCCTCACTTTCCTTCTTTGTCCCTAGAAACAAGGACTCGCACAGTGAAAGAAACTGACACTCTCCCTACCTAGAGTTTTCTGTCCCTAGAAAAAATGTTTTTTTAAAGCACACTATAGCACAAGGAGAATTCCCCTCACTTTCCTTCTTTGTCCCTAGAAACAAGGACTCGCACAGTGAAAGAAACTGACACTCTCCCTACCTAGAGTTTTCTGTCCCTAGAAAAAATGTTTTTTTAAAGCACACTATAGCACAAGGAGAATTCCCCTCACTTTCCTTCTTTGTCCCTAGAAACAAGGACTCGCACAGTGAAAGAAACTGACACTCTCCCTACCTAGAGTTTTCTGTCCCTAGAAAAAATGTTTTTTTTAAAGCACACTATAGCACAAGGAGAATTCCCCTCACTTTCCTTCTTTGTCCCTAGAAACAAGGACTCGCACAGTGAAAGAAACTGACACTCTCCCTACCTAGAGTTTTCTGTCCCTAGAAAAAATGTTTTTTTAAAGCACACTATAGCACAAGGAGAATTCCCCTCACTTTCCTTCTTTGTCCCTAGAAACAAGGACTGGCACAGTGAAAGAAACTGACACTCTCCCTACCTATAGTTTTCTGTCCCTAGAAAAAATGTTTTTTTAAAGCACACTATAGCACAAGGAGAATTCCCCTCACTTTCCTTCTTTGTCCCTAGAAACAAGGACTCGCACAGTGAAAGAAACTGACACTCTCCCTACCTAGAGTTTTCTGTCCCTAGAAAAAATGTTTTTTTAAAGCACACTATAGCACAAGGAGAATTCCCCTCACTTTCCTTCTTTGTCCCTAGAAACAAGGACTCGCACAGTGAAAGAAACTGACACTCTCCCTACCTAGAGTTTTCTGTCCCTAGAAAAAATGTTTTTTTAAAGCACACTATAGCACAAGGAGAATTCCCCTCACTTTCCTTCTTTGTCCCTAGAAACAAGGACTCGCACAGTGAAAGAAACTGACACTCTCCCTACCTAGAGTTTTCTGTCCCTAGAAATTTTTTTTTTTTAAAGCACACTATAGCACAAGGAGAATTCCCCTCAATTTCCTTCTTTGTCCCTAGAAACAAGGACTCGCACAGTGAAAGAAACTGACACTCTCCCTACCTATCCTTCTCTTTCCCTAAACTAAAGGAATCCAGGTTAAGCAAGAAAGAAATAAATGTCACTGTCCCTGCCTATGCTTGTCTATCCCTGCTCCGGAACACACTACACTAGGCCGCCGTGCTGGCGGCCTTTTATAGTGTGGGGCGTGTACTAAACACCCTCAGCAATAATTGGCCACAGGCATCCTGCCTGTGGCCAATCATTGCTCTCCTCGCTGCCGGCGCTGTGATTGGCCAAGCATGCGGGGTCACAGTGCATGCTTGGCCAATCACAGCGCCTGGATGACACTGCGATGGCGTAGTGCATTGTGGGCCGTTCGCGTCACTCGAATTTGGCGCGAACGGCCCAAATCGTTCGATCTTCGTCGAACGATCGAACAGCCGATGTTCGAGTCGAACGTATGTTCGACTCGAACACGAAGCTCATCCCTAGTACGCGGCATTACAGGGCACATTATCCTGCTGAAGGAGGCCACTGCCATCAAGGAATACTGTTTCCATGAAGGGGTTTACTTGGTCACCAACAATGTTTAGGTAGGTGGTACAACAAAAGTAACATCCACATGAATGTCAGGAGCCAAGGTTTCCCAGAAGACATTTCTCAAAGCATCACACTGCCTCCATCCACTTGCCTTCTTCCTATACTGCATCCTGGTGCCACCTCTTCCCCAGGTAAGTCATGCACACCCACCCTACCATCCACATAATGAAAAGAAAACCTGATTTATCAGACCAGGCCACCTTCTTCCAACTGTGGTCCAGTTCTGATGCTCACGTTAGGGTAACCACGTGTCCCAGATTGCCCGGGACAGTCCCGCATTTTGCAGGTCTGTCCCGGGCACCTTCATTCCAGGACAATACAGTGTCCCGGAATGAAACTGACACAGCCACCCCCCCGGGCCAATCTGATGCCCCCAAAAAAGGCCGCCACATCACCGCTTTACTCACTGACAGTACTTGTCCTGGTCGGGAATGCCTGGAGGAGCACAATCCCCGCCCCCTGCTTGTGATTGGAGAAATCATAAATCCCGCCTCTTGTGTCCAATCACTGTGCTGTGATTTGTTACAGCACAAGCTGATTTTTGGGAAGGGAGGGTGTCCCTGAATGGTAGTTTGGAAATGTGGTCACCCAAGCTCACGTGCCCATTGTAGGTGCTTTTAGCTGTGGACACGGGTCAGCCTGGGCACCCTGACTGCTCTGCGTCTATGCAGCCCCATCCACAGCAAACTGTAATGCTAATTTTTTTCTGCTTTCAACACATCAACTTCAAGGACAACATGTTTACTTGCTGACTAATGTATCCCACCAACTTTCAGATGCCATTGTAATGAGATAATTAATGTTATCCACTTAACCTGTCAGTGGTCATATGCTGTATATAAAGACCTATTCAGACTTATGATGAGTTTTACTCCAAAGCATGAACTATTCCTTTGGAATGAATGGAGATAGCAGCACGCATGTGTGTGCACACCAGAGAAAATTCTGGCAAGAGGCCAAAGAGGCCCCACAGCTGAGATCTTAGCAGATCGAGGACTGGAGAGTTTAGGAGATGTGGCTGGGGGGTGAAAGGGTTACAAAAATAAATATTTTCAGTGCAGTTACATTCTAAACTGTTGCCTGCACACATGTCTCTAATAAATAAATACATTAGTAAAAGAACAGAATGTATTAATTAGTATGTGCAATTTAATGAGGAACTTCACTCATAAAGTGAAGTCTTCACTGGTTCTCTCCCCTCTTCCAGCCTGCAACCGTTTTGCAGTTTTTTGTTTTTTTTTGGGGGTGGGGGGGGGGGGGTGTGAGTACCAATCTCTACCAGTACCCATTCCAACTTCCACAGTCTTCACTTAGGTAAGGATGACATCCTTTGCTCTGCTCCCTTCTCTCCCACAGCCTCCAGAGACACTTCATATGTCCCAGGAAGCTGTAGGATCAGTCACAAAGTGCTACACTAGCTCATGCATGCCAGTGGCGGCTGGTGCTCAACATTTTTGGGGGGGGCACAAACAAACTGAAAAAACATCAATTGCCGCCACTGTGCCCATTAAACTCAGCCGCTGTGCCCATCAAACGCCACCAGTTTCCCCTCAAATGCAGCCAGTTTCCCCCCAAATGCAGCCAGTTTCCCCCCAAATGCAGCCAGTTTTCCCCAAATTCAGCCAGTTTTCCCCAAATACAGCCAGTTTCCCCCCAAATGCAGCCAGTTTCCCCCCAAATGCAGCCAGTTTCCCCCCAAATGCCGCCAGTTTGTGCCAAAATGCCGCCAGTTTGTCCCCAAATGCAGCCAGTTTCCCCCCCAAATGCAGCCAGTTTCCCCCCCAAATGCCGCCAGTTTCCCCCCCAAATGCAGCCAGTTTCCCCCCCAAATGCAGCCAGTTTCCCCCCCAAATGCAGCCAGTTTCCCCCCAAATGCCACCAGTTTCCCCCCAAATGCTGCCAGTTTCCCCCCAAATGCCGCCAGTTTCCACCCAAATGATGCCAGTTTCCCCCCAAATGCAGCCAGTTTCCCCCCAAATGCAGCCAGTTTCCTCTCAAATGCAGCCAGTTTGTCCCCAAATGCAGCCAGTTTGTCCCCAAATGTCGCCAGTTTCCCCCCAGCCTGGCACTTACCTTCCTCGGGTCAGCGCCATCCTCCTCCACGCTCCCTCGATGTCTTCTCCCGTCCTCGATGTCGCTTCAGCCAATCAGGTGACTGGTAACCAGACCCGGTGCACCTGATTGGCTAAGAGGTGGGTCAGTGTTAGGGAAGCGATTCCCTAACACAGCATGGTTTAAACAGGGAACACACAGCCGTGCGCCCACTGATTAACCATTTGGAAGCCGGTTTGGAAGCCCACAGGCTCTAATCGGGAAGCCTGTTAGGGCCTCTGGCTCTAATCAGGCACTTCCAAAACACACCCACCGCTGTTATTCAGATGCAGCGCTAAAGTGACAAAACCCAATAAATGAAATTGGGGAAAAAAGGGAGGAAACTCTAGCTGCCCCAAAGTCAATAGAGCAAATAAAGAGTCCACATCAGTGGCGGTGCGTCCATAGAGGGTACCGGAGCACCGCCCCCTCTCGCTCCCGCACCGCCACTGAAAGACAATACATAGATTCATGCATTGCATGAATCTGTGTATTGTCACCGCTGCCGCGCTGCCCACTATTCATATGGCCGGCCTCCTAGTGAGCGCCAGCCATATGAATTAGAGTGGTGGCCGGCGGCTCTGATAGGCTCTGATAGGCTTTCCGAATACAGCTCTCACGCTGTATTCGGCTTCCAAAAACTCCTCCCAGGTACGCACGGGGGTGCGTTCCTTGGAAAAGACTGTGGAGGTTTCAGCCAATCAGGTTCACCGGATCTGGTTACCGGTGACCTGATTGGCTGAAGCGACATCGAGGGCGGGAGAACACATCGAGGACGGCGCGGACCGAGGAAGGTAAGTGCAGGGCTGGGGGGGGACGACAGGCTGCATTTGGGGGGGAACTGGCTGTATATGGGGGACAAACTGGCTGAATATGGGGGGGAACTGGCTGTATATGGGGGACAAACTGGCTGCATTTGGGGGGAACTGGCTGAATATGGGGGCACACTGGCTGCATTTGGGGGAACTGGCTGTATATGGGGGACAAACTGGCTGAATATGGGGGGAACTGGCTGTATTATGGGGGACAAACTGGCTGCATTTGGGGGGAACTGGCTGTATATGGGGGCACACTGGCTGCATTTGGGGGGAACTGGCTGAATATGGGGGCACACTGGCTGTATATGGGGGCACACTGGCTGCATTTGGGGGAACTGGCTGTATATGGGGGACAAACTGGCTGAATATGGGGGGAACTGGCTGTAAATGGGGGACAAACTGGCTGAATATGGGGGGAACTGGCTGTATTATGGGGGACAAACTGGCTACATTTGGGGGGAACTGGCTGTATATGGGGGCACACTGGCTGCATTTGGGGGGAACTGGCTGTATATGGGGGCACACTGGCTGTATATGGAAACAAACTGGCTGTATTTGAGGGGGCAAACTGGTGGCGTTTTATGGGCACAGTGGCGGCAATTGATTTTTTTTTTTCAGTTTGTTTGCGCCCCCCCAAAAATTTTGAGCACCAGCCGCCACTGGTCCACATAAATGTCTTTAACAAATATCCTTAAAGTGAAGTGTATAATCATGAAGATCATCCGCTTTGTAGTGCGATGTAAAAACCGGACATGCGATAATGAAGGTCATCGGCATACAACTTCTGAAATCATAAAGAGGTGAAATACTCTTACCAGAGTTGGTGGATCTGCTTATTAGGCAGATCATAAAGGCATATAGGATCCTGGTGGTCGGTCGTATCTATGTCTCTGAACGCTCCAACTGGACCAAACGGATCTCCACAAACCACTCTGGAAAACACACCCTCGTGAGAGATTCTAGGCTCACCGGTAGTGATGAGCCGAACACCCTTTCAATGCAAAAAGAAGTTTTAAAAACGGACGTTTTCCGGGAGCAGTCATTTTAATGATGCATAAACTGAAAAAAAAAAAGTCAAATATTCCTTTAAATATTGTACCTGGGGGTGTCTAAAGTATGCCTGTGAAGTGCCACGTGTTTCCCGTGTTTAGAACTGTCCCTGCACAAAATAACATTTCTAAAGGAAAAAAAGCCCTTTAAAACTGCTTGCGGCTTTAATGCAATGTCTGGTCCCGGTAATATGGATGAAAATCTTTAGGAAAAATGGCATAGCTACCCCATCAACCCCCCCCCCCCTACCCCAGCCCATTACCAGCCCCTTTGGGTCTTGTATGGATATTAAGGGGAACCCCGCACACAAAATAAAAAAGGACCTATATACTCTGAACAGCCGTATACAGGCGGTGCATACAAGACAGGGACTGTAGGTTTGTTCTTATGTAGAATCTGTTTGTAATTTTGAACAGCTGCATTGTTTAAGTGGAGCTCCATGCCAAATTCCTTTTTTTTAGCTTTTTGGAAAACATAGGGAACGGTTATCACCCCTGTCACATTTTTTTTGCTGTCTGTGCCCCTGTTCAGAACATTTCACCTCACTTTGCGTCCCAATGACAACTGTTTTTGAAATGTGGTGTTTTTATTGAAACAAGGATTGGTGATAAAGCATCAGTAGAGAGGAGACACCTTTCTCCCATATTAATTCTTACAGGAGAGAATTTTCCTTCCAAGGGGTAGATTTCCTCTCACTTCCTGTTGTCTTCTTCCGTTTGCAAGTAGGAGTCGTTTATAAGTTGGATGTTTGAAAGTAGGGACCTGCCGTATATACTCTGCAGAAATTGGCCCCTTAGGTGTTGGTGTTGGCACAACACTGAAAGCACTCACAGTTATTCTTGGTGGGTGCTGGAACGCCCTGCTGTCAACTATTATATCAGGAATTGTAATAACATATAATTGTTGATCAGTGGTAGTAAAAATTGGGCCTTTGATGGTGGTGCTGGTGCCACAACACTGTAAGGCCTGACAGTTACTCTTGGTGGGCGCAGCAATGGGCCCTGCTGTGAATTATTAGATCAATAATTATAATTGCATGCCCCTGTTGAACAGGGGCTGAAAAATTGGGCCTTTGGTGGTGGTGGTGGTGGTGATGGTGGTGCTGGTGCCACAACACTGTAAGGCCTGACAGTTACTCTTGGTGGGCGCAGCAATGGGCCCTGCTGTGAATTATTAGATCAATAATTATAATTGCATGCCCCTGTTGAACAGGGGCTGAAAAATTGGGCCTTTGGTGGTGGTGGTGGTGGTGATGGTGGTGCTGGTGCCACAACACTGTAAGGCCTGACAGTTACTCTTGGTGGGCGCAGCAATGGGCCCTGCTGTGAATTATTAGATCAATAATTATAATTGCATGCCCCTGTTGAACAGGGGCTGAAAAATTGGGCCTTTGGTGGTGGTGGTGGTGGTGATGGTGGTGCTGGTGCCACAACACTGTAAGGCCTGACAGTTACTCTTGGTGGGCGCAGCAATGGGCCCTGCTGTGAATTATTAGATCAAAAATTATAATTGCATGCCCCTGTTGAACAGGGGCTGAAAAATTGGGCCTTAGGCACTGGTGGCACAACACTGCAACCCCTCACAGATACTGTACTTGGAGCACAGCAATGAGGCCTGTTGCAAAGTATTGCATCAAAAATTTTAATTACACGCCCCTGTTAAACAGGGGCTGAAAAATTGGGCCTTAGCCACTGGTGGCGGCACCCATAAACCAAAATGATCTTCCAAGCTATCATCATTAATCGTATCATTGAGGAGGAGGAGGAGGATAGCCAGTCAACATAACAGCACAGGCACTCAGCATCAGCATCAGTCTTGAAGGGATGTGACATTTTAAAATCAATTAGTCTGTTATATCAGCATCTGGTGTGTGGTAGCTGGTGGTGATCCAAGACTGGTTCATCTTGATGAAAGTCAGTCGATCAACCGAGTCGGTGGACAGGCGCACCCTGTGATCCGTGACAAATCCTCCAGCAGCACTGAATGTGCGTTCTGAAAGAACGCTGGATGCAGGACAGGCCAGTAGCTCAATTGCATACTGTGCAAGCTCTGGCCAGTGATCCATCCTCAAGACCCAGTAAGCCAGAGGATTTTCGGTGGGGAAGGTGTCCAAGTCTGACCTTGCCCCTAGGTATTCCTGGACCATGTATATCAGACGCTGGCGATGGTTGCTGGAACCGATCATACTTTGGGGCTGCGGACTAAAGAATTGTCTGAACGCATCGGTCAGACGGCCACCTTCCCCACCGCTCCTTCTTTGACTGCCCGAAGCCTCAGCAACTCGTTGTCCAGGACCAGGAGTTTGTAACCTCCCAGTCTCTGGGAATGCGTTGCACAGACCTTTCTGCAAGGCCTCCCGGAGTTGTCTCATCCTCTGCTCCCTCTGCGACGGTACGATAAGGTCCGCAACCTTACCCTTGTACCGTGGATTAAGGAGAGTGGCCAGCCAGTAATGGTCCCTCTCCTTAATCCGAAGAATACGAGGATCCTTCCGCAGACTTTGCAGGATCAGGGAGGCCATGCAGCGTAGGTTAGCTGAGGCATTCAGTCCGGAGTCCTCTGGGTCACTAAGGACGACATGATCCGCAGCCACCTCCTCCCAGCCACGTACAAGTCCACTGGTTTCTTGGGACTGTAAATCATCCCTAAAAGACTGCTGCTGATGATGCTGAGTGCCAGCCTCCACCTCCATGCTGACACAATCCTCCTCTTCCTCCTCCTCCTCCTCCTCCTCTTCCTGTGCGATGGGTGGGACAGAAGGAACACTGTCTGGGTAAAGGGGGCCTTGAGAGGCAAGGAAGTCCTCCTCTTCCTGCCTCTGTTCTGCCTCAAGTGCCCTGTCCATTATTCCACGCAGCGTGTGCTCCAACAGGTGGACAAGAGGTACAGTGTCACTGATGCATGCACTGTCACTGCTCACCATCCTCGTGGTCTCCTCAAATGGTGCCAGGACAGTGCATGCATCCCTGATCATGCCCCACTGGCGTGGTGAAAAAAACCCAAGCTCCCCTGACCCTGTCCTGGTGCCGTAGTCGCACAGGTACTCATTGATGGCCCTCTGCTGCGTGTGCAGCCGCTGCAGCATGGCCAACGTTGAGTTCCACCTGGTGGGCATGTCACATATAAGGCGGTTCTTGGGCAGGTTCAACTCCTTTTGCAGCTCAGCCAGCCGAGCACTGGCATTATAAGATCTGCGGAAATGCACACAGACTTTCCTGGCCTGCCTCAGGACATCCTGTAAGCCCGGGTACCTTCCCAAGAACCGCTGCACCACCAGGTTAAGGACGTGAGCCATACAGGGCACATGGGTCAGTTGTCCCTGTCGGAGGGCGGAGAGGAGGTTGGTGCCATTGTCACAAACCACCATTCCTGGCTTAAGCTGGCGTGGCGTCAACCACCTCTCGGCCTGCCCCTGCAGAGCAGACAGGACCTCTGCCCCAGTGTGGCTCCTGTCCCCCAAACACACCAGCGCAAGCACGGCATGGCATCTTTTTGCCTGCGTACTTGCGTAGCCCCTTGAACGCCTACGGAGCACCGCTGGTTCCGAGGACAAACCACAGGAAGAGGCCATGGAGGAAGAAGAAGAGGAGGGGGTGGAGGAGAGAGGTGTGTCACAACCAGTAGTAGCATTTTGGAGGCGTGGCGGTGGAACAACCTCCAACACTACTGCACCTTGTCCTGCATCCTTCCCAGCTGCCAAAAGAGTGACCCAATGGGCCGTGAAAGAAAGGTAACGTCCCTGTCCATGCCTGCTGGACCATGAGTCAGCGGTAATATGCACCTTACCGCTGACCGCTCTGTCCAGCGAGGCCAAGACATTGCCTTCCACATGCCTGTAGAGAGCCGGAATCGCCTTCCGTGCGAAAAAGTGGCGTTTGGGAACCTGCCACTGAGGAACCGCACATTGCACAAACTCACGGAAGGGGGCCGAGTCTACCAACTGAAAAGGCAGCAGTTGAAGTGCTAGCAATTTAGCCAAGCTAGCATTCAACCGCTGGGCATGTGGATGGCTGGGAGTGAACTTCTTTCGACGGTCCAGCAGCTGGGGCAGGGAAATTTGCCTGCTAGAATCGGACGTTGGTGTACTGCTAGCAGAGTGCCCGCAAGTACTTGCCTGTGACACACCTAATTCTACACCTTCATTCCTCTCAGAGCAGGTTTCAGAGAGGAGTGAAGGTATAGTGGGGTTGGAGATCCCAGCTGATGCGGTGCAAGAAGAGGTCAGCTTTGTTCTTTGGTGTGGGTCTTTAAGGTAGGCTTGCCAACGAGCTGCATGGCAGGTCAACATATGTCTGATCAAGCATGTGGTGCCCAAGCGGCTGATGTTTTGGCCACGCGATATACGCTTGAGACATATGTTGCAAACAGCAGCTGTGCGATCTGATGCACTCGCCTCAAAAAAGGCCCACACCAAAGAACTTTTTGAATGACGGGCAGAGGCAGCGCCCTGCACAGGCGGAGCTCTGCGGTGTGATTCCGTCGGTGTGCTGCCCATACGCTGGCCACACAAGGGCATCCTGCCTCGTTGGAGATGTGCCTCCTCCTCATCCTCCTCCTCCTCCTCTCTCCTATTAGGCACCCACGTGGAGTCAGTGACCTCATCATCCCCTCCCTCCTCATCACTGGAGCCAATCTGGCAGTATGCTGCAGCTGCTGGAGCATGACTGCCAGATTGGTGTCCTTCTTGAGCATCCCCTCTCTCTGCTCTCACGCTGCTGCCTTCCTCTAGCTGGGTATCATCATCAGATCCTTCCAAACGCTGGGCATCCTCCTGGAGCATGTACCCAACACTGTGCTCAAACAGTTCGGGGGACTCCTCAGGAGGAGGACATGGTGGGTCTAGGGAAGGATTGACTAATGAAGATAATGATACCAGAGAAGAGGACGCTTTGGCAGCTGCTTTGCCAGTACCCTGAGCCTGGGTGAGAGAGGATGAGGAGGATGAGGTGGGCTTGGTCATCCACTCTACCAAGTCTTCGGCATGATGTGGCTCAACATGTCCAGCTGCCGAAAAGAAGGACAAGCGTGTCCCATGGCCATGTGCTGATGACAATGCACCGCGTCCACGACCAGCACTGTTGCCCCCAGACACAGAGCCTGCTTGCCCTCTTTTTTTGCCTCCTGACTGTCTGCCTCTCCTTGTTTGCCTTCCAGACATTTTAATGGATGGCCTGCAGGGAGATGGGAAAAAGAGCAATAAGGGCTACCTTCAGGTGTATACTGTGCAGGAGGCTTAGCAACAATGACACTGACACTGTCCCCTGCCTATCCTTCTCTGTCCCTAAACACAAGGATTGAAAATATGGAACAGCAAAATTGGTTTAGAACAGAATAGCACACTGTCAGTTTCACTCACTGTACCTCTCTGTCCCTAAACTCAAGGATTGAAAATATGGTTCAGCAAAATTGGTTTAGAACAGAATAGCACACTGACACTTTCCCTCACTGTCCTACTCTGTCCCTCCCTACAAACAAGATTTAGCACAGAATAGCACACTGATAATTTCCACGAGTGTCCTTCTCTGTCCCTAAACTCAAGGATTGAAAATATGGAACAGCAAAATTGGTTTAGAACAGAATAGCACACTGTCAGTTTCACTCACTGTACCTCTCTGTCCCTAAACTCAAGGATTGAAAATATGGTTCAGCAAAATTGGTTTAGAACAGAATAGCACACTGACACTTTCCCTCACTGTCCTACTCTGTCCCTCCCTACAAACAAGATTTAGCACAGAATAGCACACTGATAATTTCCACGAGTGTCCTTCTCTGTCCCTAAACTCAAGGATTTGAAATATGGAACAGCAAAATTGGTTTAGAACAGAATAGCACACTGACACTTTCCCTCACTGTCCTACTCTGTCCCTCCCTACAAACAAGATTTAGCACAGAATAGCACACTGATAATTTCCACGAGTGTCCTTCTCTGTCCCTAAACCCAAGGATTGAAAATATGGAACAGCAAAATTGGTTTAGAACAGAATAGCACACTGACACTTTCCCTCACTGTCCTACTCTGTCCCTCCCTACAAACAAGATTTAGCACAGAATAGCACACTGATAATTTCCACGAGTGTCCTTCTCTGTCCCTAAACTCAAGGATTGAAAATATGGAACAGCAAAATTGGTTTAGAACAGAATAGCACACTGACACTTTCCCTCACTGTCCTACTCTGTCCCTCCCTACAAACAAGATTTAGCACAGAATAGCACACTGATAATTTCCACGAGTGTCCTTCTCTGTCCCTAAACTCAAGGATTGAAAATATGGAACAGCAAAATTGGTTTAGAACAGAATAGCACACTGTCAGTTTCACTCACTGTACCTCTCTGTCCCTAAACTCAAGGATTGAAAATATGGTTCAGCAAAATTGGTTTAGAACAGAATAGCACACTGACACTTTCCCTCACTGTCCTACTCTGTCCCTCCCTACAAACAAGATTTAGCACAGAATAGCACACTGATAATTTCCACGAGTGTCCTTCTCTGTCCCTAAACTCAAGGATTTGAAATATGGAACAGCAAAATTGGTTTAGAACAGAATGGCACACTGACACTTTCCCTCACTGTCCTACTCTGTCCCTCCCTACAAACAAGATTTAGCACAGAATAGCACACTGATAATTTCCACGAGTGTCCTTCTCTGTCCCTAAACTCAAGGATTGAAAATATGGAACAGCAAAATTGGTTTAGAACAGAATAGCACACTGTCAGTTTCACTCACTGTACCTCTCTGTCCCTAAACTCAAGGATTGAAAATATGGTTCAGCAAAATTGGTTTAGAACAGAATAGCACACTGACACTTTCCCTCACTGTCCTACTCTGTCCCTCCCTACAAACAAGATTTAGCACAGAATAGCACACTGATAATTTCCACGAGTGTCCTTCTCTGTCCCTAAACTCAAGGATTTGAAATATGGAACAGCAAAATTGGTTTAGAACAGAATAGCACACTGACACTTTCCCTCACTGTCCTACTCTGTCCCTCCCTACAAACAAGATTTAGCACAGAATAGCACACTGACACTTTCCCTCACTGTACCTCTCTGTCCCTACAAACAAGGTTTAGCACAGAATAACACACTGTCACTGACACTCTCCCTACCTATCCTTATTTGTCCCTAAACACAAGGAATCCAGGATTAGTAAAGGAAAAAAAATGACACTGTCCCTGCCTATGCTTCTCTTTCCCTGCTCCGGAACACACTACACTAGGCCGCCGCGCTGGCGGCCTTTTATAGTGTGGGGCGTGTACTAAACCCCCTCAGCAATAATTGGCCAGAGGCATCTTGCCTGTGGCCAATCATTGCTCTCCTCGCTGCCGGCGCTGTGATTGGCCAAGCATGCGGGGTCACAGTGCATGCTTGGCCAATCACAGCGCCTGGATGACACTGCGATGGCGTAGTGCATTGTGGGCTGTTCGCGTCACTCGAATTTGGCGCGAACGGCCCAAATCGTTCGATCTTCGTCGAACGATTGAACAGCCGATGTTCGAGTCGAACGTATGTTCGACTCAAACACGAAGCTCATCCCTACTCACCGGGTATTCCCAAATGGTACAGAACGCCTCTTCCGTGGAAAAGATGCCAATCCGAATTGGGAAATGGTAGGTAGATGAATGGAAGTGACTCCAAAAGGCTCCTCAATCAACCCCACATGTAAAAAAGTGATCACAATTCATACAAAAACAGTTATAAAGGGGCAATAAGTGGGCAGGTAAGCCAAGGCATACACTTCACTTTAAGGATATTTGTTAAAGATATTTATGTGGACCCTTTATGTGCTCTATTGACTTTGGGGCAGCTAGTGTTTCCTCCCTTTTTTCCCTAATTTCATTTATTGGGTTTTGTCACTTTAGCGCTGCATTTTCACTCACACTTTTACTGTATACTTGTCACATTTTATGCAGCTGCTTTATTATAGGTTTCTTATTTAGACTAGCGCAATATTTTTCCCTTCACAGCTATTATTCAGATGGCCGGCGCTCAACAGGGGGCCGGACACCTGAATAGTGGGTGGCAGCGGCGACAATAGATAGATTCACGCAGTGCATGAATCTATCTATTGTTGAGTGACAGGTGCGTGCAGGAGAGAGGGGGCGGAGCTCCTGCGCCCACTATGGATGCACCGCCACTGACGCATGCGCAGTGGGGAGCAGGTATTGGATCCTCAGGAAGCTACAGCCGGCTCCTGTATCCAAGATGTTGGTTCCGGGGACCTGCGGTGGTAAGAATGGGCTGCAAAAAAACAGCACTGGATTCCAGGCGCTCACAAAGGGTGGGCAGGAGGGGAGGCTGCCCTGGGCACCATGTTATCATGTGAGATGGGAAGGCATCGCAAGGAGATTTGAAGGGGGAATTTGGCAGACGACAGGGGGAAAGTATTGTTTTAGGAGGGCAAATTTGGGGGGGGGGATGCTAAGAGTGATGATTTAGGGGGATTTGTCTTGGGATGGAGGATGGGGGGGAAGAAGATTGTTGCTAGGAGGGGGAATGAGGGGGTATTTGTGCTAGGAAGGGGGATTTGGAGTGGGGGGGGGTAAGTGTGTACTAGGAGGGGAAGTTTTAGCAGTAGAGGATTCGCGCTGGGGTGAGCAATTTTTTTTGGAGTGGGGGAGCATTTAGGCTGGGGAATTTGGGAGAAATGGGGCCAAAATTTGTGTTGGGAGGGGGGAAGTTGAGCAATGGGGCTGATTTGTACTGGAAGGAGGAATTTTTGGGGTAAACATGCAGTGCTCAGTTTTTTTGTGGGGGGGTTTTTACTGGCGGCTGGTGCTCCATTTTTTTGGGGGAGGCGGCAAACAAACCACCCCCAGTCCCCCCAGTACATACCGTATAGAAGGTAGAAGGTACAGTAGCTCGGGGTAGATGGCTGGGTTGTCGTTCTCCTGCTCCCCGGGAAGTCGGTGCTGCCTCAGCTCAGTGTCCATCCGGTTGTTGGGGAATGGGGATGTTGCTGGGCTCGGTTCCCTGGAGGAAGGGACAGGTAGGGAAGTATTTGCGCCGCAGTGCCCGTATAAGGCCGATCCCTGGGCTCCCAGCTACGGGGGATCCCTCCGAAGGAGAAGCACAGGGTCCCTGGTTGCCACTCCATAGTCCCCTTCTTCGTGGTTTTTACCAGGGGCGCCCATCCATTAAGTGCGCACAGGCGCCGCCTCCCCTATCCGTCGCCACCACCCCTCCCATCCATCGCCGCCACCCCTCCCATACATGCATCCTGCTCCTTTCAGGACGCTGAGCGCATGAATTCCAATGGGGGGTGGGGTGGTTTTTTAAAGCACCGATTAGCGCCAGAGGCTCCAATAGGCTTCAAAATAGGGTGGGCTAGGGGCGCTAAGAATGCGCTCGGAGCCCACCCAGGTGTGTGAGAATAGCCTATGAATATTCCCTACTCCCACACTGAATTGCCTCTCCGCCAATCAGGAAGCGCGGGTCTGAGACCCCTTTCCCGATTGGCCGAAAGGAGAAGCGTTCTAAATGGCCGCCAAGGAGAAGAAAGGCGATGGCAGCCGCCGAGCAGGGGAAGGAGAAGCTGCTCGTGATGCCCGCAGAGGAGAGGTGGGGAAGCCGCTGTGATTGCCCACCATGGAGGGGGTAAGTGCACAGACCGACTGGCCCGACCGACCAACCCGGGGGGGGGGGGGGGGGTTGGAGGGTGCCCAGTGCAATGTTTGCCCCCAAAAAAATATATAAATCTCACACATCTTGGGGTGAAGGGGTGGCGCAGTTTGGCGTGTTGTCGCACTGGTAAGTACCTGATTTTTAGAAACAGTATTCGCAGCTGTTTTTAAAAAGAAAAACTGAAGTTCCTTATTAAATTGTTCCACTTTTATTTTTAAGTCGGTGTTATTTATCAAAGCTTCCTTAAAAATAATGCCCCAATATAGTCGCGGGGCTTCCTGGCAGGAATATACAAAACAACAGTTTGTTTTATCTTTGGTAGAACTCAGCGGAACGCGCCGGGTATAGAATCTTATTCCGAGAAAAAAAAAAAACCTTCAGCCGTTTATTTTTGTCTAAAGCGAGACCTATTATGCTCTGAGCACAATAGTAATAATTAGAATTTATGTGTAGGTCGCCTCCTGAAAGGCAGCGAGGACGATCCCAAATTCCTCATTATGTTGCTTGGAGACTCTAAGTATTCTCTTTGTTCCGAATTGACATTAAGATTATGGCTTTCTCCCTCCAACAAAAGAATTTGGTTTTTATTCTCGAGGACCACATGCGCTGCTGTGTAAGTGTGTATACTTGTCCCTAAATAAACAGCCTTTTTTCCCAGAATCCTGTGCTACGATGGTAGGCTCATCCCAAATTAATTGAATTCCCATTAAATAACCGTTTTATATCTGTATATTGTTGACTAATCCAGTGAAGACAAAATATAGGGCTCATTTACATATGTGTTGAAGCCACAGATTGGTTGGCTCTGCCTTGAACGCCGCCATCCTTTCTGAGGGCCCATGTGATGTTGTGGCATAATTTGAGCGTCCATATCCAGACGGAGGCAGGAGATGCAATCATGATAGTTTTAGATTCAGTGCAGGTGATAGGTCGTTGGGGGAGATGGTCATGTAGCGCCCTACCACAATGGTTGGGGCGCTATTTCAAATTTAAGGGTGTCTGAGCCAATAGTTGGGCTCAGACTGTCGATTTGTATATAAATTTACCTCTGTTCTGGCTGTGGTGCTGCCTGATAGCATTTTCCCTTGTTGCTTGTAGGTGGCGTTACCACCTCAGGCACCTGTTTGAACGCAGGCAAACCATGGTGTATTGAGTGACCCTTCTTGGCAGCGGTACAGTGGGAGTGGTTGACCCGCTGTGCCTGCTGGGAGGGCATGCTTAAGGGGCAGACGCCATTGTTCGGGGTCCTTTTTCGCCTCGTGGCCCTCATGGCGCGAGGTATGTGTGTGTGATTCTGGTCTCGGGGCCACGTTGGCCCGAGGCTGCATCGCTATCGAGTATGCCCGGCTATTCTGGCTGGGGCCCAAGCTGTCTTGATGAAGGAAACCAGGGCAGGACCTGCCCTGGAGGAGATCGGCAAAGCGCTGATGTCTCGGGTGAGGCCTGGTGACCTTGTTGAGGAGGGATCCAATCTACTAAAAGCCCTGCAGTTCGCTGGATTGGCTTAAAGGCTCTTTTACTGTACGGCTGGAAGTTTGGGACTTTAAATCCTGTGGCAGAGGATTCCCGGAGTATCCATTTGATTATCTCTAAAAGAAGGTCTGTGGCAGAGACCGACACTCCATCTTAAGCAGTCTGTGGCAGAGGCTGTCTTGTTACTGATTCGTGCGTCATCCCGGCTGCTAGGCCATGTGAGAGGGGACTATCCGGGTGAGCAATACCCACTCTACTGGGAGAGTGGTGAACGATTGATGAGTACTTTGAACTAATTTGTGCATTCTGTACCGCGTGCCTGAACCTTCCCCTATTCTTCTCCTACCTTCTACTTTCTCTCAAGTTATACTGCAGAAGAAAAGAATAAAGCCTGACTGTTGAAGGTTTTACCTTCGTGTGGACATTGCATTTACTATGGACTTTCCTACCCTGACAACGAAGCTAAAGAGGTAACGTGCAAACCCAAAAACAAACCAGCAGCTCCTACGGGGGGTAGTGCTACAGTCAGTAGAGTGAATCTTGATTTTCATGAATGTGGATGTCCCGAGTCAAATCCAAATTTCTGTGTTATTTTTGGCAGTTCAGATTGCAAGGCGACTTTTGGGAGAAAAGCCTCGTACACATGACGTTAAAAACACGTCGTTTTTCTGGACGAGATTCTTGTTAACCTTGACGAGTTTCTCGTCAAGCTTTCCATGCATACACACTGACAATTCCAAATCTCGTCGTTGTTCTGCGCTGTCACGTCCAGCACGTACGACGGCACTATAAAGGGGAAGATCGATTTCCCTGGCGCCACCCCTTGGGCTGCTTTTGCTGATCTCGTGTTACCGTGTGTGAAGTAAAAGTTTGGGAAGAGACGATTCGTGCTTTTCAGTCTTCGTGCTTTCAGTTCGTTTTAGCGTGACGAATGTGCTATCTCCTTTACGAAGGCTTGTTTTACCAGAAAATGCGCTCCCGTCTCATACTTGATTCTGAGCATGCGCGCTTTTTGAAGAGTCGTAAAAGCATACACACGAACCATTTTCTCGTCGCAAAACAGGCCGACGAGAAACACGACGAGAAAATCTAGAATCCGGACGAGAAAATAGAGAGCAGGTTCTCTATTTTTTTCGTCGAGATTCACTGCAGTTTTCTCCTCGTAAAACCATACACACGAACGGTTTTCTCGACAATAAAGCTCTCTCTGCACTTTTCTTGTCGGATTTGGACGAGAAACTCGGTCGTGTGTACGAGGCTTAAGTGACCAAAGGCGGCTCCAATGGTTGTTTCTGCCTTATATCTGTTTTTGCTGTTGCCCAAGCACTTTTGACTGCCAGTACCACCAAGCCCTCTTCTATCTTAATGTAGCGGCTTCACCCGCTTTCTCCCTTCTTCTTTCACGGCTGGCTGACTCGTCTAGGGGAGCCAGGGAGAAGGGTGAGGTGCACCACCAGCTCGCACCCCGTGTATGTGTAGAGGTTTGAGCTAAAATCTTTACCTTCGGGTCTGTGTCCCGGTCCAGAGCTTCGACTCCTCCGCTTGCAGGTGGATAGATGAATGTAGAACATTTTGCTCCCAGAAAAGTAAGCCCACACCAGGTGACAGTACAACTTCTATATTTATTTCTGCAGAGATAAATATGCCTCTTTGCAAGCAGACAGGTTGATACAAACACAACTTGGTGGGGAGAGGGTTCAGGCACAATCCTTTCGGATTAGAGAAGCTGTTAGGAGTGCACAACAACTTTTGGTGCACGGTCGCTGCCACTGACCGTGAGGTTGGTCCCTGCCACAGACCGGGTGAACGATGAGGTCCCTGCCACAGACCTTTGGATAGGTCTCTGCCACCGACCTGATTGTAGTTGGGTCTCTGCAAAGACCATAGAACGTGGACTACCTTCTAATGGCGACCCCTATTAGGGAGATGATCCATCCGGATGGTCCCCAGAGGCCTGCACGGTCACCAGCCAATGCTGCGCTGGATCTTCAGGCCAGGTCACCTCCCTGGTTCTCCTCGCCCAAGACTCGGGTCCCCTCACTCGGTGGGCCCCTAGGTATCTTCTCCCATGCGGGACCCAGTCAAAGGTACTGGGCCCCAGGCCTTTGCTAGTACCTCACCCCAGGCTTAAGGTGCCTGGGATGGAACTCGAACTTCCCCGCGCCCAGGCCGAGGGCACCCGGGCGCAGACGAACAGGACAGCAGCCCCCAGGCTGAAGGTGCCCAGGGCTCGGACCTCATGCACAAGATGTCCGCCCCCTTTATACCCTCCCCCATCAGGCACAGCGGGTTCCCCGCCCCGCCCCGCTGTACTACTGCCGCAAAAGGACACAAAGGGCACAGCCCTACAATGATGGTTCAACCCCAGCCCAAGGCGACAGCGCCACCCAGGGGCCGCAGGGAACTGAACACCATTATTATCTTCCACGAACCAAAATGGCCATAACTCCCTGATAATTAGTGCATCTGGGCCATGCTACCGCCCAGACAATCCCCCTAAATGTTGACACCCGCTACACACACCCCCGGCAGATAGACACTGGTCCCCAGTGTCTGGAACATGCCATGCTCCAAAGGGAGCCAACATAGACCCGATCCAGAGACTAGCTTCTCAAAAACACAAACAAAAAATAATTTTGAAAAACTTGGAAGCTGTGCCTGAACCCAACAGGGAAAGGGAAAGGGAAAGGTGAACATGAGGGAAACACACATTATAAATGCACATCACATTACACACAAATGGCATTCTCTCCTCCCACATCACTAACTAAGATCCGCCCATTCTCAGCAGTCTTGACCGATGTTCTCCTGCAGAGGGAAGAAAAAGGAAAACAACACATAATTCCTAACACATTGTGTGAGTGTTGGAGTAAAAAAGATCTCTCCGAAATGAAACCTCTTTCCTTCCAAGAAGTGTGTTATGCAATGTGATGAACGGTGCACAACACTGCCACCTGGTGACAGTGCTGGGGTAAGAGCACTTGTAGAAATCCGGATTCTTCTCTGTACTGTGGCCCTGACATACACCCCAAAGTCCTGCTTATCTTTGCGGTGGGAGGCAAAGGGAGACCCAAAAAAACACAACTGCTCCCATGCCCCCAAAGAGTAGAACACCCCAGGACAGGGTACAGTTCCGGAATGTTCAGCAATGAAAAAACAAACAGGAGTCTTTCCTCCTACAAGTAAAACCTTGGATGCGACAGCACAAGAGGTTTCAACTACCGATCAAAAGTCTCCATATGGTACTCCACATCTTCCCCATCTTTCCGACAGATAATGACCCGGTCAGCATGGATATGCCGACCCAACATCCACTCTGCCTTGCAGTCTTTAAACCGCTTTGAAGCTGTGGGTGAACATGCGAGGTAGCGACGGGCATGGGGCACCTTAATGTGTGTCCATACAAAGTCATTGTACCACCGCTGCCGGCAGGCCTCTACCTCGTACAACAACTCCTTGGACAAGTACGGGTACTCCCACCCGTACTCATTGGCAACCTTTTGGCAGAAAAGTCTCTGTAGCCTGGACAAGGGTGGCATCGTGGAGCGGTCTCCCTCACCAGGCAGGACAATCGGCTCTGGGTGCCGAGGTGCCTTGACCACCTCCGAACTGGCCGTAGGTGCCCGCAGCGGCATTCTCTTCGCCTTAGCAGATGGCGCAGGTAACTCTGGGGACGGAAGAGCAAGCAGGGGACTGGATCCCTCCTCAGGCGCCGAGGCCTCCACTCGGGGTGTACTATCCCCTGTAGACATGGGTGGGTCCCTAGGTGCATGGGACGAGGCCAGGGGTACTTTGTCCCAACCCTTCCGTTCAAATAGTTCATCTATTTGTCCATCATCTCCTGCATCGGAGATCGACTCCAGGTCGGAGGTGTCATATCCCTCTGCGGGTAGGTAATTCCCTGTAGACATGGAATCACCCCCTCCCACGGGCTCCGGTAACTGCGGATCCCCGACACCTCCAACAAAACACCAAGTCCCGTTCCCTGGCTTATCTCGGCCGACACTTGAACATAGAGGTCCGGGAATTTTCCCACTGGATCCATCCGGGCCAGGCAAGCGCAGGGGTTGTCCTCCATCTCGGCCGCTGGAAGCTTTAGTGAGACCGACCTTCCTTTTGGGCGCTGGGAGTAGGGAAGCTGTGGTGACCGAAGCAGCATCTTCGGATTTTGTATCCTCCATCCATTTGTTCGCGACTTCCACGGAAGTCTCTGCAGTGCGCGGGGGAATGGCTGTGCAAGCTCTGACTTCTCCTTGTAGAGTGGTGGCACCTGTTAGGCAGTTGAGGTGGAAGGCTTGCAGCCTTTATATTGGTTGCTCCACTTCAAATATGAACTCGCCACAGGCCTCGCAGCGACCGAAGGGCTTCAGCTGTACCACCAGTCCCAAACAGCCGGGACAAATCATACCCAGGGCCTCAACGTCCTTGTGTGTGTACAGGGCGAATCGTCCCCGGGGCTTGAGCCGAATCCCCGTATCCATAGCGGAGACAGCAACGGGGGTTGCCCTTGTGGTAGATGCAGTGGGGACGCATGATGCAGTAGAAAGCATGCTGACCGTTGACTGCTCCATCGCGCACTGAAGAACTGGCGCCAAAGTCTCCACGTGTATCCCCACACATGGCCAGACTCCTCCCCTTTGGTGCAACACTTCGCAGGCTTTTTCCTCGTCACGCCCACGAACTGAGCAGGGAGGGTGTGCCTCGTGGTGCGCCGACCAACATGGCCGACCTCCTCTGAACTTTTCTGGGGGGTAAAAGTCAAGTTTTGAGAGCTTCAGCTCCATGGACACGTAACACAAATCCCGGACTCAGAGCCCCCGCGTGTAGCGGCCTCACCCGCTTTCTCCCTTCTTCTTTCACGGCTGGCTGACTCGTCTAGGGGAACCAGGGAGAAGGGTGAGGTGCACCACCAGCTCACACCCCGTGTATGTGTAGAGGTTTGAGATAAAATCTTTAGCTTCGGGTCTGTGTCCCGGTCCAGAGCTTCCACTCCTCCGCTTGCAGGTGGATAGATGAATGTGGAACACTTTGCTCCCAGAAAAGTAAGCCCACACCAGGTGACAGTACAACTTCTATATTTATTTTCGCAGAGATAAATATGCCTCTTTGCAAGCAGACAGGTTGATACAAACACAACTTGGTGGGGAGAGGGTTCAGGCACAATCCTTTCGGATTAGAGAAGCTGTTAGGAGTTCACAACAACTTTTGGCGCACGGTCGCTGCCACCGACCGTGAGGTTGGTCCCTGCTACAGACCGGGTGAACGATGAGGTCCCTGCCACAGACCTTTGGATAGGTCTCTGCCACCGACCTGATTGTAGTTGGGTCTCTGCAAAGACCATAGAACGTGGACTACCTTCTAATGACTGCCCCTGTTAGGGAGATGATCCATCCCGGACGAAATATACTTGCAAATACACTTAACTCTAATATTTTACTGTTTGTAATGGTTAGAATGATAAAAACAGTATACAATGTCACATGCAGAGCCCTGCAATATGGATATACTTATTAAAACATCAAAACGTTCAGCAACATGATAGACAGTTTAACAAAACCCGTTGCAGCTATCCTCCCTCGTGAGCAAATTGGCGCCCAGCAATGTCCTATACTACCCAGTCAGGCCTGACTATGCTTTGGGTATAGTCCTGTGGAAGAAATCTTCGCTAGCAAAACACGGTGGTGCACTTGCAGGAACAAATTGTAATCCAACAAAGAATTGATGATCGGTAACTTTGTACTGCCAGGGAGACTAATAACTCAGTTCAGCAGATAGTCTCCCTAGAGTGTAACTGAAATCACTGTGATAGGCCTGGATAAAGTTAATGGGCCTAACGATACTGTAATGTGGCTCTGAGCAGGTGCTCTCTCACCCGACCGGACCAGTCCTTGTCCGCAACCTCCTGATGACAGCACTCAGCAACAGGATCAGACACTCCACAGGCTCCTCGGTGGAGCGGAAGGCTCTTTGGAAAGACACAAGGCCCAGGCTTCAGGCCTTGTGCACACAGCAGGTCAGCACAGGGATCCTCTTGCTGGGAGGGCGGTGTCCAAAGAGAGAGAAGCAGTCCCCGCCTCTCCCTTATAAAGTCCACCCCAGCAGTCCTTGCACGGGGAAATGCACCCTGGGTGCCCTAAAGCATGCTGGGAACTGTAGTCTCTTTAGAAAAAATGATACCCCGCTACATTAATATCCCTGGTAGATGTTGGGGCAGTATTTGAGTGACAGGATTCAGAGAGAGGCTGGAGATACAATTTAGGTAAGAATGCAATAGGACTTTTAGATTAATGTAGGTGACACTGGAGAAGATGGTCAGTAGAGGTGATTCTGAATTTCATGAACTTGGATGTCCCGAGCCAAATCCAAATTTCAGTGTTATTGTTGGCGTTCAGATTCCAAGAAGACATTTGGGGGAAAGTGACCAAAGGCGACTCCAATGGTTATTTCTGTCTTATATCTGCTTTTGCTGTTGATCAAGCACCCTCACCTTAGCTGTCAGTGCCACCAAGCACCCTTCTATCTCAGTATCCCCGGTAGATGTCGGGGCATCATTGAGTGTCAAAATCCAGGAAGAGGTTGGAGATGCATTCAGATATGTATGCCATGGAATTTTTAGATTCAATGTAGGTGATATGACAATGGGTAAATGGTCAAGCGAGTTGATTCCAAATTTCATGAAATTGGATGTCTCAAGCGAAATTTATCTATTTCCTTGTTACTTCTGGCACTTCAGATTTCCAGAAGGCGTTTTGAAAAAGGGACCAAGGGCTGCTCCAAAGGCTGTTTCTGCTGTATATCGGCTTTGATTCAGTGTAGGAAAAATGAGAATGGGGAAATGGTCAATAGCGGTGATCTCCAATCTTATTAAAGCGGAGGTCCGCCTAAAAAAAAAAATATTAAAAGTCAACAGCTACAAATACTGCAGCTGCTGACTTTTAATAATGGGACACTTACCTGTCCCAGGGTCCAGCGATGCGGAGGAACGAACCCCACCTCCTCTCGGCGGCACCGGCATTGTCACTGTGGGCGCCCAGCTGTGACTTCACAGCCGGGCACGCACTATGCATGGGCGAGCCGCGCTGCGCACCGTGATTGGCGGAGCAATCACCTGGGACCTGTGACATGTCCCAGATGATTGTGGAGAGGGAGGGGGGGAGAGGTGACTTACTTCCGGTTGCCAAGGTGGCCTAGGGAGGAAGTGGGAGCTGAAACCCTCTAAAAATAAGGTTTTCGCTCCCCCCCTTCCAAAAAAAATGACATGCCAAATGTGGCATGTCAGCGGGTCACCTTTCTTTAAATTGGAAGTTCCATTTTTGGGTGGAACTCCACTTTATTTGGATGTCCCAAGATAAATCCAAATTTTAATGGTATATTTGGCAGTTCAGATACCCAGAAGACTTCTGGGAGAATGTGACCAAAGACTGTTGCAAAGGTTGTTTTTGCCATATATCTGCTTTGGCTGTTGTCCGAGCACCCTTTGCTTGGCTAATGGTTCAAGAAAAGTTGACCACACTCCCAGGTATGAAGCAGTGATGATTACTTTATTTAAGATAAAAATCCATCAAGATACATCAGAAGACATCATGAGACCTCTATGCAGGCATGGCAAGATTAACCCATTTCACGAATCAAGGTTCACTTAGTCATAATCACATTATAATCACATTATGACTAAGCGAACCTTGATTCGTGAAACGCGTTAATCTTGCCATGCCTGCATAGAGGTCTCATGATATCTTATGATGTATCTTGCTGGATTTTTATCTTCAATAAAGTAATCATCACTGCTTCATACCTGGAAGTGCGGTCAACCTTTCTTGAACCATTGGCTCTTATTCAGGCTGCGGACTGGACCTGCACCACAAGGTTGAAGGAAGAAATCATTCCCACCTGGAGTGGCACAGCTCTGTCTTTGTATCAGTTATTTTACCCTTTGCTTGGCTGCCACTGCCACAAGGCACCCTTTTATCTTGCTCTTTATGAATTCCAAAGAATATGGATTGTCTTGCTTCAGTCTGCTGCAAGGTGTGTTCCTAGCAATGACATGCTATTCTCCAAATGCAATATTTTCTATATACAATGCAGACATATATATTTTTTTCCAGCTAGTTTCCTGCAGTCTATTAGTACTGTAAATACTCGAGTATAAACCGAGTTTTTCCGCACATTTTCTTGTGCTGAAAATGCCCCCCTCGGCTTATACTCGAGTCTGTGTCCATCTTCAACTTTGTGCGCCTGTTCCCGGCCAGCCGTAGGTCCCCTGGACCCCAAACTTGGCACACATGTAGCCCCTCTTCCTCTACAAGTGTGTAAAGTTTGATGTCCGGGGGACCTACAGCCGGGGAGCACTCCTTCCATAGACTCCCATGTTAAACGGTCATGTCTCTGGTGATTTTAGGGACCCGGTACCGGCCGTAGGTCCCCTGGACCCCAAACTTGGCACACATGTAGCCTTACTCTTCATCTACAAGTGTAAAAAGTTTGTTGTCCAGGGACCTACGGCCGGGGAGGACCGATTTTTCATACTGGGCACCCCTTCCATAGACTCCCATGTTAAACGTCAGTCTAGTCACACAGCGCCGGAGATCAGGTAGGGAGATTGGGCACAGTGAGGCACAGTGAGGCATGCAGATGGACACCCTAAGCTTATACTCGAGTCAATAAGTTTTCCCATTTTTTTGTGGTAAAATTAGGTGCCTCGGCTTATATTCGGGTCGGCTTATACTCGAGTATATATGGTACCTATTTCTCTCCCATTTATTTTATTTTTTTCAGCTAGTTTCCTGCAGTCAATTAGTACCTATTTTTCTCCCATTTATTTTTTATTTATTTTTTTAGCTGGTTTTCTATAGTCCATTAGTACTTACTTCTCTCCCATACATTTGTTATAATTTTTCTTCTCAGCTAGTTTCCTGCAGTCCATTAGTACCTATTTCTTTTCCACATTTAATTTATTTTGTTCATTTATTTATTTACTATTTTTCTCTCTAGGCTAGTTTCCCACAGTCTATTAGCACCTATTTCTCTCCATTGACGTTTATTCGAAACTATGCACATACTTTGGGAATATGCCACTATTGGTCCTCGTGATGTTCTAACACTTTGTTTTCAACATCAACTTCATTTTGTGTATCCATATATACATGTTTCCTATTTTGTGTATGCTTTTGTAACTATACAATGATTTTGACTGATGTGTGGAGTTTGCTCCAAGTTCAATTGGTGTATCAGATTTTCTCTGGCAGTGGATTTGGGCCAAACTTTTTACATCAGATTTGAGTGTAAGTCCTGGGTATTCCTAGCTGGGTTTTCTCTGTAACACCAGCTGAGTACTAATTTTAATTGGTTAGTTCACCTGTAACCTAATGATGACACCATAGAGCAGTAAATAGGTGATTGTGGTGACTAGTTCCAATAGGTAATGACTAAGCGCTGACAGATGCGCGAAACGCGTCTACCTCTTTGTCCCCTATTCTATGTGTCAACCATGTGTCATATGAAGCTTCAATAAAAGGATTTTTGGAAGTGAAGCCGTCCGGAATTATTTCTTCACACCCTTTTATCTAGTATCCCTATAGACCAGTGATGGTGAACCTTGGCACCCCAAATGTTTTGGAACTACATTTCCCGTGATGCTCATGCACTCTGCAGTGTAGCGGAGCATCATGGGAAATGTAGTTCCAAAACATCTGGGGTGCCAAGGTTCTCCATCACTGCTATAGACGTTGGGGGCATAATTGAGTATCAGGATCAAGGGAGAGGCTGGAGATGCAATCAGGTAAGTATGCCATGGGATTTTTAGATTCTGTGTAGGTGATAGGATGCTGGGGAAATGGTCAATAGAGGTTATAGAGGTATTACTACCCCCTATACACCCCAGATCCCCCCTCAGCATTGTTTCCCCCAAAACACATCCATGTAGTACCCCCTTTTCCAGTGGAGATACAGTGCATGTAAACTTTTGGTTTTGTGCCGACCTCCAGCACTGCACTCACCTATACCAATCAAGCAGGCAGAAGGAGGGGTGGAGGAGGGAGCATCCCTCTGGGCGTTCCAAGCCCTTTGGTGCAAACAGTGCTGGACAGCTGGGCTCACCATAACACCATCCACAATGCTATTTCTGCAGGTGAGCTCTCAGTCCTGCCGACTCAGCAGCTCCCACTCCAGCTCCTACCCTGCAGCCTTTGAGTCCCAAGCATTCAAGCTGCATGGGGCGGGGTCAGAGTATCACTGGCGCTCTGGCCCTGCCCCTCCCTGCTGGCTGTGAAATAGTAGGTATCGTTCTGCACAGCACGGCGCACCGCTGCCAGCCTGCCTCCCCTGTGTATCCATCACTCTCAGTTCCATTATGGGGCCCCCCTGATTTCGGGGCAGCGTGGGCTCAAGGACCAGTTACTTTGGGGAAAGTGCAGGGGCCCCCCATGCAGCTGGGGCCCCTGGGCAGTGCCCAGGTGTGCCCCCTCATTAAGACAGCCCTGATCAGTGCCACCAGGCATCCTTCTATCTTATTTGGAGATCTGCACTCACATACAAGCAGTGGCCTGGCTCTACATCTCTCACCAATGCTGTTGATTGGAGCTGTGTGTAGTGGTGTGGGGATGTTAGGGGGGACATCTCAGACCACTAGAGAACCAGACTGCTGCTTGAGGGTGGGAGCAGCGGTCCAACTCTCCAACGTGATGCCCATCCAAGGCATCTTATTCCTTGCTGCAACACTTGTCAACTAAAAAAAATGAAAAACGAAAAAAAAAGCAGCATATATATATATATATATATATATTACTGTATATGTAACCTGACTGTGTTAAAATAATAAATATAGGTATTGAAGATTCAACTGAGCTTCAACATATCCCCCATAAATTATAAGGGCCCCTTGTAGCCGATGTTTACGTATAACTCTGGCTGGCACAAGTGAGAGTTTGCATATTCCTTGGCCAAGTTGATGTGCGGAGTCTGAACGGGTAGAACTGTTACCAGCGTCACATCGGATCCTGCACAACGTCTCATCCTGTGAAGGAAAGTTACACGTTGGCTTTTTCTCGAGTTTTCTGAAATGTTTGACAAATCCGAGCGATTACTGGAAATGGTCAGGCAGAGAAGCTGTATGTACTGATATAACAACCGTCCAGACCCTGCATTTCCCAGAATCCTGCAAGACAATTACAGCCATTCACTGAGTTCTGTACTGGTCTGTATTGATCCGCTTCTATGTTATAGATACCAGATGACCATTTGTTGGCCTGAAACCTTTCTCTTCTTCATCCTTCTTTGGTTTTTATGCATAAATATCTTGTACTTTGCATCATATAATCGGTTTGAATTGACCAGGTTTGTTACAGCTTTATTTTAACCGCTTACCCGCCATATACGGCGGCAAGGCGGCCTCCCTGCGCAGAATCACGGACAGGTCCGTGATTCTGCACTTCCGGGTCTGGGGCGCGCACGCGCCACTGTTTACCTGCTCCCGTTGTGATTGGACTCAGCGGGAGCCAATCAGCAGGTTCGGCAGACCCAATGTCCGCTGGGACCCACCGATTTTTCTCCAACATAGGCAGAACGGCGGTCTGTCTATGTAAACAAGGCAGATCGCCGTTCTGTTAGTTGGGAAGATAGAGATCCTGTGTTTTTGCTAAGCAGGAACACAGATCTCTGTCTTCCCCTAGTCACAGCATTCTCCCCACAGTTAGCAAGCACTCCCTAGGGACACAGTTAACCCTTTCATCACCCCTGATGTTAACCCCTTCCCTGCCAGTGTCATTAGATCAGTGACAGTGTATGTTTTTTTAGCACTGATCACTGTAATAATGTCGCTGGTCCACAAAATAGTGTCAAAAGTGTCACTTAGCCCTGGTTCACATTGGAGCGATTTGGCATGCGATTTGACAAGTCGCATGCCAAATCAGTGGCAATTGCCGGCAATGGCACCGTCCGAATCGGTGCCACGCCACATTCGCATTTGCACCGATTCTCAAAAGTAGTTTCTTTCGGCGACTTCGGGGTGCGATTTCCATTGACATCTGTGTAGCAACCGGCACAGATGTCTATAAAATCGCTCCCAAAGTCGGGACTGACATGCGGGAGTGAGATCGTGCGAGTTCAGCTGAACAATTTCATTCCCGCTGTCAGTGTGAACCTGGGCTTAGTGTCCGATTCGTCCGCTGCAATGTCACAAAAATAAAAACATCCCATAGTTTGTAGATGCTATAACTTTTGCACAATCAATACGCGCTTATTGGGATTTTTTTTTTTTTGCCAAAAATATGTAGCAGAATATATATTGGCCTAAATTTATGAAGAAAGTTATTTTTTTTTTTTTTTATTGGATATGTTTTATAGCAGAAAGTAAAAAATATATATATATATATTTTTTTAAATTGTCGCTCTTTTTTTTGTTTATAGCGCAAAAAATAAAAACCGCAGAGGTGATCAAATACCACCAAAAGAAAGCTCTATTTGTAGGAAAAAAAGGACATGAATTTTATTTGGGTACAGTGTCCTACGACCGCGCAACTGTCAGTTTAAATAACGCAGTGCCGTATCGTAAAAAATGGCCTGGTCATGAAGGGGGGGGGGATAAACCTTCCGGAGGTCAAGTGGTTAAGCAGATTTAAAAAAACTCTAAACTGTAATGCAGTGCTCATGTGCTAACAAGGAACATGCTGATAGGAGGAGAGAGCAGAGTGAGTAGCTTATAAGTTTTCTGCTTCTCATTTCACTGTCCAGTCACAGGCTGGATTGGAGACGAAACTTGTAAGTGAAACTGCAGCAGAGAAAATTAGGCTTCCTGTTCTACCAGACAGGTCAGAGCTGTGTACAATTCGGGATTGGGTGGACAGAAATACAAGTCCATTAGCAGGTAAAGCTATTTTTTTAAAAGGTATTTAATATGTGTATTCAGCTGTTTTCCTGGAGTTCAGCTTTAATTTCATAATTATATATTGTAAATGTTGGAATCATCTGTGTATCTGCATTTTTTTTTTTTATTTGTCGGGTCGGCAAGCGTCGGGCATTATGATGGACTTGGATCTACATAACTGGACAGGGTGAGTGTCGGTGCATTTATAGAATGGGACAATTTTTTTAAATGAAAGAACTTGTCGAAAACTGTTTCTGTCTTTATTTACACTTTACATTTTTTGTGAATACCTCTTACTTATTCACATATGGGGGGCAGTATCTGGGTTAACATGGGCTTCCAGATTCTGACTAGCCCCATGCCCGCAGACCCCCACAACCTTGAGGCCTGGGTTGTGGGGAAGAGGCTCTTGTCCTCATCACCACAGGGACAAATTGCTCCAATAAGTCCCATGCCCGCAGACTCACAACCGTCATGCCTGGGTTGTGGGGAAGAGGCCCTTGTCCTCATCAACATAGGGACAAATTGCTCCAATAAGCCCCATGCCCGCAGACCTCCATCACCACCAGGCCAGGGTTGTGGGGAGGAGGCCTTTGTCCTCATAAACATAGGAACAAATTGCTCCAATAAGCCCCATGCCCGCAGACCCCCACTACCACCAGGCCAAGGTTGTGGGGAGGAGGCCTTTGTCCTCATAAACATAGGAACAAATTGCTCCAATAAGCCAATGCCTGCAGACCCCCACTACCACCAGACCAGGGTTGTGGGGAAGAGGCCTTTGTCCTCATAAACATAGGGACGAATTGCTTCGATAAGCCCCATGCCTGAAGACCCCCACCACCACCAGGCAAGGGTTGTGAGGAAGAGGCCCTTGTCCTCATGAACATATGGACAAATTGCTCCAATAAGCCCCATGCCCACAGACCCCCACCACCACTGAGCCAGGGTTGTGGGAAAGAGGCCTCTTGTCCTCATCAACATGGGGAGAAATTGCTCCAATAAGCCCTATGCCCACTGGCCCCCACCACCACCGAGCCAGGGTTGTGGGGAAGAGGCCCTTGTCCTCATCAACATTGGGACAAATTGCTTAGATAAGCCCCATGCCAGCAGATCCCCACCACCCCCCCGGGCCAGGGTTGTGGGGGAGAAACATATGTCCCCATTAGGGATGAGCCGAACACCCCCCCCCCGGTTCGGTTCGCAGCAGAACATGCGAACAGGCAAAAAATTTGTTCGAATACGCGAACACTGTAAAAGTCTATGGGACACGAACATGAAAAATCAAAAGTTCGAATTTTAAAGGTTCATATGTAAGTTATTGTCAGAAAAAGTGTTTGGGGACCCGGGTCTTGCCCCAGGGGACATGTATCAATGCAAAAATAAGTTTTAAAAACAGACGTTTTTTTCGGGAGCCGTGATTTTAATAATGCTTAAAGTGAAACAATAAAAATGAAATATTCCTTTAAATTTCGTACCTGGGGGGTGTCTATAGTATGTCTGGAAAGTAGCACATGTTTCCTGTGTTTAAAACTGTCCCTGCACAAAGTGTAATTTCTAAAGGAAAAAAAGTCATTTAAAACTACTCGCGGCTATAATGAATTGTCAGGTCCCGGAAATACAGATAAAAGTCATTGAAAAAAACGGCAGGGGTCCCCCCCCAGTCCATTACCACGCCCTTAAGATCTGGTATGAGTATTAAGGAGAACCCTGCGCCAATTTAAAAAAAATGGCGTAGGGGCCCCCCTCAAAATCCATACCAGAACCTTCAGGTCTGGTATGGATTTTAAGGGGAACCCCGCACCAAAATGAAAAAAAATGGCGTGGGGTTCCCCCCAAAAATCCATACCAGACCCTTATGCGAGCATGCACGGTGGTTGTGGGGGTCTGCGGGCAGGGGGCTTATCGGAATCTGGAAGCCCCCTTTAACAAAGGGGACCCCCAGATCCCCCCTATGTGAATTGGTAAGGGGTACATTGTACCCCTACCATTTTACAAAAGAAAAAGTGTCACATTTTTTAAAACGACAGAAGACGGCTTGGGACAAGTCCTTTATTTAAAATAAAAAAAATTAAAATAAAAAAAAAGATTCCAGCGATGTAATCCATTCTCGATCTCCAGCGATGATCTTCAGCGAGGATATGACGCACACGATCCTGCCTCCACCGGAAGCACCCGACGAATGACAGCCCTTATATAGCTGAGGGCGGGGCCAGAGATGCAAGGGGAATTGCCAGGGTTACCCAGTGACGTGTACGGGTGACCCTGCTCCCTCTGACGCAATGCAGGTTTCCCATTACATCAGAGGGGGGCGGGGTCACGCCTACACACTTTAAATGTAACCTAATGTTAACCACTTGCTGACCGTCTAACGCCGATATACGTCGGCAGAATGGCATGGCTGGGCAAAGCAACGTACCTGTACGGTGTCCGGCGATCGTGTCACGGAGAGGCAGAACGGAGAGATGCCTATGTAAATAAGGCATTTCCCTGTTCTGCCTAGTAACAGGACAGAGAGCTACTGCTCCCTGTCATCAGGAGCAGTGATCGCTGTTGTGTCACTTGTAGCCCATCCCCCCCACAGTAAGATTCTCTCCCTAGGACACACTTAACCCCTTCATCGCCCCCTAGTGTTTAACCCCTTCCCTGCCAGTGTCATTTACATTTTTATAGCACTGATCGCTGTATAAATGTCAATGGTCCCAAAATAGTGTCAAAAGTGTCCGATATGTCCGCCATTATGTCTCAGTCATGATAAAAATCGCTGATCGCCGCCATTACTAATAAAAAATAATAATAATAAAAAAGCCATAAAACTATCCCCTATTTTGTAGATGCTATAAGTTTTGCGCAAACCAATCAATATACGCTTATTGCGATTTTTTTTTTACCAAAAATATGTAGAACAATACGTATCGGCCTAAACTGAGGAAAAAAAATGTTGTTTTTTTTATATATTTTTTGGGGCTATTTATTATAGCAGAAAGTAAAAAATATTGCTTTTTTTTCAAAATTGTCGCTCTTTTTTTGTTTATAGCGCAAAAAATAAAAACCACAGAGGTGATCAAATACCACCAAAAGAAAGCTCTATTTGTGGGAAAAACAGGACGTCAATTTTGTTTGGGTACAGCGTCGCACGACCGCGCAATTGTCAGTTAAATTGACGCAGTGCCGTATCACAAAAAGTGCTCTGGCCAGGAAGGGGGTAAATTCTTCCGGGGCTGAAGTGGTTAAAAGCCAAATGCGGTCTCTTTCGGTAGAATCACTGGAAAGAAATCACCTCTGTATGTAAAAAAGTCACTCCTCGACCCCAAAAAAGGTTTGTCCCCTTTTGATGAATTTCTCAGTCTAGAAATTTTCACACTTATATCTGTTAAAGGTTACAACAATAAACCCGGCTTCATTTACTCCTTACCAGCCCTTGAAGTGCAGGCAATTTTAATTGCGCCCTGCTGGGGTACAGTTTACATCTCGCCCTGGTGACGGCCCAGCAAAATGGCTTCCAGAATTTACGTATGACAAGCTAGGTCAATAATTTAGAGAAAGCGAAGACAAGCCAGGCAGCTCGTTACTCTGAAGCGTATCATTTTCACATACATTCAGATCGGGGACGTGATCCCCAGCCCGCCTAAACGCTTGATGTAAAAAAAATCGCATTTAATTGCCCTGCGGTAATTTCGCATGTCAAAATGAAGATTTCAAATGATTACCACATGGTCTGCCAGCCTCGTTATAGGAGGAAACGTGTAAGATGTGCCCCACCAAATCTCTGTATTTTAAATAGATTAAAAAATGGTCCTGTTATTTTTACCAATGTATACATGGCAACAAGCGCAAGATAGGCGAGACTTTTGCTCGCGGCGTTCCTAGGGAACCCGCACCAATCACACGTGCACAGGACGCAGCTGGTATATTTGTCTTTCTGGTTGCACGCTTTACCTGGTGGAATTCTGACAAAAATGACGGCCGGAATGCAGGTGCTTTGTGCGGAAAAAAGGCGAATATTGACTTGTCAGGTGACCCGCGAAGGTTTTGGATCTCTGCAAATGATGATATGTTTTGTAATATGTCAGAAGGATAATATATTTCTTGCAGAGCTAATTACATGTCCGTTAGAGTACGGGAATAAGGTGTGTTGACTGACTAGAGGCACTGGAGGGTGCAGAGTCGTAGGGAAGTTTAAACTTATGCCCTGTACACACGATCGGAATTTCCGATGGGAGAAAATCCGATGGAATTTTCCATCGGAATTCCGTTCAAGCTGTCTTGCATACACACTGTCAGACCAAATTCCGACCCGTCAAGAACGCGATGATGTACACAGAGGCGGCTCTTTAATTAGGTAAATTAGGCGGTCGCCTAAGGCCTCGTGCTCACAGGGGCCTCACAGCCGCCTAATTTGCCTACCTGAACGGTTTAGAAGATATCCCCTGTATTTGGATGTGCCGACGTAATCGGCACATGCGCACTGAAGCAACGGCACGTTCAGTGAGTGTGCCGATACCGCCATCGCGGCTCCAGCCAATCACAGCACCGGAGCCGCGATACCTGGAAGTAGCTCCGGGATGACGTGTCACCGGCCGGTGCTGTGTACGGGGGGCTTCGATCCTAGGTGAGTATTACGTAATGAGCTAGTATGCTATGCATACTAGCGCATTTTGCCTTTGTCTTGCAGGTCTTTGTTTTTTTTTCCTGCCTGGGTTTACAACCACTTTAAATCCCTTTTCTTTCCCATTCTGATGCTCAGTTTGAATTTCAGCAAGTCGTCATCACCATGTCTAGATGCCTAAATGCATTGAGTTGCTGCCATTTGATTGGCTGAATGCCATTTTGTGTTACCAAGTAATTGAACAGGTGTACCTAATAAAGTGGCCAGTGCGTGTATAAAGTTGTATATAAAATGCACTTTTTAGCATTCAAAAAGTCTTCCCCAGTGCTAAACCTTTCATGCAATTTCTAAATTAAGTGTTCCCTAGGGAGGTGTTTCTAACTGGGGGGGGGGGAGGGGACTGACTGGAGAAGGAAAGAGAGATCTCTGTTCCAGATCACTAGGAACAGCAGATCTCTCTCTCCTCCCCTGTCAGAACGGCCAGTGGTGTTGCTAGCCGGATGCGGGGGGTGTGGGCCGCACCCGGGGGACACCCGCCAGAGGGGTGACACCCGTGGGTAGCAGCACCATTAACACCGCCCGCTGCCCTGTGCCTCGCGCGGCTCTGTCCCTCAGCGTAGCGGAACAAAGCCGCCCCCCCTCCTCTCTGTTTACATCCACAGAGGAGGAGGAGCCCGCGCTAGAGGGACACACACCGCTGTGTGTATCTGCTGTTATGAGGTCTGTAAGGGGGGCATCTATACTGATGGGGGGTCTGCACTGAGGGGAGGGGGTGTCTGTACTGCTGGGGGGTCTTCACTGAGGGGGGGTGTCTGTGCTGTTGGGGGCTCTGCACTGAGCGGGGGTGTCTGTACTGGGGGGTCTGCACTGGGGGGGTGTCTGCACTGGTGGGTCTGCACTGAGGGGGGTGTCTGTACTGAGGGGGTCTGCACTGGGGGGTGTCTGTACTGCTGGGAGGTCTGCACTAAGAGGAGTCTGTAACTGAGTGGGGTCTGCACTGAGGGGGGGTGTATGTACTGAGGGGGGTCTTCACTGGGGGGTCTGCACTGAGGGGGGTGTCTGTACTGAGGGGGTCTGCACTGAGGGGGGTGTCTAATGCTTGGGGGTCTGCATTGAGGTGGGGGTGTCTGTACTGATGGAGGGGTCTCTACTACTGGGGGGGTCTGCACTGGGGGGGTCTGCACTGAGGGGGGCTATGCACTCAGGTGGGGGTGTCTGTACTGATGGGGGGTCTGCACTGAGGTGGGGGTGTCTGTACTGATGGGAGGTCTGCACTGAAGTGGGGATTTCTGTACTGATGGGGGGCCTGCACTGAGGTGGGGGTGTCTGTACTGATAGGGGGTCTGCACTGAGGTGGGGATGTCTGTACTGATGGAGGGGTCTGCACTGAGGTGGGGGTGTCTGTACTGATGGGGGGTCTGCACTGAGGTGGGGGTGTCTGTACTGATGGAGGGTCTGCACTGAAGTGGGGATTTCTGTACTGATGGGGGGCCTGCACTGAGGTGGGGGTGTCTGTACTGATGGAGGGTCTGCACTGAAGTGGGGATTTCTGTACTGATGGAGGGTCTGCACTGAAGTGGGGATTTCTGTACTGATGGGGGGCCTGCACTGAGGTGGGGGTGTCTGTACTGATAGGGGGTCTGCACTGAGGTGGGGATGTCTGTACTGATGGAGGAGTCTGCACTGAGGGGGAGGTTTATACTGAGGGAGGGGGTTCTATATTGATCGAGGGGGGGTCTGTACTTAGTGGGGGGGGTCTGTACTGAGGGAGGGGGATCTATACTGCGGGAGGGGGGTCTGTAGTTAGTTGAGGGACTATAGTTGGTGGGGGGGTGACACCATTTTTTTCCGCACTGGGTGACACCAAGACTAGTGACGTCACTGAGAGCGGGGATCTGTCTGTTTACATTGACCGATCCCCGTTCTGGCTCTCTGTGGAGCGATCGCGGGTGGCCGGCGGACATCGTGGTTAAATAGCATTTACGGTGCTCAGATAAAATTAAAGGGGAACTAAACCCTCCTCTCCTTTACAGCCAAGGAAGCTGCCATGACATGGGTTTAGTTCCACTTTACTATAATATAAGAACTTCTTTCCATTATTTCTGAATTATTTATAAATCGCACCGTTGAATATTTTAGGCGCCATTTGCTGAGTAAGTCGGCCGGCTGATTTGGCATTGACTTGTTTTCTTGTTAAAAGCGGAATTGGAAATGATAATGATAACAACAGACATACCAGGTGTTGCCTCCGCCAGGTAATATATTACTGAAGAGAACGACATTTGGAATTCTTCATATTATTTTCCTCGCTAGCTTGACAAACGTCCTGGCCAGAGGCGTAATGAACTTCAAAGCACCCCGGAACAAAGTACATGAAAAATAATGTGTCAGCGTAACACTTCCAGGTATTTCTAACCTTTTACAGAGATCACAGGACTCATCATCTCCTCTATTCCCCCAGAAGGATGGCGCCATCTTTGTTTAGGCATCATCCAGGTTTAGCACCTACGACTGTAAATTCTGGTGCCTGACTGCCTGTGCAGTTCTTGGCTGTGTCCACAAATGTGTGACACAGATACTAGAAGTACTGGGCATTTCTCTTCCCCTCCAGTGGGCATTGAAGGCGCTGCTGGTGGGACTTCCATTTCAGAAGACCTGTATGGCGTTAGGGCAATGGTCTTCAAATTGCGGCCGGGGGTCTGGCCCTTGAGGCAATATTCTTGTCACCAACAATGAGGTATAATTCCTCCCACTGACACCAATGATGGGGCACTATTCCTCCCACTGACACCAACGATAGGGGAACTTTTCTTCCCACTGACACCAATGATGGGGCACTATTCCTCCCACTGACACCAACGATGGGGCACTATTTCTCCCCTAATACCAACGATGAGGCATTGTTTACTCCCACTGGGCACAATCCGGCCACCCTAAAGTCTGAAGGACAGTAACTGGCCCTTTGTTTAAAAAGTTTGGAGACCCCTGACTTAGGGCATCCTCTGTGTGACATCACTATCTTATAAAGGGCTATATTTCCATTATAAATTCGTAGCTCCTAATAACGTCTAGTTACGAATGGGTTGGGGTTGCTGATGTTGCAAGGAGCAAGGACCACTCCTGGTTTCAGATCAGTTATTTAGAAAGTACTGAAGCTATTGAATTAGTACAACCAGGAAACCAGATTTTTATTTTTTTAGAAAGAGGCTAACAATGTCTATATACTGTAGCCCCTCATTTAGGATGAGTGAAATTTAGAGCCTTTAATTCCCTCAAATTTTATCAAAAATTGTGACTTTTGGCAACATTTTGCCATTTTTACGCAGCTCATCTTTTCCCCATTACTGGTGTGCCACGCCTTGCTCTGCACTCTCTCTCCCTCTGCCAGGGGGCTATCTTAGTAGAGGAGCTAAGCTAGGCTTTGCTTCCTCGTTTCATAGCTGCCCCCCCCCCATATGACCTTTTTTTCAGGTGACGATCAGGAATCACCGGAAGGGGCGGAGGAAGCACAGATCCTAGAGAATGGATAAAGCAGAAGCAGGTAGATCTTTGCACTGCAGGTCCTCAGGTACAGTTTGCCCTCCAGCAAGGATAATAGTGGGTAACACAGTGGTGACGTCACCAAATCTCACTCCAAATCTGGTGAGACTGGCAGTCAGAGGATCTCCTTAGATGATCTCACACTGCAGATATACAAAATAAATATTGCACTGGAGATAAAATCTAAAAAATCTAAAAAAGCGAGGAACACCTAACGGTAGCAAAAGCAGTCATAAAAACATGTAGCTAAGTATGATACTGGTATAAAAATGTGTACAACGATACCACTGCTGAATCCAGATGAGGAGGGGTTAACATCAGTCCGTCGGCATGTAGATGTCCCGTGAAGGGAACGATCACAACTCCCAGTGGATGGCTGTAGAATCCCAGGTTGATAGAGGGAAGTGATAGAGGGAAGTGTAACAGCCCTTGCGTGTGGCAGATAGGAAGGTCCCGCCGGCACGCAGATATGAAGGCACAGCAAAGGAGCCCTTCAGATGGACACGGCAAGCCCCGCCGGTGTCCGTGACGTCACCGGATCTCCGACGGAACTCTCTGAAGACCCGGAAGCCGGCGGAGAGGTGGGTACCGATCAAAAGAATTTTGATCGATCAAAAACATTAATCGATTAATCGAGGAATTAATAGTTCATTTCCACAGCCCTAATATATATATATATATATATATATATATATATATATATATATACTCTTTTGAATGATATATAGCACATTTAGCAATGGCGATTTCTGTTTTCAATTTTCTTTACACTTTACCAATGCCTTTTATGTGTATATTTCATTATTTATTGATTTATTTGGTTATTATTGGTAAGAAGTAAGAACACAGTAATACAGCCACATAATAGGGGGGTCTGTAATGGGAGGCATGCAGTCATATACAGCCGAATATCATAAAAAGCGACTTCATAAACAGCACTTTATCGTCGGCGGATACTTTTTTGTGGGACATCGAACAATACCATAAAAGAATGGTATAAAAACATATAAACTTTGCTTTATGAACGTAGCAACCCAAATGGCTCCGCTTAAAAACCGAACGTTGCCAGTCTCACTTCCATTGGCAGGCGCAGCGAATGTGAATTAAAAAGCGCGCAGTGACCTCATCTGCTCCACTAACACACAACTCGCTGAGTGATTGAACCATTTAGTCTTTACTACGCCCAACGCAGCCAGAATATATATTGCAATCGTAAATTGAAGGTGCGTTTGGACGGCTGTGGAACGGCTCGCCAACTTGAGGCTGAAGCTAATGGATGCCGGGTTTATTATAATATTAATAATAATGATAATAATAACGAGTCTTTTAATTTTTGTAAATTGAAACTCCACTTTTGCTGAGAAAAAAAAAAAAGGTCTCCGGGGTAATTACAGTGTATACATTGCAAGGATATTGGCAACATTAATTGCAGATTTTGACCTGCTTCTGTTCTCTGGATACTGAGACTCTCCATGATCAATGAAATGTGATAGGGAAGGGCAGGAAATATCCATCTTTTTTTTACTTGCTCTTTTAGATTTAATGAAATAGTAAAAAAAGGGAACATGTGGATGACAGATGGATAAAAGGTCTGATTGAACATTTTTAGTACATTTATTTAGCATTTTCCTAGATGTAAACTTTAACGGAACATTAACTGACATTTAGTTTGCTAAAGCCCTCAGCAGGGCCGCTGATAAGGCAGTACAGCCAGCCCTCCTGTAGTGGGCCCGGGCCTCATCACTTCAAAAGAGGGGCCCTGGCTTCATCTATAGCATTGCCAGCTCCTCTCCTCTCCCGCCAGCAGCTGCTGAGGGCACACAGGGGGAAGTTTCAGGATGGGGAGGGTGTGCGGCAAATATGTTCTATTTTCCAGACCCTTCCTTTCCTGAATGAACACAGTGAGTGATTGGCACTGTCAGGAAAAAAAATGTTGTTGTAGTTTCATTTGTTTTTTGTTTTAGTTTTTTGCTTTTTTTTCCGGGTCATTCGTTATGATCGCAATTCGTAAATTCAAAAATTTTAAAAATTCGAAAATTCGTAAATTTGAAAATTCAGAAATTCGGAAATTTGTAAATACAAAAAAATGAAAAAAAATCTGAAAATTCTAAAGAACAACTAACTACGTAATAATAACTAACACAGTGAGTGATTGGCACTGTCGGAAAAAAAAAATTGTTTTAGTTTCATTCGTTTTTTGTTTTTGTTTTTTGCTTTTTTTCTGAGTCATTCGTTATGTTCGTAATTCGTAAATTATTATTTTTTTTTAAATTCGAAAATTCAGAAATTCTGAAATTCGTAAATACAAAAATAAGAAAAAAATCTGAAAATTCTAAAGAATAACTAACAACGTAATAATAACTAACACAGTGAGTGATTGGCACTGTCGAAAAAATGTTTTGTTTTAGTTTCATTCGTATTTTATTTATTTTTTCCCCGGGTCATTCGTTATGATCGCAATCCGTAAATTCGAATATTTGAAAATTTTTAAAATTCGTAAATTCTGAAATTCAGAAATTTGTAAATACAAAAAAACAGAAAAAAAATCGGGAAATTCAAAAGAATAACTAACAACGTAATAACTAACACAGTGTGTGATTGGCACTGTCGAAAAAAATATTGTTTTAGTTTCATTCGTTTTTTGTTTTTGTTTTTTGTGTTTTTTTCCCAGGTCATTCGTTATGATCGCAATTCGTAAATTGGAAAATTTGAAAATGTTTAAAATTCAAAAATTCGAAAATTCGTAAATTCGAAAATTCAGAAATTTGTAAATACAAAAATAAGAAAAAAAAATGAAAATTCGAAAGAATAACTAACAACGTAATAATAACTAACACAGTGAGTGATTGGCACTGTCGCGGGACATTGGCATGGGGGGGGGGGATGTCATACCTCCTCCACCCGTGCTGCCTCCTCGAGTCCTCTGGCTCCTCTTTCTGCTGTGCTGCCCTCTGCTGGGGGCCCCAGGACAAGTCGGGTCCCCAAGCAGCTGCTTGGTTTGCTTGTCCTGTTCAGACGCCCCTGGTGGTGCGCTGGCAGGACGCTAAGAAAAGTCCTGCAAGCAGCATCTTTGAGGCGCTGTAGGAGCAACGGGGAGCGCTTTGCGGGCGCTTTCAGCCCTTTTTCTGCCGCTAGCAGGGGTTAAAAGTGCCCCGCTAGCGGCTGAAAAGCGCCGCTAAAACTACGGTAAAGCGCCGTTAAAAATAGCGGCGCTTTACCGCCGACGCCCACCCGCCCAGTGTGAAAGTGCCCTTAAGTTATTATTAGTTAGTTATTTTTTCAGATTTTTGCGAATTTTCGGATTTGCTCATTTTTGAATTTACGAATTTATGAATTTTCGAATATTAGAATTTACAAATATTTGGAAAAATTTGTTAAACGGGTTTTCGTTAATTTGGATATTTCCGAATTAATGAATTTGTTGACAATTCATTAAAAAAACGAATTCAGAACAAAGGGACTTGCACATGTCTAATTGGCATTGATCACTCACTGTGTCCGTTCATCACTGAAGCATAGTAAACAGTGTGTTTCTCTTTTAGTAACCCATGTTTACTATGCTTCAGTTTGTGAATGAACTGGGAGCCTCAGAGCACATCCTATTCATTCACTGTCCAGTGCAGCTGGATATTTTACCAATGGCCCCCCAACAAGGCTGTTAATAAAAGGGGGGAGGGGGCCCTGTCAGGTAGGCTGTACCGTGATTCCTAACAGCAGCCCTGACCCTAAATATTGACAAACAATTTCACTTTTTTAATTTGCAGTACTCGTTTCAACTTTTTTTTTTCTGTTGCATCTCATTGCTACTCATCTCCTGCAGCCTCTTTTCAGCCACTTCCTCTCTACTTTCTCTCAAATAGTGGCTGCACGGCATTTCTCATGGTGGGTTTTCTAATGGTGACAACAGAGGACCATGGCTCTTTAATGTGTGCTGCAACGGCCACTTATAGTCTCCTTCAGAAGCTTTGTGTGACAAGGTGACCCTGCAGAAGTACAAGAGAGGCCGTTTCCACCCCATAACAAGAAGTGCCTGAAGAAGGACCTTCATGGCAGGATCACCACCAGGGATTATTTTAATGAAAGCTGCAGATTTAAACATTTTAGGAATTACTTTTGAAAATGCATTGGGGCAGATTTACTTACTAAAGGCAAATAGACTGTGCACTTTGCAAGGGCAGTTGCACTCATTTTCCCCAGAGCCTTGTGAATGTGGGGAAGCTTCACTTTGTAAACAATGCCCAGTCAGTTTCGATGATATATTTTATCATTTAGGAGGATTCCTAAAATAAATAAATAATAATAATAATAAAAAAAAAATAGATACAAGTTGTAGTATAATTTAGGAGGATTCCTAAAATAAAATAAAAAATAAATAAAAAAAATAGATTCAAGTTTTAGTATCATTTAGGAGGATTCATTAAAAAATAAATAAATAAGAAAATTAAATAAATAAAAAAAAATTCTGGATACAATGTATCATTCAGAATGATTCATTAAAGATTAATAAATAAACAATGAAATAAATAAATACAAGTTTTGGTAAATTAATTAAATAAATAAATAAAAGTTTGATGATACATTTTATCATTTAGGAGTATTCATTAAAAAAATTTAAATAATATAAATTACAATAACATCAATACAGGTTTTGGTGATACATTGTATCATTTAGGAGGATGCATTCATAAATAAATAACTAAATAAAAGTTTGATGATAAAAAAACAAAAACAAAAAACAAAAAACAAAACACGTTTTAGTGATACATTCGAGTTGATTTATTAAAGGCAAATAGACTGTGTACTTTGCAAGTGCAGTTGCACTAGTTTTCCCCAGAGCCTTGTGAATGCGGTAAAGCTTTACTTTGTAAACAATGCCCAGTCAGTTTTGATTATATATTTTATCATTGAGTAGGATTCCTAAAATAAAATAAAAAAAATACAAAAAATAGATACAAGTTGTAGTATAATTTAGGACGATTCCTAAAATAAATAAATAAATTAAATAAATAGATACAAGTTTTAGTATCATTTAGGAGGATTCATTAAAAAATAAATAAATAAACAAATAAATAAATAAACAAAAGATTCTTGATACAATGTATCATCTAGAATGATTCATTAAAGATTAATAAATAAACAATGAAATAAATAAATACAAGTTTTGGTATCATTTTGGATGATTATTAAATAAATAAATAAATTAAATAAATAAATAAAAGTTTGATGATACATTTTATCATTTAGGAGTATTCATTAAAAAAAAAAATAATAATAATATAAATTACAATAACATCAATACAGGTTTTGGTGAAGCATTGTGTCATTTAGGAGGATGCATTCATAAATAAATAACTAAATAAAAGTTTGATGTTCTTTTTATGATAAAAAAACAAACAAAAAAAATAAAAACAAAACACGTTTTAGTGATAGATTCGGGTTGATTTATTAAAGGCAAATAGACTGTGTACTTTGCAAGTGCAGTTGCACTAGTTTTCCCCAGAGCCTTGTGAATGCGGTAAAGCTTCACTTTATGTTATTGTATTTCAAATTATTTAATTTTTTATTGAATCGTCCTAAATGATAAAATGTATCATCAAACTTTTATTTATTTATTTATTTATTAATTAATCATCCAAAATGATACCAAAACTTGTATTTAATTGTTTATTTATTTATTAATCTTTAATGAATCATCCCAAATGATAGATACATTGTATCAACAATCTTTTATTTATTTATTTATTTCATTTTTTTTTTGTTTTGTTTTTATGAATCTTTCTAAATGATACTAAAACTTGTATTTTTTTTTTTTTTTTTATTATAGAAACCCTCCTAAATGATACTAAAACTTGTATCTATTTTTTTAATTTTTTTTTATTATTTTTTTATTTTAGGAATTCTCCTAAATGATACAATATAACATTGAAACTGACTGGGCATTGTTTACAAATACAGGGTTTGGTGATGCATTGTATAATTTAGGAGGATGCATTCATAAATAAATAACTAAATAAAAGTTTGATGATCTTTTTATGATTGAGGAGGATTCATTAAAATCAAAAAAATAAATACAAGTTTTAGTGATACATTGGGGTTGATTTATTAACCACTTCAGCCCCGGAAGAATTTACCCCCTTCCTTACCAGAGCACTTTTTGCAATTCGGCACTGCGTCGTTTTACCTGACAATTGCGCGGTCGTGCGACGTAGCTCCCAAAAAAAATTGTTGTAATTTTTTCTCCACGAATAGAGCTTTCTTTTGGTGGTATTTGATCAACTCTGCGGTTTTTATTTTTTGTGCTATAAACAAAAATAGAGAGACAATTTTGAAAAAAATCCAATATTCTTTACTTTTTGCTATAATAAATATCCCCAAAAAATCTATAAAAAAACAAAATTTTTCCACAGTTTAGGCCGATATGTATTCTTCTACATATTTTTGGTACAAAAAAAACCGCAATAAGCGTTTATTGATTGGTTTGCGCAAAAGTTATAGCGTCTACAAAATAGGGGATATATTTACTGCATTTTTTATTTTATTTTTTACTAGTAATGGCGGCGATCAGCGATTTTTATTGTGACCGTGACATTGCGACGGACATATCGGACACTTTTGACACATTTTTGGAACCATTCACATTTATACAGCGATTAGTGCTTTAAAACGGCACTGATTACTGTATAAATGTGACTGGCAGGGAAGGGGTTAACACTAGGGGGCGCTGAAGGGGTTAAATATGTTCCCTAGCGAGTGATTCTAACTGTAGGGGGAGGGGACTCACAAGGGGAAGAGACTGATCTGTACTGGGAACACACATCGGTCTCCTCACCTCTGACAGGACATTGATCTGTGTGTTTACACACACAGATCCACAGTCCTGCCATGATTGCGGACAATCGCGGGTACCCGGCGGACATCGTGGCCGCCGGGCACGCCCACCGGGTCCCGGCCACGCGCGCCCCTTAGACGGCCGGGAAGCCCAGGACGTCATATGACGTCCAACCGGGATGGGAGATCCCATCTGTGGACATCATTTGACTATGGGCAGTGTGACAGGGGTCACTTTGGGCATAGGGTGACTGAGGAAATATATCTTGGACTACCTAAATTGGGATAGTAATATTAATCCACAATATGTACTGGTTGTTTGATTCTGAACTCAACAAGTTAATTGAGAGATGCTGATGTGCCACCTGGCTGCCTGTGTAATGTAAATGAGAGTCCCGGCTAGCTGCTAGAGATCCTTTCATTGTGAAGAGTGATAATTAACTCTGTAATTGTGTGTATTGTAAATTAGCAGACAGACAGTCTGGGGAACATAAAGGTCATGCATAGTCATTTAAACTGAAAAGGGATTAGCTAATGAACTCACCTGTTGTCTGCTAAGAGATGTCAAAATAATGTGTATTGGGCCTCATTATGTTGTGGGTGGAGTTGGACCATTGTTCATTTAGATTAATGCAGTATTATTTTGGTGTATAAAAAGAGCCTGCTCTCATTAAAGATTGTCAGACCAATTGGAAACCTCATACAGAGCGTTTGTCTCGTATTTCTGGAAGAATTATTCCTATGGAAAGCGGTCGCCTGACTGTGGAGTGTCGGTAGTGGATGTGTGTTCGGAGAGGGAAAATCCTAAACGGTATTAACCCCTTTCATACTTGGGGTGCCGTTACAGGCGGGATCTAAAGTGGTTAAGACCCCTTTCACACTGAGTCGTTGGGATTTTACCGTGTTTTTACCGCAATTTTTTACCGCGATTTTACCACAATTTTACCGCGATAGTGTTAAATATAGCGCTAATGCCTATGCGTTTTACCGCGATTTTACCGCGTTAGCGCTATTTTTAACGCTAACGCGGTAAAAACGCATAGGCGTTAGCACTATTTTTAAAATAGCGCTAACGCCTAAGCGTTTTACCACGTTTTTACCGCGGTTCTCATTCATTTCAATGGGGATAGGCGTTTTTACAGCGCTATTTTATGCGCCCCAAAGATGCTCCAAAAAAGCTGTTTGCAGGATTTTTTCCAACGCACAGCCAGCACAACGCCTCAGTGTGAAAGCCCTCAGGGCTTTCACATTGAGAATGCTGGGGCAGGATTATTTCAGGCATTTTTACAGCGCTATTTTTACAGCGAAAACGCGGTAAAAACGCCTCAGTGTGAAAGGGGCCTTAAGGCAAACAGACTGTGCACTTTGCAAGTGCAGTTGCTCCAGAGCTTTGTAAATGAGGTAAAGCTGCACTTTGGAAAAAGTATCCAATCACGTACAAGAAAAAAAAAAAAAAAAACCGCATTGTTGCTTGCACATAATTGGATGATGGAAATCAGCAGAACTTTTGCTCATTTACTAAACTCTGGAGCAACTGCAGTTTGCAAAGTGTATTTGCCTTTAGTAAATTAACCCCACTGCATCATTTCAGAAGTTACGTTAATAAATAAATACATGTTTGATGATACATTATATCCTTTAGGAGGATTGATTAAAAAATTAATTGACATTAAAAAAAAAAAAAAATACAGGTTTTGATAATACAATGTCTCATTTAGGAGGATGCATTCATTAAAAAAAAAAAAAGAATAAAATAAAATGAATACATAAATAATTCGAATTTTGGTGATACAATGCATAATTTAGGAGGATTTAGTAAAACATAAAAAATAAAAAATAAAATAAAAAAAGGAAATACAAGTTTTGGTGATGCATTGGGGTTTATTTACTAAAACTGAAGAGTGCAAAATCTGGTGCAGCTGTGCATGGGAGCCAATTAGCTTTAAAGCTGTTGTATACCCCCCCCCCCAAAAAAAAAAAAAAAACCTGCAAGGCAAAGGCATAATGAGCTGGTATGATTAGCATACTAGCTCATTATCAATTACTTACCTTAGATCGAAGAACCCACTCCGACCCTCGTTCCTCTCCTCCGCCGCCGCCATGATACCCGGAGTGACTTCCGGGTATCGCCGCTCCGGCGCTGTGACTGGCCGGAGCGGCGATGACGACACTCCTGCGCATTCGCGCGGAACCGTCACGATCCCGCGCATGCGCGAATTTCCAGCACTTTCCGACAGGCTCCCATTCAAGACCCGGCGCGCTCAGTGCGCCTGCGCCGGTGTCTACGGCGCGCATGCACCGTAGACATCAGTGCCCGACTTTCTGCAAATATCTCCTAAACCAGGGATATGCAATTAGCGGACCTCCAGCTGTTGCAGAACTACAAGTCCCATGAGGCATAGCAAAACTCTGACAGCAGCAAGCATGACACCCAGAGGCAGAGGCATGATGGGACTTGTAGTTTTGCAACAGCTGGAGGTCCGCTAATTGCATATCCCTGTCCTAAACCATGTAGGTTAAGGAGATATTGCAAGCACCTACAGGTAAGTCTTAATGTAGGCTTACCTGTAGGTGCAGGTAGTATATGAGGGTATACAACCACTTTAACTTCAGCTATTTATTTATTTTTGTTTAAAAAATATATATTTATATTATACTCACCTGCTCTGTGTAATGGTTTTGTACAGAGCAGCCCAGATCCTCCTCTTCTCTGCTCCCTCACTGGCGCTTCTGGCCCCTCCCTCCTGCCTAGTGCCCCCACAGCAAGCAGCTTGCTAGATGTGTGCCTATTTAGACATGGAGCAGCAGCTCAGGCCCGCACGCCCCCCCATATCCTCCTCATTGGCTCACTGACTTTGGTTAACAGCAGTGCTGTGTCTCAGCGAATCAGGAGAGAGAGTCCCGGACAGCTGAAGCTCTCGTGCAACCTGGCTGGATGGATATGGGGCTCAGGTAAGTCTTAGGGGGGCTGCTGCATACTGAAGGTTTTTTTATCCTAATGCATAGAACCACTTTAGGCTTTGACAAAAAATAAAATAAATAGAAGCTGATTGGGTACCATGCAGGGCTGCGCCAGATTTCGCACTCTCCAGTTTTAGTATAGTTACATAGTTACATACTTACATAGTTACATAGTTAGTCAGGTTGAAAAAAGACACAAGTCCATCAAGTTCAACCATAAAAAATAAAAATAAATATCGTACAATCCCATATACCCAATTCTATACCCACAGTTGATCCAGAGGAAGGCGAAAAACCCCAGCAGAGCATGATCCAATTTGCTACAGCAGGGGAAAAAATTCAACCCCAGTAAATCAACCCCAATGTATAATTTCCGAGGTTTCATTAATTCATAAATAAATAAATAATAAAATAAAAGTTTGAGGATACAATTTAGCATTTAGGAGGATTCATAAAAAAAAAAAACCATAAAATAAAATAAATAAATACAAGTGATACATTGTATAATTCAGGATTCATTAACCGCTTCCTGTTCGCCCTATAGCAGATTTCCTGCTACAGGGCGGCCGCTCTGCGCAGAATCACGTATATATATACGTGATTCCGCACTTCTGGGTTTCGGGCGCGAGCACGGGCCGCCGGCGGCTCACTCTCGCTGTGATTCTGCACAGCGGGAGCCGATCATGCGGGTCCCGATCGATCGGTACTCTAATAGAATGACAGTCTGTCTATGTAAGCAAGGCAGACTGTCATTCTGCGAGTACAGAGGGCATGGATCCTGTGTTCCTGTGAAACAGAAACACCGATCCATGTCTTCAAGTAGTCAAAGCTCCTCCCCCACAGTTAGTAAACACTCCCTAGAAACACATTTAACCCTTTGATCACCCCTGGTGTTAACCCCTTCCCTGCCAGTGTCATTAGTGCGGTGACAGTGCATATTTTTAGCACTGATCACTGTATTAATGTCACTGGTCCTCAAAAAAGTGTCAGTTAGGTGTCCGATTTGTCCGCCACAATATTGCAGTCCCGCTATAAGTCGCTGATCGGCGCGAAAGTAAAAAAAAAAATATCCCATCATTTGTAGACACTATACCTTTTGCGCAAACCAATCAATATACACTAATTGGGATTTTCTTTCATGTAGCAGAATACATATTGGCCTAAATTGATGAAGAAATTCGATTTTTTTACATTTTTTTATTGGATATGTTTTATAGCAGAATGTAAAAAATATTGTTTTTTTTTTTGTTTGTTTTTTCAAAATTGTCTGCCTTTTTTTGTTTTTAGCGCAAAAGATAAAAACCACAGAGGTGATCAAATACCACCAAAAGAAATCTCTATTTGTGGGAAAAAAAAGGACATCAATTTTATTTGGGTACAATGTCGCATGGCCACGCAATTGTCAGTTAAAGCAATGCAGTGCCGTATTGCAAAAAATGGGGGGGTAAATCTTCCAGAGGACACGTAATTAAAATAATTACTGTACCACCATCTGCATACAAAAATAGAAGGGACAATGTAAATTAAACAGTGTGTGTTTAGTATCACTTTAATAAAATAAAATAAATAAATACAAGCTTGGTGATACATTGTATCGTTTAGGAGAATTAATAAAAAAAAAAAAAAAAATGAACAAATAATAAAACAAATGAACTGAAGTTTTGGTGATACATTTGTATCATTTAAGATTCCTTAAATCACAGCCTTTTTCGAGTTAAGCCACTTTACCTGTCTCTTGACAGGGCTTCCCTTTTTTTCCTTTCTAATTGGAAATTGAAAATGGAGCTAGTGTAGGATTTACGAGGAAGAAACTTTACCATAGAGCTCTCACCAAGCCCGTCCTATATACACAAACATGTAGCTGATAAACAAACAAGCAGCACTTTGAGGAGCATGCGGGGCCCGCTCTAATTAGTGGAAGTATTTTCTTAGCACCAGTCTGACTAATATCTATTTGGTCTGGAGGAGAACTGGCCACCCAACGAGTCGGGAAACAGGGGCTGATTGATGCCGGGGGGGGGCTATTGATAACACAGGAACTTCCAAGCAGGCTTCCTAAGCCACTCACAATTGAGACACGTGTTTCCGTAAAATGGGCGCGATTTGCTTCTTTGCTTGGACCGCGTAGATCCTGACATTGGTCACGTACGATGAGATCCAATCCGTTTGGGAATTTTTAGGAGTAATTCCGGACAGGTAAAAGGAATCAGGAAACTGCTAGGGGCGTATTTATGAAGCAGTAAGGCTCCATTCACACTTGTATGGCTCCAAAGTTGCACCGACTTTGGAGTACAACTTTGATGCAACTTTGGATGGGTGCAACTTGGATACAACTTAGGCTTTGACCTGTAATAATGGACAACTGTTGCACACAAGTTACATTGTATGACATACAATTGCATACACTTGACACGTGACACAAGGGGGTGGGGTCTCCATGTGATGTCCCCTGGATGGCCACGCCCCATGGCATAAGAAATGGCAGGCACCGGACCAGACATAACAGTGGGAGGCAGCGTCGGAGGCAGACCAGGTCGGCGGAGGGAGAAGAAGCTGAGGGAGAAGAACCGGGAGAAGAAGCTGAGGGAGAAGAACCGGGAGAAAAAGCTGAGGGAGAGGAACCGGGAGAAGAAGCTGAGGGAGAAGAACCGGGAGAAGAAGCTGAGGGAGAAGAACCGGGAGAAGAAGCTGAGGAAGAAGAACCGGGAGAAGAAGTTGAGGGAGAAGAACCATAAGTAGAAGCTGAGGAAGAAGAAAAGGGAGAAGAAGCTGAGGAAGAACAACCGGGAGAAGATGCTGAGGAAGAAGAACCAGGAGAAAAAGCTGAGGGAGAAGAACCGGGAGAAGAAGCTGAGGAAGAAGAAACGGGAGAAGAAGCTGAGGGAGAAGAACCATAAGAAGAAGCTGAGGAAGAAGAACCGGGTGAAGAAGCTGGGGGAGAACAATCGGGGAAAAAAAGCTGAGGGAGAATAACCAGGAGAAGAAGCTGAGGGAGAAGAACCATGAGAAGAAGCTGAGGAAGAAGAACCGGGAGAAGAAATGGAGGGAGAAAAACCAGGAGAAGAAGTTGAGGGAGAAGAATCGAGAAAAAAAGCTGAGGGAGAAGAGCCAAGAGAAGAAGCTGAGGGAGAAGAACTGGGAGAAGAAGCTGAGGGAGAAGAACCAGGAGAGGAAGCTGAGGGAGAAGAATTGGGAAAAAAAGCTGAGGGAGAAGAATCGGGAGAAAAAGCTGAGGGAGAAGAACCAGGAGAAGAAGCTGAGGAAGAAGAAACAGGAGAAGAAGCTAAGGGAGAAGAACCATAAGAAGAAGCTGAGGAAGAAGAACCGGGAGAAGAAGCTGAGGAAGAAGAACCGGGAGAAAAAGCTAAGGGAGAAGAACCAGGAAAAGAAGCTGAGGAAGAAGAAACGGGAGAAGAAGCTGAGGGAGAAGAACCATAAGAAGAAGCTGAGGAAGAAGAACCAGGAGAAGAAGCTGAGGGAGAAGAATCGGGGAAAAAAAGCTGAGAGAGAAGAACCAGGAGAAGAAGCTGAGGGAGAAGAACCATGAGAAGAAGCTGAGGAAGAAGAACCGGGAGATGAAGCGGAGGGAGAAGAACCAGAAGAAGAAGCTGAGGGAGAAGAATCGGGAAAAAAAGCTGAGGGAGAAGAGCCAGGAGAAGAAGCTGAGGGAGAAAAACCGGGAGAAGAAGCTGAGGAAGAAGAACCGGGTGAAGAAGCTGAGGGAGAAGAACCAGGAGAAGAAGCTGAGGGAGAAGAATCGGGAAAAAAAGCTGAGGGAGAAGAACAAGGAGAAGAAGCTGAGGGAGAAGAACCTGGAGAAGAAGCTGAGGAAGAAGAACCGGGAGAAGAAGCTGAGGGAAAAGAACCATAAGAAGAAGCTGAGGAAGAAGAACCGGGAGAAGAAGCTGAGGGAGAAGAACCATAAGATGAAGCTGAGGAAGAAGAACCGGGAGAAGAATCGGAGGGAGAAGAACCGGGAGAAGAAGCTGAGGGAGAAGAATAGAGAAAAAAAGCTGAGGGAGAAGAGCCAAGAGAAGAAGCTGAGGGAGAAGAACCAGGAGAAGAAGCTGAGGGAGAAGAACCAGGAGAAGAAGCTGAGGGAGAAGAATTGGGAAAAAAAGCTGAGGGAGAAGAATCGGAAGAAAAAACTGAGGGAGAAGAACCAGAAGAAGAAGCTGAGGAAGAAGAAACAGGAGAAGAAGCTAAGGGAGAAGAACCATAAGAAGAAGCTGAGGAAGAAGAACCGGGAGAAGAAGCTGAGGAAGAAGAACCGGGAGAAAAAGCTGAGGGAGAAGAACCAGGAGAAGAAGCTGAGGAAGAAGAAACAGGAGAAGAAGCTGAGGGAGAAGAACCATAAGAAGAAGCTGAGGAAGAAGAACCAGGAGAAGAAGCTGAGGGAGAAGAATCGGGGAAAAAAAGCTGAGAGAGAAGAACCAGGAGAAGAAGCTGAGGGAGAAGAACCATGAGAAGAAGATGAGGAAGAAGAACCGGGAGAAGAAGCGGAGGGAGAAGAACCAGAAGAAGAAGCTGAGGGAGAAGAATCAGGAAAAAAAGCTGAGGGAGAAGAGCCAGGAGAAGAAGCTGAGGGAGAAAAACCGGGAGAAGAAGCTGAGGAAGAAGAACCGGGTGAAGAAGCTGAGGGAGAAGAACCAGGAGAAGAAGCTGAGGGAGAAGAATCGGGAAAAAAGCTGAGGGAGAAGAACCTGGAGAAGAAGCTGAGGAAGAAGAACCGGGAGAAGAAGCTGAGGGAAAAGAACCATAAGAAGAAGCTGAGGAAGAAGAACCGGGAGAAAAAGCTGAGGGAGAAGAACCATAAGATGAAGCTGAGGAAGAAGAACCGGGAGAAGAATCGGAGGGAGAAGAACCGGGAGAAGAAGCTGAGGGAGAAGAATCGAGAAAAAAAGCTGAGGGAGAAGAGCCAAGAGAAGAAGCTGAGGGAGAAGAACCGGGAGAAGAAGCTGAGGGAGAAGAACCAGGAGAAGAAGCTGAGGGAGAAGAATTGGGAAAAAAAGCTGAGGGAGAAGAATCGGGAGAAAAAGCTGAGGGAGAAGAACCAGGAGAAGAAGCTGAGGAAGAAGAAACAGGAGAAGAAGCTAAGGGAGAAGAACCATAAGAAGAAGCTGAGGAAGAAGAACCGGGAGAAGAAGCTGAGGTAGAAGAACCGGGAGAAAAAGCTGAGGGAGAAGAACCAGGAGAAGAAGCTGAGGAAGAAGAAACGGGAGAAGAAGCTGAGGGAGAAGAACCATAAGAAGAAGCTGAGGAAGAAGAACAAGGAGAAGAAGCTGAGGGAGAAGAATCGGGGAAAAAAAGCTGAGAGAGAAGAACCAGGAGAAGAAGCTGAGGGAGTAGAACCATGAGAAGAAGCTGAGGAAGAAGAACCGGGAGAAGAAGTGGAGGGAGAAGAACCAGAAGAAGAAGCTGAGGGGGAAGAATCGGGAAAAAAAAGCTGAGGGAGAAGAGCCAGGAGAAGAAGCTGAGGGAGAAAAACCGGGAGAAGAAGCTGAGGGAGAAGAATCGGGAAAAAAGCTGAGGGAGAAGAACCTGGAGAAGAAGCTGAGGAAGAATAACCGGGAGAAGAAGCTGAGGGAAAAGAACCATAAGAAGAAGCTGAGGAAGAAGAACCGGGAGAAGAAGCTGAGGGAGAAGAACCATAAGATGAAGCTGAGGAAGAAGAACCATAAGATGAAGCTGAGGAAGAAGAACCGAGAGAAGAATCGGAGGGAGAAGAACCGGGAGAAGAAGCAGAGGGAGAAGACATAGAGCTACGACAGGGGACATTCTTCATTTTTAATGAAGGCTTTTTCCAAAACTGTCTCTTGTTTTTTTGTAACTACACATAAGCTCCCTGCCCGCAGACCCCCACAACTACCAGCCAGGGTTGTCGGGAAGAGAACATTTTCCCCATCAACATGGGAACAAGGTTCTTTGGGGGGGTGGCGCAGAGCCTCCCCTGCCCCAAAGCACCCACCCCTTATGTTAAATTGGCGGTACTTACCCAAGCCCATCTTAATCCAGCAATGTTGCAGGAGCGTCTCGGCTGCCCGGGACGCTCCCTCTTCATTGGCTGAGATGGCAGCGCGACGCATCTGGCTCCCGCTGCTGTCAATTAAAGTCATTGAGCCAATCAGAAGAGAGAGGGGGCGGGCCGAACTGCGACTCCATGTCTAAACGTACACACAAAGCAGCGGCTCGGCTCGGGTTCCCCCATAGCATGCTGTGGGGGCATTCGGCGGGAGGGAGGTGCCAGAAGCATCAGCGAGGGGCCCGTGAAGAGGAGGATCTGGGCTGCTCTGTGCAAAACTACTGCACAGAGCAGGTAATTATAACATGTTTGTTATTTTTGTAAGGTGTTGGTGGAACGTTCGATTTTATAACACAACATTTTTGCTGTATTTTTCTTGTTCGAGCTGCTAAGGGGAACTTTTATACACCAAAGTGAATTGTGTGAATATTGAGTCAGCTCTCTCTTTGCTGTAATATTTGTAACACCTCATCTCCATGTCTGGGGAAGTGCGGTGGTCTTCTCGATGCTTCCTGAAAACTTCCCCTGACAAACAATGAACCTAATGAAGATAACACAGCGCACACAATGTATACACAGCCTATATAAGCCTTTGTGCAAATGTATTTTTTGTATCCACAAGAAGCACCTATGGAAACAAAACCCGGATCTATGGAAAAACATTGAAACCTGAGGACGGCTGAGATCCGTGGTGGGGAGAGATGAGGAGGCCCCTGATCTGCGGGATTTGGGTAATGAGGACAACATAGCACATCTGGCGAATATATTGAGGTGTCTGTGATAGTCATTGAATCTTTCTGGAAGCTGATGTTGCTGCTTTTGTCTTTTATCAGCAAATATAAAGAAAAATGTACAATTTGCACAACAACACTGCAGCCGTGTACACCACCACGTAGACATTCTGTGGGAAGGTTTTTTCTGCCTCTTGTGTTCCCTCTCCATCAATTTAGTATTATTTTTACACCAACAGGAAACAAGAAAAGCCCAATGAATTGCTAATAATCTGAAGGTTTGAATGGTATGTATTCCATCACAACCAGTTCCAGCAAGTCCTCACGTGTGTGCTTGTCTGGACTCCAGACTCTTGTTCCGGTTTGGACTACAGTCTCGTGTTCTGGTTTGGACTACAGTCTATTATTCTGATTGGGACTCTAGCCTCTTGTTCTGGTTCGAACTCTGAACTCTTCTTCTGGTTTGGACTCCAGCCTCTTGTTTCAGTTTGGACTACAGTCTCGTGTTCTGGTTTGGACTACAGTCTATTATTCTGGTTTGGACTCCAGCCTCTTGTTCCGGTTTGGACTCCAGCCTCTTGTTCCGGTTGGGACTACAGTCTCTTGTCTTGGATTGGACTACAGTCTCTTGTTCCCGGTTTGGACTCCAGCCTCTTGTTCCAGTTTGGACTCCAGCCTCTTATTCAGGTTTGGGCTCCAGCCTCTTATTCCAGTTTGGACTACAGACTCTTGTTTTGATTTAGACTCCAGCCTCTTGTTCCAGTTTGGACTACAGCCTCTTGTTCTGTTTTCGACTGCAGCCTCTTGTTCTGGTTAAAACTTTAGCCTCTTGTTTTAGTTTGGACTACAGTCTCTTGTCCTGGTTTGGACTAAAGCTTCTTGTTCCAGTCCGGACTCCAGGCTCTTGTTCCAGTTTGGACTACAATCTTGTGTTCTGGTTTGGACTCCAGCCTCTTGTTCCAGTTTGGACTCCAGCCTTTTCTTCTGTTTTGGACTCCAGCCTCTTGTTCCAGTTTGGACTACAATCTTGTGTTCTGGTTTGGACTCCAGCCTCTTGTTCCAGTTTGGACTCCAGCCTTTTCTTCTGTTTTGTACTCCAGCCTCTTGTTCCAGTTTGGACTACAATCCTGTGTTCTGGTTTGGACTCCAGTCTCTTGTTCCAGTTTGGACTACAATCTTGTGTTCTGGTTTGGACTCCAGCCTCTTGTTCCAGTTTGGACTCCAGCCTTTTCTTCTGTTTTTGACTTCAGCCTCTTGTTCCAGTTTGGACTACAATCTTGTGTTCTGGTTTGGACTCCAGCCTCTTGTTCCAGTTTGGACTATAATCCTGTGTTCTGGTTTAGATTGCAGCCTCTTGTTCCAGTTTGGACAACAGCCTCTTCTTCTGGTTTGGACTCCAGCCTCTTGTTTCAGTTTGGACTACAATCTCGTGTTCTGGTTTGGACTACAGTCTATTATTCTGGTTTGGACTCCAGCCTCTTGTTCCGGTTTGGACTCCAGCCTCTTGATCCGGTTTGGACTCCAGCCTCTTGATCCGGTTTGGACTCCAGCCTCTTGATCCGGTTTGGACTCCAGCCTCTTGTTCCGGTTTGGACTACAGTCTCTTGTCTTGGATTCGACTACAGTCTCTTGTTACCGGTTTTGACTCCAGCCTCTTGTTCCAGTTTGGACTCCAGGCTCTTGTTCAGGTTTGGGCTCCAGCCTCTTATTCCAGTTTGGACTACAGACTCTTGTTTTGATTTAGACTGCAGCCTCTTGTTACAGTTTGGACTACAGCCTCTTGTTCTGTTTTGGACTGCAGCCTCTTGTTTCGGTTAAAACTTTACCCTCTTGTTTTAGTTTGGACTACAGTCTCTTGTCCTGGTTTGGACTAAAGCTTCTTGTTCCAGTTCGGACTCCAGGCTCTTGTTCCAGTTTGGACTACAATCTTGTGTTCTGGTTTGGACTCCAGCCTCTTGTTCCAGTTTGGACTCAAGCCTTTTCTTCTGTTTTGGACTCCAGCCTCTTGTTCCAGTTTGGACTACAATCTTGTGTTCTGGTTTGGACTCCAGCCTCTTGTTCCAGTTTGGACTCCAGCCTTTTCTTCTGTTTTGGACTCCAGCCTCTTGTTCCAGTTTGGACTTCAATCCTGTGTTCTGGTTTGGACTCCAGCCTCTTGTTCCAGTTTGGACTACAATCTTGTGTTCTGGTTTGGACTCCAGCCTCTTGTTCCAGTTTGGACTCCAGCCTTTTCTTCTGTTTTGGACTGCAGCCTCTTGTTCCAGTTTGGACTACAATCTTGTGTTGTAGTTTGAGCTCCAGCCTCTTGTTCCAGTTTGGACTATAATCTCGTGTTCTGGTTTAGATTGCAGCCTCTTGTTCCAGTTTGGACTACAGCCTCTTCTTCTGTTTTGGACTCCAGCCTCTTGTTCCAGCTTGGACTCAAGCCTCTGGTTTAAACTAAATACCAACCATGGGTAACTGGAGCAAGGGGGGCAGAGAATGGGCACAGGGCAGTACGTCCATTCTATATCATGCACTAGCAGCAGGGCCGGGGGGGTGTAGCCTCACCCTGGGAATATTACATTGCAGGAAAGTGTCTCAACTGCAAGCCCATTGCTTGGTTCGCAGTTGCAGTGCAACCCCTTTGAACTCAATGTTGTGGTACAACAGCAGCTGGCAGGCTTTTAGGAGGAGATAGTGCCTTCTCCTGATGCCTGCTCTTCTTTTTTCTTTTTTAAATTGCCATAACAGCAATTTTACATTGTGGGACAGTGCCAAGTATGTTACTTTGAGGGGGGGGGGGTGGACAGCTCAGATGCCAGTTTTTACTGCCCCTCCCCCTAGTCATGGATAGTAAAAAGCCTAACGTGAAATAAAACCCTCTAATGAGAAGCAGACAGCAAACAATAAATAAATTAAACCTATACCCAAGAGGAAAAAAAACATATCTTTAAGTTTTAGATATACCTTCACCAACCAGTGTGCATTCATGAGGACATCTCTTCACTCATTGAAAATGGGAATATACAAACTCCATGTTCCTGAACCCAGGCTGAGATGCTAACCAACACCCAGTCAGACCCCAGGCCTGAAAAGATTAAGAGTTAACTTCTCCAGCCTTCCCCCATCATCCTTCACTCACAGACTCATTACAGATTCTAGGGTGGAGGTTCCTTGAAGTTCATAAAAAGTTTCGAAAGATAATAAAGTCTAAACAAAAAGAAAAGAAAAGTCAGGAAAGAAAATCCGAGCGAGACTTTGAGGACGGACACAGTGGGAAGTGGCCCTTTCCTGGGCAGGTGTTCACATTATTGGCTTGGCTGTTCCAGAAAGCATAAATTCCGCCCTGGTATGTTTGGAATTCCTTCAAAATGTGGAACGTGGTGAATATATTTAAGTTGCGAAAAGAAAAAAATTCCTTTTCATGTGAACGGGTTGGGCCCCTCTCTTTGGTCTCTTGCAGAACACGGGATGAAAAGTTTTTTTGGGACGCTGTTAAAGGAGTGTTTCATTTTCTGGACGGAAAATCCGCACAACGTGCGCTGGAATATGCTGACGTAGATGGCCGACGTATTTAAAGAGAAAACACAATTACAACAGAGCAGGGAAATATCAGATCATGAGATCTGTTACTATGTAGCAAAGCGATGAAGTTTCAGCCATCTCTGGAGAGGAGCAATTTCATTAATGTATTTAACCTTCACTGATGTCACTTCGGATCTGTCATCGGTAAATGGAAGAAGAGATCTGGATGATATCATGATTGCAAGCTGACGGCTTCAATGAGTATATATTTGTATTTTCAGATGAGTGCGCCAAATTGTCCTGGGAAACTGTGTCAAAGCTATAATAATATAATATATTAATATACTTCAGGATAGATACAATATATTAATAGAACATAATATATAATACATTGTATTTTAAACCCCCATTGCCAAAGGCTTTAGGCCTCTTGCCTATAGGAACATCCGCCCTTAAGCTCCTATTGCCCAAAGGGGACTTAAACCGCTCGCCTTTATGACCGTCCACCATTAGCTCCCAGCACCTAAGGTTACTCAAGCCTCTCGCCTCCCGGTCTGTGTGCCCTTAAGCCCACAACGTCTAAGGGGATTTAAGCCTCTCACCCCTAGGAACCTACACCCTTAAGCATCCAGTGCCCGAGGGGGACTCAAGCCCCTTTTCTGCAAGACAGTCCATCCTTAAGCCCCCAGTGCCTAAGGGGGATTTAAGCCTCTCACCTCAATGATCGTCCGCCAATAATCACCCCAATGCCTAAGGGGACTTAAGCCTCTCGCCTGCAGGAACCTACAAACTTAAGCCCCCAGTACCAAAGGGTTATTAAGCCTCTTGCTTCCAGGAACCTATGCCCTTACGCCTCCAAGGCCTGAAGGAGACTCAACCCCCTTTTCTGCAGGACAGTCCACCCTTAAGCCCCTAGCGCCCAAGGGGACTTAAACCTCCCGCCTCCATGACCGTCCACCATTAGCTCCCAGTGCCTGAGTGGATCTTAGCCTTTTCACCTCCTCTGTCTGTGTGCCCTTAAACCCATAATGTCTAAAGCCATGTACACACGATAGGTTTTACCGATGAAAACAGTCCGATGGACTTTTTTCATCGGACAAACCGATCGTGTATGGGCCCCATCTGTCTTTTTTCCATCGGTGTTTAAAAATAGAACATGTTTTAAATTTATCCGATGGTTAAAAAACGGATAGCAAATTACTATTGTCTGTGGGGAACTCCATCGGATAAAAAATCCCTGCATGCTCAGAATCAAGTCGACGCATGCTCTGAAGCATTGAACTTCATTTTTCTCAGCTCATCGGAGTGTTTTATGTCACCGCGTTTGGAACGGTCAGGTTTTTGACTGATGGTGTGTAGGCAAGACTGATGGAAGTCAGCTTCATCGGTTTTCCGATGGAAAAATCCATCGGTTTAAAAACCATAGGAAATCCGATCGTGTGTACAGGGCTTAAGGAGATTTAAGCCTCCCACCTCCAGAAACCTACACCCTTAAACCTCCAGTGCCTGAGGGGGACTCAAGCCCCCTTTCTGCAGGACAGTCCACCCTTAAGCCCCCAGCACCTAAGGCCTCTCGCCTCAAGAACTGTCTGCCCTTAAGCCCTTCAATGCCTAAGGGAACTTAAGCCTCCTGCCTCCAGGAACCTACACCCTTATGCCTCCAAGGCCTGAGGGAGACTCAAGACCCTTTTCTGCAGGACAGTCCACCCTTAAGCCCCCAGCACCAAAGCAGGGCCTAAGCCTTTTGCCTCCATGACTGTCCACCCTTATACCAACAGTGTGAAAGGTGCCTTAAGCCTCTTGCCACCAGGAACCTCCACCCTTAAGCCCAACAGCGCTCGTGGAGACTTAAGGCCTCTCGCCTCCAGGGCTGTCCCTTAAGCCCCCATTGCCTTAGGGGACCCAAGCCTCTTGCCTCTAGGAACTTCCACCCTTTAACCACCCCAGCGCCCAAGGGGACTTAATAGAGCTGTGAGATAAGCAATTATTGTCTTAATCAATTTGTCATGTGTATTCTTCCTAAATCTCAGTGTGTTTTGTGTATTTAATCCAGAGATTTTTCCTTATTGTACTAAAGACCGTTCACTGCTGCTCTCACTCCTTGTGCAGGGTGACTGGTCTTGTCTCCGCCCCCTCCTGCAGTTTTATGCAGGAAGCCTGTAACAGGTGGATCCCTCTGGGCCCCTCCCACAGCTCTGCTCTCTGCACAGACTATGTATAGCACAGTGATGATATCACTGCTATATTTACATGGATTTACAAGTGGATTTAAATCCTTTTGTAGTTATTGAGGAGTAGTTTCAAATTAAAGTTTCTTAACCTGGAGTTCAATCTTCTGATAGTGTATGTATTAGACTAATTGAGCTTATTAAAATCTATCTATATATATATCTATATAGATCTATATACATATATATACACTATATACATAATTATATATTTTGAGCTGACCTAAAATTTCACCAAAAATGTCCACAATTTGCTCAATGTATGGCCAGCTTCAGAAAAGATCCATTACACATTTATACCTCCAGAGCTCTTCAATGGAGATCAAGTTGGTGCTGGCGCCATGATCAGGTAAGAAGAGTCAGCACAAAAAAAAAAGCCTATCGGTAGTTTGTCACATTCACTGCTTTAATATTATTATCATTATTATACAGCATTTACAACATAAAGGGAGGCAGTACAGTTAAAATACAATAAAATACAAGAATGTTAAGAAGCCCCCGCTTATAAGAGTTTACAATCTTTTATGTCACACGTTTTTTCAGCAGCGGTTTTTCAAATGCATTTTAAAAAAAAAAAAAACAGTACACTTTAATGAATAAAAAAAAAAAGCACAATATATACCACAATTTTTTGTAAAAAATAAATAAATGAAAGATGATGTTACGGCGAGTAAATAGATACCTAACATGTCACACTTTAAAATTGCGCACGCTCGTGGAATGGCGGCAAACTTCAGTACTTAGAAATCTCCTTAGGCAACACTTTAAACGTTTCTACAGGTTATCAGTTTAGAGTTAGGAGGAGGTCCAGTGCTCAAAATATTCTCTCTGATGTTCGCGGCGATACCTCACATGTGTGGCGCGAACACTATTTACATATGTGGCTGTGACCTACGTATGCATTCACCACTGCGCGCGAGCAAAGGGGGGTGGGGGCACTTTAAAAAAAAATATATGTATTATTATTTATTTTATTACTTTTTTTATTTTTACACTGTCCCTTTTTTTAATCACTTTTATTGCTATTGCAAGAAATATAAACATCCCTTGCGATGAAAATACAGCATGCAGGTCCTCTTTATGGAGAGATCTGGGGTAAGACCAGAAGATAAAAAAAGGAATTAGAAATTTTGGCCTTTTGCTTTAGAAAAAAAAATTGCTTTGCTTACATTGGGCCGGAACCGGAAGTGACGTCACTCTGGTCCTCCTAGGCTATAATGGATGAGCGGAGGCCATCTTTCCTCTGCTCATCCCTGTTACCACTGCCGCTCCCAGCTCCAGATCTCTTCCCAGAGCTACCCATTATCCAGTAAGCAGCGGGAAGGGGCGACCCCACCTGTCGGTTCTAAAAGTGATTCAGAGGCGAATCTGACGCTCAAATCACTTTTATCAGAAAGATAAGCGCCTGAGAGTAAAAATTAATACTGGGGTTAGGGCATCTAGCTGCAGCCATAACTAGAGTTGCCACCATTTCTTCAAGCCAAACACGAACACTTTAGCTGCCTGGGACACCTTTGGGTGCCCCTAGGAGAGTAGTAATGCGATGTCCAGGGGCGGCCCGTCTATTAGGGCGCACGGGCGCCGCCCCCCTCTATTCATGCGTCCGACCCTTTGCAGGACGCTGAAAGCATGGATTCTAATGGGGTGGAGGGGTGTTTTTTTGAAGCACCTTACTAGAGCCAAAGGCTCTTATAGGCTTTAAAATAGGGTGGGCTTGGGGCACAGAGAATGTGAACTGAGTCCACCCAGGTGTGTTACAATAGCGAATGAATATTTGCTATTGAAACACTGATCCTCTTCCTGGCCAATCAGGAAGCGGAGCTTGAGACCCGTATCCCGATTGGCTGAAAGAATGCCTGGGAGCAGATGCACGGCCGCCGTGATGGAGGAAAGGACACAGGAGCCGCTGCCCGCCACCTTCCACCTAGATGGGGTAAGTGCCGGACCGACTGGCAGACAGCGAGCAGGCGCAGGGGGGGTTTGAGGTGCCGCCGGCTGCCGTGGGCGGGGTGTGTTTGCCACCCCCCAAAAAAAACACCAGCTGCCACTGGCGATGCGCATAGCGTGCCGCAGAAGACAGTGGGTGCGGCCAAATTGCTCTTGCTGACATCATCGCCATGCCCCCCTGCCGAATCGTGGGTTCCAACCGAGGAGAGACACACACTCCATATGGAATCTCAGAGTCCATGCTGAGTGTCCTCAATAAGAGTTTTTTCATCCTCGTGGTCATCTTTTTCTACAAACTAGACTTTTTGGTCCTTTCATGCCTCCTATGATTGCCTGCAGTCCGATGTTGTGTCTTATGGTGTCTAAATGACCCTTGAACCAATATTTATTGCAATATACTCAGGGAAGGCTCTGATTTTTACTGGACAGCATCCCCTGAGGAAGCCCCATTATAGGGTGAAACATGTTGGGAACCATACCATCGTACTGTACCCTAAAGGACTGTACTTATGAGTCTTTCTTAAAGCGGAGCTCCACCTGCAATTTTTTTTTTCTTAAAGTCAGTAGCTAGTAACACTGTAGCTGCTGACTTTTAATAAGGACACTTACCTGTCCTACTCTCCCGCGCTGATGGCCCCCCGATGCCGATCCCTCGATTGGTGCAGGTCCCGCGCCGCCATCCACACTAAGGGAAACAGGCAGTAAAGCCTCACTGCCCGTTTCCTACTGCGCATGCGCGAGTCTTGCGCCGACTTGTGAATGGGCGGCTGCTCTCTGAGATTACCCACAGTTCCCAGAAGTCAGCGCGCCCTCACTAGAAGAGGAAGCAGAAGGAGACCCACCGAGGCAAAGGAAGAGGCAGATTAGGGACTTCCGCATAGCAACGGGTATTTTGGGTGAGTATAATTTTTTTTTTTTTCTATTAATTTTTTTCTATTTTTTTTTAGGATTCTTAGTGCTAAAAAAAAATCTGGGTGGACCTCTGATTTAATGCAATTGCGCTGTTTTTATGTATTAATTAAAAAATATATATATATATTTTTTTCAGTTGATTCAATATGCATCTTAAAAATCCCATAGACCTTCTACTTACCAATTAACTAAGGGATGTGGTGCTATACTGTTGGTATATTGTCCAAAAGCTGAGATTTTAGTTCTCATATACAGTAAGTACTTCATCTGACTATTTAGCTGCTTGCCCCGGAGTTCAGCCTTAATAATCATGTGCACAATGGACAATTTAGCATTGCATGGAAAAACTAAAATCTTTTCACTCCAGCAGCAGATATTATTTATTTATTTTTGTGGCTCATCCAATCAACCAGCTGCGTGATTAAAAAAAAAAAAAAAAGCGCGTGGGTGAAGAGCCGATCCTGTAATCATTATTCATTATGAAATTGTCACAGAAGAATAATTAAAGATAACACGGGCGTTGTATTCCAACCGTTATGATAAATTGGTGCGGCGCTGTGACTGTTTTTAAATATGGAACTTTGACATTTTAGTAACTAAGCATTTCGTTAAAACAAACACGCCGATCTCCTGCAAACACTCAGTATGAGGATCGGAGGGGTCCCATCATAAAGGGAGATGATGGTGTAACAATTGCTGCACTTGTATGATCCTTCCTGGACCTGTAAATTATTCTAACATATTGAATGTTACATACATTACTCTGCCCAATCAGAGTCCAGAAAATTACATTTTTATTTATATTCCAATAAAATATTTTAATATAACTATTGTGTTTTTTTGTCCGTTTCTCTCTGCATCCCCATATATACATACACACATATATATATATATATATATATTGTATTTGATTAATTTAAAAAAAATCTCTATGGGGATGCAGAGAGAAACAGACAAAAAAAAAACAATAGTTATATTAAAATATTTTATTGGAATATAAATAAAAATAAATAAATAAAAATGTAATTTTCTGGACTCTGATATATATATATATGCAGTGCATCTGGAAAGTATTCACAGCGCTTCACTTTTTCCACATTGTGTTATGTTTCAGCCTTATTCCAAAATGGATTCAATTCATTATTTTCCCTCAGAATTCTACAAACAATCCCCCATAATGACAACGTGAAAGAAGTTTGTTTGAAATCTTTGCAAATTTATTAAAAATAAAAAACAACAAGAAAATCCCATGTACATAAGTATTCTCAGCCTTCGCCATGATACTGAAAATTGAGCTCAGGTTCATCCTGTTTCCACTGATCATCTTTGAGATGTTTCTACAACTTGATTGGAGTCCACCTGTGGTAAATTCAGTTGATTGGACAGGATTTGGAAAGGCACACACCTGTCTATATAAAGGTCCCACAGGTAACAGTGCATGTCAGAGCACAAACCAAGCCATGAAATCCAAGGAATTGTCTGTAGACCTCGGAGACAGGATTGTATGGAGGCACAGATCGGGGGAAGGGTACAGAAACATTTCTGCAGCATTGAAGGTCCCAATGAGCACACTGGCCTCCATCATCCGTAAATAGAAGAAGTTTGGAACCACCAGGGCTCTTCCTAGAGCGGGCCACCCAGCCAAACTGAGTGATGGGGGGAGAAGGGCCTTAGTCAGGGAGGTGACCAAGAACCCGATGGTCACTCTGACAGAGCTTCAGCATTTCTCTGTGAAGAGAGGAGAACCTTCCAGAAGAACAACCATCTCTGCAGCCCTCCACCAATCAGACCTGTATGGGGGAGTGGCCAGACGGAAGCCACTCCTCAGTAAAAGGCACATGACAGCCCCCCTGGAGTTTTCCAAAAGGCACCTGAAGGACTCTCAGACCATGAGAAACAAAATTCTCTGGTCTGATGAAACAAAGATTGAACTCTTTGACCTGAATGGCAAGCGTCATGTCTGGAGGAAACCAAGCACCGCTCATCACCTGGTCAATACCATCCCTACAGTGAAGCATGGTGGTGGCAGCATCTTGCTTTGGGGATGTTTTTCAGCGGTGGGAACTGGGAGACTAGTCAGGATAGAGCTAAAGATGAATGCAGAAATGTACAGAGACATCCTTGATGAAAACCTGCTCCAGAGTGCTCTGGACCTCAGACTGGGGTAACGTTTTATCTTCCAACAGGACAAAGACCCTAAGCACACAGCCAAGATAAAGGAGTGGCTACGGGACAACTCTGTGAATGTCCTTGAGTGGCTCAGCCAAAACCCAGACTTGAACCCGATTGAACATCTCTGAAAGATCTGAGAATGGCTGTGCACCGACACTCCCCATCCAACCGGTTGGAGCTTGAGAGGTCCATTATTATTTTTTATTAATATTATTGTTAATATATCCAGTATAATAATAATAATAATAATAATAATAATTATTATTATTATTATTAATTTAAGTTTTTATATATAGGATGCAGCATTCACAGATTGAGCATAAGTATATTGTACTTAATAATATACTTTTATAATGTTATACTTGGGAATATAATTACAGGAACTTACTCATATAATAATAATAATAATAATAATAATAATAATAATAATAATATTTTATTATTATTACATTGTGCTATGTTATTATATACAGTGTATACAGATATTATATAAAAGTTCAGTTTTTTTTTTTAACTTCAATACAACAGACATTCAATAAATAATGTACAGTATGTGATATTTATTATGCTTTAATAAGTATTTGGAATCTCAGGTACAAAGCGAAGAATTTTAATCTGCAGAGATTATAATGAATGTGTATTATTTCAGCTGACGTCTTGAGGAAGGAGTTAAAATAAAAAAGTCGGGGCAGGACTCGGCTCCACCAGCTAAGGGTTGAAAGAAGGTCTTTGAACCACAAAGAGGATTCTTTTTACAAAGTCTGAACAAGTCTGGTTTGGTCTGTAGAAAATGTAAAGTCTAAACAAGAGCGGAATTTTCATGGCTGAGATGGTAGGACTCCAGAAACATATTTCAGCAAAATAATAGCAAATAAAAAAAATAATAATAATATAGTGTATAAAATTGCGACCTGGTGTTATATATATTTTCTTTATATATATACAAGGAATTGCAAAACCAAATTGAGGTACTGTATATACCATATGAAACTAAATAAATCAATATTGCCCAAGACGTAGATAATATATATATATATATATATTATATATATATATATATTATCTACGTCTTGGGCAATATTGATTTATTTAGTTTCATATGGTATATACAGTACCTCAATTTGGTTTTGCAATTCCTTGCTGGCCAAATTAACATTAATCTTGATCTGTTATAAACACCTTATAGCAACTGCTCTTACTTTTTTCACATATCAGGAAAAACGTTTTTATTTGTTTCTGTTAATTGTTTTTGTAAATAAATACGTTTTCTTCTTCAATGGCACTGATATGGCTGCACTGACTGGCACTGATAAGGCGGCACCGATGGGCACTGATGAGGTGGCACCAATGAGGTGGTACTGATGAGGTGGCACTGATAAGCACTGATGATGGGCACTGATAGGCGGCACTGATGGGCACTGATAGGCAGCACTGATGGGCACTGATAGGTGGCACTGGTATGCAGCACTGATGGGCACTCATAGGTGGCACGGATGGGCACTCATAGGCGGCACTGATGGGCACTCATAGGCGGCACTGATGGGTACTTATGGGTGGCACTGATGGGTACATATGGGTGGCACTGATAGGTGGCACAGATGGGCACTGATAGGTGGGCACTGATGGGCACAGATTGGCACGGATGGGCACTGATAAGTGGCACTGAGGAACACCGATGAGTGGCACTGAATTACTGGTGGGTGGCATTGCTGGGCATCACTGTTTTTTTAACTGTACTATTATGGTGTACTATTATGGTGCCAGTCAGTGCCCATTTGTGGGCACTGATTGGCACATATTTGGCATGTTTTGGAACATGTGGATGGCCATGGGGGATCTGTACCTGGCCATCCACATGTTGAAGGCTTCCCTGGTGGTCCTGGCGGCTTCCCTGGTTGTCCAGTGTGGGCATCCGAGGGGATCAACGGCTCTTCCTGTTTACATCGTGATCAGCCGTGATTGGACACGGCTGATCACGTGGTAAAGAGCCTCCGTCTTTACCGAGATCGGTGTAGCGGTGTGTCAGACTGACACACCGCACCACCGATCGCTGCGATGCGCGCCCCTATGGGTGCACGGCGGCTGTTATCCTGCTGGACGTCATATGACGCCCAGTCAGGATAACTGAACCACTTCCTGGACGTCAATATGCTATTGACCGGGCGGGAAGTGGTTAAATATCCTGCATGAGCTAATCCAGTCCTGGAAAAAAGGATTTCACGGAGGTCACTACAGCACCTGGAACTGGAAAGTGGAGGACAGGATCGGGTTGGACGAGTGAGCTGAACGGTCCGGATTGATTCCTCCTGTATGTGTCCATATGATCTCCGTAATAAAGATCCTACAGTTCTGGTAAGCGGCCTGTGTGGCTACTTTTATTATTGCCTATTATCACCTGGCTGTTGTGTGAAAAACAGTATCATCATCTGTGTTTTTTACCTAAGGATCCATCTATCATCCATCCACATTGAATGTCATTTGTTATGGACGTTTAATTCAGTCAGTTTGTTTCAGTGTTTGTTTTATATTCATTCTTGGGAAGGATTTATATGATACATTCCCAGTGCTTTCAATTTTATTATGTGTAGGACGCACATTTGATATATGTGAAGGACGCACATCTGATATATTTAGTTGCACATGTTTGTTTTTAGTTTTTTTGGGTTGCGCAATTGTTACTATTTTTTTGCACGATCCTATTGGACGCCTAGCGCCGGGAGGAGGAGAGAGGAGACATCGCAGAAGCTGCCTCCAGGAGAGGACACCGGAGCAGCTTTCCCCCAAGCCCGCCACACTTTCACCTTTCACCGCCCGCATCCAGGGTAAGGACAGTGGGTGGTGGTGGGGGCTGTGTTAGTGCCGCGGGGGGGGGGGAGGCATAGTGCTGCGCCACCGACGGCCCAGTTGTTTGCCGTCCTCCCAAAAAAAAAAAAAACAGCCGCCACCGGCTTGGAGACATGGATGGATGGAGACAGGATAGATGGGAGGGGGGGGGGGGGTTGCTTTGAATATTAAAAATGCAATAAATTGTGTGTTTGGTTTGTGGTGCTCAGATGCGGTCAAGATCCCCTTTAAGCAGCAGGGTGGCTTGGTGCATTATTTGGATTGAAAACAGGAGCACTCTAAAAACAGAAGAAACCAAGCAATGATCCTTTCCAAATCAGAAGCCATAACCAACGATACTATTCAAAATTTTGAGAAAATATGGAATCCTTGGATGACGTATTTTCTTCCTACGATCCCTGACAATTCCCTATTAAGACCTTGATATACTATAATACTATAATATTATACAACAATATGAGTGGAAACAAGTACTAAACATGAACATTTATCTTCTGTTCTAATTTAATAATATTCTTACAATATAGATGCTCCGGAGAACTTTCTTACCCTAGACTCCTTTCTCTCTTTCTTTTTTTTTTTTTTTTTTGAAAATTATTTTTATTGTTTTTGAATGCACATCAAACATACAACCTTTGGACGTGTCCTAGACACTATCCATTCACGACCAACATGGCCAATACCTTCATTCTTTCCCTTTTACTATTACTCTGTCCTTTTTTTTTCTATTTCCCTATTTTTTGTATTACCATATTGAAATGGTAATGTATTATACATAAATACTATATTTAGTTATTACTTACAATAATTATACATTTTTGAAGTTTTTATTTAATTAGTTGATTTCCAATTAGTTTTCTTTCCATAGTGGCTATATATTAATTGAATATGCCTGGAACTAAGTGTATTAGCACATATTTACATATTACATTTTTCAATTGTTTATATTAACTTAACATCTCATGTTCGGGTTGATTACCTGTTTATGTAAAATATCTAACTTTCAGATATGTATAATTCCATCCCATTTATTATCATATACTTAACTAATATTACCATTTGTTGTAACTATTTATTACTAATTGTAACTGTCTTTATTATTTAATATTCAATAAACAAAATTGACAAGGAAAACAGGAGCACTCAGAAGGTTGGAGTACCAGAATGCATTCCAGTTTAGGCCTGGTTCACACCTTTTTGCTGCTGGGTGGAATCCACCATGTTGGAAAGGTCATCTCAGCAGTTCAGTTAAGTTACAGGTTGACTTGTCCATACAGGATCCTGGAAGACTATTAACGATTAACTCTTCCCCGCCTGGATGAGTGGGAGGACGATCTCTGCAGCAGCAAGGAATGCAGAGAAAGGCATTTAAAGTGCAGATCACAAAGCTCCCTTTCGAATGGTCAGGGCTGTCTGGGCTCCTGCTGATTGATGACCTCCATCAAGTCAAAGTAAAAGGCCCATCACCCAGCCAATGGTTGGGGCGGTCTGAGGTCCTTTCCAGTGAAAGTTATTCCTACTCCACCACATGTGTTGACTCAGCGGTGACCTTTTTATTCATTCACTGGGGAGAGGAAGCCAATTGTGGCCCAAAAAAAACAATTCCCGATTGCCAGATGATACATCTGACCTGTGACATCGAGTGTCAATACGTAAAACGGCATTAGGAAATAACTTTCATTTCTGGGATGAAAAAAGACAATTTACAAAACGTTGATAATTTTAGACATGATACAAGGTGGTGACCATAAGCGTGCGCACAGGGAGTGCCAGGTGTGCCTGGGCACGCCCTAATTACCCCATGTGGCACATATTCCTCCTGTTTAGACCCCTGATATTTCGCCCCAAAATAATTATAAAAAAATAATTAAAAAAATTAAATTGTAAAAAATAATAAAAAATAAAATAATACAAATAAAAACTACTGACACTGTCCACTGCCATACTGACACCAATCTCTGCCCTACTGACACTGTCCACTGCTCTCATGACACTGTCCACTGCTCTACTGACAACGTGCACTGCTCTACTGACAACGTGCACTGCTCTACTGACACCGTCCACTGCTCTACTGACACCGTCCACTGCGCTACTGACACCGTCCACTGCTCTAATGACACCATCCACTGCTCTGACACCGTCCACTGCTCTACTGACACCATCCACTGCTCTACTGACACCATCCACTGCTCTAATGACACCATCCACTGCTCTAATGACACCGTCCACTGTCCTACTGACACCATCCGCTGCTCTACTGACACCGTCCTCTGCTCTACTGACACCGTCCTCTGCTCTACTGACACCGTCCACTGCTCTACGGACACCGTCCTCTGCTCTACTGACACCGTCCACTGCTCTAATGACAACGTCAGTATATATACACACACACGCATATGTGTTTGAGCTTTGGGGTGAACATCCTAATGCAATAGGCTGCGCACACCTATGGTGATGACGTCTCTTCTTATTTCTATGAAATTTGGCACTGGATGTTGTCCAGGATCCATGAAGAAATATAAACATAAAGGAAAATAAAAGTGAATCAGTTGCGTTGAGTGAAACAAAAAGCCTGGTTTGAAAAGTTAGGAATTGCCTTTGTATTTTTCGACTGCAAACGTTACAGTAGAGTAAAGTAATGTTAAGCCCCACCTTTTGTGATCACTAACTTCAATACCGGGCACTTTTGCCCCCTTCCTGTCCAGGCCAATTTTTAGCTTTCAGCGCTGTCGCACTTTGAATGACGATTGCGCGGTCATGCAACACGGTGCCCATATGAAATTTTTATTATTTTTTTTAAACAGATAGTGTTGGGGTTTTTTTTGGTGGTATTTAATCACCACTGAGTTTTTTTTTTTCTGCTAAACAAAGGAAAAAAGACCAAAATGTTTGAAAAAAAGTTATTCTTAGTTTCTGTTATAAACCTCGCAAATAAGTAATTTTTCTTCTTCACTGATGTGCGCTGATGAGGCTGCACTGATGGGCACTGATAAGGCTGCACTGATGGACACTGATAAGGTGGCACTGATGGGAACTGATGAAGCGGTACTGATGGGCACTGATGAGGCTACACTGATGGGTACTGAGAAGGTGGTGGCACTGATAGGCACTGATGAGGCTGCATTAATGGACACTGATAAAGCAGTACTGATGGGCACCGATGAAGCTGCAATGATGGGCACTGAAAAGGTGGTGGCACTGATGAGGCTGAACTGATGAGGCTCCACTGATTGGCACTGATAAGGTGGCACTCACTGATGGGCACTGATGAGGATGCACTAATGGACACTGATGAGGCTGCACTGATGAGCACTGATGGGCACTGATAAGGTTGCACTGATGGACACTGATGAAGCGGTACTGATGGGCACTGATGAGGCTGCACTGATGGGCACTGATGAGGCTGCACTGATGGGCACTGATAATGGGCACTAATGAGGCTGAATTGATGGACACTGATGAGGTTGCACTGATGGACACTGATGAAGCGGTACTGATGGGCACTTATAAGGTGGCACTGATGGGCACTAATGAGGCTGCACTGATGGACACTGATGAGGCTGCACTGATGAGGTTACACTGATGAAGCCGTACTGATGGGCACTAATGAGGCTGCACTGATGGGCACTAATGAGGCTGCACTGATGGGCACTGATAAGGTGGCACTGATGGGCACTGATAAGGTGGCACTGATGGGCACTAATGAGGCTGCACTGATGGACACTGATGAAGTGGCACTGATGGGCACTGATGAGGCAACATTGATGGGCACTGATAAGCTGCACTGATGAGCATTGATAGGCGGCACTGATGGGAACTGATAGGCGGCACTGATGGGGCTGCACTGATTATCAGGGCACTAAGTGGATCCTAAAGAAGCTCTTTTAAAGTGAAGCGTGCCGATCCACCTGTCTTCCTTCACAACCAAGTTATATATGTACCCCTTATTTCAGATCGTACTGATATTACATGCTTTTATGATATGTTGTTTTAGCGTGCAAATAAAATGTATTTTTTATGTATAATTTTCTTTGAATTGTTGTTTTGGCACATTAAAATCCCCATTTCTCATTGTCCCTTGGAGACACATGGGGAACTTTCTATGATTCTACTGACATTAGAGGGGATGGTGCCGTGTTATTATTATGACAACGTCCCCCACCTAATTTGTGATAGGTAGGGGAACTACAATGGTGGATGTGATTGGAACAGACCTGGAACTGAGATGTGGCTAAGATTTACCTGCTGAACCTTTCTACTCAGCGCTCCTTTATACCCATCCAAAAGTACTCTGCTGGGCGTCTTTCCTATTGCTTTCAGAGAGGCATCAGCCTGAAACCTTGACAAGGTTCACCTACACTACACCTCCATTGGGTACAAGCCTCCCCCCAAAGGATGACCAAGCCCATAGTGCTACTATCAACACGAGACCATCCAATGGTCCAGCACTGATACACACACACACACATGGGAGCCCATAGTTATCAGCTTCACCCATTTGGCATCTGTACTTTTGTTTATGAAAGGTTTTAGCGTGATGTCACGTACCTTTGCGTAAACTCCAGTGTCATATAGTGCGCACTAGTGTGCCCATGTCTGCTAGCTCCTCCAAGTGACCTCTTGTGTGCACAAGTGTCATCTAGTGACTCAAGTATACCTCTGTGCACCCTGTGACTCCAGTACACCCAAGAAGATCCTGTGTCATCTTGTCACCCCTAGTGGCTCCAGTCCAAATGACATCACCAGTGTCATCTAGTGATTCCAGTATGATACTGTGCCTCCAGTGGACCTCAGAGTATCCTGTGCGATGTAGTCACCCTAGGGAGAACTGTGCGCCCCATGACTCCAGCCCGCCTCAGAGCATCCCGTGTCATCTTTTGACCCCTAGTTGCTCTAATTGACCTATTGTGCACCCCAGTGTCATCTAGTAATGCCAGTGAGTCCCTATAAACCTTGCTCTTAGTGCATTCCAAAACATCTTTGACTCCAGTGTGCCCTGTGTCTCCAGTACACCTCAAGATAACCTGTGTCATTTAGTGCCCCCAGGGTGCCCTGTGCGCCCCATGAACCCAGCAAACCCCAGAGCATCCTGTGTCATCTTGTGACTCCTAGGGGCCTCAGATGACCTCTGTTGTGCCACAGTGACATCCAGTGGCTTCAGTACGCTCATACGATCCTGTGACTCTGAGTGACCTTCTGTACACCCCAGTGTTATGTAGTGTGCTCCAGTGCACCTGTGTCATCCTGTGACTCTTTGTGGCCTCCTATGCACCCTAGTGTCATCTAGTGATTTACATTTCCCCCAGAACATCCTGTGGCATCTTGTGACCCCTAGTTACTTTAAGTGACCTCTTTTGCACCCAAATGCCTTCTAGTGACTCCAGTAAGCCCCTGTGCACCTCATGCCCATAGTACACTCCACAGCATCCTGTGTCATATTTTACCCCAGTCTGCCCTAAGTCTCCAGTGGACACCAGAGCATCCTGTGTCATCTTGTGACCCCTAGTGGTTCCAAGTAACTTCCTTTGTACCTCAGTATCACTGAGTGGATCCAGTGCGTTCATGCCATCTGTGACTGTGTGACCACAGTGTCCATGTGCCCATGTCATCTAGTGGTTCCAAATGACCTTGTGTGTGCCCCAGTGTCATCTAGTGACTCCAGTGCACCCCTATGCACCCCATGATTCTAGTGCACCGCAAAGCATCCAGTGTTACCTAGTCAGAGGGGCTCTGTGACTCCTGCGTACCCCAGAGCATCCTGTGTCATCTTGTGACTCCTAGGAGCCTCAGATGACCTCAATTGTGACCCAGTGTCATCTAGTGGCTTCAGTGCACTCATACCATCCTGCGACTCTTTGTGGCCTCCTGTGCACCCCAGTGTCATCTAGTAATTTCAATTTTCCCCAGAGCATCCTGTGACATCTTGTGACCCCTAGTTGCTTTAAGTGACCCCCTTTGCACCCGAATGTCATCTAGTGACTCCAGTAAGCCCCCATGCACCCCATGACTCTAGTAGACTCCACAGCATCCTGTGTCATCTTTGATCCCAGTCTGCCCCATGTCTCCAGTGGACACCAGAGCATCCTGTGTCATCTTGTGACCCCTAGTGGTTCCAAGCAACCTCTTCTGTGCCTCAGTGTCATTTATTAGATCCAGTGCGTTCAAGCCATCCTATGACTGTGACCCCAGTGTCATTTTGCCCATATCATCTAGTGGTTTCAAGTGACCTCTTGTGTGCCCCAGTATTATCTAGTGACTCCAGTGCACCCCATGACTCTAGTGCACCTCAAAGCATCCAGTGTTATCTAGTCACTCGAGTGAACTCTGTGTCTACTGCATACCCCAGAGCATCCTGTGTCATCTTGTGACTCCTAGGGGCCTCAGATGACCTCTATTGTGACCCAGTGTCATCTAGTGTCTTCAGTGCGCTCATACCATCCTGTGACTCTGAGTGACCTTCTGTACACCCCAGTGTTATGTAGTGTGCTCCAGTGCGCCGTGTCATCCTGTGTCTCTTTGTGGCCTCCTGTGCACCCTAGTGTCATCTAGTGATTTCAATTTTCCTCAGAGCATCCTGTGTCATCTTGTGACCCCTAGTTGCTTGAAGTGACCTCCTTTGCACCCGAATGTCATCTAGTGACTCCAGTAAGCCCCCGTGCACCTCATGCCCCTAGTACACTCCACAGCATCCTGTGTCATCTTTGACCCCAGTCTGCCCCAAGTCTCCAGTGGACACCAGAGCATCCTGTGTCATGTTGTGACCCCTAGTGGTTCCAAGCAAACTCTTGTGTGCCTCAGTGTCACTGAGTGGATTCAGTTTATTCAAGCCATCCTATGACTGTTACCCCAGTGTCCATGTGTCCTATATCATCTAGTGGTTCCAAGTTGTGTGCCCCAGTGCCATCTAGTAACTCCAGTGCTCTCCTGTGCACCCCATGACTCTAGTGCACCCCAAGACATCCTTTGTTATCTAGTCACTCCAAGGAGCTCTGTGACTTCTGCGTACCCTAGAGCATTCTGGGTCACTTTGCTCCCTAGAACATCCTGCATCATCTTGTGACTTCTAGTATGCCCTGTGGTCCTCCAGGACTACTAGATGACACTGGGGCATGCATGCACTCTCTGGTTTGCTTGGCAGTAGTCTGGCCTGCTACACTCCATCATTAGTACTCTCTTCTGCCTCCCAACCCTCAGGTATGCTCTTGAAACTATTTGGGCTGTCCTTCTCTCAGTGGATATGGGCCCTTGTCCATAACATGTGTCACTACAGCTGCAGAGCCCTGAGATTTGTGTCTCCTTTGGCTGTCCTATAAATATGTATGCTGATGCTGATAATATATGTTTATGCCTAGGGGGTCGGAAGTAGGTAGGGTAGGCCAGACAATATCAGCACAGACCTGTCTCTGGAGAAAGAGGAATATTGAACAATTTTTAAACTCTTTTTTTTTTTTAATTAACCTCAAGAACAAACCTCAAATGATCTGCTTTCTGCGCCGTCTCTTGGCAGGGTTGGCCAGATTAGGAAGTAGCTAGTTGAAGGTTGGTTTAAGTGGCCTCTAAAGCTGGACTTTTCCTGTTGACTTTCCTCGCCTTTGAATCTTTGAAGTTGCCTCCAACATGAGATTTATCTCTTCTTATCCTCTCGGAAGTTGGACTTTTCTTGAAGTCACTCTTGAACAGAGATTTTTTTTGATCATGTTGAACTGTACACAGTGAGCATTGGCCTCCCGAGAGGAGATTATTTACCCAGCTAAACCTTCAAAGAAATTCACGAGTCTTGATTGATGTGTTTACCTACAAGTGGTCTTAAAATATGCCTTTGGAACATGGCGTAAATGTGCGTGTGCTTTTCATGTTTTATGTTTTACCATCTTAACTTCAGGGCTGGAAACACAGGTGAATCTCCAACGTACACATTACATCATGTTTTAATTTTTTTTTTACTTCTCTTTATAAGCTCCTTACAACCCAACTAGAAAAGTAGTTAAAGAGGAATTCCAATTTAATGTAAAAACTTAGATGAACATACAGTAAATGAATGACGTCTCCTCAAAATGGTTTCCTTGGTATAAGAACAATGGTGGATTATCTGAAAAATTACCTGTCTGGAAATAGTTTCCATTTTTTTCCTGATAATTATTTAATCTTGATCAAATATACCCTGTGCTGTACATTTTATATATCAACCTATTCATATAGATTGTAAGCTCCTTGAGGTAGGTTAGCTGGCTGCTTATATTCATATACGAGGGCCCATTTAGACAGGAGCCAGTTAACCTACCAACATGTCTTAGGAGTGTGGGAGGAAACTGGAGGACCCAGAAGAAACCCATGCAGGCACAGGGAGAGCATGCAAACTCCAGACAGGTAGTGCCATGGTTGGGATTCGAACCAATGACCCTAGAGTTGCTAGGCAGAAGTGCTAACCATTTAGCCACTGCGCTGCCCATTTTAGGTCCAATGATGCCAGTCAAGCTGGGGAGGAAAGGCCTAGATTAGTGGTCTCCAAACTGTGGCCCTTTGCTTGCCTTCATCCGGCCCTTGGGGCACTATTCTTCCCATTGATAAAAGGCACTGTTCCTTCCACTGACACCAATGATGGGGTACTATTCCTCCAATTCGTATCAAAGATGGGGCACTATTCCTCCCATTTATACCGAAGATGGGGCACTATTCCTTCCATTGACACCAAAGAAGGACCATTGTTTACCACTGACGCCAGGATGTTTTTTACTCCCACTGGCAATAGCCTGGCCCCCATAAAGTCTGAAGGACAGTAAACTGGCCCTTTGCTTAGAACATTTGGAAACCCCTTGGCTAGATGATACTGGACGTCCTCCAGCCAAGAAATTAGGCAGGTTCTATCTGACTTGCTGCGGCTTCTAATGCACATTGTGAGAAGCTCACAGTGTGCCGTGAAATAAGAGAACGCCATTTCAGTCAAGGAGAGGAGCCGATACAACTGTGCAAGACTGAAGGGAAGGCAAGAAGCAGTGGCGGCTGGTGGTATATATTTTTTTTGGGGGGGGGGGGCAACAATGCACCGACAGCCAGGTCTTCTTATCCAACAACCTGACCTCACAAATGTTCTAATGGTTGAACTGACACAAATTCCCCCAGACACACTCCAAAATCTCAGGGAAAGCCTTCCCAGAAGAACGGAAGATGATATAGATACAGAGGAGGGCCAACTCCATATTAATGGTCATGATTTTGGAATGGGATGTCCATCAAACTGATATACAGGTCCTTCTCAAAAAATTAGCATATTGTGATAAAGTTCATTATTTTCTGTAATGTACTGATAAACATTAGACTTTCATATATTTTAGATTCATTACACACAACTGAAGTAGTTCAAGCCTTTTCTTATTTTAATATTGATGATTTTGGCATACAGCTCATGACAACCCAAAATTCCTATCTCAAAAAATTAGCATATCATGAAAAGGTTCTCTAAACGAGCTATTAACCTAATCATCTGAATCAACTAATTAACTCTAAACACCTGCAAAAGATTCCTGAGGCTTTTAAAAACTCCCAGCCTGGTTCATTACTCAAAACCGCAATCATGGGTAAGACTGCCGACCTGACTGCTGTCCAGAAGGCCATCATTGACACCCTCAAGCAAGAGGGTAAGACACAGAAAGAAATTTCTGAACGATTAGGCTGTTCCCAGAGTTCTGTATCAAGGCACCTCAGTGGGAAGTCTGTGGGAAGGAAAAAGTGTGGCAGAAAACGCTGCACAACGAGAAGAGGTGACCGGACCCTGAAGAAGATTGTGGAGAAGGACCGATTCCAGACCTTGGAGGACCTGCGGAAGCAGTGGACTGAGTCTGGAGTAGAAACATCCAGAGCCACCGTGAACAGGCGTGTGCAGGAAATGGGCTACAGGTGCCGCATTCCCCAGGTCAAGCCACTTTTGAACCAGAAACAGCGGCAGAAGCGCCTGACCTGGGCTACAGAGAAGCAGCACTGGACTGTTGCTCAGTGGTCCAAAGTACTTTTTTCGGATGAAAGCAAATTTTGCATGTCATTCGGAAATCAAGGTGCCAGAGTCTGGAGGAAGACTGGGGAGAGGGAAATGCCAAAATGCCTGAAGTCCAGTGTCAAGTACCCACAGTCAGTGATGGTCTGGGGTGCCATGTCAGCTGCTGGTGTTGGTTCACTGTGTTTTATCAAGGGCAGGGTCAATGCAGCTAGCTATCAGGAGATTTTGGAGCACTTCATGCTTCCATCTGCTGAAAAGCTTTATGGAGATGAAGATTTCATTTTTCAGCACGACCTGGCACCTGCTCACAGTGCCAAAACCACTGGTAAATGGTTTACTGACCATGGTATTACTGTGCTCCATTGGCCTGCCAACTCTCCTGACCTGAACCCCATAGAGAATCTGTGGGATATTGGGAAGAGAAAGTTGAGAGACGCAAGACCCAACACTCTGGATGAGCTTAAGGCCGCTATCGAAGCATCCTGGGCCTCCATAACACCTCAGCAGCGCCACAGGCTGGTTGCCTCCATGCCACGCCGCATTGAAGCAGTCATTTCTGCAAAAGGATTCCCGACCAAGTATTGAGTGCATAACTGAACATAATTATTTGAAGGTTGACTTTTTTTGTATTAAAAATACTTTTCTTTTATTGGTCGGATGAAATATGCAAATTTTTTGAGATAGGATTTTTGGGTTTTCATGAGCTGTATGCCAAAATCATCAATATTAAAACAAGAAAAGGCTTGAACTACTTCAGTTGTGTGTAATGAATCTAAAATATATGAAAGTCTAATGTTTATCAGTACATTACAGAAAATAATGAACTTTATCACAATATGCTAATTTTTTGAGAAGGACCTGTAAATGTGATGGTCTACAAATATTGGTCACATAATGTACTTGTAGCACCCCGGTGTTTAGGCAGGCTGGCTCCTAAATTTACCTGTCAGTAGGGATGAGCTTCGAGTTCGAGTCGAACTCATGTTCGACTCGAACATTGCCTGTTCGCCCGTTCGCCAAACAGCGAACAAATTGGGGTGTTCGCGGCAAATTCGAAAAGTCTATGGGAGAAATCTAAAGTGCTAATTATAAAGGCTTATATGCAAGTTATTGTCCTAAAAAGTGTTTGGGGACCCGGGTCCTGCCCCAGGGGACATGTATCAATGCAATATTTTTTTTTTTAAACGGCCGTTTTTTCGGGAGCAGTGATTTTAATAATGCTTAAAGTGAAACAATAAAAGTGAAATATTCCTTTAAATTTCGTACCTGGGGGGTGTGCATGATATGCATGTAAAGTTGGCTGAGCCTGAGTGGACCTGATGGGGAACTTCCTCCGCAGTCTATTACATGTATAGACCCGCCCCTTCTAAAGTTCCCCATCAGGTCCACTCAGCCAATGACTCGGTGTAAGGCTGAGGACCTGATGCGGAACATGAGAAGGGGCGGGTCTATACATGTATTACAAAGTGAGAGAAGTTCCCCATCATGTCCGCCCCCTCGGTATGTCGGACCCGCCTACGTCATTGGCCTGAGCGGGTAACTTCCTTCACTGTGTAATTTAAATTTACACAGTGAAGGAAGTTTCCCGCTCAGGCCAATGACGTAGGCGGGGTCTGACATACCGAGGGGGCGGACCTGATGGGGAACTTCCTTCACTGTGTAATACATGTATAGACCCGACCCTTCTCATGTTCCGCATCTGGTCCTCAGATTTACACCGAGTCATTGGCTGAGCGGACCTGATGGGGAACTTTAGAAGGGGCGGGTCTATACATGTAATAGACTGCAGAGGAAGTTCCCCATCAGGTCCGCTCAGGCTCAGCCAATGACAGACAGCGCTGGACATCGGATCGCCACGGGACACTCACCGCTGGAATGTTTTTTTTTTTTTTTAATAAAGGACTTTTTCAAGGTGTTTGTGTGTTTTTTTTTTTTACATTTTTTTACACTTTCTTCGTGAAATGGTAGGGGTACAATGTACCCCTTACCAATTCACATAGGGGGGCGGGATCTGGGGGTCCCCTTTGTTAAAGGGGTCTTCCAGATTCCGATAAGCCCCCCGCCCGCAGACCCCCACAACCACCGGGCAAGGGTTGTGGGGATGAGGCCCTTGTCCCCATCAACATGGGGACATCCTCCCCATGTTGAGGGCATGTGGCCTGGTACGGTTCAGGAGGGAGGGGGGGCCGCTCTCTCGCCCCCCCTCTTCCCCTGCGGCCGGCCAGGTTGCGTGCTCGGATAAGGGTCTGGTATGGATTTTTGGGGGGACTCCACGCCATTTTTTTTTAATTTGGGGTGGAGTTCCCCTTAAAATCCATACCAGACCTGAAGGGCCTGGTATGGATATTTGGGGGAACTCCATGCATTTTTTTTTTAATTTGCGTCGGGGTTCCCCTTAATATCTATTCCAGACCTGAATGGCCTGGTAATTGAATTGTGGGGGACCCCCACGCTTTTTTTTTTCTTTTCAATGACTTTTCTATGTATTGCCGTTAGCCGACAATTCATTAATAGCCACGAGTGAGTTTTAAATGACTTTTTTTCCTTCAAAAATTAAATTTTTTGCAGGGACAGTTCTAAGCACGGGAAACATGCGCCACTTTACATGCATATCATACACACCCCCCAGGTACGAAATTTAAAGGAATATTTCACTTTTATTTTTTCATTTTAAGCATTATTAAAATCACTGCTCCCGAAAAAACGGCCATTTTTAAAACTTCTTTTTGCATTGATACATGTCCCCTGGGGCAGGACCCGGGTCCCCAAACACTTTTTAGGACAATAACTTGCATATAAGCCTTTATAATTGCACTTTAGATTTCGAACGTTCGAGTCCATTTGTATTTAATAGAGTTCTAAAGTTTACACAAACATTTTGTCTGTTCGCAGGTTCTGGTGCGAACCGAACAGGGGGGTGTTCGGCTCATCCCTGCCTGTCAGGTATAGCTGCCTTGGCTAATTGTTGAGGACCAAGTGATTTCACTCTAATGCGGCATACACAGGACCGTTTTTAATGACGAGAAAAATGACATTTTTTAAAATGGTCATTAAAAATGATCGTGTGTGGGCTTCAGAGCATTTTTCACGACGTGAAAAACGGCCATGAAACAATTGGAACATGCTCTAATTTTTCACGTCGTTTTTTACATCGTCGTTTTTCTCGTCATGAAAAACGGCCGTGTGTAGGCTTTAAGGACGTGAAAAAAAATGCGCATGCTCAGAATCAAGTATGAGACCGGAGCGCTCGTTCTGGTAAAACTAGCGTTCGTAATGGAGATAGCACATTCGTCACGCTGTAACGGACTGAAAAGCACGAGCCTGAAAAGCGCAAATCTTCTCTCACTAAACTTTACTAACATGAAGGGTGGCGCCATCCGAATGGAACTTCCCCTTTATAGTGTTGTACGTCACCCCGCTTTACTCGAGCATTTTTTCCCACGATAGTGTGTAGGCAAGGCAGGCTTGAGAGGAAACACGAAAAATCACGTCGAGAAAAATGCCGTTTTTTTCAATGACATTAAAAACGGTCGTGTGTACGCGGCATAAGTCTGTAATTGCTGCACTTCTCTCTTTTACGGCTAGGTGGCCGGGTACCTGGTGGCACTGGATACAAGAAGGGCAATGCAAGGTCAGATTATGGGTATATGGGGCTTGCAGTCCAACCAGAATAAACGGTTCTGCCGGCCGGAGAACCTGTCGTGGTCGGAGGAAGAGGGGAAGCTGTTGGGACCAACCAACTTATTATCGGGGACCACAGTGAGTAACTGAAGCAAGTACTGGTGCAGCATTCTCACCAACCGGGGGCAGTGAAGAATCTGGAAACTTCAGTGGGTATCAAGCCAGGGACCCAGCCAGCGGAGGTGATGCTTGCAGAGCAGCCTTGTGTGCCAAGCCAGGGAATGAGTAGGCCAGTGGGGTGAAGCTTGAGAAGTATCTTGAGTACCCAGCTAGGGACCCAGCAAAGAGGCGGGGGTGACGCTTGAGGAAGATACCACCGTGAAGATTGGAGGAGCTCAAGAGATTCAGTGTCAGTAAATCTTCTAGTCTAGTGAGAGACCGGGAGTTCTGTGGGCTGAAGAACTACAAGGAGTGATTGTAGTGGAAGTAAAATGACTGTTACGCCTTGTGTTAGGAACTGTTAAAGACTGTTGCCATAGGAAACAGCATTCCTACACACGCAGATGTGGCGCCTTGCTGGATGCCTTTTACTCTTGCAACAATCTAAGGGTGTCCTGGCCCTAACCCTCTCTCCCAAAAGTTTGTTAAGAAAAATCAACTGTCTTTTGCATTCAAAGAAGTGTCTGGCGCCCAATAACTTTAGCTACTTTGCACCCACCATGCCTCACAACCCACCATATACAGAAGGATGTCAGCTGTCTCTGGCCCTGTTGGTTCTCATTAGACCGAAGGAGGCCTGGGACCTTGCTACATACTATTTTTGCCCCAGGTTTATCAATAACCTTCAGGAACATTTTCCTACTTATGGTAGAATTTGAAGTGATATGGTTCATGTAAAATACATGCAGTTGTAAAGGCCTAGTAATCTATGTTATTGGATGAAATGTCTGTACGTGTCGGACCACCTTCCATTCTCAGCCATTTTTCATATTTTTATTTTGAAGTGGTGGCCTCCCCCATCCAGCCTGTGTTTACCAACGTACTTGTGAGCATTTAGCGTGCAAAGTGAGAGCAGCTTATCTCCGGGGGTTGGAGCTTTGGCTTTGTATACTCTTTGGTGACGTGTGTCTGCAGATGCTACCAGTATATAACGGTCTTAATCTGACATTACAAACATCCAAGAAATGTAAACTGAGTGGCAGCGCACTGGGAGAGCGCGTTGAGGAATGTTTGGCCCGAGGCTGGGATGTGTGGGAGCTTTATTACAGGTAGTATAGTCTGCTGTCAGGTCCTCATCCTACACTTCTGCTCAGCCAAGCTTCTGTGCGGAGGCATTAAAGGGTCAGTCCACGCCAAAGTCATATTCCAGGAAGGAAATTGCATCTAGTGAGTCAAAGAGCTTCCTGATGTAATTACTTCCAGTTTGGGGTTTTTAGGTGTTCCCATCCATCTTGGGGTGTTATCCCCCATCCTCCAGTCAGGGCCATCTTTAATATTGATTGGACCCCAGGCAAACATTTTCTTGACTCCCCCCATGCAATTTTTCTCTCCAAACCAACATCCCAAAAAACAAACAATACTACCCCCATTATTACACAGGACCCCCCACCCATACTACATCCATAATTACACAGGACCCCCATACAAACCCCATCATTACACAGGACCCCCCCATACTATGTCCATAATTACACAGGACCCCCATACGACCCCCATCATTACACAGGACCCCCCCATACTAACCCCATCATTACACAGGACCCCCCCATACTACGTCCATAATTACACAGGACCCCCATACTACTTCCATCACTACACAGGACCCCCCATACTACCCCCATCATTACACAGGACCCCTCCATACAACCCCCATCATTACACAGGACCCCCTCCATACTACCCCCATCATTACACAGGACCCCCTCTATACTACCCCCATCATTACACAGGACCCCCTCCCCCATACTAACCCCATCATTACACAGGACCCCCCCATACTACGTCCATAGTTACACAGGACCCCCTCTCATACTAACCCCATCATTACACAGGACCCCCTCCCCCATACTAGCCCCATCATTACACAGGACCCCCTCCCCCATACTAACCCCATCATTACACAGGATCCCTCCCCATACTACCCCCATCATTACACAGGACCCCCTCCCCAATACTACCCCCATCATTACACAGGACCCCCTTCATACTAGCCCCATCATTACACAGGACCCCCTCCCCCATACTACCCCCATCATTACACAGGACCCCCTCCCCCATACTAACCCCATCATTACACAGGACCCCCTCCCCCATACTACCCCCATAATTACACAGGACCCCTCCCCCATACTTCCCCTATAATTACACAGGACCCCTTCCCCATAGTACCCCCATTATTACTTTGGACCCCTCCCCCATACTACCCCCATCATTACACAGGACCCCCTCCCCTATACTAACCCCATCATTACACAGGACCCCCTCCCCCATACTACCCCCATAATTACACAGGACCCCTCCCCCATACTTCCCCTATAATTACACAGGACCCCTTCCCCATAGTACCTCCATTATTACTTTGGACCCCTCCCCCATACTACCCCCATCATTACACAGGACCCCCCTACCCTTTGCTCCAGGCTCCCATTCGGCCAGGAGCCTGGAGGGAGGAGCAGCCTCCCAAGGTAAGGCCGGACTGATCGCCTTTCCGTCCGTCTCCTGCTGCGTCTGCTGGGAATTCATGATTAGAAAAATACAGGGGCTCCTGTGAAAATGATAATTGCCTGGCTTCTCATTGAACTGGAATCAACATGCAGCCAGAGAAGTCAGAACTCTGAATGAAGCCAATGGATCAGCATGATAGCCAAGCAGCTGAAGAATGATGAACCAGCAATGGCCGCCTCCATATCTGTCAGCAGAGGCCCCCCTTTCAATGGAGTTCCTGGCACACGGCTCCGGATCCGGCAGCGAGAGCCCTTTACATACAAAATAAACATTTCAGCATGTTGCGGCCAGATGTCAGTTTTCCTGCACTGTGATGTAAATCATATAATTCAATTATTTTTTTGTTTTGATCGGAGTGTTCGGATTTCAGCCTGTTCCTTGTTTGTTCAGGATCCTGCTTGTGTCCCGGACGAACGTTAATCATTTTATCCGCATTGTAGGTGAAATGCTACAATGTAATCTTCTTCCAAACAGTAACCATTTCCCTGCAGAATACTTACCGACATAATAATCACAGTCACCGTGGCACTGTCACCCCTGTCCGCGTGCCACGCTTCACACACCTACCTTCTGACTGTCCTGGTCAGATCATCATATAATATTTTATATATATACTGTATATATACACTCACCGGCCACTTTATTAGGTACACCTGTTCAATTGCTTGGGAACACAAATTGCTAATCAGCCAATCACATGGCAGCAACTTAATGCATTTAGGCATCTAGACGTGGTGAAGACGACTTCCTGAAGTTCAAACTGAGCATTAGAAAGGGGAAGAAAGGGGATTTATGTGTCTTTGAACGTGGCATGGTTGTTGGTGCCAGACGGGCTGGTCTTAGTATTTCAATAACTGCTGATCTACTGGGATTTTCACACACAGCCATCTCTCGGGTTTACAGAGAATGGTCCAAAAAAGAGAAAATATCCAGTGAGCGGCAGTTGTGTGTAGGAAAATGCCTTGTTGGTGTCAGAGGTCAGAGGAGAATGGGCAGACTGGTTCCAGGTGATAGAAAGACAACAGTAACACAAATAACCCCTCATTACACCCAAGGTATGCAGAATACCATCTCTGAACACACAACACATCCAACCTTGAAGCAGATGAGCTACAGCAGCAGAAGACCACACCGGGTGCCACTCCTGTCAGCTAAGAACAGGAAACTGAGGCTACAATTTGCACAGGATCACCAAAATTGGACAATAGAAGATTGAAAAAACGTTGCCTGGTCTGATGAGTCGGATTTCAGCTGCGACATTCAGATGGTCGGGGTCAGAATTTGGTGCATCGATCTATCCTGCCTTGTATCACCGGTTCAGGCTGGTGGTGGGGGTGTAATGGTGGGGGGGGGGGGGGATATTTTCTTGGCACACTTTGGGCCCCTCAGTACCAATCATGGTTTAATCACCACGGCCTACCTGAGTATTGTTGGTGACCATGTCCATCCCTTTATGACTACAGTGTCCCCATCTTCTGATGGCTCCTTCCAGCAGGATAATGCACCATGTCACAAAGCTCCAATCATCTCACCACTGGACAATGAGGTCACTGTCCTCCAATGGCCTCCACACTGTGTGATGTTATCATGTCACTATGGAGCAAAATCTCTGAGGAATGTTTCCAACATCTTGTTAAATATATGCCATGAAGAATAAAGGCAAAAGGGGGTCCAACACAGTACTAGCAAGGTGTACCTAACAACGTGTCCAGTGAGTATATATATACATATACACAGCATATATAATGAAGCGCTGCCGCCGAGGGAGTCATTTGGTAATTTGGGTTGTCTATCCTGTGCTGCGACTCCAAGAACAAACTCCGCCCCTATGACACACCTGGCTGAGTGAAAGTCAGTGTTAGCACTTATAGGAACACAAGTGTAGATACCTTGAACACGGCTGTGAGATCTCACCAGGAAATAGACACAAGACCTTTTAATAGGGAATGATCTCAATGTATTGGTACCGGATAGAACAAATGGTGGTTTGAGCATAAATGAACCCACAGAAGGTAGGTACAGACACAGTCCACTAGAAAGTATATTCACTATGCCTAGGTAACTTAGAATTGAGTTCTGTACACCTAGACTGGAATTAACTCGTGAATCAGCAAAGTCAGCAATAAACAGTGCATATAACTGCAATGTGAATAATAATACTATAACAAGTCTAGAAGGCACTCCAGGAGAATGGTTATTATATGGTGCAATGTCCCCTGGGAGGTACCTCATAGCATAAGCAGTAGGTGAAGGTCTCTGTGTAGCAGGTATAAAGGGACAGTCTTTAGTCTGAACTATTCAGCCGGCTAGCACTGGGGCCCAGTTGTACCGTTGGTGCATTACAAATAGTCCCAGTCAAGCCTGCAGGCAGCAATAAAGCTACTAAATGGCTGTCTGGTCAGTTCCTAAAGGGCTCAGCCTCTCTCTTCAGCAGCAGATAGTAAATACCCACAGCAGCAGCTCACAGGTCCCAGCGATATTGCAGCTCGCCATCCGGTCACACACACAGGGATTAGTCCACTCTTTGCTCTGCACCCAGGTGACTCTGGATCTTGGCACATCTAGACTCAGTACCCCAGATCTTTTGGAGGCCGCCGATATGCAGTGGGGGGGGGGGTGCACACTGGATAGCGATGTGCACTCTCTGGTATTCCTCACAGAAAGAGGAAGCTATGTTCTGTACAGCTTGAAAAAATACAGCTCTTCCACCCTCCCAGCAATCTCTTCTCTGGGGAATATAGCTCTAGATTACACAGTATAGTCTCCCCTCAGGACTACAGTTCCAACAGTGCGGTGCTGCCTGAGCTCTTCCTTCTCAGCAGCTCCCTCCTCTGGCTGATATAGGTGTTATCCAGTTCAGCACCGTAGGGTGGCAGCTACAGAGAGCAGCTGCAGCCGATGTTTCTCTCACTCTCCATTCTTAGCCAAGCACCTGGCTATATACAAATGTTAAAGCGGGATTCCACCCGCGATTTTTTTTTTTAAAGTCAGCAGCTACTAACACTGTAGCTGCTGACTTTTAATAAGGAGACTTACCTGTCCTAGTCGCCCACGATGTCGGGCCCCCGACGCGACCGCTCGATCCTGGCAGGTCCCGGCTCCTCCATCCTGACTAAGGGAAACAGGCAGTGAAGCCTTACGACTCGCACGGCGCTTTGTGAATGTGCGGCTGCCTCCTGGGATTACACACAGTTCCCAGAAGGCAGCGCGCCCCATTCACAAGAAGAGGAAGCGGAAGGAGAACCACCGAGGCAAAGAAAGAGGCAGATTAGGGGACTTCCGCATAGCAACGGGCATTTCGGTGAGTATAATTTTTATTTTTTTTCTATAAATTTTTTTTCTATTTTTTTTTAGGAATTTTAGTGTTAAAAATTTCTGGGTGGACCTCCGCTTTAACATGTTTGCCCTGATACATTCATTAAAACTAGAGCAGCAGAAGAGAATTTCCCAGGACATCTAGCCTCAATCGACCCAATTAGGCACAAGGGCTGTTAAACCACTTCCCCCAACGCGTTGCATAATTTCCGCCTCTCGGTGGGTGGACTTTAACGCTGAGAGGCCACAAATATGCACAGTTTTCTGTGCTGAGAGCGTTGCGCCTTTTGTGCTCCCAGCGCAGTCACCGGAAAGCTCCCAATGCATACTTACGATCGAGAGATTTCAGATCATGTGACCGCTGTGACAGCCAATTACAGCAGTCACATGACCTAAACGCCCGCCTCTGCCTCCCGGCATTTAGAGGCTCTTAAAGGGCCGGGAGGGGTTAAATTGTGTGTAATTCCCCATTCACAACATGCAGGTGCGACAGAGCGTGCGCTCGTTTCCGCAAATTCCCACACATCTCATGTAGGGTAGCTTTTTATTTCAATGGGCTGCCCTGTGTGCGAGAAAGTTCCTAAACCCTTTTGAGAAATTGCGCCACACCAAACCATATGATGCTTCAGCACCGTGTATTTTGGTAAATGAGCAAAAGAATGCACATTAGCAGATGTGTAGGGGTGCCATTAACAATTACTGGCACTGCCATGCGTCTGCTAGCGGGCAGTGTGTTTCTCTGACTGGCGGGAAAGCATGCGATTTTGCCTGACATGCACAAAGTGTGAACCTAGCCTAACCCCTAACAATGACCTTCTCTTATTTCCTCCCTTTTGGTTTGAAAAATATACCATTGACAATATATTGCTACAGTTGTGCTCATAAGTTTACATACCCTGGCAGAATTTATGATTTCTTGGCCATTTTTCAGAGAATATGAATGATAACACAAAAACTTTTCTTTCACTCATGGTTAGTGTTTGGCTGAAGCCAATTATTATCAGTCAACTGTGTTTACTCTTTTTAAATCATAATCACAACAGAAACTGCCCAAATGACCCTGATCAAAAGTTTACATACCCCAGTTCTTAAAGAGGAAGTAAACCCGGTATTTAAAAAAAAAACACTGCAAAAGAAAGGCATAATGAGCTAGTATGCATAGCATACTAGCTCATTATGAATGATGTACCTGAGATCGAAGCACCCGAACTGCTCCTCGTTCCCCTCCGCCGCCATCTTGACTCGATGTCCCTTCTGTGTATCGCCGCTCCGGCGCTGTGATTGACCGGAGCGGCGATGACGTCACACGCATTCGCGCGGGGCCGGCATTCTCCCATTCAGAAAACCGGCACCGCTCAGTGCGCCTGCACCGTTATCTACAGCGCGCATGCACCATAGACATCGGTGCAGGGTTTTCTGCAAATATCTCCTTAACCGTGTAGGTTAAGGAGATATTTCTTGCACCTACAGGTAAGCCTTAATCTAGGCTTACCTGTAGGTGCAAGTTGTGTGGTTGGGTTTACAACCACTTTAATACCGTGTATTGCCCCCTTTAACATCAATGACAGCTTGAAGTCTTTTGTGGTATTTGTGGATGAGGCTCTTTATCTTCTCAGATGGTAAAGCTGCCCATTCCTCTTGGCAAAAAGCCTCCAGTTCCTGTAAATTCTTGGGTTGTCTCGCATGAACGGCACGTTGGAGATCTCCCCAGAGGGGCTCAATGATTTTGAGATCAGGAGACTAAGATGGCCACTCCAGAACCTTCACTTTATTCTGCTGTAGCCAATGACAGGTGGACTTGGCCTTGTGTTTTGGATCATTGTCATGTTGGAATGTCCAAGTACATCCCATGCGCAGCTTCCTGGCTGATGATTGCAAATGTTCCTCCAGTATTTTTTGATAACATACTGCATTCAACAATTTTGACCAAATTTCCTGTGCCTTTGTAGCTCACACATCCCCAAAACATCTGCGATCCACCTCCGTGTTTCACAGTAGGGATGGTGGACCTTTCATCATAGGCCTTGTTGTCTCCCAAATGTAGCATTTATGGTTGTGGCCAAAAAGCAAAATTTTGGTCTCATCACTCCAAATGACTTTGTGGCAGAAGGTTTGAGGCTTGTCTCTGTGCTGTTCGGCGTATTGTAAGCGGGATACTTTGTGGCATTTGCGTAGTAAAGGCTTTCTTCTGGCGACTCGACCATGCAGTGATCGCCCCCAAGTTTTACCTCCAAGCACAAATCCCCCAATCATCCCTACTAGTACAAATTCTTAACCCATCAAAATTCCCCTCTGAGCATGAATATTCTCCCTGCCCCTTCAAATCCCCTTTTGCCAGCATAAACTCCCCCCCCCCCCCAATACACTCCCCTAGCAACAAACGCCCCCAAACTTCCCCTCCTAGCACAAATCCCCCCAATCATTCCTACTAGTACAAATCCCCCCCCCCCCCGTCATAACAGAAATTCTATCTTCTAGTACTCCCCCCCTCCAAATCACCCATTCTATCACAACCCCCCTAAAATCCCCACCGTACCCAGAGCAGCCGCCCCTCGTGCCCACCCCTTGTCCCAGCACTGCATCCAGTTAACATTCAGTTCTATATGAACATTACAAAGCTTCGTACATTGTGGAATATGTTGTCTTTAATTGAGAAAATCTCACCAGGGACACAAGTTCACAAATGAATCAAAACCAGGAGGAAGGAAATTGTCAAAGAATTGGGATTTAATTGTCTAGAACAGTGTATACATATACAAGCTTGTTTTCCCGTCCAGAAGACGCATGGCATTTCTCACTCCGAGGATTCCGCTCCTGACACAAATTGGCAGCTTCGCCGAAACGCGATAAGTCTACTTCTGTAATAACAAGACTTTTACAGTCCTCGCCAGCTTAGCGGAGGTTTTACTAAAAGAGCAATTGTCATCGTAATCTGTTCTAAATACTTCATTAGGTTTAAAGGAATTGAAAAAAAAAAAAAAAAATTCACCTAAACCTGATGAAAGTAAATGGAGTCCCAATTCACAAAACCTTAACGTGGATCTGAGCCCAAAAAACAAAAGGATGTAATATATTGTCCTTGAGTCCTTTCATGGTCACAGTCATTTCTGCCTTCTTTGCACACGTTTAACCACTTCAATACCAGGCACTTATACACCTTCCTGCCCACGCCAATTTTTAGCTTTCAGCGCTGTCGCAATTTGAATGACAATTGCGCGGTCATGCTACACTGTACCCACAAATAGAGATTTCTTTTGGTGGTATTTGATCACCTCTGCGATTTTTATTTTTTGCACAACAAATAAAAAAAGAGCGAAAATTTTGAAAAAAAAATAAGTTTTTCTTTGTTTCTGTTATTTTTTTGTAAATAAGTACTTTTTCTTCTTCAATGACGGGCACTGATAAGGCGGCACTGACGGGCACAGATGAGGTGGCACCAATGAGGTGGCACTGATAGGCAGCACTGATGATGGGCACTGATAGGCGGCACTGATGATGGGCACTGATAGGAGGCACCGATGGGCACTGATAGGCGGCACCGATGGGCACTGATAGGTGGCACTGGTAGGGGGCACTGATGGGCACTCATAGGCGGCACTGATGGGCACTCATAGGCAGCACTGATGGGTACTTATGGGTGGCACTGATAGGTGGCACGGACAGGCACTGATAGGTGGGCACTGATGGGCATGGATAGGTGGCACTGATGGACACTGGTGGGTGGCACTGATGACACTGGTGGGTGGAATTGCTGGGCATCACAATTTTTTTTACCCATTTGTAGGCACTGATTACCATATGTTGTGCATACATTTGTACATGTGGATGGCCATGGGGGACTTACCTGGCCATCCACATGTTAGGTGCTTCCCTGGTGGTCCTGGGCGGCATCCTGGTGGTCCAGTGTGGGCATCCGAGGGGGGGCTCCCCTGATAAACAATCAGCACGAACCCCCCTGTCAGAAGAGCCGCAGATCGGCTCTCCTCTACTCGCGTCTGTCAGACGCACGTGAGAAAGGGCCGATCAACGGCTCTTCCTGTTTTCATCGTGATCAGCCGTCATTGGACATGGCTGATCACGTGGTAAAGAGCCTCCGCCAGAGGCTCTTAACTGAGATCGGTGTAGCGGTGTGTCAGACTGACACACCGCACCACCGATCGCCGCGATGCACGCCCCCACGGGCGCACGGCGGCTGTTATCCTGCTGGCACTTTCACCCCCTTTCTGCCCAGACCAATATTCAGCTTTCGGAACTGTTGCATTTTGAATGACAATTGCGCGGTCATAAAAATGTTATCATGTTTTTGGGACAAATAGAGCTTTCTTTTGGTGGTATTTAATTACTACTGTTTTTACATTTTTTGGCTTAACAAACAAAAAAAGACAAAAAAATTTGAGAAAAAAAAAAGTTTTTCTTAGTTTCTGTTATAACATTTTGTAAATAAGTTCTCCTTCACAGATGGGCACTGATAGGCTGCACTGATGGGCACTTATGAGGCTGCACTTATGGGCACTGATGAGATGGCACTAATGGGCACTGATGAGGCTGCACTAGTGGGCACTGATTGGAAGCCCTGATGGGTACTAATTGGCAGCACTGGTGGGCACTGATAGCCAGCACTGGTGGGCACTGTTGGGGCTGCAGTGATCATCAGTGTAGACAGGGATGCTGCTAGAAATCACAGGGCCCCGTACAGGCTACCTGGCGGGGCCCCCACCAATATATCAAAACAAGATTTTCACTAAAAATACACAAAAATCATTATTAGCGGACACAAACATAATACAGAGCCTGTGTGAATTAACCCTTTTTTATCGTTTTTTTTTTTAATTTAATTTAAAAAAAAATGTTTACAATACATTTTTTAACAGGACAGGGAAGCCAAAAGTGCCACGGGATGGGGGGGGGGGGGGGGTGGGGTGCAGCACAGTGACAGGGAGGGGGGGGTGAACATGGGGGGGATCAGAAGTAGGCAGAACAAGGAGGCGGATCGGTGCGGGGGAAGCGATTACAGGAACGATGCCCTGTGTCTGTGTCTCTCCCTGCAGCAGCTGAAAGCCAGCGGGAGGGAGAGAAACCGACTTTCAGCAGCTGCAGGGCATCTTTCTGTAATTGCACCTCTGCCCGGCTACACCCATTCCTCCTGCTGTTTGGGCCCCCCTGTGTGCCCGGGCCCCCCCCCTATCAGCGGCCCTGAGTGTAGATGTCCCCTGTGTGGATTTGCCAGTTAACGGCTGTCAGCGCAAGGAGAGGATTGCCGATGACCTGCAAATCCTGTTTACACTGTGATCAGCTGTGATTGGACACAGCTGGTCACATGGTAAAGAGCCACTATTGGTTCTTTCCCCCGATCTGTGATCAGCTGTGTCCGCAGCGTTTACAGATCACTGCCAATTTTAAATTGTCGCCTATGGAGATTTTTAAGTAACGTAGTTTGGCGCCATTCCACGAGCGAGCACAATTTTAAAGTGTGACATGTTAGGTATCTATTTACTCAGCGTAATATCATCTTTTATAGTTTACCCAAAAAATTGGGTTATATATTATGTTATGTTTTTTTTTGTTTGCATTAAAATTCATTAAAGTGTATTTTTGCCCCCAAAAAAATGCGCAAATACCATGTGACATAAAAAATTTCCACACACACCATTGTATTCCACTGCTTAACCACGTCAATACTGGGCACTTTCACCCCCTTCCTTCCCAGACCAATTTTCAGCTTTCAGCGCTCTCGCAGTTTTAATGACAATTGCGCGGTCATGCTACACTGTACCCAAATTAAATTTTTATAATTTTGTTCACACAAATAGAGCTTTCTTTTGGTGGTATTTATTCACGACTCCGTTTTTTATTTTTTGCGATATAAGAGAAAAAATTGCGTAAATTTGGAAATGTATATTTACGTCGGCAGAGTGGCACGGACAGGCATAAGTACAATCCTGTACGTCCCCTTTAAGATGCCGCTGTGTGGTCGCCCGTGCGCCGCCGGCGGCACGCTCGCGACCCTGCCGCTTTGTTCGTGAGCCCGACTGTGGGTCCCGTGGACTCGATCGCCGCGGGGATACCCGCAATCGTCTCACGGAGAGATAGAGCGGGGAGATGCTAAACAAGCATCTCCCCGCTCTGCCTAGTGACAATGACACTGATCTCTGCTCCGTGTCATCGGGAGCGGTGATCATCAGTGTCATGTCACACACAGCCCATCCCCTCTACAGTAAGAATCACACCCTAGGACACGCTTAACCCCTACAGCGCCCCCTACAGGTTAACCCCTTCACTGCCAGTGTAATTTTCACAGTAATCAGTGCATTTTTATAGCACTGATCGCAGTAAAAATGACAATGGTCCCAAAAATGTGTCAAAGGTGTCCAATGTGTCCGCCATAATGTCCCGGTCATGATAAAAATCGCTGACCGCTGCCATTACTAGTAAAAAAAAAAAAAAAAATTAATAAAAAAGCCATAAAACTACCCCCAATCAATAAACGCTTATTGCGATTTTTTTTTACCAAAAATATGTAGAAGAATACGTATCGGCCTAAACTGAGGAAAAAAACTTTTTTTTATATATTTTTTGGGGATATTTATTATAGCAAAAAGTAAAAAATATTGAATTTTTTTCAAAATTGTCGCTCTATTTTTGTTTATAGTGCAAAAAAAAAAAAAAAACACAAAGGTGATCAAATACCACCAAAAGAAAGCTCTATTTGTGGGGAAAAAAAGACGTAAATTTTGTTTGGGAGCCACGTTGCACGACGGCGCAATTGTCAGTTAAAGCGACACAGTGGCGAATCGCATAAAGTGTTCTGGTCTTTGACCAGCAAAATAGTCCGGGGCTGAAGTGGTTAAAAGAAGTCCAATAAAATCGAATTATGTCATAAATTTAAGCCAGAATGTATTCTGCTACATGTCTTTGGTAAAAAAAAATCCCGTTAAGTGTATAATAATTGGTTTGTGTGATCACGGACAGATGTACGCAGATGATCATGTACAGATGTGCGCAGGTGATCACGGACATATGTGCGCAGGTGATCATTGGGTCATATGATTTTACTGTCACATATGTGGGGGACAAGTGTTTTTACTGTGTGGGGACTAGACATTTGCACTGCCGAAAAATTTGTTTTTTTAGTTTTAGTTTTTTTTTTTTTTTTTGCTTTTTTCGAAAATTCTGGAAATTCTGGAAATTCGTTTTTTTCTTATTCTTTTTTTTTTTTGCTTTTTTCGGAAATTCGGGAAATACTAAAAATTCGTTTTTTTCGTTTTCGATTTTTTATTTTGTTAAATTTTTTCGGAAATTCGGAATTCCAAATTTTCGAATTCCGAATTTCCAAAAAAACGAATAAAACGAAAACAACAAATTTTTCGTATTTCCGAAAAAAGCAAAAAAAATTTAAAAAATAATTTCCGATTTTCGGAAATTCGGAAATTCTGAAAATTCGGAATTCGGAAATTCAACTTTCCAAGTTTCCCATTTTCGAATTTTGCAATTTCAAATTTTCGAATCTCGAATTTTCGAAATTTTGAATTTCGGAATTTCGAAAATCAGAATTTCCGAAATTCCGAAATTCCAAAATTCGGAAATTCGAAATCTCAGAAATTCCAAAATTTGAAAATTCATAAATTCCAAATTTTGGAAATCCGAAAATTCGAAAATTGAAAAATTCGGAAATTCTAAATTTTGGAAATCCGAAAATGCGTAAATTGAAAAATTCGGAAATTTAATCTCAGTATAAATACAGCTGTTCTGTGAAGCCCTCAGAGGTTTGTTAGAGAACCTTAGTGAACAAACAGCATCATGAAGGCCAAGGAACACACCAGACAGGTCAGGGATAAAGTTGTGGAGAAGTATAAAGCAGGGTTAGGTTATAAAAAAATCTCCCAAGCTTTGAACATCTCACAGAGCTCTGTTCAATCCATCACCCGAAAATGGAGAGTATGGCACAACTGCAAACCTACCAAGACATGGCCGTCCACCTAAACTGACCAGGCCGGGCAAGGAGAGCATTCATCAGAGAAGCAGCCAAGAGGCCCCATGGTAACTCTGGAGGAGCTGCAGAGATCCACAGCTCAGGTGGGAGAATCTGTCCACAGGACAACTATTAGTCGTGCTTCTCCACAAATCTGCCCTTTATGGAGGAGTGACAAGAAGAAAGACATTGGTGAAAGAAAGTCATAAGAAGTCCTGTTTGCAGTTTGCGAGAAGCCATGTGGGGGACACAGCAATCATGTGGGGGACACAGCAATCATGTGGGGGACACAGCAAACATGTGGAAGAAGGTGCTCTGGTCAGATGAAACCAAAATTTGACTTTTTGGCCTAAAAGTAAAACGCTATGTGTGGCGGAAAACTAACACTGCCCATCACCCTGAACACACCATCCCCACCGTGAAACATGGTGGTGGCAGCATCATGTGGTGGGGATGCTTTTCTTCAGCAGGGACAGGGAAGCTGGTCAGAGTTGATGGGAAGATGGATGGAGCCAAATACAGGGAAATCTTAGAAGAAAACCTGTTAGTCTACAAAAGACTTGAGACTGGGGAGGAGGTTCACCTTCCAGCAGGACAACGACCCGAAACATACAGCCAGAGCTACAATGGAATGGTTTAGACCAGGGGTCTCCAAACTGCGGACCAGGGGCCAGATGCGGCCCTTTGCTTACCTTTATCCGGCCCTTGGGCCACTTTTCCTTCCACTGATACAAGACACTATTAATCGCACTGACACCAACAATGTAGCACTATTTCTCCCATTGATGCCAATGATGGGGCACTATTCTTCAAACGGACACCAACAATGGGGCACTATTTCTCCTACCGGCACCAGCGATAGGGCACTATTAATCCCACTGACCCCAATGATGGGGCACTGTTCCTCCCACTGACACCAGCAATAGGGCATTGTCCCTCCCCCTAATACCAAAGATGTATTGTTTACTTCCACTGACACCAGGACATTTATTCCCAATGGCCACAGTCCAGCCCCCCATAAAATCCGGAGGCCCTTTGTTTAGAAAGTTTGGAGACTCCTGGTTTAGATCAAAGCATATTTATGTGTTAGAATGGCCCAATCACAGTCCAGACATAAATCTAATAGAGAATCTGTGGCAAGACATGAAAATTGCTGTTCACAGACGCTCTCCATCCAATCTGACAGAGCTTGAGATATTTTGCAAAGAAGAATGGGCAAAAATGTCCCTCTCTAGATGTGCAAAGCTGGTAGAGACATCCCCAAAAAGACTTGCAGCTGTAATTGCAGAGAAAGGCGGTTCTACAAAGTATTGACTCCGGGGGGCGCCATACAAATGTACCCCCCACACTTTTCACATATTTATTTCTAAAAAAAATTGAAAACTATTTATCATTTTCCTTCCACTTCACAATTATGTGCCACTTTGTGTTGGTCTATCACATAAAATCCCAATAAAATATATTTACGTTTTTGGTTGTAACATGAGAAAATGTGCAAAATTCCAAGGGGGGTATGAATACTTTTTCAAGGCACTGTATTTAGAAGTTATTGAAAAAGTGTGAGGTGATAGTTGGCAATATTCTCTTATGGGACAGTTAAAGTGGATTTGCACCCTGAATTTTTTTTCCCCCCAAAATTAAAAAAATAATTGAAAAAAAAATACATATTTTTTTACTCACCTTAAATAGCGGTTGCTATGCGGAAGTCCCTAATCTGCCTCTTCCTAGTCCTCGGTAGGTCTCCTTCCTCCGTCCTACTCGCGGTGTCTTCTAGGAAATGGGGCGCTCTGCCTTCTGGGAACTGTGTGTATCCCAGAGAGCAGCCGGCCCATTCAAAAAAACGCTGCGCGGCCCGCGCATGCACAGTAGGAAACGGGCAGTGAAGCCGCACGGCTTCACTGCCTGTTTCCCTTACTGAGGATGGTGTCGCCGGGAGCTGCCAGCGCCGAGGGATCAGCCTTGGGGGGTGGGGGGGGCTGACGTTGCGGGTGAGTAGGACAGGTAATGCCTCTTTCACACTGAGGCGCTTGAAACACTGCCAGTAAAACACTGAGCGATTTTGAAGTGCTTTTTAGGCTCTTTTGAAGCGCTTTCAGTTCATTTCAATGGAGAGGGGCGTTTTTTCAGCGCACTGCCCCAGTGTGAAAAGCATTCATTGATTTTAATGCAAATAAGTTTTTGTAAGCTTTTCAGTCGCTTTTTTTTCTAGCGTGAAAGCGCCTGAAAAGCGCCTCAGTGTGAAAGTGGTCTAAGTGTCCTTATTAAAAGTCAGCAGCTACAGTGTTTGTAGCTGCTGACTTTAAAAAAAAAAAAATCGCGGGTGGAGTCCCGCTTTAAGTAAGGCTACTTTCACACCGAGGCGCTGGATGCGCTGGCGGTATAGCGGCGCTATTTTTAGCGCCGCTATACCGTCGTTTTTCCCGCGATTTGCGGGCGCTAGACCCTTGAAAAGTAGGGTGGTATTAAATGGAAAAATTGAAAATTTACCCTATGTAGACCTTGGGCTCCAGGACAGCACCTACAACCCAATGCCAGGGAGATGTAAGGTGACAAGAATCCAGAAACATCACATATCCTGAAAGAACGTCCAAACCTTCAATGCTAGATCTAATGCCTCGTACACACATGAGAGCTTTTGGTCGGGAATCCCGGCCGTGTGTAAGCTCCATCGCAGTTTTTCCGACGGGAAAACTGCCGGACAAAAAAAGAGAGCAGGAGCTATTTTTAGCGCCGCTATACCGTTGTTTTTGCCGCGATTTGAGGGCGCTAGCGGGGTGATATTAACCCCCGCTAGCGGCCGAAAAAGGGTTAAAAACGCCCGCAATAACGCCTCTTTGCGGCGTTTTGCGGGCGTTTTGGAGGCGCTACCCCATTGATTTCAATGGGCAGGGGCGCTATAGGAGCGGTATTTTTACCACTCCTATTGCGCCTCAAAGATGCGGCTTGCAGGAGTTTTTTTACTCTCCTGCAAGCGCAACGCTCCAGTGTGAAAGCCCTCGGGCTTTCACACTGGATACAATTTAGCTGCTTTTTTGGGGCGCATTTTTAGCGCAATAGCGCCTACAAAGCGCCTCAGTGTGAAAGGGGCCTAAATGTTGTGTATTGAAGTATCTATTCTATCTATACCTTTTACTGGCTGCTTTTGAATTGCTTATTATTATAGATTTCTGTGGTAAGTAACATTTCATAAAAGGGGGAAGTAGGGGCTGAAAACTGGCTTCTCGTAGCCGTATGTCTGCTGGGATCTGAGGACCTGTCAGCTATAAAATGTGTTGTTAAGCACCCATGAGCACAATGCTGATTCATCATTTTTGTACCGCCAGATAACGCCGCAATATAGGATTTCATAAGGGACCCTCAGAAAGATGAAAAATTGCACTGGAGTGTAACGGGAGACCTGCAGAGTCAAAGGACCTGACCCCTGAAAATTTACTCTAACAACACGACTGGCAGGGCGAGCCCAACACCCGCACACTGGGAGCACCCCAGTCACAGCCAATGATCTGGAATAATGTACACTGCACAGGCCTAGGACTGGGCCATAAATTACTCAGAATGGCAAAATATAATATAACCTCAGTCCAAAAAATATTTTTAAGTAAATCTTATTAAACCAGTGTGAAATAGCTGAATGTTATTAAAAAAAACTGATCCCTTGAAAATCAGGCCAGGATTTTTTTTTTATAGCTATAATAGATATATAGCTAGAAATATTATTATTATTTAGTATTATACAGGTTTTATATAGCGCCAACAGTTTACGCAGCGCTTATATAAAATATATGGTTTTATTTGAAATGTTATTATTATTATTATTAATAATAATAATAATAATAATAATTCATTATATTAACTTAAAATAATGATTGGCTTTTATTTTCTAGCTTCTACAAAACAGTGAATGTGAAAGAAAAAAAATTCTGCGCCAAAAAACTAAATAAAAATGAAATATTTAAGAATAATTTTAACACCGTAGTGCTAAGCTTCTCCCCTGATGATGAAGTGTATACCTTCTATCTAAGTATTGTGCAGGTGGTAGGGGGCGCTGTAGGTTAAATGTGTACTAATTAAGGAATATTATTATTAGTAGTGATTCTTAATTAATATATCAATATTGACAATAAAAACATATACTGTATATACTCGAGTATAAGCCGAGTTTTTCAGCACATTTTTTTGTGCTGAAAATGCCCCCCTCGGCTTATACTCGAGTCACCTATTTTGCGCCTGATCTCCCGGAATTTGTGGACCCGGTACCGGCCGGCCGTAGGTCCTCTGGACCCCAAACTTGGCACACTTGTAGCCCCACTCTTCTTCTATAAGTGTGCAAAGTTTGTTGTCCGGAAAACCTACAGCTGGGGAGCACTGATTTTTCAAAGCCGGGCACTCCTTCCATAGTCTCCCATGTTAAACGGTAATTTCTCCGATCAGTTTGGGGACCTGGTACAGGCCAGTTGTAGGTTTTCTGGACCCGAAACTTGGCACACATGTAGACCCATTTCTCCTCTACAAGTGTGCAAAGTTTGTTGTCTAGGGGACCTACAAACAGGGAGCACCGATTCTGTAACTACTGTAAGCGGAAAAGAGGGTCAACAATGCCCATTTGCACGCCTCACTGTGCCCATTGCAACATTACTGTGCCCAACCTCACTGTGCCCATTGCCACCTCACTGTGCCCAACCTCACTGTGCCCAACCTCACTGTGCCCATTGCAACCTCACTCTACCCATTGCCACCTCACTGTGCCCGAGTCAGTGTACCTGAAATACTTGACAGGCTACGGGCGTCCATTCATTGTTTAGGAGATTGGCAAGCCTTGCTCAGGGTCGGTGAGCTCTATAAAGCCATCTTCTTCATCACCAATGTTGTGGCTTTGTGAGACTGAGAGCCGAGAGGGGAGAGGGGCAGGTGCTGTAGCCGTGGTGCCATCTTGGATTTGTCCGGAGGCTGGCTGGGTCAAATAGGCCAATTTTTTCTGGGGGTGTCTGTCCCCCTTTCGTTTGGCAGACATCATGCCACGCTGCAGGGGGGTGAAGAAGGGCCCCTGGATGCCATTCCGGTCCAAAAATGAGGTCCCGTTGCGCTGGTATGTGTCGCTGAATCCCGGGCTGCCACAGAGCTCACAGGAGAATGTCCATGCTGCTCGGATGTTTAAATGTCGCGGTCTCCTCCTGGTTCCGTGATAGGCGTCTCCCAGCAGCCTATCACGGGCTTCTCCTCATCCTCGGACTCAGTTTCCCAGCAGACACTGGGAAACTGAGTCCGAGGATGAGAGGACATCCGTGATAGGCTGCTGGGAGACGCCTATCACAGAACGGGACCAGGAGGAGACCGCGACATTTAAACAATGGACGCCCGGAGCCTGACAAGATTTTCATGTACACTGACTCGAGTATAAGCCGAGGGGTGTATTTTCAGCCCTAAAAAAAGGGCTGAAAAATTTGACTTATACTCGAGTATATACGGTATGTTCTCCTAAAAAGACATTCATCCCTTGTTGGCTTTTAGTGCAAATTTCTACCAAAAGTTTCTTAAGATCAGGCTAAACAAATATATTAAATCATTTCCACATTCCAGTAAATTCGTTTTTTTTTAATCAATAGACATGATTATTATTATTACTCTTTGTTAGTAGTAGTACAGCCGTGGCCAAAAGTTTTGAGAATGACACAAATATTACATTTTCACAAAGTCTGCTGCCTCAAGCCTCGTACACACGACTGTTTTTCTCGGCAAGAAAACTGCTGGGAGAGCTTTTTGCCGTGAAAACCAGTCGTGTGTGTGTAACGGCACCCCCAAATACGAAAGGGGGTAACGCCGTTTAGATATCTTCCCTCTCCTGGACACAAATTCACTGTCGATCCTCCACAGTCAGACGACCCCTTCCCATAGGAATTACTCCTGGAAGAACGAGACGCACTCTGTATCTTCTTAGGAGCGAATGAATTTATTGAGAAAAACATTGTAACTTTTATACACATCCAATACTGCATTAACCTAAAATGAACAATGGTCCAGCTCCACCCACAACATAACAAGACTCAATACACATTATTTTGACGTCTGCTAGGAGACAACAGGTTCTAATCCCCTTTATGTTTGAATGACTATGCATGACCTTTATATTCACCAGACTGTCTGATACTTTACAATACACACAAGTACAGACTTAATTAACACAATGAAAGATCCTTAGACGCCATCCTAGATTTATTTACATCACACAGGCAGGTAACACATCTCCCAATTAACCTGTTGAGTTCATGGTAAGTAAATAGTCCTTTACAGATATCCTTGGGAATATGGTGGATAAATAGTACAGACCCATTTTAGGTAGTCCAAGATATATTTCTTAATGTCCATGGTTTCCTGGCTCACCCTGTGTCCAACGTGACCCTCCTGTCACAGTGTGTATGGTCTCTCGGCAGGAAAACTGCCGGGAATCTCGATGAGAAAAATAGAGAACCTGCTCTCTATTTTCTCGTCCGGATTCTCGGCAGAGTGTTTCCTGCCAGGAAAACCGGTCATCTGTATGCTTACCTGGTCCAAGGGAAACCCACGCATGCTCGAAAAGACTTTGACGCATGCGCGGTAGCATACAAGGTTAGTGTGGGGTGTAGCAAGATGGCGGCAACGGCATCGATTATGACGAGCGCCGGCTCGTCCTAGTTGATGACGTCACCGCGTTCTTGCCATTCAAAAGAACGGCGGTTCTTTTGAATGGTTGCGTGTGTACACAGGGCTTGGCAAGACCAGCTTGCCAGGAATCCCGTCGAGAAAACTGACGTTTTTTTTTCCCACGGGATTCCCGCCCGCGTGTGTACAGGGCTATAGTGTTTTTAGATCTTTTTGTCAGCTGTTACTATGATATACTAAAGTATAATTACAAGCATTCCATAAGTATCAAATTTTTTATTTTTTTTGACACAAATATTAATTCTCACAAAGTCTGCTACCTCAGTTTTTAGGATGGCAATTTGCATATAATCCAGAACGTTATGAAGAGCGATCAGATGAATTGCAATTAATTGCAAAGTTCCTCTTTGCCATGAAAATGAACTTCATCCCATAAAAAAACATTTCCACTACATTTGTGAAGAAGGCTTCAGGGCGCCCAAGAAAGTCCAGAAAGCGCCGGGACCGTCTCCTACAGTTGATTCAGCTGCAGGATCGGGGGCACCATCAGGGCAGAGCTTGCTCAGGAATGGCGGCAGGTAGGTGTGAGGACATCGGCACACGCAGTGAGGAGAAGACATTTGGGGGATGATCTGGTGTCAAGATGGGAACTTCATCCCATAAAAAAACATTCCCATAAAAAAACATGACCGATGGCCGCCCATTCTTGCATAATCAATGCTTGGAGTTTGTCAGAATTTGTGAGGATTTTTTTGTTCACCCGCCTCTTGAGGATTGACCACAAGTTCTCAATGGGATTAAGGTCTGGGGAGTTTCCTGGCCATGGACCTAAAATTTGGATGTTTTGTTCCCCCAAGCCACTTATGCCTCGTACACACAACCGTTTTTTCCGATGGGAAAACTGCTATGAGAGCTTTTGGTTGGGAATCCTGGCCGTGTGTACTAGGCATGAGTTATGACTTTGGCCTTATGGCAAGGTGCTCCATCATGCTGTTCCTCACCAAACTGTTCTTGGATGGTTGGGAGAAGTTGCTCTCGGAGGATGTTTTTGGACCATTCTTTATTCATGGTTGTGTTCTTAGGCAGAATTGTGAGTGAGCCCCCCACTCCCTTGGCTGAGAAGCGACCCCACACATGAATGGTCTCAGGATGCTTTACTGTTGGCATGACCATAGGCGTGCGCACAGGGTGTGCCAGGTGTGCCCAGGCACACCCTAATCACCCTGTGCAGCACAGATTCCCCCTACTGACCTGGTTCCCCCCTCCTTCCCCCCGCAGCGCTTCCGGCTTCCCTACTCTCCTCTCCCTCCAGATATTGGGGATGTTTTAGGATGGGTGGGGAAAGGGGCCAGTAAATATGTAACTTACCGGCCCCTTCCCTTTCATCGTGAGTGATCGATACTATGTGTTTGATCTTTGGGGTGCACACCCTAATGCAATAGGCTGTGCACACCTATGGGCATGACGCAGGACTGATGATAGCGCTCACCTTTTCTTCTCCGGACAAGGTTTTTTCCAGATGCCCCAAACAATGGGAAAGGGAATTCAACAGAAAAAAAAATACTTTCCCCCAGTCCACAGCAGTCCAATCCCTGGACCTTTTTCAGAATATCAGTCTGTCCCTGATGTTTTTCCTGGAGAGAAGTGGCTTCTTTGCTGCCCATCTTGACACCAGATCATCCCCCAAATGTCTTCTCCTCACTGCGTGTGCCGATGTCCTCACACCTACCTGCCGCCATTCCTGAGCAAGCTCTGCCCTGATGGCGCCCCCGATCCTGCAGCTGAATCAACTGTAGGAGACGGTCCCGGCGCTTTCTGGACTTTCTTGGGCGCCCTGAAGCCTTCTTCACAAATGTAGTGGAAATGTTTTTTTATGGGATGAAGTTCATTTTCATGGCAAAGAGGAACTTTGCAATTATTTGCAATTCATCTGATCGCTCTTCATAACGTTCTGGATTATATGCAAATTGCCATCCTAAAAACTGAGGTAGCAGACTTTGTGAGAATTAATATTTGTGTCATTCTCAAAACTTTTGGCCACGGCTGTAGTTGTATTAAGTTACTGTATATAATATTACTATTATCAGCAATAGGAGAGGTAGTAGAAGTAGTAATATTTATTTATCAGGCATATTGTTATCATGATGATGATAATGTTGTTGCTGCTGCTGATGATGATTATTATTATTATTATTATTATTATCATTGTTATCAGCAATAGGAGAGGTAGTAGAAGTCGTAATATTTTTTTATTGACGGCGCTATATAAGTACCTATAATAAATGAATAAATCAGACCCGGTTCACACAGGGGCGACTTGTCAGGCGACTCAGCCGTCTGACAAGTCGCGCTCCGCTCTATTCAATAGAACTGTTCTAATAGTCGCTCCGACTTAGAAAAAGGTTCTTGTACGACTTTGGGGGCGATTCGGGCCGACTTGCATTGACTTCAATACAGAAGTAATTTTGCAAATCGCCTCTCAAGTCGTCTTGAGATCGCCTTGCCAAGTTGCCCCCAAAGTCGTGCCGCCCCTGTGTGAACCGGCTCTATGGGGTATTGTTATGACAATGATGATGATGTTGATGATTACTACTACTACTACTACTAGTAGCAGCAGTATTACGTAATTGTTGCATTTATTTATTGGATATATTACTATTATTAACAGAAACAGAAGTAGTAGAAGTAGTAATATTTATTTATTTATTAGGGTTGTTGGTATGATGATGATGATGATGATGATGATGATGATGATGATTACTACAACTACTACTGCTACTTCTATTTTTTTTAGTAATAGCATAGGCGTGCACACAGGGTGTGTCAGATGTGGCTGGGCACACCCTAATCACCCCGTGCGCATTAACGTTATCGTTTTGTGTGCCAACGGGAAGATGGGAAAGATCTCTCTCTTACCAGCTGTGCCATAAGACAAGGGCTTACGCATTACTCTAAAGCCCTGTACACACGATCGGATATCCTATGGATTTTCGTCCGATGGATTTGTCCATCGGATATCCGATGAAACTGTTTTCCATCAGTCTTGGCCACACACCATCAGTCAAAAAACCGGCCATTCCAAACGCGGTGACGTAAAACACTCCGATGAGCCGAGAAAAATGAGGTTCAATGCTTCTGAGCATGCGTCGACTTGATTCTGAGCATGCGTGGGTTTTTTATCCGATGGACTTGCCCATAGACGATCAGAGTTTTCGATCGTTTTTTTATCCATCGGAAAAATTTAAAACATGTTCTATTTTTAAAAACCGATGGAAAAAGGACCGATGGGTCCCATACACGATCGATTTGTCTGATGAAAATAATCCATCGGACGAAAATCCATAGGATATCCGATCGTGTGTACAGGGCTTTATACTGTGCCGACAGAAAGATCAATGTGCTGGGGCCATATATATATATATATATATATATATATATATATATATATATATATATACACACACGTTTATGTTTAAGCTTTAGGGGGCACACCCTAATGCAATAGGCTGTGCACACCTAGGAGTAGTAGCATTAGTTTGATGGAATGATTATTGATATGTTTAATTACTGGAAATATTATTTTTATTATTATTGTAGAAGTAGCATTTTAAATGGTTCTAACTGTAGAAGTTTTTTTTACCTTAAAGTGGATGTAAAGCCACTCTCATCCTTTCTAAACCACTGCCATAGTGCTGATCTATAAGGATATAGATGCCTCCTGCATGTATCCTTACCTGTCAAATGTCTCCCCTCTGTCTGTTATAAGAACTGAAAAACTGCAGATTCTGTGGGAGGGTCTGTTGTCTGGAGCTCAGTGGGTGGAGTCGTGATGTCAGTAGACTCCCCGCCCACCTCTACACTCCCCTTGTCAACATGCATTTTCTCCTGTGTATTCCTTCTGCTATGATCACTAACATCCAGTCAAAATCCAGAAAAGTAACCACATGACTTCAGAAAAGGAGTGGGGGTGGGAATTAAAAAAATAATGCCTGTCTAAAGCTAGTGCACAAGATATGTAAATAACCTGTCACTCAAAGCAAGGGGGGCGGAACGGACAAAGGTTTTTCTCTGTTTGTCCGTTTTATCTCACTGAACAATTAAAGAGGATTGCTCAGAGCTGGATTAACTCTTTGTGGCAAGATCTGGCACAAATGATAGGAAATCTTATACTTAATAAATAAATGTGGGTTTACATCCACTTTAATGCATTTGATGCATAAAGGTAAAAAACCTTCTCTGTGCAGCTCCCCATCCCCCTACATTCTTACCTGAGCCCAATCTCGATCCAGCACTGTTCTCAAGGACAGCAGCTCTCTCTCTTCTCATTGGAGATCAAGGCAGCAGTGGTAGCCATTGGCTCCTGCTGCTGCCAATCACAGCCAGTGCGGAGAGAGTGGGGGGCGGGGGTCAAGCCATGCTTTGTGTGTTTGTCAATGGACACACATAGCACAGCTCAGGAGTGATGCTGCACGAGTGTCCCCATAGCAAGCAGCTTGCTATGGGGGCACTCAGAGAAGGGGAGGAGCCAGGAGTGCCAGTGGGGGACCCGAGGAGAGGAGGATCGGGGCTTCTCTGTGCAAAACCACTGCACTAAGTATAACATGTTTATTATTTAAAAAAAGAACTCATTTAGAATCACTGTAATATTATCAAACTGCTGTGGTAGAGTTAGAAGAAGTAATATTTTTCCAGAGCATTGTAATGGTGATGATGAAGATGATGATGACAATTGCTATTATCAGTGCTGGGACAAGGTCATCCAGCGGCCAGGGCAGAAATGCCAAACTGCGCCCCCCCTTTCCCTTAGGGTTAGGGTCAGGGTGCCCACCATCCCTGCAATAAACCATTGCGCCAGGGGCAGCCGCCCTTCCTGCCCACCCCTTGTCCCGGCCCTGGTTATTATTATCATCCACTGCTACAGTGTGGGCCGGCACGCCCACCTGGCTGTTCTGTCACTGGCTCCAGCACATGCCGAGCACCGGTTCCCGGCCAGTGAGCGAGTGACAGGAGAGAGCTTTGTGTATGTAAACAACACAGAGCTCTCTACTTACAGCGGTGATGTGCTGGTTTTTGTTTACCTGCAAAACAGGGAATAAAAACTGTCACACCCCTTACCGCGTTTCCCCGAAAATAAGCCCCGGTCTTAATATTAATTTTGGCAACAAAAGACAAAGTAGGGCTTATTTTCGGGGTAGGTCTTACCATGTAATGTGCTGTCTTCTCTCCCCCTGCCTGACAGGAATCCCCAATGTGAACTGAGTTAAAATGCTAATAAAATCCTATAATCCACTTTATTACAGTAGTAAATAATGTACAATGTGTGTGTTTCTGTAATATAATTGTGCCAAATACCTTCGTTATAGCGCCACGCTGCGCTTCTGTGACCTGCTGGAGCTCTCTTCCCCGCATTTATATTACAGAAACACACACATTGTACATTTATATACCACTGTAATAGAGTGGGTTATAGGATTTTACAAACATTTTAAACTAGGGCTTATTTTCGGGGTAGGGCTTTTTTCTGTCTTTTTAATTTTTTTATAACAGAAAATAAAAAAACCGCAGCAGTGATCAAATACCACCAAAAAAAAGCTGTGGGTAAAAAAAAAAAATGATAACAATTTTCATCTGTGTACAGCGTTGCATGACCGCGGAATTGTCATTCAAAGAGTGACAGCGCTGAAAGCTGAAAAATGGCCTGGGCAGGAAGGGGGTGAAAATGGGCGGTGACAAAAAAAAAAAAAGAAACCTGGAAGCCGATTGGTTCCTATGCAGGGTTGCACCAGATTTTGTACCCTCCAGTTTTAGTAAATCAACCCCTTGAGGTAGAAATGAGGGAAAATCAGAAAACTCTATTTATATTATTTTTTGATCGTTTTGGGAATTGGGTGGAATTCGCTCACAACAGCAGTAAAGCCGATCGGTGATATTTCTCTTTCGATGTCTCATTATGTCTTTACTCGTTATGGTAATTACCATTATGAACCCCTTCACAAATCTCTCTCAGTTCCCCCCCCCCCCCCCCCAATGATAATATACAGTTCCTGCAAATTATTTTCTAAGCGATATGCCACACGACCCGGCCGAGAGTGACTTATCGAAGGGCCCGGGGGGGGGGGGGGGGGGGCGGGACAAATATTCATACCGAGAAGAAAAACAAACAAACGTCAGCCAGCGAATGACATCTGCTGCATAAATGGCTTCATTATAAGGCGGCTTTAATGTATATTTTGTACTTTATCCAACGGGCTGTTTCTTGTCACGGGGGTTTCAGCGCCCTCCGGAGCTACCTTGGTCGCTGGTTACCGTAGAAACCGCTTCCTTCCTGCAGCTTGACCCGCGGGGGGCTCCGTCTGCTAATGCCCAGGAGGGGCCTTCTTTACTCAGGAAGGCGCAGACAGTTTAATGGCCGGCTTTGCCCCCCCCAACCCCCCTCTATGGTGTTCCGCAGTCCTCTGAAGGAACCTTAATGCACACAAGGAATGTGTTTCTTTCCATTTCACCTTCTCTTACGGTTATTTGTATTATTTTTATGGCAGGAGCATTATATACAGAAAGCAGGTTGTTCTTCTTTTTTTTTTTTGTAGACAAAATGGCGGCACACATGCATGGCCCACCATCTGGATTAGGAACTAGGTAAGCTTCTAATTCTATCATTAACCCCTCCATGCTGACAATACACATACACTATATTACCAAAAGTATTGGGACGCAAATGAATGGCATCTCAGTCTAAAGCCTTGTACACACGGGCGGGAATCCTGTTGGGGGAAAAAAAACGTTGGTTTTCTCGATGGGATTCCTGGCAAGCTTGTCTTGCCAAGCCCTGTGTACAGACGGCCACTCAAAAAAAAACGCAGTTCTTTTGAATGGCAAGAACGCGGCGACGTCATCGACTACGACGAGCCGGCGCTTGTCACATTTGATGCCGTCGCCGCCATCTTGTTACACCCCACACTAAGCTTGTATACTACCGCGCATGCGTCAAAGTCTTTTCGAGCATGCGCGGGTTTACCTGGGACATGTAAGCTTACAGACGACCGGTTTTCTCAGCAGGAAACACTCCAGTGGCGGCTGGTGCTCAAAATTTTTGGGGGGGCGCAAACAAACTGAAGAAAAAAAAAAACATCAATTGCCGCCACTGTGTCCATTAAACGCAGCCACTGTGCCCAAACGCTACCAGTTTGCCCCCTCCCCCCAATGCAGCCAGGTTCCCCCCAAATACAGCCAGTTTGTCCCCAAATACAGCCAGTTACCCCCCCCCCCCCCAGCCCTGCACTTACCTTCCTCGGGTCAGCGCCGTCCTTCTTCCGTCCTCGATGTCTTCTCCCGCCCTCGATGTCGCTTCAGCCAATCAGGTTACCGGTAACCAGACCCGGTCAACCTGATTTGCTGAGACGCCTGTCAGTGTTAACCAAGGAACACACCCCCCCGTGCATCTCCAGATTAACTATTTGGAAGCTGATTACAGCCCTCAGGCTGTAATCGGGAAGCCTACCAGAGTCGCTGGCTCTGATAGTAGGGTGACCAGACATCCCCGGTTTCAGGGGACAGTCCCCGGATTGAGGACACTGTCCCCGGACCAAGTCTGTCCCCGGTTTTGTCCCCAGATTGCATTTTATCAGGGGCTGGGGCAATTTCAAAGACAGTCAGTGAAGAAGAATAAAAATAAATAAAAAATCTGAATTACACCCCCCGCTCCTATTAGCTTAGCCCCTTTCTGATGATCATATGCTGGTCAGAGCGGAGGGAATATTTTTTCAGTTTCGGGTGCCCATTCAGCTCCGCTCGCATGTTCTTCCGTCTTGGCTCAAGTCCCGGCCAGCCGCCTGCCTGCTTATCTCCTTGCCTTCCCTGGTGGATTGATCTTCCTCCGCTCCCCACCCAGTAGTAACCGGGGGCTCGGAGAGTAAGACTTGACAGGCTGTGAGGTGGGCGGCGACGGGCAGAGAGTCGCTGATTGTCGCCATTACTAGTAAAAAAAAAAAATGTCCCCGGATTTTATTTAAAAAATCTGGTCACCTTATCTGATAGGCACTTCCCAAAACCAACCAGCCGCTTTTATTCAGATGGCCGGCGCTCAACAAGGGGCCAGCCATCTGAATAGTGGGCGGCAGCGGCGACAACACATAGGTTCATGCAATGCATGAACCTATGTATTGTTGACGTGAGTGACGGGCGCAGGAGAGAGAGGGGGCGGCGCTCCTAAGCCCACTATGGACGCACCGCCACTGAAACACTCTGCTGAGAATCACGATGAGAAAAATAGAGAGCAGGTTCTCTATTTTTCTTGTCAAGATTCTCGGCAGTTTTCCCGACGAGAAACCATACACACCAACGGTTTTCTCGTCAAAAAGCTCTCCCAACAGTTTTCTTGCCGAGAAAACCGATTGTGTGTACGAGGCTTTAGTCTGTAGGGTTCATTAATGAATTGGCCCACCCTATAACAGCTATAACAGCTTCAACTCTCCTGGGAAGGCTGTTCACAAGGTTTAGGAGTGTGTCTATGGGAATGTTTCACCATTCTTCCAGAAGAGCATTTGTGAGGTCAGGCATTGATGTTGGATGAGAAGGCCTGGCTCGAAGTCTCCACTCTAATTCATCCCAAAGGTGTTCTATTGGGGTGGAGGTCAGGACTTGTGCACTGGTCCAAATCATTTGGTGGGGGGGGGGGGGTTATGGTGTGGGGTTGTTTTTCAGGGGTTGGGCTTGGCCCCTTAGTTCCAGTCAAGGGAACTCTTAAGCGGTCAGCATACCAAGACATTTTGGACAATTTCATGCTCCCAACTTTGTGGGAACAGTTTGGGGACGGCCCCTTCCTGTTCCAACATGACTGCGCACCAGTGCACAAAGCAAGGTCCATAAAGACTGAGTTTGGGGTGGAGGAACTTGACTGGCCTGCACAGAGTCCTGACCTCAACCCGATAGAACACCTTTGGGATGAATTAGAGCAGAAAATGCAAGCCAGGCCTTCTCGTCCAACATCAGCCTTACCTCACAAATGCCCTTCTGGAAGAATGGTCAAACATTCCCATAGACACACTCCTAAACCTTGTGGATGGCCTTCCCAGAAGAGTTGAAGCTGTTATAGTGTGGGCCAACTCAATATTGAACCCTACGGAATAAGACTGGGATGCCATTAAAGTTGATGTGTGTGTAAAGGCAGGCGTCCCAATACTTTTGGTAATACAGTGTATATGTGGCCTCACTGGACTGGGCTTTTTCCATGGAACCACATATATGCGTATTTGTCTTTGTGCTGGGAGCTTGACACACAGTGCCCACCCACACAAAGAGCGGGGTCTCAGCAGGACTAACGATCCGGGCTCAGAACTCCCAGTTCCGGGTCACCTGATTGCTGTGGTAGCCTTTGATTGGCTATCCCTTTGATCAGTCACTGTGAAGCCAGCCCTCGTGTTTCTCTCTCTGTGATTGGAGAGGGAAGATACAGAACATTGTTTCTTTCTCTCTCCTTGCAGAGAGAGAGAGAGAAACAAACAACTGTTTGAAATGTAAAAAAAAAAGAAAAAAAGAAAGATAAAATACCTAGTTTAAGGTTTGATCTAGCTCAGTGCCGGGGTTAATGTCTGGGCAAGTAAGGGTCAAAGGTCAGGGTCAATATATTTTGGACAGGATTTTTTTTTTATTTTTTTTTTAATTAGTATCAGTGTGTTTTACAGTAGGTAGGATAAAAAAAGCAAAGTGTGCACTATTGTTTCTGGTCTGTACTACGGGTACGAACAACAACTAACATACACATATGGGGATCGTTGGGAGCAGGAGAATTTATTTTGGGTACAACTAAATTTAAAGCGGAGGTCCACCCTTAAATTTTTTTTTTACATTAACCACTTAAGCCCCGGACCATTTTGGCTGGTTAAAGAACAGGCCCCTGAGTCGCTTTAACTGACAATTGCGCGACCATGCGACGTGGCTCCCAAACAAAATTGACGTCCTTTTTTTCCCACAAATAGAGATTTCTTTTGGTGGTATTTGATCACCTCTGCGGTTTTTATTTTTTGCGCTATAAACAAAAATAAAGGCGACAATTTTGAAAAGAATGCAATATTTTTTACTTTTTGCTATAATAAATATCCCCAAAAATATTTAAAAAAAAAATTTTTTTCCTCAGTTTAGGCCGATACGTATTCTTCTACATATTTTTGTTAAAAAAAAAAATCGCATTAGGCGTTTATTGATTGGTTTGCGCAAAAGTTATAGCGTTTACAAAATAGGGGATAGTTTTATGGCATTTTTTGTTATTTTTTATTTTTTTACTAGTAATGGTGGCGATCAGTTAATTTTTTTGTGACTGCGACATTATGGCGGACACATCGGACACTTTTGACACATTTTTGGGACCATTGTCATTTATACAGCGATCAGTGCTATAAAAATGCACTTCTTACTGTGAAAATGACACTGGCAGTGAAGGGGTTAACACTAGGTGGCGCTGTAGGGGTTAAGTGTTCCCTGCATTGTGTTTCTAACTGAGGGGGGGTTGGGCTCTGTGTCACATGACACCGATCTCCACTCCGAGTACACGGAGCCGAGCGGGGAGATGCTGGTTTACACCAGCTTCTCCCTGCTCTATGCCTCCGTGAGACGATCGCGGGGATTCCCGCGGTCAGACTCATAGGGAAGGCAGCAGGGTCGCGAGCGAGCCGCCGGCGGCGCGCACGGGACCCCCACGTCAGGCAGTTAAAGGGGACGTACAGGTACGTTGATGTGCCTGTCCGTGCCATTCTGCCGATGTATATCTATTGGAGGCGGTCGGCAAGTGGTTAACAGTCTACTTAAAATATATTAAAAAACATTTGAAAAAAAAAAGGTAGATAGAATGGCGGCGTCCCTGGACAGGTAAGTGTCCTTATTAAAAGTCAGCAGCTACAGTGTTTGTAGCTGCTGAATTAAAAAAAAAATTTTCAGCTGGAACACTGCTTCAAGAATTTTTTTACATTTTTTGTTTTTTTAACCAGTTTTCCTTTGATAATAATAATAATAATAAAAAAAATCAAGAGATATTCATTACAATTTACCACCAAATGAAAGCCCAATTCATCTAAAAATGACAGCATGTAGCAATTAACATTCAGGGATCCCTGCTTTTTCTCAAGCTAACTGCAACAAAGTAGCAAAACATCTATAAACTGATCAACAGAAATGACATTTACATAATACAAAGTATCTACTATTTGTTAGACATGTGCGCCGTCAATAAATTTGTTCCGTTTCGTTTCGTATTAGACGAAAATTCGTATTTCGAAATTCGTATCCGAAATTCAATTTGGCTTAGTTTCGTACGAAATACAAATTTTCGTTACATTCGTTAACTTTTCGTAACAATTGCGAACATTCGTTATGATGAATTTAAAAAGCAAAAAATACCTTTCTCAATATGGCAGTCATCGACTCATTAGGCTCCTTATGAGGGGCTCCCACCATCCCTGTGCTGTGCTCATTATGAGGGGCTCCCCCATCCCTGTGCTGTGCTCATTATGAGGGGCTCCCCCCATCCCTGTGCTGTGCTGACTTCCTCCTGGGGCTGTACCCCTGCTGTGCTCATTATGAGGGGCTCCCCCATCCCTGTGCTGTGCTCATTATGAGGGGCTCCCACCATCCCTGTGCTGTGCTCATTATGAGGGGCTCCCATCATCCCTGTGCTGTGCTACAGCCGCGGTTTGTGGGCGGCATTACCGCGGTGTCCCATTGATTTCAATGGGAAGGAGCGGTAAAGGAGCGGTATACACACTGCTCCTTAACCGCTCCAAAGATGCAACTTGCAGGAGATTTTTTCTCCTCCTGCCAGCGCATCGCCTTAGTGTGAAAGCCCTCAGGGCTTTCACAATGAGCATACTGGGGCAGGATTATTTCAGGCGTTATTTATGCGCTATGTTTAGCGCAAAACGCCTGGAAAAACTCCTCAGTGTGAAAGGGGCCTAAATCTAACGACAGCGACAATTCTGCAACTGAGCAAATTTCTGTGTTTTTGATTTTATTACATTAGTGAATCATTTTTATTATTTTTATATTATTATGTGGTATAATTATTTATAGTTATTTATTGTAATATTATTTATGATTTTGTGTTTCAAACTTTATCATACCCGGGATGTCTACTAGACTCTGGTTTGGACAGATTTAAAGGGGTGTTCCAGGCAACCCCGGGCAAAAAAATAATAATTAAAAGCCAGCAGCTACACATACTGCAGCTGCTGGCTTTTAATAAATGGACACTTACCTGTCCTGGTGTCCCTCGATGTCGGCACCGCAGCTGATGTTTCACATCAGGTGTCGGTGCTTCCGTCGCCATTGCGGGTAAGGGAACCCGGCAGTGAAGACTTTCGGCTTCACGCCGGGAACCCTACTGCGCATGTGCGAGGCCCCGCTCCTCTCTCCTATTAGCCCAGCAGCTAGGGGAGGAGGAGGAGGGAGCCTCGCGCGACTTCACCGCCGCGGCCGGAATCCAGTACGAATCCGATGAGCGTAAGTTCCACTTTAGGGTGGAGCTCCGCTTTAAGAGAGTTATTCCTAAGAATTGCAGGCCTACAATATAAAACGCCAAATTTCCATGCAAAATAATTGTACTGCTTTCAGCACCTAAAATCAGACAGAATCATACCGCCAGGGAGGTTAAGCTGTATAACTATCTTGTGTCTTGTTGCTGTGCTCATGTGCCATGGTGTATGATGATGACCTGTGCAATTAAATTGTCTTCCACAAACTCACCTTAGTAGCAGAGTTTGACTGTTCCTCACCCACTTTTAAGCCTCCTACATAGTTGTCTCTGTTTCACTTAATGACTGCCTTTCAACCTACGTATGAAATTGATGATCATTAGCACCTGCTCAGGGTAATTGGTTAATCATACACCTTACTCTAATCCTACAAAATCCCTGACTTTGTCCAAGTGTAAGAATTGATGCTGGATTGAAGCCAAAGGGCGGTCACACCAAATATTGATTGGGTTTAGATTTTTCTTCTGTTCGATCACTTTGCATTTTGGAAATTGATATAAAAATAAACAATTAAAATATATTTTTGTGAAAGCGTTCCCACTTTACAGCATTTCTTCACACCTGCCTAAAACTTTTACACAGTAGTTACATAGTTAGTCAGGTTGAAAAAAGACACAATGTCCATCCAGTTCAACCATAAAAAATAAATAAATAAAAAATAATATCATACAATCCAATATACACAATCCTTCACCCACAGTTGATCCAGAGGAAGGCGAAAAACCCCAGCAGACCATGATCCAATTTGCTACAGCAGGGGAAAAAAATCCTTCCCGATTCCCCGAGAGGCAATCGGATTTTCCCCGGATCAATTTTACCTATAAATGTCAGTACCCAGTTATATTCTGTACATTTAGGAAAGAATCCAGACCTTTCTTAAAGCAATCTACTGAGCTGGCCAGAACCACCTCTGCAGGGAGTCTATTCTATTTTACAGCTCTTACTGTGAAGAAACCTTTCCGTATTTGGAGGTGAAATCTCTTTTCCTCTAGACGTAAAGAGTGCCCCCTTGTCCTCTCTGATGACCTTAAAGTGAATAACTCAACACCAAGTTCAATATATGGACCCCTTACATATTTGTACATGGTGATCATATCCCCCCTTAGGCTGGGTTCACACATATGCAAATTGGATGCAGGTTTTCCAATTCGCATAGCAGTAGAATGTGACCGGCTATTTATGGAGCCGGTTCACATATCTCCTGGGCGGCTGCGGAGCGGCTTGCACAGACTGTGCATCCTTGGCTCAGTTTCAGGGCCAAATTCAGGCAAAGATTCTGCCCTGATTCGTCCCTGAAATGGAGAGAACACGGACACACAACGTTCCATGCCTGTTTCCAGTGTGAACTGAGCCTTAATCTCCTCTTCTCAAAAGAGCTCAGATCCTCTAATCTTAGCTGAGCTCCTCCATGCCTCTTATCAGTTTGGTTGCCCTTCTCTGCACTTTCTCCAGTTCCCCGATATCCTTTTTGAGAACTGGGGCCCAAAACTGAACTGCATATTCCAGATGAGGTTTTTACTAATGATTTGTACAGGGGGGCAAAATGATATCTCTCTCTCTGGAGTCCATACCTCTCCTAATACAAGAAAGGACTTTGCTCACTTTGGAAACCACAGCTTGGCATTGCATGTTATTATTGAGCTTATAATCTTTCCCCGAAAATAAGCCCGGGTCTTATATTAATTTTGGCAACAAAAGACACAGTAGGGCTTATTTTGGGGGTAGGTCTTACCATGTAATGTGCTGCCTTCTCTCCCCCTCTATCTCCCTGCCTGTCAGGAATCCCCAGTGTGAACCGAGTTAAAATGCTTGTAAAATCCTATAATCCACAATATTACAGTATTATATAATGTACAATGTGTGTGTTTCTGTAATATAATTGTGCCAAATACCTTCATTATAGCGCTGCTCTGCGCTTCTGTGACCCGCCGGAGCTCTCTACCCTGCATTTATATTACTGAAACACACACATTGTACATTATATACCGCTGCAATAGAGTGGATTATAGGATTTTACAAGCATCTTAAACTAGGGCTTATTTTCAGGGTTGGGCTTATATTGCAGCCTACCTGGAAAATAATGCTAGGTCTTATTTTCGGGGTAGGTCATATTTTCGGGAAAACATGGTACCAAAACCCCCAGATCCTTCTCCACCATTGATTCCCCCAGTTGTACTCCCCCCTAGTATGTATGAAGCATACATATTCTAATGCTGCGTACACACGTTTGGAATTTCCGGTGGAAAAAGTCAGACGGAATATTTTATTTTTTTTGGATATTCTGAACGTGTGTGTGCCCCATCTGATTTTTTCCAACGGAAATTCCGACGGACTTAGAAAGAGAACATGTTCTCTTTTGTTCCGACGGAATTTCCGTTCATCTGGATGCAATTCGGACGGACTAAAAACCACGCATGCTCAGAATCAAAATTAAATATAAAATACAGTCATAAAAGAACTTATATCAAAAGTTCCGAATAAAACTGCAGCAGCGCTACGGACAAATGTTCATATGTGCATCTTCTATATAATTGATCATATAGGTGGTGTGGATAGTGAACGGTGAGTCTGGTTGTAATTGGTTCAAATCCTAGTTCCAGTGCTTCCTTCCCCAAGGTGTGATTCACCACGTGGGGGGTAAAAAAGTCCCCCTATGGGGATGCACTCACCAGATGTTTGATCAATATGGGCATAGATAAACCATCCTCCTTCCATGTAACTGTCGTCTTTTACCACAATCCTATATCTATGGTGCCACTGAGTTTTGTCAGACACTTCAGCTGGGCCCAGTGGAAGTGCCGAAATGGTACCAGGAATTCACTTTACCCCCTGTGGACAGTTTCCAGCCTGGATCTCCGTTCACTTCACCGGATAATCGCCAATCCAAAAAGATGAAGGCCTCTCGTGCAGGCGGCTCACAAGCAGTAACACACTACAACAGGTCCCACTCTTCTAGGGGATATGGGGATGCCTAAACAAAGACTGATAGCCAAAGTGATTGACTAATGACTGGCTCAGAATCAGAATCAAGTCCACGCATGAACTTCATTTTTCTCGGCTCGTCGTAGTGTTGTACATCACCGCGTTTTTGACGGTCGGAATTTGGTGTGACAGTGTGTATGCAAGACAGCTTGAATGGAATTCCGTCGGAAAAACCCGTCAGAGTTTATTCCAACGGAAAATCCGACCGTATGTACAAGGCATTAGCCCCCAAGTGCATAACTTTACATTTATCTACATTACTGCACAGACTTATATTAGTCCAAGCTGGACCAATGTTGCTATGCAAAAATATCCGAACCTAAACATCAACTTTATAGGAATAGCCACATACCAGAAGCCCAGATTCACTCAACGCAGCTGAAGTATTGCCCCAAATCCCCCCAAAAAAACATGGCAGCTGCTTTGATTAATTTGGAACTAGCAAAAGAAAAGGTGAACCTGGGCAATGCAATCCACAAAACAATCAAAAATTCCTTCCTAAAGCCAGGCTTTATAGATGAAATCTTTGGTGTAAATTAGCAGTTAAGTGCAATGTTTTTATGTAACATTCACATGGTCACTACAAGATGCGGCTTCTTTACTGTCACCCAATTGTTACTTTTAAGCTGAGATGCTGAGAGATTGTTAAGTGGAAGTGAAGACTATGACACAAATCTAAGGGTTATGCCGCGTACACACGACCGTTTTTCATGACGAGAAAAATGCCATTTTAAAAAATGGTCGTGAAAAACGGTCGTGTGTAGGCTCCAGAGCATTTTTTGCGACGAGAAAACTGCCCGAAAAAAAAAATTAGAACCTGCTCTATTTTTTCTCGTAGTTTTTCATGTCGTGAAAAACGGTAGTGTGTAGGCTTTTATGCATGCTCAGAATCAAGTATGAGACGGGAGAGCTCGTTCTGGTAAAACTAGAATTCAGAATGGAGATAGCACATTCGTCACGCTGTAACGGACTGAAGAGTAGGGATGAGCTTTGTGTTCGAGTCGAACATACGTTCGACTCGAACATCGGCTGTTCGATCGTTCGACGAAGATCGAACGATTTGGGCCGTTCGCGCCAAATTCGAGTGACGCGAACGGCCCACAATGCACTACGCCATCGCAGTGTCATCCAGGCGCTGTGATTGGCCAAGCATGCACTGTGACCCCGCATGCTTGGCCAATCACAGCGCCGGCAGCGAGGAGAGCAATGATTGGCCACAGGCAGGATGCCTGTGGCCAATTATTGCTGAGGGGGTTTAGTACACGCCCCACACTATAAAAGGCCGCCAGCGCGGCGGCCTTGTGTAGTGTGTTCCGGAGCAGGGAAAGAGAAGCATAGGCAGGGACAGTGTCATTTTTTTCCTTTACTAATCCTGGATTCCTTGTGTTTAGGGACAGAGAAGGATAGGTAGGGAGAGTGTCAGTGTGTCATTCTGTGCTAAACCTTGTTTGTAGGGACAGAGAAGGACAGTGAGGGAAAGTGTCAGTGTGCTATTCTGTGCTAATCCTTGTTTGTAGGGACAGAGAAGGACAGTGAGGGAAAGTGTCAGTGTGCTATTCTGTGCTAATCCTTGTTTGTAGGGACAGAGAAGGACAGTGAGGGAAACTGTCAGTGTGCTATTCTGTGCTAAACCAATCTTGCTGAACCGTATTTGAAATCCTTGAGTTTAGGGACAGAGAAGGACACTCGGGGAAACTATCAGTGTGCTATTCTGTCCTAAACCAATCTTGCTGAACCGTATTTGAAATCCTTGAGTTTAGGGACAGAGAAGGACACTCGTGGAAACTATCAGTGTGCTATTCTGTGCTAAATCTTGTTTGTAGGGACAGAGAAGGACAGTGAGGGAAACTATCAGTGTGCTATTCTGTGCTAAACCAACCTTGCTGAACCATATTTGAAATCCTTGAGTTTAGGGACAGAGAAGGACACTCGGGGAAACTATCAGTGTGCTATTCTGTGCTAAATCTTGTTTGTAGGGACAGAGAAGGACAGTGAGGGAAACTATCAGTGTGCTATTCTGTCCTAAACCAATCTTGCTGAACCATATTTGAAATCCTTGAGTTTAGGGACAGAGAAGGACAGTGAGGGAAAGTGTCAGTGTGCTATTCTGTCCTAAACCAATCTTGCTGAACCATATTTGAAATCCTTGAGTTTAGGGACAGAGAAGGACACTCGTGGAAACTATCAGTGTGCTATTCTGTGCTAAATCTTGTTTGTAGGGACAGAGAAGGACAGTGTGGGAAACTATCAGTGTGCTATTCTGTGCTAAACCAATCTTGCTGAACCATATTTGAAATCCTTGAGTTTAGGGACAGAGAAGGACACTCGGGGAAACTATCTGTGTGCCATTCTGTGCTAAATCTTGTTTGTAGGGACAGAGAAGGACAGTGAGGGAAAGTGTCAGTGTGCTATTCTGTCCTAAACCAATCTTGCTGAACCATATTTGAAATCCTTGAGTTTAGGGACAGAGAAGGACAGTGAGGAAAAGTGTCAGTGTGCTATTCTGTCCTAAACCAATCTTGCTGAACCATATTTGAAATCCTTGAGTTTAGGGACAGAGAAGGACACTCGTGGAAACTATCAGTGTGCTATTCTGTGCTAAATCTTGTTTGTAGGGACAGAGAAGGACAGTGAGGGAAACTATCAGTGTGCTATTCTGTGCTAAACCAATCTTGCTGAACCATATTTGAAATCCTTGAGTTTAGGGACAGAGAAGGACACTCGGGGAAACTGTCAGTGTGCTATTCTGTGCTAAACCAATCTTGCTGAACCATATTTGAAATCCTTGAGTTTAGGGACAGAGAAGGACAGTGAGGGAAACTGTCAGTGTGCTATTCTGTGCTAAACAAATCTTGCTGAAGCATATTGCAAATCCTTGTGTTTAGGGACAGAGAAGGATAGGCAGGGGACAGTGTCAGTGTCATTGTTGCTAAGCCTCCTGCACAGTATACACCTGAAGGTAGCCCTTATTGCTGTTTTTCCCATCTCCCTGCAGGCCATCCATTAAAATGTCTGGAAGGCAAACAAGGAGAGGCAGACAGTCAGGAGGCAAAAAAAGAGGGCAAGCAGGCTCTGTGTCTGGGGGCAACAGTGCTGGTCGTGGACGCGGTGCATTGTCATCAGCACATGGCCATGGGGCACGCTTGTCCTTCTTTTCGGCAGCTGGACATGTTGAGCCACATCATGCTGAAGACTTGGTAGAGTGGATGACCAAGCCCACCTCATCCTCCTCATCCTCTCTCACCCAGGCTCAGGGTACTGGCAAAGCAGTTGCCAAAGCGTCCTCTTCTCTGGTATCAATGTCATCATTAGTCACTCCTTCCCTAGACCCACCATGTCCTCCTCCTGAGGAGTCCCCCGAACTGTTTGAGCACAGTGTTGGGTACATGCTCCAGGAGGATGCCCAGCGTTTCGAAGGATCTGATGATGATACCCAGCTAGAGGAAGGCAGTAGCGTGAGAGCAGAGAGAGGGGATGCTCAAGAAGGACGCCAATCTGTCAGTCATGCTCCAGCAGCTGCAGCATACTGCCAGATTGGCTCCAGTGATGAGGAGGGAGGGGATGATGAGGTCACTGACTCCACGTGGGTGCCTAATAGGAGAGAGGAGGAGGAGGAGGATGAGGAGGAGGCACATCTCCAACGAGGCAGGATGCCCTTGGGTGGCCAGCGTATGGGCAGCACACCGACAGAATCACACCGCAGAGCTCCGCCTGTGCAGGGCGCTGCCTCTGCCCGTCATTCAAAAAGTTCTTTGGTGTGGGCCTTTTTTGAGGCGAGTGCATCAGATCGCACAGCTGCTGTTTGCAACATATGTCTCAAGCGTATATCGCGTGGCCAAAACATCAGCCGCTTGGGCACCACATGCTTGATCAGACATATGTTGACCTGCCATGCAGCTCGTTGGCAAGCCTACCTTAAAGACCCACACCAAAGAACAAAGCGGACCTCTCCTTGCACCGCATCATCTGGGATCTCCAACCCCACTATACCTTCAGTCCTCTCTGAAACCTGCACTGAGAGGAATGAAGGTGTAGAATTAGGTGTGTCACAGCCAAGTACTTGCGGCCACTCTGCTAGCAGTACACCGACGTCCGATTCTAGCAGGCAAATTTCCCTGCCCCAGCTGCTGAACCGTCGAAAGAAGTTCACTCCCAGCCATCCACATGCCCAGCGGTTGAATGCTAGCTTGGCTAAATTGCTAGCGCTTCAACTGCTGCCTTTTCAGTTGGTAGACTCGGCCCCCTTCCGTGAGTTTGTGCAATGTGCGGTTCCTCAGTGGCAGGTTCCCAAACGCCACTTTTTCTCACGGAAGGCGATTCCGGCTCTCTACAGGCATGTGGAAGGCAATGTCTTGGCCTCGCTGGACAGGGCGGTCAGCGGTAAGGTGCATATTACCGCTGACTCATGGTCCAGCAGGCATGGACAGGGACGTTACCTTTCTTTCACGGCCCATTAGGTCACTCTTTTGGCAGCTGGGAAGGATGCAGGACAAGGTGCAGTAGTGTTGGAGGTTGTTCCACCGCCACGCCTCCAAAATGCTACTACTGGTTGTGACACACCTCTCTCCTCCACCCCCTCCTCTTCTTCTTCCTCCATGGCCTCTTCCTGTGGTTTGTCCTCGGAACCAGCGGTGCTCCGTAGGCGTTCAAGGGGCTACGCAAGTACGCAGGCAAAAAGATGCCATGCCGTGCTTGCGCTGGTGTGTTTGGGGGACAGGAGCCACACTGGGGCAGAGGTCCTGTCTGCTCTGCAGGGGCAGGCCGAGAGGTGGTTGACGCCACGCCAGCTTAAGCCAGGAATGGTGGTTTGCGACAATGGCACCAACCTCCTCTCCGCCCTCCGAGAGGGACAACTGACCCATGTGCCCTGTATGGCTCACGTCCTTAACCTGGTGGTGCAGCGGTTCTTGGGCAGGTACCCGGGCTTACAGGATGTCCTGAGGCAGGCCAGGAAAGTCTGTGTGCATTTCCGCAGATCTTATAATGCCAGTGCTCGCCTGGCTGAGCTGCAAAAGGAGTTGAACCTGCCCAAGAACCGCCTTATATGTGACATGCCCACCAGGTGGAACTCAACGTTGGCCATGCTGCAGCGGCTGCACACGCAGCAGAGGGCCATCAATGAGTACCTGTGCGACTACGGCACCAGGACAGGGTCAGGGGAGCTCGGGTTTTTTTCACCACGCCAGTGGGGCATGATCAGGGATGCATGCACTGTCCTGGCACCATTTGTGGAGGCCACAAGGATGGTGAGCAGTGACAGTGCATGCATCAGTGGCACTGTACCTCTTGTCCACCTGTTGGAGCACACGCTGCGTGGAATAATGGACAGGGCACTTGAGGCAGAACAGAGGCAGGAAGAGGAGGACTTCCTTGCCTCTCAAGGCCCCCTTTACCCAGACAGTGTTCCTTCTGTCCCACCCATCGCACAGGAAGAGGAGGAGGAGGAGGAGGAGGAGGATTGTGTCAGCATGGAGGTGGAGGCTGGCACTCAGCATCATCAGCAGCAGTCTTTTAGGGATGATTTACAGTCCCAAGAAACCAGTGGACTTGTACGTGGCTGGGAGGAGGTGGCTGCGGATCATGTCGTCCTTAGTGACCCAGAGGACTCCGGACTGAATGCCTCAGCTAACCTACGCTGCATGGCCTCCCTGATCCTGCAAAGTCTGCGGAAGGATCCTCGTATTCTTCGGATCAAGGAGAGGGACCATTACTGGCTGGCCACTCTCCTTGATCCACGGTACAAGGGTAAGGTTGCGGACCTTATGTTACCGTCGCAGAGGGAGCAGAGGATGAGACAACTCCGGGAGGCCTTGCAGAAAGGTCTGTGCAACGCGTTCCCAGAGACTGGGAGGTTACAAACTCCTGGTCCTGGACAACGAGTTGCTGAGGCTTCGGGCAGTCAAAGAAGGAGCGGTGGGGAAGGTGGCCGTCTGACCGATGCGTTCAGACAATTCTTTAGTCCGCAGCCCCAAAGTATGATCGGTTCCAGCAACCATCGCCAGCGTCTGATATACATGGTGCAGGAATACCTAGGGGCAAGGTCAGACTTGGACACCTTCCCCACCGAAAATCCTCTGGCTTACTGGGTCTTGAGGATGGATCACTGGCCAGAGCTTGCACAGTATGCAATTGAGCTACTGGCCTGTCCTGCATTCAGCGTTCTTTCAGAACGCACATTCAGTGCTGCTGGAGGATTTGTCACGGATCACAGGGTGCGCCTGTCCACCGACTCGGTTGATCGACTGACTTTCATCAAGATGAACCAGTCTTGGATCACCACCAGCTACCACACACCTGATTCTGATATAACAGACTAATTGATTTTAAAATGTCACATCCCTTCAAGACTGATGCTGATGCTGAGTGCCTGTGCTGTTATGTTGACTGGCTATCCTCCTCCTCCTCCTCAATGATCCGATTAATGATGATAGCTTGGAAGATCATTTTGGTTTATGGGTGCCGCCACCAGTGGCTAAGGCCCAAATTTTCAGCCCCTGTTTAACAGGGGCGTGTAATTACAATTTTTGATGCAATACTTTGCAACAGGGCTCATTGCTGTGCTCCAAGTACAGTATCTGGGAGGGGTTGCAGTGTTGTGCCACCAGTGCCTAAGGCCCAATTTTTCAGCCCCTGTTTAACAGGGGCGTGTAATTACAATTTTTGATGCAATACTTTGCAACAGGGCTCATTGCTGTGCTCCAAGTACAGTATCTGGGAGGGGTTGCAGTGTTGTGCCACCAGTGCCTAAGGCCCAATTTTTCAGCCCCTGTTCAACAGGGGCATGCAATTATAATTATTGATCTAATAATTCACAGCAGGGCTAAATGCTGCGCCCACCAAGAGTAACTGTCAGGCCTTACAGTGTTGTGTCAACACCACCACCACCAAAGGCCCAATTTTTCAGCCCCTGTTCAACAGGGGCATGCAATTATAATTATTGATCTAATAATTCACAGCAGGGCCCATTGCTGCGCCCACCAAGAGTAACTGTCAGGCCTTACAGTGTTGTGGCACCAGCACCACCATCAAAGGCCCAATTTTTACTACCACTGTTCAACAATTATATGTTATTACAATTCCTGATATAATAGTTGACAGCAGGGCGTTCCAGCACCAACCAAGAGTAACTGTGAGTGCTTACAGTGTTGTGCCAACACCAACACCTAAGGGGCCAATTTCTGCAGAGTATATACGGCAGGTCCCTACTTTCAAACATCCAACTTACAAACGACTACTACTTGCAAACGGAAGAAGACAACAGGAAGTGAGAGGAAATCTACCCCTAGGAAGGAAAATTCTCTCCTGTAAGAATTAATATGGGAGAAAGGTGTCTCCTCTGTACTGATGCTTTATCACCAATCCTTGTTTCAATAAAAACACCACATTTCAAAAACAGTTGTCATTGGGACGCAAAGTGAGGTGAAATGTTCTGAACAGGGGCACAGACAGCAAAAAAAAATGTTACAGGGGTGATAACCCTTCCTTATTGTGACAGGGGGTCACTTTGGAGCACAGGGTGAATGAAAACCCCAATATGGCCTATGATGGCCATATTCAAGCTGCACATACATTGTATCTAGATTGAATGTGTACTGTGAGGGGGGGGGGGGGTTGTGTAATCATTGCGGTGAGGAGTTAAGGTTATTTGCATTCTATTGTCTATTATGAATTAAGTCTGCTACTGTGACAATGTGGATTGGAGCTGGTCAACCGTCTGGCTGCATATTATGGGATGTTGAAGTGTCTTCTGTGAGGAGGGGGGGGGGAATCACCCCTCCTGCCTAAGACTGTTTATCAAAGGAGAAGTTTGAACACACCTGACCTGTATTACCATTGTCATTGGACAGTTTAATCCGCCCTGTTCCCCAAAGGATGGGAGGGGAGGGTTTTGAAGAGAAATGTGTTACCATGTGTTTTGAAAATAAAGTCATTTCCCTGTTTTGGAACTTGAATACAGAGTGTTGTCTCGTATCTGGGGGGAGAACCATTCGTAGGGGGTCTTATTCAGCTGGTTGGAGTGTCTGGTGGCTGTCGTGTGGTTGGATAGGGAATATCCTAACGATGTTAACCCCTTTCATACTTGGGGTGCCGTTACACCTATGTTTTCCAAAAAGCTTAAAAATCGATTTTTTGGCTGGAGCTACACTTAAACAATGTACGTGTTCAAAATTACAAACACATTCTACTTAACCACCTCGCGCCCGCCGTACGAGAATATACGGCCGCAAGGTGGTTGTCAAATGCCGGGAGGCCGTTAATATACGGCCTCCGCTATTTGGCCACTGGGGGGCGCGCGCGCCCGGCGCATCACTGAGATGCCGATGCGCGTGCCTGGCGGCCGCGATTTCCGCCAGGCACCCCCGATCGGCGGTTACAGAGACAAGGACATGGATCTCTGTGTGTAAACACAGAGATCCATGTCCTGTCAGGGAGAGGGGACCGATGCTGTGTCCCTTGTACATAGGGACACAGATCGGTCACCTCCCCCAGTCAGTCCCCTCCCCCACAGTAACAATCACACATAGGGAACACATTTAACCCCTTCCTCGCCCCCTAGTGTTAACCCCTTCCCTGCTAGTCACATTTATACAGTAATCAGTGCATATTTATAGCACTGTTCGCTGTATAAATGTGAATGGTCCCAAATTAGTGTCAAAAGTGTCCGATGTGTCCGCCATAATGTTGCAGTCACGAAAAAAATCACTGATCGCCGCCATTACTAATAAAAAAAAATATATATAAAAATGCCATAAAACTACCCCCTATTTTGTAAACGCTATAACTTTTGCGCAAACCAATCAATAAACGCTGATTGCGATTTTTTTTTTACCAAAAATATGTAGAAGAATACGTATCGGCCTAAACTGAGGAAAAAAAAATATATATATAAAAAAAAATTGGGATATTTATTATAGCAAAAATCAAAAAATATTGCTTTTTTTTCAAAATTGTGGCTCTATTTTTGTTTATAGCGCAAAAAATAAAAACCGCCGAGGTGATCAAATACCACCAAAAGAAAGCTCTATTTGTGCGAAAAAAAGGACGTCAATTTTGTTTGGGAGCCACGTCGCACGACCGCGCAATTGTCATTCAAAGCGTGACAGTGCTGAAAGCTGAAATTTCGCCTGGGCAGGAAGGGGGTATATGTGCCCAGTAAGGAAGGGGTTAAGAACAAACCTACAGTCCCTGTCTTGTTTACACCGCCTGTATACTGCTGTTCAGAGTATATAGGGCCTTTTTTATTTTGTGTGCGGGGTTCCCCTTAATATCCATACAAGACCCAAAGGGGCTGGTAATGGGCTGGGGTAGGGGGGGGGGTCATGGGGTAGCTATGCCATTTTTCTTAAAGATTTTCATCCATATTACCGGGACCAGACATTACATTAAAGCCGCAAGCAGTTTTAAATGGCTTTTTTTCCTTTAGAAGTGTCATTTTGTGCAGGGACAGTTCTAAACACGGGAAACACGTGGCACTTCACAGGCATACTTTAGACACCCCCCAGGTACGATATTTAAAGGAATATTTGACTTTTTTTTTTCACTTTATGCATCATTAAAATGACTGCTCCCGGAACACGTCCGTTTTTAAAACTTCTTTTTGCATTGATACATGTCCCCTGGTGCAGAACCCGGGTTCCCAAACCCTTTTTAGGACAATAACATGGATAATAGTCGTTATAATTAGCACTTTAGAATTCGAACGTTCGCATCCATTGTATTTAATAGGGTTCTAATGTTCGTGCGAACTTTCGGTCCGTTCGCGGGTTCTGGTGCGAACCGAACCCGGGGGTGTTCGGCTCATCACTACTGAAGAGCACGAAGACTGAAAAGCGCGAATCGTCTCTCACCAAACTTTTACTAACACGAGGATCAGCAAGAGCAGCCCAAAGGGTGGCGCCATCCGAATGGAACTTCCCCTTTATAGTGCCGTCGTACGTCACCGCGCTTTGCTCAAGCGTTTTTTTTTTTCATGAACGTGTGTATGCAAGGCAGGCGGGCCTGAGCACCAGCTGTACCCCCTTTTACACTGCCCTGGCTGTAGAGAAGAGATGGCTGCAGATAAACAGGTACAACTTATGTAGGAGGATTTGTTTAATCTCTGTGTATCCCCTGAGGCCAATCACTTCACTGGGTATATGGAAGAGTTTACAAAGCTATTTGTCACACTGATCCTCCTCCTGGTCAATCAGGAAGCAGGTCCTGAGACCCGTCACCCGATTGGCTGAAAGGACAGGCGATCCTATTGGATGCCTAGGAGGAAGAGGGAGGAGACATACAGCGGAACATGCCGTGTCGCAGAGGAGGAGGAGACGCGATAGAAGCCGCCGCCTGTCGCCCGTAGGAGCGCTGTCCACCCGCAACCTAAATGAGGGAAGTGCGGGGCTGGATGACTGACGGGGGTGACCCGTAGACATGTGCAGAACGAAATAATTTGTTTAGTTTCGTTTCATTTCGATACATCATTTACATAAATTTGTTTAGTTAAATTTGTGTAATTAGTTTTCAGGATTAGTTTTGTTTCTTCGTTTTCGAATCGATTTAAAAAAAATTCGAATCGATTTAGAATAGTTTTGGAATTCGAAAAGTTTTCCAATTTCCAAAAAGAATAAAATAGAATAGAAAAAAATATATATATATTGTTTTCTACTCTATTCCTTTATTTTCCATTCTATTTTATTCTCTATGGAAATTGGGAAACTATTCGAATTCAAAAGGTTTTTGAATTTGAAAAGTTTTCGAATTTAAATAATTTTCCAATTTCCAAAAAGAATACAATGGAATAGAAAAAAAAAATATATATATATATATATATATATATATATATATTCTACTCTATTCCTCTATTTTCCATTCTATTTTATTCTCTTTGGAAATTGAAAAACTATTCGAATTCAAAAGGTCTTTGAATTTTAAAAGTTTTCAAATTCAAATAAATTTTCCAAAAAGAATAAAATAGAATAGAAAAAAATATATATTTTTTTTTCTACTCTATTCCTTTATTTTTCATTCTATTTTATTCTCTTTGGAAATTGGAAAACTATTCGAATTCAAAAGGTTTTTGAATTTGAAAAGTTTTCAAATTTAAATAATTTTCCAATTTCCAAAAAGAATACAATAGAATAGAAAAAAAAAAATATATATATATATATATATATATTTTCTCTACTCTATTCCTCTATTTTCCATTCTATTTTATTCTCTTTGGAAATTGAAAAACTATTCGAATTCAAAAGGTTTTTGAATTTTAAAAGTTTTCAAATTCAAATAAATTTTCCAAAAAGAATAAAATAGAATAGAAAAAAATATATATATTTTTTTTCTACTCTATTCCTTTATTTTTCATTCTATTTTATTCTCTTTGGAAATTGGAAAACTATTCGAATTCAAAAGGTTTTTGAATTTGAAAAGTTTTTGAATTTAAATAATTTTCCAATTTCCAAAAAGAATACAATAGAATAGAAAAATATATATATATATATTTTTTCTACTCTATTCCTTTATTTTTCATTCTATTTTATTCTCTTTGGAAATTGGAAAACTATTCGAATTCAAAAGGTTTTTGAATTTGAAAAGTTTTCGTTCTATTTCATTCTATTTTATTCTTTTCAAATTTAAATAAATTTTCCAAAAAAAAATAAAATAGAATAGAAAAAAAATATATATATTTTTTTCTACTCTATTCCTTTATTTTTCATTCTATTTTATTCTCTTTGGAAAATAGGAAAATTATTTGAATTCGAAAACTTTTCAAATTCAAAAACTTTTCGAATTCGAATAGTTTTCCAATTTTCAAAGAGAATAAAATAAAGGAATAGAGTGGAAAAAAATATATATATATATATTTTTCTATTCTATTGTATTCTTTTTGGAAATTGGAAAATTATTTGAATTCGAAAAACTTTTCCAATTCTAATAGTTTTCCAATTTTCAAAGAGAATAAAATAGAATAGAAAATAAAGGAATAGAGTAGAAAAAAAATATATATATATTTTTTTTCTATTCTATTTTATTATTTTTGGAAATTGGGAAAACTTTTCAAATTCAAAACCTTTTCGAATTCGAAAACTATTCAAAATTGATTTGAAAACTATTTGAAATTGATTCGAAAACTTTTCGAATTCCAAAACTATTCGAAATCTATTCAAATTTTTTTTAAATCGATTCGAAAACGAAGAAACAAAACGAATCCTGAAAACGAATTACAAGTTTTCGAATTAGAATTTGAAAACTATTCATATTCGTAAACTATTCGAAGATATGGGGGGGGTGCGTTGGCCGATTGGTGTTTTTTATTATTTTTTCATAAGGGGGGGGCAATAAACAGCCTCTGCAACTTAATAAATACTTTAAGTTAACTCAAACAGTCTTTAGTAGGTGTCCATGGTGTGGACATTAGAGTGTAAGCTCTTGTGTTTCCTAATGTTATTTGGAAAATTATTTGAATTATTTTTGGAAATTGGAAAATTATTTGAATTCGAAAACTTTTCAAATTCAAAAACCTTTTGAATTCAAATAGTTTTCCAATTTCCAAAGAGAATAAAATAGAATGGAAAATAAAGGAATAGAGTAGAAAAAGTATACACCGGTATATATATTTTTTTTCTATTCTATTTTATTCTTTTTGGAAATTGGAAAATTATAAATAAAATAGAATGGAAAATAAAGGAATAGAGTAGAAAAAAATATATATATTTTTTTTTCTATTCTATTTTATTCTTTTTGGAAATTGGAAAATTATTTGAATTCGAAAACTTTTCAAATTCAAAAACCTTTCGAATTCGAATAGTTTTCCAATTTTCAAAGAGAATAAAATAGAATGGAAAATAAAGGAATAGAGTAGAAAAAAAAATATATATATTATATTATATTATATTATATATTATATTATATTATATATATATTTTTTTCTATTCTATTGTATTCTTTTTGGAGATTGGAAAACGTTTCGAATTCCAAAACGATTTGAAATTGATTTGAAAACTATTTGAAATAGATTCGAAAACTTTTTGAATTCCAAAACTATTCGAAATCGATTTGAATTTTTTTTAAATCGATTCAAAAACGAAGAAACAAAACGAATCCTGAAAACGAATTACAAGTTTTCGAATTCGAATTTGAAAACTTTTCATATTCGTAAACTATTCGAAGATATGGGGGGGCCGGCGTTGGCTGATTGTTTATTTCCCCCCCCCCCCATGAAAAAAAAAAAAAAAAACACCAGCCGCCACTGAAAAGTAATAAATACTTTAAGTTAACTCAAACAGTCTTTAGTAGGTGTCCATGGTGTGGACATTAGAGTGTAAGCTCTTGTGTTTCCTAATGTTATTTGGAAAATTATTTGAATTATTTTTGGAAATTGGAAAATTATTTGAATTCGAAAACTTTTCAAATTCAAAAACCTTTTGAATTCAAATAGTTTTCCAATTTCCAAAGAGAATAAAACAGAATGGAAAATAAAGGAATAGAGTAGAAAAAGTATATATATATTTTTTTTTCTATTTTATTTTATTCTTTTTGGAAATTGGAAAATTTTTTGAATTCGAAAACTTTTCAAATTCAAAAACCTTTCGAATTCGAATAGTTTTCCAATTTTCAAAGAGAATAAAATAGAATGGAAAATAAAGGAATAGAGTAGAAAAAAATATATATATATTTTTTTCTATTCTATTTTATTCTTTTTGGAAATTGGAAAAATTTTTGAATTCGAAAACTTTTCAAATTCAAAAACCTTTTGAATTCGAATAGTTTTCCAATTTCCAAAGAGAATAAAATAGAATGGAAAATAAAGGAATAGAGTAGAAAAAGTATATATATATATATATATATATATATATATATATATATTTTTTTTCTATTCTATTTTATTCTTTTTGGAAATTAAAAAACTTTTCGAATTCCAAAACTATTCGAAATCGATTCAAATTTTTTTTTAAATCGAATAGTTTTCCAATTTCCAAAGAGAATAAAATAGAATGGAAAATAAAGGAATAGAGTAGAAAAAGTATATATATATATATATATATATATATATATATATATATATATATATATTCTATTCTATTTTATTCTTTTTGGAAATTAAAAAACTTTTCGAATTCCAAAACTATTCGAAATTGATTCAAATTTTTTTTTAAATCGATTCGAAAACGAAGAAACAAAACGAATCCTGAAAACGAATTACAAGTTTTCGAATTTGAAAACTATTCATATTCGTAAACCATGAAAAAATAATAAAAGTTAAGTTAACTCAAACAGTCTTTAGTAGGTGTCCATGGTGTGGACATTAGAGTGTAAGCTCTTGTGTTTCCTAATGTTAGTGGTCGGCGTATTCCAGGAAGCGCTACGTAATAAAATTGAGCAAAACAAGTAAATGATTTGGCAGCACAAAGACGGATCTGTGAAGTGATTGTGTGAAGGAGTTCCCCCTTGTCAGAGGAGCCGTGAGTATTTAGCGGAGATTAAACTGTAAGGGATCGGATTACGATCGCCCTCTCTATACCATTCACAGCTTCTCAGATTGCTGCTTTATAGCAAACAATAACACCGCCCTGTTTTCTTTCCTAAATCCCCCCTAAAGTCTAGCAGGAGACGATTGGATGATCGGGAAACACTGACCAGTTCAAAGTTCACTGCATGGGGGGGGGGGGGGGGCGCAGGGATTAAGTCATTTGTATGACCGCAGGTGGTCCGAATCCGAATGGGCCAGAGGTGATGACCTCGAGGTCATGAGGTTTTGTACGAATGGAGGTCGATCTTGGGAGGGGGGAAAATGGGCTTCTCTTCCGAATATGGTGGAACACAGCCACGGGATGGAAGACAGATATGCTCCAGGATGCCTTCAACAGAGAACCCTCACACACACCCAGTGAAGTGACTGGCCTCAGGTGATACACAGAGATGAAACAAATCCTCCTACATAAGTTGTACCTGTTTATCTGCAGCCATCTCTTCTCTACAGCCAGGGCAGTGTAAAAGGGGGTACAGCCGGTCCTCCTGTATGGGGTCCGGGCCAGCAGGGGGGGGCCCAGGCAGCAATTGGATGTGGTCACGGAGGGTGATCGGCACTGCAAGGGGGCAATTACTAGAACCAATCCCCTGTATGCAGCAGCTGGAGGCTGACTTCTTCTTCTCTCCCTCCCGTTGGCTTTCAGCTGCTGCCGAGAGAGCCATACAGGGGATCAGTTTCAGTAATTGAACCCAACCCCCGCCGCACAATCCCCCTCCCTGTGAACCATACCCTTTCCGCTACTGTCCAGGCCCCCCTGTGTGCCCCCCTACCCCTACAATGCTTCCGGCTTCCCTTTCCGCCTTCCTGCTGGCAGCTGCAAGCACCCAGTAGGATCCTTCAAGATGTAGAGTGGGGGAAAGATCCGGTAAATATGTCATATTTACCAGCCCCTTCCTTTCCTTTCTGTTCAGATCACTCACTATGTTTGTTCATTATGGAAGCATTATCTGTATGGGGCCCCTTGGTTTCTCACAGCAGCCCCGTCTACAGCTGTTCAAAGCCCACATTTTACAAAGCATTTCTGAGCTCCAGAAGGCAAGGGGTGAGCATTTGATGTCACACCATGCACAGCATAGAGCAGGGAACTGAGTGTAATTTGAGACCTGAGTGGAGGACACACAGTTTTATAGGGAAACCAGCAAAGCTGAGGCTGTCAATCAGGGGATTTTTGGTGGAGGGTTGGGGGGCATCTATTGGGATTGTCTGGTGTCATAGACTGTCAAAAGTGACTCATGCAGATCAGGGCTGGTCCCAGCATGAGTTAGCTTAGGCAGCTGCCTTAGGGCACCAGGGCGGGGGGAGGGGGCGGTAAAATCTGAATTCCCAGCCACTGGCTGGGAATTCAGATTTTTAAAATAACTGTCTTCAGTGCCACCGAACACCAGAGCCTCAGCAGCAATCAATCCTTGTGACAGGAGGGGACAGATCACTATAAAAGAAGGCAGATGTGGCGGGAGACTAGCAGTCCTGGTTGCTAGGACGGACGGCTTTAGAGCAACCGATGACGCGCTTCGCAGCTGTGCACAGCGGGAGGAAACCTCATCTGTGCACAGCTGCTCCATCAACTGTGCCCTCTAGCTCTTCCCGAACCCCCCCTCCGACTCCGGCTCCTGCTTCTTGCCTCCAGAGTCTCCTGCCACCAAGTAAGGTTCCTGCCATGAGGCCACTCCTGCCCGGTAGCCGGCAGATATATTTTCTGCCACAGCAGATTCCTGGCTCTAGAGGAATACATAGTGCCCAGCACCTGGGTGACTTTAGTGTGTGCCCAGGTGTCCTCCCTCCTGTCAACTGCCCCCTCCTGTCACACTGCCCTACTCCTGTCACACTCTCCCCTGCTGTTAGCCTGCCCCCCTTCTGTCACACTGCCCCCTCCTTTCACACTGCCCCCCTCCTGTCACACTGCCCCCCTCCTGTCACACTGCCTCCCTCCATTCACGCTGCCCTCCTCCTGACGCACTCTCCCCTGCTGTCAGCCTGCAACCCTCCTGTCACACTGCCCCCCTCCTCCTGTCACACTGCACCCCTCCTGTAACACTGCCCTCCTCCAGTCGCACGCTCCCCTGCTGTCAGCCTGCCCCACTCCTGTCACACTGCCCCCTCCTGTCACACTGCCCCCCTCATGTCACACTGCGGGACCCTTCGGGGTAAGACACGTCGGGACCCTTCGGGGTAAGACCGCGCTATATTAAGATACCTCTCAACTCAACTCAACTGCCCCCCTCGTGTCACACTGCCCTCCCCCTGTCACACTGCCCCCTGCATGTCACATTGCCCCCCTTTTGTGACACTGCCCTCCTCCTGTCACACTGCCCCCCTTCTGTCACACTGCCCCTCTCCTGTCACCCTGCCTTCCCTTCTGTCACACCACCCCCCTCCTGTCACACTCTTTCCTGGTGTCAGCCTGCCTCCCTCCTGTCACACTGCCCCCCTCCAGTCACACTGCCTCCTCCTTTTTCACTCCCCCTGTTGTCAGACTGCCCCACCTCCTGTCACATGGCCCCCCTCTTGTCACACTCTCCACTGCTGTCAGCCTGCCCCCCTCCTGTCACATTGTCCCCTTCTGTCATCTGACCTCCCCTTCTGTCACACTGCCCCTCTCCTGTCACACTGCCCCCTCCTGTCACACTGCCCCTCTCCTGTCACACTGCCCCCTCCTGTCACACTGCCCCCCTCCTGTCACACTCTCTCCTGCTGTCAGCCGGGCTTCCCTCCTGTCACACTGCCCCCCTCCTGTAACACTCTACTGCTGTCAGCCTTCCCCCTCCTGTCACACTGCCCCCTTCTGTCACACTTCTCCCCTCCTGTCACACTGCCCCCTCCTGTCACACTGCACCCCTCCTGTCACACTCTCCCCTGCTTTCAAATGTCCAAATTGGGCCCGAAGTGTCAATATTTTGTGTGGCCACCATTAATTTCCAGCACTGCCTTAACCCTCTTGGGCATGGAGGTCACCAGAGCTTCACAGGTTGCCACTGGAGTCCTCTTCCACTCCTCCATGACGACATCACAGAGCTGGTGGATGTTAGAGACCTTGCGCTCCTCCACCTTCCGTTTGAGGAGCCCCACAGATGCTCAATAGGGTTTAGGTCTGGAGACATGCTTGGCCAGTCCATCACCTTTACCTTCAGCTTCTTTAGCAAGGCAGTGGTCGTGTTGGAGGTGTGTTTGGGGTCGTTATCATGTTGGAATACTGCCCTGCGGTCCAGTCTCTGAAAGGAGGGGATAATGTCACAGTACATGTTGGCATTCATGGTTGTCTCAATGATCTGTAGCTCCCCAGTGCCGGCAGCACTCATGTAACCCCCAGACCATGACACTCCTACCACCATGCTTGACTATAAGCAAGACACACTTGTCTTTGTACTCCTCACCTGGTTGCCCCGACACACGCTTGTCACCATCTGAACCAAATAAGTTTATCTTGGTCTCATCAGACCACAGGACATGGTTCCAGTAATCCATGTCCTTAGTCTGCTTGTCTTCAGCAAACTGTTTGCGGACTTTCTTGTGCATCATCTTTTTTTTTTTTATCAAATCTTCTGTATTCTTTTTTCCACATAATAAAAATCATACAACCATTTTCCTTTTATATGCAGCAACACCTACACCAAGTATCAAAAAATAGAAAAATCCACATACCCCTTCCCTCCCTATCCTCTTATCACCCTTTCGTTCTACGCTTCCATTCCCCCCTTTCCCTCATCCATACACCATCCTTACTTGTCCTACACCCACCCTTAAACGTGCTTCAACTTCTATCCATTGTTTCCACATATTTTTAAATGTATTTTTATTTCCCCTCTTAGTGTATATAAATTCCTCTTTAATGACAATATCATCTATCACCTTCCTCCATTCTGTCTCTGTGGGGGGGGGGGGGGGGGGGGGGGTTCGCTTGCCACTTCTGCGCAATAAGTTACCTTCCTTGATACAGACAACTTATTATTGCCGTGTGTATATCTCCTAACACCCCCTTTTCTTCCAGAAGACCCAGTACACACAATTTAACCTCCGGTTGCAGAGATGTCCCAAACACCACATTTATCTTCTCTACGATCTCTTTCCAATACTGCTATAACTTGGGACACCTCCAAATCGTGTGTATTAGGTCTCCCCTATCATCCCCACATCTCTGACATTTTGCATCCTGTCTCCTACCAAACTGGAACATTTTTGGGGTGTGTAGTACACACTATGTATCAGGTAAAGGTGGGACACTATCTGAGAGGGAGACAGTGACACTCTAGGTCCTGTTTCTAATATACGTTTCCACTGTTCCTGTGATAGTGGGCCCACATCCCTCTCCCATTTGCATCATCTTTAGAAGAGGCTTCCTTCTAGGACGACAGCTATGCAGACCAATTTGATGCAGTGTGCGGCGTATGTTCTGAACACTGACAGGCTGACCCCCCCCCACTCCTTTATCCTCTGCAGCAATGCTGGCAGCACTCATACGTCTATTTCCCAAAGACAACCTCTGGATATGATGCTGAGCACATGCACTCAACCTCTTTGGTCGACCATGGCGAAGCCTGTTCTGAGTGGAACCTGTCCTGTTAAACCGCTGTATGGTCTTGGCCACCGTGCTGCAGCTCAGTTTCATGGGTCTTGGCAATCTTCTTATAGCCTAGGCCATCTTTATGTAGAGCAACAATTCTTTTTTTCAGAGTTCTTTGCCATGAGGTGCCATGTTGAACTTCCAGTGACCAGTATGAGAGAGTGAGAGCGATAACACCAAATTAAACACACCTGCTCCCCATTCACACCTGAGACCTTGTAACACTAACGAGTCATATGACACCGGGGAGGGAAAATGGCTAATTTGTCCCAATTTGGACATTTTCACTTAGGGGTGTACTCACTTTTGTTGCCAGCGGTTTAGACATTAATGGCTGTGTGTTGAGTTATTTTGACGGGACAGCAAATTTACACCGTTATACAAACTGTACACTCACTACTTTACATTGTAGCAAAGTGTAATTTCTTCAGTGTTGTCACATGAAAAGATAGAAAAAAATATTTACAAAAATGTGAGGGGTGTACTTACTTTTGTGAGATACTATATATATATATATATATATATATATATATATATATATATATATATAATTTTATTTTTACAGTCTCCAGTTTCTTTAGGTTTTTACAGATTACGGGCTTAGCTATAAGTTAGCAGTAGCGGTGCAGAGTGCATGCAGGCAGCTTAAAGCCACTGTAAATAAAGACTTTACACTATCAACAAACGTATAAAACACTGGCAGTGTGATGTCATTGCTTTTCTTTTATAAGTTACCTCCATGTCTGCGCTGTTTATACTCCGCTGGCGGTCTGTACGTTAACCCAGCAGCATTATTTTACAAGTTTAATGTCGTTATTGCCTGTTTCACCTTCTGCAAAACTTGTCCGCTCCGTGCAATGCTGGGGCTCGAAGGTTTCCCCTTAACCCACTCAGTAACCTGCTATTAGCTTAAAGCCAGGGAGCGGTTTTACCTGCCAAAGGATTTGTCTTCCTGTCCATCCAGTCCTGAGATTACACAGCTATGCCACATAGCACAGCTCTGTCTTGCAGGAAAGGTGACCTGATTTTTCTCTGCAGTAATTCAGTTACACTTAGGCTGGCCATATACGTTTCGAATCTCGGCCAGTTCAAAAGGGACCACCCAAAATTTGAACCATGTATGGGCAGGCTGATCATACAAAAGTTGATTAACTTGGACAGCTTGGACAGCTTTAAAGGTCTTGCCCCTCCCCAGATTGGACTGTGAAAGGAGAAGACTGATGAGATCACCTCCCTGTCACTCTGCTCTCTCCTACTATAGACTTGCTCCTTTTTAGCACATGGGCACTGTGACGGGAGTCACTTTGGTCGTGAGGCCCGTGGAACCCAGAATTCCTTGGAGAGTTTGGGAAACCCTTGTTTCAGCTCCCCATGCACCTCTTATGTCTAAGTTACCCTGTGTCTATTAGGGGCACAGGGTGACCGGGAACACCAGTCTGATCTGTACTAATCAGACTCACTCTACAACAATACTGGAATGTTGTGTGTGTATATATATATATATGTAGCAACCTCACCCTTTACTCCCTTCTGACACTTGGCTCTCGTTTAGGGGACCAGGGAGGAGAGTGTGGCGCACCACCAGCTCACACCATACTGTATGCAAAGATGGAGCTAATCAAACTATACCTTCGGGTCTGTGTTTCCATCCAGAGTCAAACCTTCTCTTGAGAATGATTTCCCACCGTCCATGCAGGTGGAGGTAGGGCCCTTAGCTCCCAGTAAGTTACTGTCCACACCACTGAAAGTCCAACACTTATTTATTCGTAGCAATAAACAGTCTCTGTGAGAGCAGACAGGTTGTAACACATACAGTTCAGACGAGGTGGGGAAGGAAGGTCCAGGCACAAACTTAAACTTGGTTTTCTCCTGTTCTGTATAGCACCAACAGGCTTGACACACAGTCGCTGCCACCGACCTTGAGAACTTGAACTACCTTCTAGAAGCGATGGCCCTTGTCAGGGAAAGGACATCCATCCGGACGGTCACCAGAGGCCCCACCGTCACCAGCGAATGCTGCACCGGGTTTTCGGAAAGGGTTACCTCCCTGGCCTCCTCGTCCTAGATTCGGGCGGCCACACCGGGGGACACCCTAGGAGCCATCGATCCCTCGCGGAAACAAGTCCAAAGGTACTGGGCCCCAGGCCTCCAGAAAGTACCTCACCCCAGACCGAAGGTGTCTGGGGTGAGACCGCAGCTCCGTCTCCGGGCCTAGGGCACCCGGAGACCACCATCACTCACCCCCAGGCTGAAGGTGCCTGGGCGTGGACCCCGAGCGGAGGATGTCTGCCCCCTTTATACCCTCCCACAACAGACACAGCAGGTTCCCCGCCCCGCTGTACTACTGCCGCAAGAGGACACAAAGGGCACAGCTCTCCAATGGTGGTTCAACCCCGGCCTATGGTGACAGCGCCACCTATAGACCCCAAGGAACTGGAAACCATTGATATTCCCCACTGACATAAATTGGTCCATGAATCCTAACAATTATTTCATCTGAGCCTGTTACCACTCAGATGCTTCCCCTAAATATGACCACCCGCTACACATATATATACACACATATATATATATACTATGTATTGTATATTGTCTCATACTGTTGTGGACTCTTTGCTGGGTCATTTAGGGTGTGGCTGTATTCCATTGTTCTATTGTGTCTGTCTGCCTTGGGAGTAAAGTATGTGTTTGCTGAGGAGGAAGTGGGGAATTCCTCCAACAGCTCTCCCTGCTAATTGGACAGTCTACCCCGCACTGAATGCAAAGGGAGGGGGGATTGTCCCAAGTGTTTACTCTGTGTACCTGTGTTTGTTTCAATAAACAGTTCATGTTCAGCAGCCAAAACGAGTACTGCCTAGTTCTTGGTTGCAAGTGGATGGAATATCTAATATCTGATGTTCAGACTGGAAGGAAGTGGTATATGACGAAAGCACTCAAGTGGAGTGTGGGACTTTTCGTTACAGGCACTACAGTCAAACTGATTGACTCCTTGTGCTGCTTCTCTTTCCACAAGTGTGAGCCCTGCTGTAGAGGGATTGCAAGAGGTCAAATGTAGGTACCTAATGTAAGGTACCTGTGATAGGTAGTGTCCGAAGTGGAGCTTGTGTGCTGAGGATTCAGGCGAAAACTTTAGTCAGGCAGATTAGGTTGGCAACGGATCAGGCAAGGCGGTACACAATAGAAATCCAGAGATTGGTCAGGCAGGCAAAGGTCATACATGAGCTGGCGGTGAAGTACAAAATCAGCAGGCTAGAGAGTAGTCAGGAATACAGGCAGATGTTCAACACGATAATCAAGGTCACAAAGCAGTCACCACCCAGGGAGGTAGTCCACAACAAACGGGCGCTGAGAGATAGCATCACTTCCTATTTGTGGGCTGCTTTGATTGAAAATTGTCCACAGCTGGCAGCAGGTGGGGCCAGTGAGTCCAAGGCAATGCTTAACACTGAGAGGACACCTCCATAAGTTCAGATCTCCTCCGTAGCACAACAGGTAAGGTTGCAGCTGTGGGACCAGGAAGATCCCCGTTCAAATACACCCGGGTACATGACAGGGCCCCCTCCCTAGTGGACCCCTCAGGGGGCCTAGCAGGGTTAAGTAGGAAAGGAGGCATGAAAGTCTCGAATAAGAGAAGGAGCATGCAGATCTTTGGCTGGAACCCAGGAACGGTCTGTGACGGAATATCCCTTCCAATTAACCAGATACCGAAGGCCCCAACCCTGTATTTTAGAATCAAGAATCTTGGAGACTTCAAACTCATTTTGTCCATCAACAAGAACAGAAGGCGGTAGCTGTTGGGTTCTGGAGTAGCGATTGAAATTTGCTTTTTTGAGGAGGGAAACGTGGAATACGGGACGTATCCGGAGAGAGGAAGGTAATTTCAACCGATAGGAGACTGGCCGACTCGAGCAATAATTCTGTAAGGACCAATGAATCGAGGGCCCAATTCGGTAGAAGGTTGTTTCAGTCTCACATATTTGGTTGATAGCCAAACTCTGTCCCCCACCACATATGGAGGTATATGGCGTCTTCGTTTGTTGGAAAAAAGTGCATACTTGCCTGCTGACTTCCGTAGTAATAAGCAAATCTTTTTCCAATGTAGCAGAATATTTTTCACCCGCTGATCTGCTGCTGGTACACCAGAAGAAGGCTGAAGTAGGGAAAAAGTATGAGGGTGATAGCCTAGAGCTGCGTAGAATTGTGTGGTATGAAGAGCACTGTGTCAACGGGAATTAATGGCAAAGCCAGCCAAAGGCAAATACTCAGACCAGTTGGAGTGTTAGGCATTGACATAATGTTGAAGATAGGTTTCCAGGGTCTCGTTCATTCGTTCGGTTTGACCATCTGTTTGAGGGTGATGTGAGGTAGAGAGTGAGAGCATTACTCTCAGTTTCTTGCAGAATGCTCTCCAGAATCGGGAAACAAACTGGGATCCGCGGTCTGAGACGACATTGGTAGGTATGCCATGATATCTCACAATATGGGAAAGGAAGAGGGTAGACAGTGCTTCCGCTGTAGGTAATCCCGGGAGCGGTACAAAATGAGACATTTTGGAAAAGCGATCCACTATGACCCATATAGCAGTCATGCCCTCGGACTTGGGTAAGTCTGTAATGAAGTCCATAGTCAAATGGGTCCAAGGCTGGCGAGGTGCCGGAAGTGGTTGTAACAGTCCAGTAGGCAATGTGCGGGGTACTTTATTAGCAGCACAAGTTTAACAGGCAGCCACATAGTCAGTAACATCCCTTTTCATATGAGGCCACCAGACAAGGTCTTGAGAGTGATGGTGACACCAGGATGACCGGATAACACACCATCATGTTCCCAGAGGAGTACAGGTTTTCTGAGGCTAGGGGCTACGAACAGGCGACCTGGTGGTATCCTCAAACCTTGGGGAACATGATTCTGGGTTTCTTGTAACTGTTGGGAAAGAGCCGTAGAGATCTGTGCGACAATTTTGTGAGGTGGGATTATATACAGCTGGGTAGGTTGATCTTCAGAGGTAGCGAACTGTCTGGAAAGAGCATCGGCTTTCTTGTTTTTATGCCCAGGAACATAAGAAAGAACAAAATTAAAACAAGAGAAAAACAGAGCCCATCGAGCCTGACGTGAGTTCAAACGTCTTGCAGTCTGAAGATACAGCAGGTTTTTATGGTCAGTGAGGATAGAAAAAGGTTTGGGAGCCTCTTCCAGAAGATGTTGCCATTCAGACAATGCCAGATTGATGGCCAGTAGTTCTCGATTCCCAACATCATAATTAATCTCCGCTGGAGAAAACTTTCTAGAAAAAAATGCTACTGGATGGATTCTACCGGACTTAGGCTGTCTCTGGGACAGCACGGCACCTGCCCCTACCTCAGGGGCATCAACCTCAACTATGTACTGGAGATCGGAATTTGGATGCTGAAGAATTGGAGTCTTGCTGAACATGTCTTTTAATTGCTGGAAAGCCGATTCTGCTTCTGAGGACCACACCTTGCAATTTGTACCTTTCTTAGTCATAGCCGTAAGGGGGGCCGCAATGGAGGCAAAACCTTTGATGAAGCGTCTGTAGTAATTTGCGAACCCTAGAAAGCTTTGGAGCCCTCTTAAAGTGGTCGGTCAGGGCCATTGCAAGACAGTGGAAAGTTTTTGAGGGTCCATTTGGAAACCGGCAGCACTTATAATGTATCCAAGGAAAGGAATACGGCTTTGATGGAAACTGCATTTCTCAATCTTCACGTAAAGATGGTTTTCTCTCAGTCGTTGTAATACCTGATTTACATGCGAGATGTGCTCTAGATGAGTCTTGTAAAAGATTAAAATGTCGTCCAAATAGATGATCACAAAACTATTGCTGAAATCATGAAAAATTTCATTCATGAAACGTTGGAGGACATCAGGGGCGTTACACAACCCAAATGGCATAACCAGATATTCGAAATGTCCATTACGAGTGTTGAATGCTGTCTTCCACTCGTCCCAGTCTTTAATTCGAATCAGATTATAAGCCCCTCGTAGGTCCAGCTGTGATTGATTGAGTGATTTATTAAAAAAGAAGACAGATAAGTGTCCATTATCAAAAAAAAATTGAGTGAAATTGGTGGCCATCAAATTACCCTTTGTTGAGTTGGAAAACCCATCATGAAAGTAATATTGCCCTATTAATGTGCAGATAGTGGTGGTAAAATACAGTGAAATTATAAAAACAAATACCCAAACAGGGAAGAAAATGAGCAGAACCAAACCCAAGTGAATGCTATTGGAACATGACATGATACTCACCTTCCCAGGATATTCCAAGGTGTATGAACACCAGACACCAAGCAAGCTTACACTTGATTGACTGTTGTGATAATTAGTGGACGGAGGCTGACTAAATAGCCCTAAAATTGGTCGGACTCCGCCCCACCCAGCGTCACGATGGCAGAAAACGCCATGGGGCTCATGTAATCCCACAGGCAGCAAACAAATCACCGCCACGCGAACATGGCCAATGATAACAGGTGCATATGGAAACCGCAGGCGGCGCATATCGCGAGTGGTCATCGCGCCGATTCAAAGAGAATGAATCGCTGTGCACGTGCTTGAGTGATCCCGCGTCACTATACATTGCGCCACTACCTATAGGAATTCACACATGCGCAGAAGCCGCCTGGCGGAGTCCTCCAGCAGAGCAGAGTATTTCAGGAGAGGAGTGTTATAGAGGAAGAAGCCGAGTCCTCCAGCAGTGCAGATTATTTCAGGAGATGAGAGTGGGAGGAAGGAGCAGAGTCCTCCAGCAGAGCAGAGTATTTCAGGAGAGGAGAGTTATAGAGGAAGGAGCCGAGTCCCCCAGCAGAGCAGAGTATTTCAGGAGAGGAGAGTTATAGAGGAAGGAGCAGAGTCCTCCAGCAGAGCAGAGTATTTCTGGAGATGAGAGTGGGAGGAAGGAGTAGAGTCCTCCAGCAGAGCAGAGTATTTCAGAAGAGGAGAGTTAGATGGAGGAAGGAGCAGAGTCCCCCTGCAGAGCAGAGTATTTCAGGAGAGGAGAGTTATAGAGGAATGAGCAGAGTCCTCCAGCAGAGCAGAGTATTTCTGGAGATGAGAGTGGGAGGAAGGAGCAGAGTCCTCCAGCAGAGCAGAGTATTTCTGGAGATGAGAGTGGGAGGAAGGAGCAGAGTCCTCCAGCAGAGCAGAGTATTTCTGGAGATGAGAGTGGGAGGAAGGAGCAGAGTCCTCCAGCAGAGCAGAGTATTTCTGGAGATGAGAGTGGGAGGAAGGAGCAGAGTCCTCCAGTAGCATAATAGTAGCAGCATTTTCTAGACTGACAACTGCATAAAACATGGATTAACCATCAGAATTTCCTCCCTCTGTATGTTCTGGCTGAAATTCATATTTCTTCCTTGGAGAGGAACACTTTATGGGTACGCAGGAGGTAACGATAGCTTCACCGATGGGAAAGGCATCTGTAGATAATCCACAGGGAGAGATTTGTTGGATCTCATTCCAAACCAGAATGAAGTCACATTTTATCACTAATCACTTCACCACGAGTGCGAGTGACTCACTAGCAGCGCCTACCGCTAATTGTACGGAAAGACACACGTGGGAGATGACAGGTAGCAAAACACAGAGAGTGAGACCTCACATATGTACACTTACCATTGTCTCATTCAATCGGGGCTCCATAAAATGTACTTTTATGGCTTTCACAGCATTTCATGTCAAACTTTCCTTTCCAGTGTAACAAAAGTGATTTGAACTCCAGAGATCCCCAAATTAAGATGTCCGTCTTGTTACAATTTATTAGAAAGAAGAATATTAGAACTTGCTCAATTTTCTCACGCCAACATATTCGGGAGTTTTGGCAGCACTGGACATTGTATCTGTACCTGCCCCTGAGGAGTTTTTACTTTTCTGTCCTTGCCTCAGTTAAAGAGGAAGTAAACCCTCTTTTTTTTTTTTCTGAAAAAAAAAAACCCTGCAAGAGAAAGGCATAATGAGCTAGTATGCATAACATAGCATACTAGCTCATTATGAATGACTTACCTGAGATCGAAGCCCCCGAATCGCTCCTCGTTCCCCTCCGCCGCCATGTTGCCTACGAGTCCCTTCCGTGTATTGCCACTCCGGCGCTGTGACTGGCCGGAGCAGTGATGACGTCACTCCTGCGCATGCGCTAGGGTGACCACGTGTCCCGGATTGCCCGGGACAGTCCCGCATTTTGCAGGTCTGTCCCGGGCACCTTCATTGCAGGACAATACAGTGTCCCGGAATGAAACTGACACAGCTACCCTCTGGGCCAATCTGATGCCCCCAAAAAAGGCCGCCACATCACCGCTTTACTCACTTGACAGTACTTGTCCTGGCTGGGAATGCCTGGAGGAGCACAATCCCCGCCCCCTGCTTGTGATTGGAGAAATCATAAATCCCGCCTCTTGTGTCCAACCACTGTGCTGTGATTCATTTCAGAACAAACTGATTTTTGGGAAGGAGGGGTGTCCCTGAATGGTAGTTTGGAAATGTGGTCACCCTGGCATGCGCGCGGTTCCGGCATTATCCATTGATAAAACCGGCACGCTCAGTGCGCCTGCGCCATTGTCTACGGCACGCATGCGCCGTAGACATCGGTGCAGCCCTTTCTGCGAATATCTCCTTAACCGTGCAGGTTAAGGAGATATTTCTTGCACCTACAGGTAAGCCTTAATCTAGGCTTACCTGTAGGTGCAAGTGGTCAGAGAGGGTTTACAACCACTTTAAGCTCCACTTACTTCTTACTGCACCAACTTCCTGAAGCCCTGAACAATAAAAATTGATTATGTACCTTTTCTATGGGTCTCTGGCTTGTCCAGTAAGATTAAAGGTCCTTCCCTCTGACAGTGGTGGTTGGTGGTCCTTACTGCAAACCAGAATGTTGACTTAAAGGGTTAGTTCACCTTTAATGGACTTTTTTTTTTTTAATCCTCTATGCATTCACAGCACATTAGATACCATTCCTCTCCTGTTCAAATAGTTTCTCCTCTCCTCTTCCATACATGTAGGCTGTGCGCAGCCTTCCTGAAAAAACTCCTTATTTTTGTCAGCATTGGGCATTGCATCTGTCCCTGCCCCTGAGGAGTTTCTACTCTACTGTCCCTGCCTCAGTTAAGCTCCAGTAATTCCTCACTGTGTCCCCTTTCTGAGCCCTAAGAAAAGGTTACACACAATTTTTTTGCGGGTCTTCAGGCTGGTTAAGTAAGAATATAGGTCCTTCCTTCTTCTCTCTGACAGCAGTGGTGGGTGGTCCTTACTGTGACCCAAAATTTTGCTCACTTAAAGCGGAGTTCCACCCAAAAATTGAACTTCCGCTTTTTGGAATCCCCCCCCCCCCTCTGGTGTCACATTTGGCACCTATCAGGGGGGAGCAGATACCTGAGAGCCAAGGGAGAGATCGACCTCGGGTGCCGACATCACGGGCGCCCAGGACAGGTAAGTGTCCATATATTAAAAGTCAGCAGCTGCTGTATTTGTAGCTACTGACTTTTAATATTTATTTTTTCGGTTAGTTCAGGAGGGAGGGTTGCTCCTGTCCTCTTCCATACACGTAGGCCATGCACAGCCTTCCTAACAAAAAACTCCTTATTTTTGGCAGCATTGAACACTGCATCTGCCCCTGAGGAGTTTTCACTCTACGGTCTCCTCCTAAGTTAAAGCAGGATTCCACCCGCAAATGTATTTATTTTTTTAAGTCAGCAGCTACAAACACTGTAGCTGCTGACTTTTAATAAGGACACTTACCTGTCCTAGGGGCCGGTGATGTCGGCCCCCCGAGGCCGATCCCTCGATCCTGGCAGGTCCCGGCGCCGCCATCCTCACTAAGGGAAACAGGCACTGGAGCCGTGCGGCTTTACTGCCCGTTTACTACTGCGCATGCGCGAGTCTCGCGGCGCTTTGTGAATGGGCGGCTGCTTTCTGGGATACACACAGTTCCCAGAAGGAAGCGCGCCCCATTCACTAGAAGACAACACGAGTAGGACGAGGAAGAAGACCTGCTGCGGACTAGGAAGAGGCAGATTAGGAACATCCGCATAGCAACCGCCATTTCTGGTAAGTAAAACAATTTTTTTTTCTATTTTTTTGCAGGATTTTGGTGTATTTTTTTTTTTTTTTTAGGGTGGACCTCCACTTTAAGCTCCAGTAATTCCTCAATGTGTCCCTTATCTGAGCCTTAAAGGTAAAGGTTACATACCATTTTTCTATGGGTCTTCAGGCTGGTCCAGTACAATTATGGGTCCTTCCTTCTTCCTCCTGGCAGCAGTGGAGGGGGAGTATGTGCAATTTGTTTCGTTCCGAACTCGGTTTTTAACACATTTCGACAAATCCGTTAATTCGGAAACATCCGAATTAACGAAAACCTGTTTAACAAATTAGAAAATTCGAATATTTGAAAATTCGTAAATTTAAAAATTCAGAAAATCGAAAATTCGGAAATTTGAAAAATCCAAAAACCCGAAAATTTGAAAATCGGAAATAATAATAACTATTAAATTATAGGTATTGGAATTTCCCTTCAAATTTGGCTGTTAGTGAACGTAACGAATACAAATTTATCGGAAGTTATGAATTACCGTATCTAAAATAAAGAATGCCGCATCTAAACAAATGGAACATAATGCATTAATAATATTAAATAATAATAAAAACTTTTTATCCCCTGTGTCGCTTTAACTGACAATTGTGCGGTCGTGCGACGTTGTACCCAAACAAAATTGACGTCCTTTTTATCCCACAAATAGCTTTATTTTGGTGGTATTTGATCACCTCTGCGGTTTTTATTTTTTGCGCTATAAACAAAAAAAGAGCGACAATTAAAAAAAAAAAAAAAAACATTATTTTTTACTTTTTGCTATAATAAATATCCCCAAATTAAAAAAAAAAAATTGTAAATTTTTTTCATCAGTTTAGGCCAGTAAAAAAAATCGCAATAAGCGTATAATGATTGGTTTGCGCAAAAGTTATAGCGTCTACAAAATATGGGATAGGATTTATGGCCTTGTTTAAATGTTGCTAGCAGGGAAGGGGTTGACACTAGGGGGGCGATCAAGGGGTTAAGTGTTCCCTAGGCAGGTGTTTCTAGTTGTGGGGGGAGGCGCTTGACTGGAGGGATTTCCTGATCACTAGGAACAGCAGATCTCTCTCTCCTCCCCTGTCAGAATGAGGATCTGTTTGTTTACATCGACAGATCCCCGTCCTAGCTCTCTGTGGAGCGATCACAGGTGGCCGGCAAACATCATGGCCGCCAGCCACGCGCATCGGCTCCGGCGTCTTGCCGTGGGCGCGCACACACCTGCCATTGCTCTTAAAGCGGCCGACGTACAGCTACAGAAGGAGTGCATCCGTGCCAACCTGCCACAGTATAATGACGGCGGCTGGTCGGCAAGCGGTAAAGTGGAAGTCCATGCAAAATCTAAAATCCCTGCATCCATAGACACCAGGGATCTAACACTAACCTCTCTATCCCTGTAAAGAAAAAATGAGTATACATACCTTTTGGACCCGCTCCGACTGGATCCCACGCTGAGCTGTCAGCCCCGGCTTCTCTGTGGAGGCGGGCAGGGCCGCCATCAGGGGGGTACAGGCAGTACACCTGTAAGGGGCCCGGAGGTCCCCAGGGGCCCGGATGGCAACTCCCCTTTTTTTTTTGTAAGGGGCCTAGAGGTCCCCAGGGCCCCAGATGGCAACCCCCCTTTTTTTTGTATACATTTTTTTTTTGTAAGGGGCCCAGAGGTCCCCAGAGGCCCGGAGGTCCCCAGGGCCCAGGATGGCAACCCCCCTTTTTTTATATTATAATTTTTTTTTATTTGTTTTATTTGTTTGTAAGGGGCCCAGAGGTCCCCAGGGCCCCAGATGGCACCCCAAGCCCCCCGACCTCAACAATTTGCGGCTGCAACACCCCCCGCTTCTCAATTCGCGGCAGCCCCCTCCGATTCTCAATTTGCGGCGGCAGCACCCCCCGTTTCTACTCTGCTCCAGGGGGCCCATGCCTGGAGGCGGGTGCAGAGGAGACGGATGATAAGGTAAGCTCCATAGTAACTCTATTGCCGCGTACACACGGTCGGAATTTCCGACGGGAAATGTTCGATGTGAGCTTGTTGACGGAAATTCCGTGTGTATGCTCCATCGGACATTTGCTGTCGGAATTTTCGACAACAAATGTTTGAGAGCTGGTTCTCAAATCTTTCGACAACAAATTTTGTTGTACACAAGTCCGAGGCACAAAAGTCCACGCATGCTCGGAATCAAGCAGAAGAGCCGCACTGGCTATTGAACTTTGTTGTCCGTGTTGTACGTCACCGCGTTCTTAACGTTCGGAATTTCCGACAACATTTGTGTGACCGTGTGTATGCAAAACAAGTTTGAGCCAACATCCGTCGGAAATAAATCCACGTTTTTTTTTGTCGGAAAATCCTATCGTGTGTATACGGCATATGGGTGACGTCACTTCCCATTCAATTTACAGCCGTTGTCATCCATGTTCTCTGCAGAGCTTCCAACGCTGGAGATGGGGTCTGAGCGGGTCGGATCGGATTCCAAAAAAGGTATGTATACTCATCTTTTCTTTACAGGAATAGATAGGTTAGTGTTAGATCCGTGGTGTCTAAAGATGCTGGGATTTTAGATTTTTCATGGACTTCCACTTTAACTTAGGAAGTTTATAACATCACAACACAAAAATGGTTATTGGAAGCTTATAAGCTTGTAGAGCATCTTAAGTATAGGAGAGAATGGGGATCGGAGAAGGGGGGTATGAGTGGTATATAGGATTGACAGTTTCTCTTACCAGGAATGAAAGCGTACATATTGTTATCCTTGGAGGGGTCTTCTGCAGCTGGGCGGATAAAATATGAAATCAACTCTGGCCAATGTCGTCCTCCTAGTAGTGTGGAGTTCCTGGGTTTGGGAAACCTCTAGCAGATTATGAGGGTCTGGGGAAAGGGAGAGAGGAGAGGTGGGAAAAAAAAACGGAAGGAAAGTTTTAAGATCAAGTGGTAGATAGAGAGTGGATTAAGCGGTAGATAGAGAGTGGATCAAGTGGTAGATAGAGAGTGGATAACACAGTGGATAGAGAGTGGATCAAGCGGTGGATAGAGAGTGGATCAAGCGGTGGATAGAGAGTGGATCAAGCGGTGGATAGAGAGTGGATCAAGCGGTAGATAGAGCGTGGATCAAGCGGTGGATAGAGAGTGGATAAAGCTATAGATAGAGAATGGATCAAGCAGTAGATAGAGAGTGGATAAAGCGGTAGATAGAGAGTGGATCAAGCAGTGGATAGAGAGTGGATAAAGCGGTAGATAGAGAGAGGATCAAGCGGTAGATAGAGAGGGGATCAAGCGGTAGATAGAGAGTGGATCAAGCGGTGGATAGAGAGTGGATCAAGCGGTGGATAGAGAGTGGATAAAGCGGTGGATAGAGAGTGGATCAAGCGGTGGATAGAGAGTGGATCAAGCGGTAGATAGAGAGTGGATCAAGCGGTGGATAGAGAGTGGATAAAGCTATAGATAGAGAATGGATCAAGCAGTGGATAGAGAGTGGATAAAGCTGTAGATAGAGAATGGATCAAGCAGTGGATCAAGCGGTGGATAGAGAGTGGATCAAGCGGTGGATAGAGAGTGGATCAAGCGGTAGATAGAGAGTGGATCAAGCGGTGGATAGAGAGTGGATAAAGCTATAGATAGAGAGTGGATCAAGCAGTGGATAGAGAGTGGATAAAGCTGTAGATAGAGAATGGATCAAGCAGTGGATCAAGCGGTGGATAGAGAGTGGATCAAGCGGTGGATAGAGAGTGGATCAAGTGGTGGATAGAGAGTGGATCAAGCGGTAGATAGATAGTGGATCAAGTGGTAGATAGAGAGTGGATCCATTCTCTATCTACCGATCAAGCGGTAGATAGAGAGTGGATAAAGCAGTAGATAGAGAGTGGATAAAGCGGTGGATAGAGAGTGGATCAAGCGGTAGATAGAGAGTGGATCAAGCAGTGGATAGAGAGTGGATCAAGCGGTAGATAGAGAGTGGATCAAGCAGTGGATAGAGAGTGGATCGGGTGGTAGATAGAGAGTGGATAAAGCAGTAGATAGAGAGTGGATCAAGCGGTAAATAGAGAGTGGATCAAGCGGTAGATAGAGAGTGGATCAAGCGGTAGATAGAGAGTGGATCAAGCGGTAGATAGAGAATGGATCAAGCGGTAGATAGAGAGTGGATCAAGCGGTAGATAGAGAGTGGATCAAGCGGTAAATAGAGAGTGGATCAAGCGGTAGATAGAGAGTGGATCAAGCGGTAAATAGAGAGTGGATCAAGCGGTAGATAGAGAGTGGATCAAGCGGTAGATAGAGAGTGGATCAAGCGGTAGATAGAGAGTGGAATGAAAATAGAGAACCTGTGTCTAGCACGAAGGGGGATTATTCCCCGGGGGGGGGGCAAGGAAGAAGATGGTGAGGATTCCCAGAGAACCGCTCCAACAGCCTATTTATCTTTATCTTCCATGTGTCATTAGCCATGAAGGTGGTAATCAATGTCTACAGCAGTCTAACCTCAAAATATTTTCAGGGTTATGTCGCGTACACACGATCGGACATTCCGACAACAAAACCGTGTATTTTTTTTCAACGGATTTTCGCTCAAACTTGTCTTGCACACACACGGTCACACAGATGTTGTCGGAAAATCCGATCGCCAAGAACGCGGTGACGTACAAAACTCTACAACGAGCCAAAGTTCAATGATTCCGAGCATGCGTAGGATTTTTGTGCATCGGAATTGGATACACACGATCGGAATTTCCAACAAGGTCTTTTGTTGTCGGAAAAATTGAGAACTTTTGTTGTCGGAAATTCCAACAGCAAATGTCCGATGGAGCCTACTCACGGTCGGAATATCCGACCAAAAGCTCACATCGAACATTTGTTGTCGGAAATTCCGATCGTGTGTACGCGGCATTAGAGCGTGTGCGGTCTGATTCGAAAAAGATGGTGTAGAAGGTGGTGTCCTTTGCAAGTGCCAATTCTTTTGCAGTCCCTGTGCACAGAGGATGTTGTGCATTCTTTATTGCTCCCTCTCTCATCACACAACTCCTGAACAATCCCTAGATAGCAACTGTAAAAACTCAGACTGGAAATCAAACTTTTGATAGTAAAGTCCAACATTTTACACAGTGATTTTGGATAAAATGACATCATAACTTATTTTCTTATTGGCTGTAACTACTTTTTTTTTTTTAAAAGCCCCTCATTGGCTGTAAACATAATATTAGATATTGAAGAAAAGAGGAGCCTTAAGTCTAACCCAATTTCAGCACCTTTCTTTAGAGGACATAGGTAGCCTGAAACATCTGTATGCAGTGTGAAATAAATGGATCTAGAATAGAGATGTGCACGGAAGAAAAAAATGTTTTGGTTTCAACTCAGATTAATTCGTTAAGTTAATATTTTCGTTTTGTCAAATTCGTTATTTTCGTTTTTTAGAATTCATTTTGCATATTCAGATTCAGTTAGTGTTTTTGTTATTTTCAAATCAAGTAAAATTTCGGAAGACGGCTATATTTGTTCTATTCTCCAAATTTCTCCAGCAGGGAAAAAAAATAAATAGAATAAATCAGAACAGAATAGAATAAATAAAAAAAATAAAAAAAATAGGGCTAGCTGGTTGACCACGGGGCTGGAGACCTATTGCCACATCCCATATATGGAAATGCAAAAGAAAGAGAAATACCCCCGGGACTTAGAGGCAATATAAAAAATATAATATAATAGACGACAAAATACAAAGTTAAAAACCAAGCAATAGTAGCCATACAATTTGTTTTGCTGCATAGCTGCTTATTGCTTTGTTTTTAACGTTGTATTTTGTCGTCTATTATATTATATTTTTTTATATTGTAATAAAAAAATGTATTTTTAAAAAAAATTCTACTCTTTTGCCTGGTGTGACCATTGCCTCTAAGTCCCGGGGGTATTTCTCTTTATTTTGCATTTCCATATATGGGATGTGGCAATAGGTCTCCAGCCCCGTGGTCAACCAGCTAGCCCCATTTTTTTATTTTTTATTTAATTTGTTGAATTCTATTCTATTCTGTTCTGATTTATTCTATTTATTTTTTTCCCCTGTTGGAGAATTTTGATCATGCTTTATTGTTTTTTTTTTGCCTTCCTCTGGATCAACTGTGGGTGTAGGATTGCTCATACAGTAGAGGATTGTTTATTTTTTTCCCCCTTCTATTGGTTGAAATAAATGGAATTGTGTTTTTTTTTTTCAACCAGACTAACTATGTAACTATTTTATTCTATATTATTTTATTCTATTATTTTCTGTTTTACTCTGTTCTTTTCTATTCTGTTCTATTCTATTTTTTTCTATTAAAAATTTTGTTCTATTCTGTTATTTTCTATTGTTATTTTCTCTATTCCACTGTTCTATTTTTTTCCATTCTATTAAATTTTTTCTATTCTATTCTGATCTATGCTATTCTATTTCGTTCAATTCTACTCGATTCTTTTCTAGTCTGTTCGGGCTCTTTCACACGGGACGGATCCGTGAAGATCCGCCCCGTGAAGCTCCGCTTGCTCAGCGGGGATCGCTCTGTTGATCCCCGCTGAGCCGGCGGATGACTGGGAGGTTCCCGCACACTATGCAGGGACCGCCCTGTCAGAGCGCCGCTCTCCCCTATGGGGGATCGGATGACGACGGACCGTAGAGTCCGTTGTCATCCGATCCGCTCCGCCGACGGATGGAAAAATAGGGTTTTCCTCCGTCACACTTTGGCGGAGAGGATGTCAGCGGACATGTCACCGCTGACATCCGTGGCTTCATAGGGCTACATGGAGCATCCGTTCAGGTCCACCTAAAAAACTGACAGGCGGACCTGAACAGGCCGTCCGTGTGAAAGGGGCCTTCTATACTTTTGAATTCAAATTCAAATAATTTGTTGCGCTATTTTGTTATATTATAATTTATTTTGGATTCGTTGAAATTCATTACTATTTTGATTCGAAAATTCGGATACATACAAAACTCTGAATAACTATGTAACTATTTTATTCTGTTTTATTTGTTTCTTTTTTATTCTATTTTATTTTATTCTATTATTTTCTCTTTTACTCTGTTCTTTTCTATTCTATTTTTTTTTTCTATTTTACATTTTGTTTTTTTCTTTTCTCTATTCCACTCTATTGTGTTCTATTTTCTTCCATTCTATTAAAAAGTTTTCTATTCAATTCTATTCTATTCTATGCTATTCTATTTCGTTCATTTGTACTAATTTCTTTTCTATTCTGTTCTATACTTTTGAATTCAAATTTATTTTTGAATTCAAATTCATTTTCAAATTCAAATAATTTGTTATTTCGTTGCGCTATTTTGTTGTATTATAATTTATTTTGGATTTGTTAAAATTCATTACTATTTTGATTTGGAAATTCGGATATATCCGAAACTCAGAATAATGAAAATTTTGTCCGAATTTTGACAAATTGAACATGTCTATTCTATAATATTGGACTGTACAGTATTTGCACTATACACCAGTGTTTTTGGATGTGCCTGAAGGCTCCACTGGGCTATGCACTGTTTCAGTTGAAGTTTTTTTTTTTATTATACCTTTACTCCTTTCTCCCCATAAACTTTATAGTTATACTGCCTCATTAGGTCCCAATTCCTACTTCATAGAAGCCATGGGTTCCATACACTGATGATGGCCAAACAGCCTGAAATAGCTTGTATGCAATTCAGGAAATTGGCTTAAAGGGTTTTGCTTGAATGGGAGATATGTTGTCAACATTTTAAATAAATATGGACTGGTAAGCCTGAATTTGTTGTCAATTTTAAGGGAGTCTCCCATCCTCCAGCTAGTTTCAAGTTGGGGGGAAATTGAGACATTCTCTTTGAGGGCAAGGGTATTTTTCCATAGGATTTGCAAAAAGTATGGACATCAAAAAGAGGAATGCCAAGAAGTGTGGTGTGTTAATTGAAGCGAGGAAGGTCATGTTTCCAGAGAATACATCAAGAACAAAACATGCAATTTATGACAAGAATTGGGGCATTTATAACCTAACCCCAACCCCCAAAGGAAGGAAGAAAAACAGCGAGTAAACCGGGGGTAGACAAACATGAGAAATAGAAAGATGCCCCAGAAGAGAAGTGCCTTCTAAAAAGGAAGCTGAGAGTCAAGCCTCGTACACACGTCCGGTAGACATGTGCGATTAGTTTCGTACGAATCGGAAATTCGTACGAATTTTTTTAAATTCGTACATTTGTACGAATCCGAATTACGAATTTTTATGAATACGAATTCTGTACGAAATACGAAATTTCGTTTACGAATTTCGGATCCAAATTATCCGAATCCAAACTACCAAATAACGAATTTCAACTAATACGAAAGAAACAAACAAACAAAAAAGTTACGAAAGTAGGAGTTGTGTCCAGAATCAACGAAAACAATGTACTCTACCCCGCCCGAAAGTACGAATTATGGTATTGAGCTTCCCTTTAATAGTGCCGTTGTACGTCTTATACGTTACCGTGTTCTTGGCGTTCAGAATTTCCGACAACATTTGTGCGACCGTGTGTATGCAAGACAAGTTTGAGCCAACATCCTTCGGAAAAACACGGTTTTGTTGTCGGAATTTCCGATCGTCTGTACGCGGCATGAGTCCGTAGAGTTCAATATTAACGATTCGTACGAAATTCGTATTTCGTACGAATCCGAATTAAATTCCGTACACGAATTGAGAATTACAATTTTTTTTTAATACGGAACGGAACGAAACAAAACAAATTTTTTGACGGCTCCCATGTCTAACGTCCGGTTTTCTCAGCAAGAAAACTGCTGGGAGAGCTTTTTGCAGAGAAAACCGTTCGTGTGTATGGTTTCTTGGCAGGAAAACTCCTGGGAATCTTGACGAGAAAAATAGAGAATCTGCTCTCTATTTTCTCGTCGGGATTCTCGGCAGAGTGCCGAGAAAACCGTACGTGAGTATGCTTACCTGTCCCAGGTAAGCCCGCGCATGCTCAATGAGACTTTGACGCATGCGCGGTAGCATACAAGGGTAGTGTAGGGTGTAGCAAGATGGCGGCAACGGCATCGAATGTGACGAGCGCCGGGTCGTCGTAGTCGATGACGTCACCGCGTTCTTGCCAATCAAAAGAACGGCGGTTCTTTTGAATGGCTGTCTGTACACAGGGCTTGGCAAGACAAGCTTGCCAGGAATCCCGTCGAGAAAACCAAAGTTTTTTTTTCGGCGGGATTCCCGCCCATGTGTACAGGGCTTCAGGAAATGTAAATGGAAGAACCTGTGGTGTTATGTACAGAACGTACCTGATGGTAGAAGCCTGACTTGTAGGAGGAGTCCTCTCTTACAGCCCTGGCACAGGAGTCACTGGAGTGAGGACAGTGAACTCGGGAGCGCAGCGAGGTAGGAGTGCCTGAGGTAGATGTAGTGGTTGGCACAGTGGCAAGGTGATGATCCTCCAGGGATGACTGGAATTGTAGGCAGCAGAGGAGGTGGTTGCAGGTCAGCGGCCTGGGAGCTGGCAGGTACAGGAACAGCAGGAAACTGGAGCAGGGTGAGACAAGCCGGGTTAGGTGCACACAGAGCAGCAGACAGAAGCAGGGTCAAACAAGCCGGGTCAGAGCAGGTAATCAGATGGTAAGATTCAGCAGGCTTAAGCGTGGTCAGAGGTACAGGCAAGGTCTGGCAGCAGGTAGGCAGCAGGTAGCAGGGTCAAGACAAGCCAAGGGCAGGATTGGAGATATCGGATGGTCAAGCAAAGCCGGGTTGGTACAGGTAACAGATAACAGGTATGCAGATTACTGGTACAGAGCTGCAGATCAGACAGCAATGCATCACTGCAGTTGCTGACCTTTTAAAGGCATAATGGCACCAAGTAACGATAACGTGCACACGCACGCACCCGCGCGCACCCCGCGCATGCGTGTTCTCATCAGATGCACGTTGACGCACAGGCACGGATGGATGCTGTTGCCTGGCCTGTGCAGGAGCACACAAAAGCCCTCCAGCAGGTCCCTGACATTGCCCCCCCAAGGGGCAGCCTCCGGATGCCTAACCGGGCTCTTTTCTCAGGATGGCCGAGAAAAAAGGCACAGATTAACCTCTTGGCATGGATGTTGTCCTCAGGTTCCCAGGAGTTGTCCTCCGGACTGTACCCCTTCCATTTGATCAGGAATTGAGCTCACCCTTGCCGTTTCCTACAATCAAGAATGGCCTCCACCACGTATTCCTTGCAACCGTCAACCAAAACTGGTTCTGGTGGTCTGGCTCCCCTGTCAGGAAAGGGGTCAGGCACTGCAGGCTTCAACAATGAGACATGAATCACTGGGTGAATCTTTAAAGAGTCAGGCAAGGATAGTTTGTAAGATACCTCATTGATTCTTCTTCTTACTGGAAAGGGTCCCATGAACTTGGGTGCCAGCTTCTTGGATGGGCAGGCCAACCTGAGGTTGTTCGTAGAAAGCCACACCTGATCACCTGGTTGAAAGTCCAGCTCCCCTCTCCTCTTCCTGTCAAAGGCTTTCTTGCTGTCCGCTTGGGCCTTGGTTACTGCTTTCTGCAACACCTGGTTGTTACGGCTGAGGAAATTCACTGTGCTCAAAACCGCCGTAACTGGAGATTCTGGAAGAAAGTCAGGTAAAAAGGTGAAATTAAAGCCATAATTAGCAAAGAAGGGGGATTGCCCAGTGGCCGAATGGTTGCCATTATTATAAGCGAACTTCGCTAAAGGCAATAGGGACACCCAATCATCTTGTGCAAAGGACGTAAAGCATCTGATATACTGTTCAAGAGTCTGATTTGTCCTCTCAGTTTGCCCGTTGGTTTGGGAGTGATAAGCTGAAGACATAGCAAGTTCAATTTTCAAGGTTTCACACAGAGCTCTCCAAAAATGTGAAGTGAATTGGTCCCCCCTGTCTGACACGATGTTTGAAGGGACTCCATGTAATCTGACAATTTCTTTGATGAATACACGGGCAGTCTCAACAGCGGACTGGGTGCCCTTTAGTGGCAGAAAATGGGCCATCTTAGACAGGCGGTCTATGATCACAAAGATTGCTGTACACCCCTCGGAACATGGAAGCTCCACTATAAAATCCATAGCAATCATTTTCCATGGTCTATCAGGTACAGGTAGGGGTTTCAGTAGTCCCCAGGCTCGGTTCCTTGTTGTTTTGTTTTGGTTACAGACAGGGCATGCACTGACGTATGATTTGCAGAACTCCTCCAGACCCGGCCACCAGAATGTGCGCCGTACCAGCTCAAGAGTCTTGTGGACTCCAAAATGTCCTGCCAGCGGGTGGTTGTGGAGAAGCTTTAGTACCTCAACCCGAGTGCTTCCTGGAACAAAAATTTGGCTCCCCCTCCAGAATAATCCGTCTCTGTAAGTCAAGGTGGTACCAGGGGGTTTGGAAGAGTCCATGGATGCTTCTCTAATTTGAGAGAGCAGATCTGTCTGTAGGAGAAGAAAGTTACCTGCTGGTAGGATGGTGTCGCGCGCGCAAGAGGCCTCCAGCAGGTCCCTGACATGTGGTGTCTGAGGGAGAGGAAGAAGAACAGAGTACAAGCAAAAAGGCAAAGGTACCTTTACATAAAGATGATCGAGATGAACTAGGAAAGATTCCCACATGGGTAGGAAGTATCAATGCCTGGATTGCAGTCGGGTTTTCTATGGGAGGGTGTCACATAGGCTGGAGCAGTCTGATGCATTGGCGCTAAAGGTGTGAAGGGATCATATTATTAAAGTGTTTAATCAACAAACAAAATAAAAAATAAAAAATTATTTAAAGCAGTTGTATACCCTCGGATTTTTTTTTACCCCTGTATGAAATACTTACCTTAGAACGAGGCGTCGGTATCTCTCCTGGTCCACGCTGAGGTAGCTGACGGCGTGTCTTCCAAGTATCGTGGCTCCAGCGCTCTGAGTGGCTGTAGACGCGATGTCGTCACTCCCACACGTGCACGCGGGAGAATTCTTTCCGGCAAGGTCCGGCGTCTGCCAGGCTTTCCGCCGAGAATCCCCTGTGCGCATGCGCCGCTACAGTCAGCGGCTCATTGCGAGGGGAATATCTCCTAAACCATACAGGTTTAGGAGATTTTTTTTTACCTACAGGTAAGCCTTATTATTGGCTTACCTGTAGGTAAAAGTAAAAAAACTGACTATACAACCGCTTTAAGATTTTTATGGTATCGGCATGGGCGGTAACAATGTGGAAGGACATTGGCTCCAACTGCAGAATGGTACTTTTTTTTTTTCTTTCAATCTTTTTTATTGTTAAAGAAAGTCAAAATACAAAAGTTGTTTTGTACAAAGAGGTAACAAAAAAGAGCAGAAGTTTTGAGGCAACTTTGGACTTTCAAGCCCAAAGGGGCTTGTGATGTCCTATTGTTCAGGGTCGGTTCTCTGCGGGTAAGCTTCATCTATCCATTTTGTCCATGGGTGACACTTGTATGGGGTGGAATTCTATGATAGACTTTATGAATTTTGACAGATTTTTTGACTTGGCTCACCGCTGTGGCAGACAGACTGTGGTTTCATATTTTGTCTAAAATCTTTTCAATTACATTTTTTGTATATATTTGCTCTATTTCACAGTGTTGAAGTGCCTTTATTTATATGTATATGTCTATTCATTATAGAGATAACCATACATATAAACTTTGAAAATATACTCCTGAAGAAGCGGTCTTACCGCGAAACATGTAGAAGCGGAACTGTCAAGGGACGAACACCTGATCCCCCTCTACATGGATGGTTCTCACGTCTGTGTTTATAGTACCTATTTTCAGAGATATAAAATTATGTGTTCTGCATCTACGCTTTAAAGGGCTACTTTTTAACTCAGTTTCTTAATAAATGTATATATTTTTATACATACTGTTTATGTGAGTCTTTACCGTGCCATGAAAGTCCAAAGTTGCCTCAAAACTTCTGCTCTTTTTTTGCTTGAATTGATAGGACGACGTTACATACTGTATTTTCCGGCGTAAAAGATGACCTTTTGTACTTAAACATATCCTCCAAAAGTCGGGGGTCGTCTTATATGCCGGTACCTGTATGCAGAGTCATTTAGACTGCGGCCGTCCATTGTTCAAAAGCCGCGCCTCCTTCTAGTCCTGTTCTGAGATAGGCGGAACACTCGGCCTATCACGGAGATCCTCTCATCATCGGCCTCGGACGAGAGGACCTCCGTCATAGGCAGAACACCGAACACATGCTCTACTGGGAAACTGAGTGTTCCGCCTATCACGGAACAGGACGAGAAGGAGGCGCGGCTTTTGAACAATGGATGCCCAAAGTCTGATGCCACGTACACACGACCGTTTTTAATGACGAGAAAAATAAAAAAATTTAAAATGGTTAATAAAAATGATTGTGTGTGGGCTTCAGAGCATTTTTCACGACGTGAAAAACGGGCATGAAAAAATTGGAACATGCTCTAATTTTGCACATAGTTTTTTACATCGTCGTTTTTCTCGTCATGAAAAACGGCCGTGTGTGGGCTTTAACGACGTGAAAAAAAATGCGCATGCTCAGAATCAAGTATGAGATGGGAGCGCTCGTTCTGGTAAAACTAGCGTTCGTAATGGAGATCGCACATTCGTCACGCTGTAACGGACTGAAAAGCGCGAATCGTCGCTCAACAAACTTTACTAACATGAAGGGTGGCGCCATCCGAATGGAACTTCCCCTTTATAGTGCCGTCGTACGTGTTGGACGTCACCGCTCTTTACTCAAACATTTTTTTCCACGATAGTGTGTAGGCAAGGCAGGCTTGAGAGGAAACATGAAAAATCACGTCGAGAAAAATGCAATTTTTTTCAATGACATTAAAAACGGTTGTGTGTACACGGCATGACTCTGCGATCATGGATAAGGTATAGAGATCTGGAGAACGGCACAGTGAGGTAGGCAATGAGCACAGTGAGGTATGCAATGGGCACAGTGAGGTAGGCAATGAGCACAGTGAGGTATGCAATGAGCACAGTGAGGTAGGCACTGGGCACAGTGAGGTAGGCAATGAGCACAGTGAGGTAGGCAATGGGCACAGTGAGGTATGCAATGAGCACAGTGAGGTAGGCAATGAGCACAGTGAGGTAGGCAATGGGCACAGTGAGGTAGGCAATGAGCACAGTGAGGTAGGCAATGGGCACAGTGAGGTAGGCAATGAGCACAGTGAGGTATGCAATGAGCACAGTGAGGTAGGCAATGGGCACAGTGAGGTAGGCAATGAGCACAGTGAGGTAGGCAATGGGCACAGTGAGGTATGCAATGAGCACAGTGAGGTAGGCACTGGGCACTGTGAGGTATCACCGAGTGGTCAGCGCGGATGTTGGCTCCCCTCCTTTTTATCTCCATGACGATGCGCTCCTCTTCCCGCGAGTGGTCAGCGCGGATGTTGGCTCCCCTCCTTTTTATCTCCATGACGATGCGCTCCTCTTTGGAGCGCATGTCGTCATGACGCAGCGTTCTGCTGTGTGTTCTATCTTTGAGTGTGTGGGATGAGGGAGCAGGCCTCCTCGCTGATGACTCGGAGGGCGCCACCCCTCTCCCACCCTCTTCACTACACACTCTGCTCTCTCACAGCTGATAACTATCAGCAATTAATCCACACTATATTAGACTGCACTATATTAGACTGCACATTGCTGACTTGGGAGTGGATGTGTCTACATTGTTCCCTGCAGGAGAAAAGGTAAAATTGGATATTTAATTTATCTTGTGGTTTCTTTTCTGTTTTTTATTTTTTCATTGATATAATGCATACCCCCTTTTTTCCTTTTTGATTCATGGAGGGTCCCTCAATATTTGTATATCTAAATTATTCAATTTAAGATTGAGCCATATTAACATATGGTGGATTATTCCACCTTAGCTCATAGATACAAGGCAACAGGTTATTTTACTGTTGTATTATAGAGGCCCTATATATATTGATACCCTTCGGGCTAACTAACAGTTACCCCTTATGATAAACAGACCTTAATTTTTATTTCCAATTATTCAAAATTTTCCATACTTTTAAAATTATTCATTTCCATACTTTTCCAGATTCCATTTTGTTCCCCTTCCCTCTTCTTAGGGGAATACCTTTTCTCTGTGGAGCCCATGCGACACAAATCCACTCCAAAACCTGGGTTGAGATACAGCAGGTATGCACACGTTTAGATTTAGTTCTGACATGTATGCCCCACTATTATGTGGGCCATTCATGGAGGGTAATATATACATAGATGTCACCTTTATTCATACTGCTGTATTATTATTACTCTTTCTTGTTTATAGATGGGATCAGCAGCATAAATTACCTGCTGTTTTGAGTACAGGCGCCCTTTGTTGCCCTGCCCCGGGCATAGTTCGATGCACGGTCCCCCGTGTTGTGACCCCCCTGCGTTCTCCTTTCATCTGGAGCAGTGAGCGTCAATCTCTGTTATTTTAAACAAGGATGTATCCACACCAAACTTCATAGGCAACAACGGTTAGTATATATGATTTACGGTACAAATGATGTTTTTTATTATAACTATTGAATTAATTTTCAATTGTACTGGTATATACATAAAATAGACAATGCTCTTGTTTACTCAACTCTCTTGCTTTGTTCTATGTCTACAAACTACAGACCACAACACCTATCACCACTAGCCCCTGAAGAAGAGGCGCTATATAAACCCATAGCCTCGAAACGCGTCGGGCACCCTGGGCCCTCCCACAGGAATCAGGACTAGTGATGAGCCGAACACCCCCGGGTTCGGTTCGCACCAGAACCCGCGAACGGACCGAAAGTTCGAACGAACATTAGAACCCTATTAAATACAATGGATGCGAACGTTCGAATTCTAAAGTGCTAATTATAACAACTATTATGCATGTTATTGTCATAAATAGGGTTTGGGAACCCGGGTTCTGCACCAGGGGACATGTATCAATGCAAAAAGAAGTTTTAAAAACGGTCGTTTTTCGGGAGCAGTCATTTTAATGATGCATAAAGTGAAAAAAAAAAAGTCAAATATTCCTTTAAATATCGTACCTGGGGGGTGTCTAAAGTATGCCTGTGAAGTGCCACGTGTTTCCCGTGTTTAGAACTGTCCCTGCACAAAATGACACTTCTAAAGGAAAAAAAAGCCATTTAAAACTGCTTGCGGCTTTAATGTAAAGTCTGGTCCCGGTAATATGGATGAAATTCTTTAAGAAAAATGGCATAGCTACCCCATGACCCCCCCCCCTACCCCAGCCCATTACCAGCCCCTTTGGGTCTTGTATGGATATTAAGGGGAACCCCGCACATAAAATAAAAAAGGCCCTATATACTCTGAACAGCCGTATACAGGCGGTGCATACAAGACAGGGACTGTAGGTTTGTTCTTATGTAGAATCTGTTTGTAATTTTGAACAGGTACATTGTTGAAGTGTAGCTCCAGCCCAAAAATCTATTTTTAAACTTTTTGGGAAACATAGGTAAGGGTTATCACCCCTGTAACATTTGTTTTGCTGTCTGTGCCCCTGTTCAGAACATTTCACCTCACTTTCCGTCCCAATGACAACTGTTTTTGAAATGTGGTGTTTTTCTTGAAACAAGGATTGCTGATAAAGCATCAGTACAGATGAGACCCCTTTCTCCCATATTTATTCTTACAGGAGAGAATTTTCCTTTCTAGGGGTAGATTTCCTCTCACTTCCTGTTGTCTTCTTTCGTTTGCAAGTAGGAGTCGTTTGTAAGTTGGATGTTTGAAAGTAGGGACCTGCCGTATATACTCTGCAGAAATAGGCCCCTTAGTTGTTGGTGTTGGCACAACACTGTAAGCACTCAGTTACTCTTGGTTGGTGCTGGAACGCCCTGCTGTCAACTATTATATCAGGAATTTTAATTACATATAATTGTTGAACAGTGGTAGTAAAAATTGGGGCTTTGATGGTGGTGCTGGTGCCACAACACTGTAAGCCCTGACAGTTACTCTTGGTGGGTGCAGCAATGGGCCCTGCTGTGAATTATTAGATCAAGAATTGTAATTACATGCCCCTTTTGAACAGGGGCTGAAAAATTGGGCCTTTCGTGGTGGTGGTGGTGGTGGCGTTGCCACAAGACTGTAAGCCCTCAGAGTTACTCTTGGTGGGTGCAGCAATGGACCCTGCTGTGAATTATTAGATCAAGAATTGTAATTGCATGCCCCTGTTGAACAGGGGCTGAAAAATTGGGCCTTAGGCACTGGTGGCACAACACTACAACCCCTCACAGATACTGTACTTGGAGCACAGCAATGAGCCCTGTTGCAAAGTATTGCTTCAAAAATTGTAATGACACGCCCCTGTTAAACAGGGGCTGAAAAATTGGGCCTTAGGCACTGGTGCCACAACACTCCAACCCCTCACAGATACTGTACTTGGAGCACAGCAATGAGCCCTATGGCAAATTATTGCTAAAAAAAATGTAATTACACGCCCCTGTAAAACAGGGGCTGAAAAATTGGGCCTTAGCCACTGGTGGCGGCACCCATAAACAAAAATGATCTTCCAAGCTATCATCATCAATCGTATCATTGAGGACTCGGAGGAGGAGGATAGCCAGTCAACATAACAGCACAGGCACTCAGCATCAGCATCAGTCTTGAAGGGATGTGACATGTTAAAATCAATTAGTCTGTTATATCAGCATCAGGTGTGTGGTAGCTGGTGGTGATCCAAGACTGGTTCATCTTGATGAAAGTCAGTCGATCAACCGAGTCGGTGGACAGGCGCACCCTGTGATCCGTGACAAATCCTCCAGCAGCACTGAATGTGCGTTCCGAAAGAACGCTGGATGCAGGACAGGCCAGTAGCTCAATTGCATACTGTGCAAGCTCTGGCCAGTGATCCATCCTCAAGACCCAGTAAGCCAGAGGATTTTCGGTGGGGAAGGTGTCCAAGTCTGACCTTGCCCCTAGATATTCCTGCACCATGTTTATCAGACGCTGGCGATGGTTGCTGGAACCGATCATACTTTGGGGCTGCGGACTAAAGAATTGTCTGAACGCATCGGTCAGACGGCCACCTTCCCCACCGCTCCTTCTTTGACTGGCCGAAGCCTCAGCAACTCGTTGTCCAGGACCAGGAGTTTGTAACCTCCCAGTCTCTGGGAACGCGTTGCACAGACCTTTCTGCAAGGCCTCCCGGAGTTGTCTCATCCTCTGCTCCCTCTGCGACGGTAACATAAGGTCCGCAACCTTACCCTTGTACCGTGGATCAAGGAGAGTGGCCAGCCAGTAATGGTCCCTCTCCTTGATCCGAAGAATACGAGGATCCTTCCGCAGACTTTGCAGGATCAGGGAGGCCATGCAGCGTAGGTTTGCTGAGGCATTCGCTCCGGAGTCCTCTGGGTCACTAAGGACGACATGATCCGCAGCCACCTCCTCCCAGCCACGTACAAGTCCACTGGTTTCTTGGGACTGTAAATCATCCCTAAAAGACTGCTGCTGATGATGCTGAGTGCCAGCCTCCACCTCCATGCTGACACAATCCTCCTCCTCCTCCTCCTCCTCCTCCTCCTCCTCCTCTTCCTGTGCGATGGGTGGGACAGAAGGAACACTGTCTGGGTAAAGGGGGCCTTGAGAGGCAAGGAAGTCCTCCTCTTCCTGCCTCTGTTCTGCCTCAAGTGCCCTGTCCATTATTCCACGCAGCGTGTGCTCCAACAGGTGGACAAGAGGTACAGTGTCACTGATGCATGCACTGTCACTGCTCACCATCCTCGTGGCCTCCTCAAATGGTGCCAGGACAGTGCATGCATCCCTGATCATGCCCCACTGGCGTGGAGAAAAAAAACCAAGCTCCCCTGACCCTGTCCTGGTGCCGTAGTCGCACAGGTACTCATTGATGGCCCTCTGCTGCGTGTGCAGCCGCTGCAGCATGGCCAACGTTGAGTTCCACCTGGTGGGCATGTCACATATAAGGCGGTTCTTGGGCAGGTTCAACTCCTTTTGCAGCTCAGCCAGGCGAGCACTGGCATTATAAGATCTGCGGAAATGCACACAGACTTTCCTGGCCTGCCTCAGGACATCCTGTAAGCCCGGGTACCTGCCCAAGAACCGCTGCACCACCAGGTTAAGGACGTGAGCCACACAGGGCACATGGGTCAGTTGTCCCTGTCGGAGGGCGGAGAGGAGGTTGGTGCCATTGTCGCAAACCACCATTCCTGGCTTAAGCTGGCGTGGCGTCAACCACCTCTCGGCCTGGCCCTGCAGAGCAGACAGGACCTCTGCCCCAGTGTGGCTTCTGTCCCCCAAACACACCAGCGCAAGCACGGCATGGCATCTTTTTGCCTGCGTACTTGCGTAGCCCCGTGAACGGCTACGGAGCACCGCTGGTTCATAGGACAAACCACAGGAAGAGGCCATGGAGGAAGAAGAAGAGGAGGGGGTGGAGGAGAGAGGTGTGTCACAACCAGTAGTAGCATTTTGGAGGCGTGGCGGTGGGACAACCTCCAACACTACTGCACCTTGTCCTGCATCCTTCCCAGCTGCCAAAAGAGTGACCCAATGGGCCGTGAAAGAAAGGTAACGTCCCTGTCCATGCCTGCTGGACCATGAGTCAGCGGTAATATGCACCTTACCGCTGACCGCCCTGTCCAGCGAGGCCAAGACATTGCCTTCCACATGCCGGTAGAGAGCCGGAATAGCCTTCCGTGAGAAAAAGTGGCGTTTGGGAACCTGCCACTGAGGAACCGCACATTGCACAAACTCACGGAAGGGGGCCGAGTCTACCAACTGAAAAGGCAGCAGTTGAAGCGCTAGCAATTTAGCCAAGCTAGCATTCAACCGCTGGGCATGTGGATGGCTGGGAGTGAACTTCTTTCGACGGTCCAGCAGCTGGGGCAGGGAAATTTGCCTGCTAGAATCGGACGTCGGTGTACTGCTAGCAGAGTGGCCGCAAGTACTTGGCTGTGACACACCTAATTCTACACCTTCATTCCTCTCAGTGCATGTTTCAGAGAGGACTGAAGTTATAGTGGGGTTGGAGATCCCAGCTGATGCGGTGCAAGGAGAGGTCCGCTTTGTTCTTTGGTGTGGGTCTTTGAGGTAGGCTTGCCAACGAGCTGCATGGCAGGTCAACATATGTCTGGTCAGGCATGTGGTACCCAAGCGGCTGATGTTTTGGCCACGCGATATACGCTTGAGACATATGTTGCAAACAGCAGCTGTGCGATCTGATGCACTAGCCTCAAAAAAGGCCCACACCAAAGAACTTTTTGAATGACGGGCAGAGGCAGCGCCCTGCACAGGCGGAGCTCTGCGGTGTGATTCCGTCGGTGTACTGCCCTTACGCTGGCCACCAAAGGGCATCCTGCCTCGTTGGAGATGTGCCTCCTCCTCATCCTCCTCCTCCTCCTCTCTCCTATTAGGCACCCACGTGGAGTCAGTGACCTCATCATCACCTCCCTCCTCATCACTGGAGCCAATCTGGCAGTATGCTGCAGCTGCTGGAACATGACTGCCAGATTGGTGTCCTTCTTGAGCATCCCCTCTGTCTGCTCTCACGCTACTGCCTTCCTCTAGCTGGGTTTCATCATCAGACCCTTCGAAACGCTGGGCATCCTCCTGGAGCATGTACCCAACACTGTGCTGAAACAGTTCGGGGGACTCCTCAGGAGGAGGACATGGTGGGTCTAGGGAAGGAGTGACTGATGATGAGTCTGACATTGATACCAGGGAAGAGGACGCTTTGGCAGCTGCTTTTCCAGTACCCTGAGCCTGGGTGAGAGAGGATGAGGAGGAGGAGGAGGGCTTGGTCATCCACTCTACCAAGTCTTCGGCATGATGTGGCTCAACATGTCCAGCTGCCGAAAAGAAGGACAAGCGTGTCCCATGGCCATGTGCTGATGACAATGCACCGCGTCCACGACCAGCACTGTTGCCCCCAGACACAGAGCCTGCTTGCCCTCTTTTATTGCCTCCTGACTGTCTGCCTCTCCTTGTTTGCCTTCCAGACATTCTAATAGATGGCCTGCAGGGAGATGGGAAAAAAGCAATAAGGGCTACCTTCAGGTGTCCTTCTCTGTCCCTGGAAACAAGGACTTTGACAGTGAAAGAAACTGACACACTCTCCCTACCTACAGTTTTCTGTCCCTAGAAAAAATGTTTTTTTTAAGCACAATTTAGCACAAGGAGAATTCACTCACTGTCCTTCCAGGTCCCTGGAAACAAGGACTTTGACAGTGAAAGAAACTGACACACTCTCCCTACCTACAGTTTTCTGTCCCTAGAAAAAATGTTTTTTTTAAGCACAATTTAGCACAAGGAGAATTCACTCACTGTCCTTCCAGGTCCCTGGAAACAAGGACTTTGACAGTGAAAGAAACTGACACACTCTCCCTACCTACAGTTTTCTGTCCCTAGAAAAAATGTTTTTTTTAAGCACAATTTAGCACAAGGAGAATTCACTCACTGTCCTTCCAGGTCCCTGGAAACAAGGACTTTGACAGTGAAAGAAACTGACACACTCTCCCTACCTACAGTTTTCTGTCCCTAGAAAAAATGTTTTTTTTAAGCACAATTTAGCACAAGGAGAATTCACTCACTGTCCTTCCAGGTCCCTGGAAACAAGGACTTTGACAGTGAAAGAAACTGACACACTCTCCCTACCTACAGTTTTCTGTCCCTAGAAAAAATGTTTTTTTTAAGCACAATTTAGCACAAGGAGAATTCACTCACTGTCCTTCCAGGTCCCTGGAAACAAGGACTTTGACAGTGAAAGAAACTGACACACTCTCCCTACCTACAGTTTTCTGTCCCTAGAAAAAATGTTTTTTTTAAGCACAATTTAGCACAAGGAGAATTCACTCACTGTCCTTCCAGGTCCCTGGAAACAAGGACTTTGACAGTGAAAGAAACTGACACACTCTCCCTACCTACAGTTTTCTGTCCCTAGAAAAAATGTTTTTTTTAAGCACAATTTAGCACAAGGAGAATTCACTCACTGTCCTTCCAGGTCCCTGGAAACAAGGACTTTGACAGTGAAAGAAACTGACACACTCTCCCTACCTACAGTTTTCTGTCCCTAGAAAAAATGTTTTTTTTAAGCACAATTTAGCACAAGGAGAATTCACTCACTGTCCTTCCAGGTCCCTGGAAACAAGGACTTTGACAGTAAAAGAAACTGACACACTCTCCCTACCTACAGTTTTCTGTCCCTAGAAAAAATGTTTTTTTTAAGCACAATTTAGCACAAGGAGAATTCACTCACTGTCCTTCCAGGTCCCTGGAAACAAGGACTTTGACAGTGAAAGAAACTGACACACTCTCCCTACCTACAGTTTTCTGTCCCTAGAAAAAATGTTTTTTTTAAGCACAATTTAGCACAAGGAGAATTCACTCACTGTCCTTCCAGGTCCCTGGAAACAAGGACTTTGACAGTGAAAGAAACTGACACACTCTCCCTACCTACAGTTTTCTGTCCCTAGAAAAAATGTTTTTTTTAAGCACTATTTAGCACAAGGAGAATTCACTCACTGTCCTTCCAGGTCCCTGGAAACAAGGACTTTGACAGTGAAAGAAACTGACACACTCTCCCTACCTACAGTTTTCTGTCCCTAGAAAAAATGTTTTTTTTAAGCACAATTTAGCACAAGGAGAATTCACTCACTGTCCTTCCAGGTCCCTGGAAACAAGGACTTTGACAGTGAAAGAAACTGACACACTCTCCCTACCTACAGTTTTCTGTCCCTAGAAAAAATGTTTTTTTTAAGCACAATTTAGCACAAGGAGAATTCACTCACTGTCCTTCCAGGTCCCTGGAAACAAGGACTTTGACAGTGAAAGAAACTGACACACTCTCCCTACCTACAGTTTTCGGTCCCTAGAAAAAATGTTTTTTTTAAGCACAATTTAGCACAAGGAGAATTCACTCACTGTCCTTCCAGGTCCCTGGAAACAAGGACTTTGACAGTGAAAGAAACTGACACACTCTCCCTACCTACAGTTTTCTGTCCCTAGAAAAAATGTTTTTTTTAAGCACAATTTAGCACAAGGAGAATTCACTCACTGTCCTTCCAGGTCCCTGGAAACAAGGACTTTGACAGTGAAAGAAACTGACACACTCTCCCTACCTACAGTTTTCTGTCCCTAGAAAAAATGTTTTTTTTAAGCACAATTTAGCACAAGGAGAATTCACTCACTGTCCTTCCAGGTCCCTGGAAACAAGGACTTTGACAGTGAAAGAAACTGACACACTCTCCCTACCTACAGTTTTCTGTCCCTAGAAAAAATGTTTTTTTTAAGCACAATTTAGCACAAGGAGAATTCACTCACTGTCCTTCCAGGTCCCTGGAAACAAGGACTTTGACAGTGAAAGAAACTGACACACTCTCCCTACCTACAGTTTTCTGTCCCTAGAAAAAATGTTTTTTTTAAGCACAATTTAGCACAAGGAGAATTCACTCACTGTCCTTCCAGGTCCCTGGAAACAAGGACTTTGACAGTGAAAGAAACTGAAAAACTCTCCCTACCTACAGTTTTCTGTCCCTAGAAAAAATGTTTTTTTTAAGCACAATTTAGCACAAGGAGAATTCACTCACTGTCCTTCCAGGTCCCTGGAAACAAGGACTTTGACAGTGAAAGAAACTGACACACTCTCCCTACCTACAGTTTTCTGTCCCTAGAAAAAATGTTTTTTTTAAGCACAATTTAGCACAAGGAGAATTCACTCACTGTCCTTCCAGGTCCCTGGAAACAAGGACTTTGACAGTGAAAGAAACTGACACACTCTCCCTACCTACAGTTTTCTGTCCCTAGAAAAAATGTTTTTTTTAAGCACAATTTAGCACAAGGAGAATTCACTCACTGTCCTTCCAGGTCCCTGAAAACAAGGACTTTGACAGTGAAAGAAACTGACACACTCTCCCTACCTACAGTTTTCTGTCCCTAGAAAAAATGTTTTTTTTAAGCACAATTTAGCACAAGGAGAATTCACTCACTGTCCTTCCAGGTCCCTGGAAACAAGGACTTTGACAGTGAAAGAAACTGACACACTCTCCCTACCTACAGTTTTCTGTCCCTAGAAAAAATGTTTTTTTTAAGCACAATTTAGCACAAGGAGAATTCACTCACTGTCCTTCCAGGTCCCTGGAAACAAGGACTTTGACAGTGAAAGAAACTGACACACTCTCCCTACCTACAGTTTTCTGTCCCTAGAAAAAATGTTTTTTTTAAGCACAATTTAGCACAAGGAGAATTCACTCACTGTCCTTCCAGGTCCCTGGAAACAAGGACTTTGACAGTGAAAGAAACTGACACACTCTCCCTACCTACAGTTTTCTGTCCCTAGAAAAAATGTTTTTTTTAAGCACAATTTAGCACAAGGAGAATTCACTCACTGTCCTTCCAGGTCCCTGGAAACAAGGACTTTGACAGTGAAAGAAACTGACACACTCTCCCTACCTACAGTTTTCTGTCCCTAGAAAAAATGTTTTTTTTAAGCACAATTTAGCACAAGGAGAATTCACTCACTGTCCTTCCAGGTCCCTGGAAACAAGGACTTTGACAGTGAAAGAAACTGACACACTCTCCCTACCTACAGTTTTCTGTCCCTAGAAAAAATGTTTTTTTTAAGCACAATTTAGCACAAGGAGAATTCACTCACTGTCCTTCCAGGTCCCTGGAAACAAGGACTTTGACAGTGAAAGAAACTGACACTCTCCCTACCTACAGTTTTCTGTCCCTAGAAAAAATGTTTTTTTTAAGCACAATATAGCACAAGCACAAAACACACTGACACTCTCCCTACCTATCCTTCTCTTTCCCTAAACTAAAGGAATCCAGGTTAAGCAAGAAAGAAATAAAAGTCACTGTCCCTGCCTATGCTTCTCTTTCCCTGCTCCGGAACACACTACACTAGGCCGCCGTGCTGGCGGCCTTTTATAGTGTGGGGCGTGTACTAAACACCCTCAGCAATAATTGGCCACAGGCATCCTGCCTGTGGCCAATCATTGCTCTCCTCGCTGCCGGCGCTGTGATTGGCCAAGCATGCGGGGTCACAGTGCATGCTTGGCCAATCACAGCGCCTGGATGACACTGCGATGGCGTAGTGCATTGTGGGCCGTTCGCGTCACTCGAATTTGGCGCGAACGGCCCAAATCGTTCGATCTTCGTCGAACGATCGAACAGCCGATGTTCGAGTCGAACGTATGTTCGACTCGAACACGAAGCTCATCCCTAATCAGGACCCTCACAGTGGTTTATGGTCTTTTGTGACGTTGTTACTTTGTTGCTCTATAGTTTGAGTTGTGTTTGTGTACATCCAAATTGTATATGTATTTTTATCTCTTTGATATTTTGTATTACAACAATAAATATATATTTTTTGATAAAATTTGAAACTTGTAGACTTCACCCTAAAAAGTCCCATAGAGGACTACACACACAATCTATATTGAATAGGGATTGAGTGTTTTGTCTACTAATCAAGTCAGTCCCTGCTACACTCCTAAACTGTGAGGTAGGCAATGGGCACAGTGAGGTGTGTTGGAAGGGGGGTCGTCTTATACGGTGAGTATATCCCAAAACCAACCTTTTAGCTGGAAAATTAGGGGGTCATCTTATACGCCCAGTCGCCTTATACGCCGGCAAATACGGTAATTTTTTTCATATATTTTTTCAGTAGTGTCAATTAAAAGAGGTCACATAGGTCGGAGCCCAGACCAAAGTACAGTGTAAATAAAGTGTCAGCATCAGCTGAATTATAATGAAAATATAATGGACACAGAGGCACTTGAAAAACAAACAGAAATACTAGAATATTCTGAGTGACTAAGGGTGTCATCCAAGCCTGTTGACCTGATGCACACTTACAGCATAAAATGGGGTCTAGCCGCAATCAATAGAGCATACAATTCAAAAGAATAAAAAAGGAAAGAAGTAAAAACACAGAGAGGAGTGAGAGGGGGAGGGGGACCAATTGGAACACCAGAACCATGGTCCCAGGAGGGGAAAATTACAGAGGAACCGAATAAGGGGGGGGGGGACCCAGATTCTAGAAAAAGAAAATCCAGACCAGGGTCTATAAAGAGAACTCCTGCAGTTCTTTAACATAATTAGCCCATGGCTCCCATACCTCACTAAACCGAGGCATGGAGTAATTAAGCTTACTTGTAAAGTGCTCATTAAGCATGATCCAGGAAACCTTACACCTGAACATAGCAATATGAACTGAAGAGCTCTTCCAGGAACGCCCTATAGTAGGTTTGGCAGCTAACAACAGAAAATGAATCAACTGTTGTGTAGAGCAATGTTTCTCAACTCCAGTCCTCAAGTGCCCCCAACGGGTCATATTTTCAGGATTTCCCTCGGATGAAACGGCTGTGGTAATTACTAAGGCAGTGAAAATGATCAAATCACCTGTACAAAATAATGGAAGGACTGAAAACATGACCTGTTGGGGGTACTTGAGGACTGGAGTTGAGAAACATTGGTGTAGAGCAAGAGACATCAGTAAAGCAATTGCGGAACCGATTTTTCCATGACCTTCCGCATAATTACGAAGACTTTGTTCCAGAAGCCCCCAACTCTAGGGCATCCCCACCAAAAATAATGCATAGTTCCTTAAAGGGGTTATAAACTGTGACGGATCTCGGATACCCCAGGTGGGCACATCCGCCAGACCTGTGTCTCCTGTCCTCCAAACGTACCCGCAGCCTGCAGATTCGCCATAACCAGCCCTTAACCCCTCAATCACGAGACAATCCACACAGGTGTTGAGGGTTAAACATGCAGAGCATCAACAGTTTATTAAATCCAAAACATACACTTTTACACACAGTTAGGGACACTCCCCTTAGGCTTGTCATAGAGGGGGGGGGGGTAGGGGACAAGGAAGAACCAATGGGAACTGAACTTTGAAACAGAGACTACAGTTAAACATAAAGGGATTATGGTAAGCAGGCAGCCCTTCAATACACATCCCCTGCGGAGAGATGTCTGCAGTCCAGACCATTGTCTATGTGCCATGAACCAACACAATTAAGCACAGCAACAAGAGGAGGGGCGGATGGGGGAGAAGGGATGTAGCATTACATTACATTATCTCAATGCCAGCTTGTCCGTAAGTCTCTCAGTCTATTCTGGGCCATAGTCTGTGGGTAGTAGGCCAGCCCAAAGTCCCTTCCAAAACACACAGTGACAGTGGGTTCTGTCACATAAACCTTCTTGTTTTTTCACCTTAATGCATCCTGTGCATTAAGGTGAAAAAACACCTTGCAGTGTCCGGCCCCCCAGCCCCCCCCCCCCCCCCGTTTTACTTACCTGAGCCCCGAATTTTTTGTGGTCGCAATCCCACACGGGTTCTCGGCTCTTCATTGGACAGATTGATAGCAGCGCAGCCATTGGCTCCCGCTGCTGTCAATCAAATCCAATGACGCGGGCGCCTGGGCGGCTATGGACGCCAAATGCTGGACACGGGAGCGAGCCCGCAAGGTAACTCCCTTGGGAGAGCGCTTCCCAAAGGGGGTTATCTGATGTGGGGAGGAGCTGAGAGAGCTGCCGTGGGACCCCAGAAGAGGATGTTCGGGGCCACTCTGTGCAAAACGAGCTGCACAGTGGAGGTAAGTATGACATGTTTGTTATTTGTTTGTTTTTGTAAATCGAACCTATAGTATCACTTTAAGACTGGCAGCCCTGAAAATATGAGGGCGAGGAGGTAGGAAATAGACTCGCAAGACGAGCCGGAATCATATTCCATCTAGTGAGGACCTTAACACTCGCTTCCACCAAAGAGACATTTAGAATACCCTTATAGGCAAAGAGGAAGAAGGCATGCCATTGGTCCAGTTCCTTTTTCAGAAGCCAGATCTGAATCCCACGCTTGCATGTGTAGCGCCACTCCCAATATTTGGGGACGCTAGGTGGAAATTTAGGGGTGGTCTGAGCCAGTAGTTGGGCTCAGACCAATTGTTAAGTTCTTTAATGCTTCTGCTCTGGGTGTGATGCTGCCTGACAGTGGTGTTCCCTGTTGCCTGTGGGTGGCACTGTCGCTGCCGGCGTGGGTTGAACTACAGGGGGTGTCACAGCACCATGGGTGTCCTCTCTCGGCAGCCGTGCAGTGGGCGTGGTCAGCCTGCTGTATATGCTGGGAGGGGGTACATAAGGGGCAGACACCATTGGGGGTGAGGAGAAATCCAGGGGACCCATTGGTCCTGGGTGTGTGCCTCGTGGCTCGTATGGCACAAGGTGCGCGAGTGTGTTCGGGCCTTGGGCACCTTCAGCCCGAGGCTGCTTCGTTTCATGGTAGGCCCGGCTCTGCTGGCTGGGACCTACACTTCAGAGAGGGATCCCAGGCTGCCCACCTCTAGGGGGCCCAACTTTGGGAAAGGAGACCAGGGGGGGGATCAGTCCCGGAGGAGACTGGCGACAGTGCTGCTGTCTCGGGAAAAGGCCTGGAAACTCGCCTAAGGAGGGATTCATCTTCAAAGTCACCAAGCTTGCAATACGCTGGTCTGGGACAGAGGCTCGTATTCAGTATTGTTTGCTGGAAAGTTCGGGACTTCGATTCTGTGGCAGAGGATTCCCCGATCGTATCCCTAGATACTCAGGAAAGGAAAAGATTGATTTGCGCTTCATCCCGGCTGCTAGGAGCGCTCCGGGTGAGAAATACTCACTCAGGCTTGAGTGACGACAAAAGTTTAACACTGTGCTCTAAGTGTTGCGTGCCTGAACCTTTACCCCCTTCTTCTCTCATCTTCTTACTCCCTACTCAAGTTATTGGAAAAAGATAAAAGAATAAAACCTTACTGCTTAGGTTTTACACCTGTGTGGACATTGGCGTTATTTTGAGGAACTTTTACTTATACGACGGAGAAAGGAGAAAGAAAAGGATCCACTCGAGAGAGGTAATTTGCCGCAAAGCCCAAACAATAACACCGCTCGCCATGGGCGTCCGCTGAACTTTTTTCAGGGGGGGGGGGCATAATTTTAAGGTCATACATGCTCGGTCCCTTTTTGACAATGTCATGAAGGGGAGGGGCTTAGTCATTATCACATAAAGCGCAGGCATGCAAAGGTTTGAGAAACCTGATGCAACCATCAAGCAACTAGCAACTTTAAATTACAATATCATAAAAAATTGAGTCCCCCCCAAGGAAATAACAACCCCAGGATCAGTGCCAGTTTCTGCAATAACAATCCCCAGCTTTGCTGTCAGTTTCCGCAATAAAAATCGCCAGCATTGGTGTCAGTAGAAACAATAATAACCCCCCACATCGGTGCAGATTTCTCTAATAAAAACTTCAGCATCTGTACCAGACAGTGTACATAATAATGACCCTCAGCACTGGTGTCAGTTTCCGCACTAAAAACTCCCAGCATTTGGTGTAATTTTCTGCAATAATTGCCCCCAGCATAGATGAGAGGATATCAGGTTAGACACTTCCTAATGGCTCAGTCCCTAGAAACAGTAATGGATAATGGCCAACAGGCCCTCTTACCAGACCTGGTGAAACCGCAACAGTGATCCCTCTGGCTGGACGTTCGCTCACTCTGGGTTGCCCGGGGTGACTCTAGTCAGTAGCGTAGCATGCCTGTACCCTGGCAGTGGCTCAGTCTTTCTCCCTCTCTGGTGGTGCGGGTACAGCGGGGCTCCCTCTCTGGTGGTGCAGGTACAGCGGGGCTCCCTCTCTGGTGGTGCGGGTACAGCTGGGCTCTCTGGTGGTGCGGGTACAGCGGGGCGCCCTCTCTGGTGGTGCGGGTACAGTGGGGCTCCCTCTCTGGTGGTGCGGGTACAGCGGGGCTCCCTCTCTGGTGGTGCGGGTACATCGAGGCTCCCTCTCTGGTGGTGCGGGTACAGCGTGGCTCCCTTTCTGGTGGTGCGGGTACAGCGTGGCTCCCTCTCTGGTGGTGCGGGTACAGCGTGGCTCCCTCTCTGGCTTCCCCCAGCACAGTATTCTCTTTTCTGTGGACACGGTGGGGCCGCCACTCTTCAGGGACTACATTTCCCATGATGCCCCCAGTCCCCAGAGTCTTCTGATTGGCCCTCTGCTGTGGCCAATCATGGGGAGGAAAACAGCGGGCAGGAAGTGGGGCGGCGGCATGACGAATACAATTAGAGCCACTCTCTCTCTCTTCTAGCTTCAGCTGACAGAAAGGGGGGCAATCGGGGGAGATATACAGACAGCCCGCAGCTCTGCGCTCCCTGTCACAGCGCCGCTGCTCCTTTTACCAGAGACCTCGGCAGCGGCGCCGTGACAGGGAGAGGAGAGCGAGAGAGCGAGAGAGGCTCTAATTGAATTCACCGCGCCGCCGCCTTGCTTCCACGGCACTGGATTTCAGGGGGGGGCAAACGCCCTCCCTTGCCCTATGGAGCGGACGCCGATGCCGCTCGCTCCTCTTTAACCAAAGAGGGGATACTGGGCAAGTAGCAGGTGTGCCCGACTGCAAGCAAGTGGGAGATGACAGTAGTAATCGGGTCGGTGTGCTACACATGTAAGGTAATTTTGCAGTGGAATCAAGCAAATCCAGTAGATAATAGAAATCCCTCCCATCTGTCCATCATTCTGTGCACACCAACTCTCATAAGGGGTCACTTTAGGGTTCCTTCAGCACCTCTGGGTCTTGTACATTTTTTTATACATTTTGGAAACAAAGTAAGAGCAAGTTTTTTTCAGGAATTACATGTAAATTGTGTTAATAAAAGAAGCTAAAGCCAAATGATGTGATAACATTGCTCTAGTACTAATGGGTTAAGAATTCCCAATACATCACTTGAGTCACTTTAACAGAAAAAAATAAAAATTAAACAGCTATATGTAGTTTGAAATAAGTGGCTCTATGTAATATTGGGCTAGCTTTGCACAATACACCAGCAGTTCTGGATGTGCAGTTGGCCATTGGGGCATAAAGGAATGACTTGCGTGGCTCTGCCCACTGTCCTAAAATGAGAACGAATCCTTTTTTTTTTTTTCGGGATATGTGAAAGAATGTGACATGTAAATATCTTCTGTTCTGAAACCACTGTCACTGCCAAGCACTGATTTGGTTGAAGAGCCTTTTAAATCCTTTAGTCCCATCTGTTCCTAACCCTAATGGTTTTCCGTGCTCGTTGGGTCCCAAGGCCTACTCTACAGAAGTCATGGTTTCCATAGACATGCACTGATGAATGCCAAAAAAGATGATGGGCATTGAGGCATAAAGAAGATGTTTGTTTGGCTCCGCCTCCTCTAAAATGAAGAATCATTTTCTTATTTTTGGATATGTGATGAAATGAGACATGTCAATACCTTCTAAGGTTTTACTGATTCGGTTGGAGGGCTTTTTAATTCCTTTAGTCCCTTCTCACCATGACCTATAAGGCTATCCTTACCTTTTGGATCCCCAGCCCTACTACATAGAATCCATGGTTTTCATACCCTGCACTGATGATGGCTAAAAAGCCTGAAACAGCTGTATACGGTTTGAAATGAATGACTATAATATTAGACTATATTTGCACTATACACCAGTGGTTCTCAATGTGCATTTGGCCATTGGAGTGTAAAGAAATGAACTGCATGGCTCTGCACACTGTCCTAAAATGAGGACTAATTCTCTTTTTTCGGGAATATATGATGGAATGAGACATGTGAATATCTTCCGTACTCTAAAGTCTCTACTGTGCCACACAATGATTTGGTTGACATGATTTTGATTCCTTTAGTCATATCTCATCCTGATGGTAATGGTTTTCCATACTCGTTAAGTCCCAAGGCCTACTTCACAGAAGTCATGGTTTCCATAGACTGCTTTGATAATGGTCAAAAAGATGATGGCCCTTGAGGCAGCCATTGGGTCCCAAGGCCTAATCCACAGAAGTCATGGTTTCCATAGATTGCACTGATGATGGCCAAAAGAGATGATGGCCCTTGAGGCAATCATTGGGTCCCAAGGCCTACTCCATAGAAGTCATGCTTTCCATAGACTGCACTGATGATGGCCATTGAGGCAGTCTTTGGGTCCCAAGGCCTACCCACAGAAGCCATGGTTTCCATAGACTGCACTGATAATGGTCAAAAAAGATGATGGCCATTGAGGCAGTCTTTGGGTCCCAAGGCCTACTAAACAGAAGTCATGGTTTCCATAGAATGCATTGATGATAGCCAAAAAGATGATGGCCATTGAGTCAGTCATTGGGTCCCAAGGTCTACCCCACAGAGCTCATGGTTTCCATAGACTGCACTGATAATGACCATAAAAGATGAAGGCCACTGAGGCATAAAGAAATTATTTGTATGGCTCCTTCTCCTCTAAAATAGAGAATAATCTTCCTATTTTTTGGATATACGATGGAATGAGACATGTCAATACCTTCTGTTCTAATAAAGCTTTACTGATTCAGTTGGAGGACTTTTTATTTTCCTTTAGTCTCTTCTCACCATAACCTGCATGACTATCCTTGCTTTTTTTGTCCCAAGTCCTACTCCATAAAAGCCATGGCTTCCATACATCACAATGATGCTTGCCCAAAAAAAACAAAAAAACAATACATTTGCACAGTACCGCTCACTGTAAAATGAGGAAAAATCATATTATTTTTGGATATGTCATAGAATTAGATATGTCAATACGTTCTAAGAAGGCTTTACTGATTCGGCTAGAGGGCTTTTTGTTTCCTTTAGTCTCTTCTCACCTTAACCTGTATGGTTAATTGGTTATCCATGCGAAACCAGAAAATTTAAGTTTTGGCTCGAGGTATAGATTACACCCCTGTCCCCAAGTCTTCACCTGGATAGAAATGGTGGGGAAGTAGGAGATGCGAGCCACAGGAGAGGTGAGAAAAAAAGGCTCTTTTATTGCAGGGCACATTTATTTACTGTATATACTCGAGTATAAGCTAAGTTTTTCAGCCCTTTTTTTAGGGCTGAAAATACCCCTCTCGGCTTATACTCAAGTCAGTGTACCTTGGGCGTCCATTTTTTTAAAATTTGCAGCTTCCTCCTGGTCCCGTGCGGTTCCGTGATAGGCGATTGACACTGTGTCTAGTGATCCGCCAATCACGGACCTTCTCTTGTTCGAGGATGAAAGAACGTCCGTGATTGGCGGATCACTAAACACAGTGTCTGCTGGGAAAGTCAGAGGATGAGAAGATGGCCGTGATAGGCGGAACACTGAACACAGTGTCAATCGCCTATCACGGAACCGCACGGGACCAGGAGAAAGCCGAGAATCTTAAAAAATGGACGCCCGCAGCGCAGCCTGTCAAGAATTTCAGGTACGCTGCGATGGGCACAGTGAGGATATGGGCACAGTGAGGATATGGGCACAGTGATGATGGGCACACTGGGGAGATGGGCACAGTGAGGAGATGGGAACAGTGAGGAGATGCGAACAGTGAAGAGATGGGCACAGTGTGGATATGGGCACAGTGATAATGGGCACACTGGGGAGATGGGCACAGTGAAGAGATGGGCACAGTGAGGAGATGGGCACAGTGAAGAGATGGGCACAGTGTGGATATGGGCACAGTGAGGAGATGGGAACAGTGAGGAGATGGGCACAGTGAGGAGATGGGCACAGTGTGGATATGGGCACAGTGAGGTAATGGGCACAGTGAGGAAATGGGCACAGTGAGGTTGGGCACAGTGAGGCATGCAAATGGGCACAGTGAAGCTGCAAATGGGCATTGTTGACCCTCTTTTCTGCTATTTTGCTGCTGCATTCTTACCCTAGGCTTATACTCGAGTCAATAAGTTTTCCCAGTTTTTTGTGGTAAAATTAGGTGCCTCAGCTTATATTCGGTTCGGCTTATACTCGAGTATATACGGTATTATACTTTAAGTCTGGAGCTATTGGTTTTATAGATCCTTTTGATCTTGTACAGTATCTTGCTGCTCGCCCATTCCTTGTGTAGTGTTTGCAGGTCACATAGGAAGACTTTTCACAACCAGAGCATACTGTACGTCCGTGGCGCCTTTTGCCAACTGGTATGATCGCAGGTATAAAAAAGAACTTGGCATCTGCCGTCTCACAATAAACAGAATATTTAAGGCAAAGACATCTCAGGAAATATCGGAGCCAGAGAGGATTACTAATCTCTCTTTCATAAAATCGTGATGAAAATGTTCTTTTTTTTTTTTTTTTCCTGCGGCTCTAAAATAAACCTTTGTGGGTCCATGAAATAATAAAGGCACTGTCTCGTTTTGTGTGAGCTACGTATGGAAATGTGGAAATATAATCACATATAGAGTTGCATCGCAGCCAATTAGTCTCACTAATGGTGTTGATATTACTCGTATTCACTTACCTTTCCCTGGTCTGGGCAGTAGAATGGAAAGATATAATAAACGTTTGAATTTACGCACAGGCATCTGGCAGTTTAAGTGTGTATAGCAAAAAAAAATGTCTTTAGTTTTGGGTACAGTGTGGAGGGATTAGAACCCCTGTCAAATTTTATTGCCGTCTGCTAGTTAGATTTACCTAGGAGGAGTGTGTCTGAATGTTTGACCATTCTTCCAGAAGCGCATTTGTGAGGTCAGGCACTGATGTTGGACGAGAAGGCCTGGCTTGCAGTCTCCGCTCTAATTCATCCCAAAGGTGTTCTATCGGGTTGAGGTCAGGACCAGTCAAGTTCCTCTACCCGAAACTCGCTCATCCATGTCTTTATGGACTTTGTTTTGTGCACTGGTCCAAATCATTTGGTGGAGGGGGCATTATGGTGTGGGGTTGTTTTTCAGGTTTTGGGCTTGGCCCCTTCATTCCAGTGAAGGGAACATTTAAGGCGTCAGTATACCAAGACAGTTTAGACAATTTCATGCCCCCAACTTTGTGGGAACAGTTTGGGGATGGCCCCTTCCTGTTCCAACATGACTGGGCACCAGTGCACAAAGCAAGGTCCATAAAGACATGGATGAGCGATTTTGGGGTGGAGGAACTTGACTGGCCTGCACAGAGTTCTGACCTCAACCTGATAGAACACCTTTGGGATGAGAAGGTCTGGCACGCAATCTCCGCTCTAATTCATCCCAAACTCTGTTCTATCGGGTTGAGGTGCAGGCCAGTCAAGTTCCTCCACTCCAAACTTGGTGGAAAGGTGCTTATTTCTGGCAGATGATTTGGTGGAAAGGTGCTCTTGTGTGGTAGATGATTTGGTGTCGATGTGCTAATTTTTGGTAAATGACTTGGTGGAGAGGTGCTCATTTCTGATCGATGACTTGGCAGAGAGGTGCTCATTTTTGGTAGATAACTTGGCGGAGAGGTGCTCATTTCTGGTAGACAACTTGGTGGAGAGGTGCTCACTTCTAGTAGAAGCTTGATGGTAGGGATGAGCTTTGAGTTTGAGTCGAACGTAAGTTCGACTTGAACATCGGCCGTTCGAAATTCGAGTCACGGCCCATAATTCACTGCGGCATCGCAGTGCATTGCTGGCTGAAGATTGGCCAAGCATGCACTATGACCCGCATGCTTTGGCCAATCACAGCGCGGTAAGAAAGGAGAGCCATAATTGGCCAAAGGCAGGGTGGCTTTGGCCAATTATGCCTCAGGGGATTTAGTACACGCCCCACACTATATAAGGCCGCCTGGAAGTTGGCCTTGTGTAGTGTGTTCTGGCGTGCTGAGAGATAGAGAGAGAGAGAGACCGTGTCATTTCATTTGAGTTAGATAGAGCAGGCAGGCGAGTCAGTTAGCTGCAGTCAGTGTATTTAGTATATACGGTATATGCATCCTAGGTGTTGTGTGTGTGTATATATATATATATATATAGATATATATATATATCTATATATATATATACACTGTATTCAGTTTAGCTAGATCTGTTCCTGTTATTCTCTACATAATATACTTACAGGCAGGCAGCTGCAGTATTTTCAGTCATTGTACTGTATCCTGTGCACAGTGTGCAACTAAAACTAACTGCAGACAATTCCTGGTGTTCTCTTCCTAATAATACCAATCCTTGTTTCCCTAAAAACCCCAAATTTTCTAAATACAATTGTCATTGGGACAGAAAGTGAGGTGAAATCTTCTGAAGAGGTGCACAGACAGTAAAACAAATGTTACAGGGGTGATAACCCTTCCCTATGTTTTCCAAAAAGCTTAAAAATAGATTTTTTGGCTGGAGCTACACTTAAACAATGTACCTGTTCAAAATTACAAACAGATTCTACTTAAGAACAAACCTACAGTCCGTGTCTTGTTTGCACCGCCTGTATACTGCTGTTCAGAGTATATAGGGCCTGGGGGCCCCACGCCTTTCCTTTTTCTTATTTGGGTGCGGGGTTCCCCTTAATATCCATACAAGACCCAAAGGGGCTGGTAATGGGCTGGGGGGGAGGGGGGGTACCCATGCCCTTTTTCTCAATGATTTTCATCCATATTACCGGGACCAGACATTACATTAAAGCCGTAAGCAGTTTTACATAGTTACATAGTTACATAGTTAGTCAGGTTGAAAAAAGACACAAGTCCATCCAGTTCAACCGTAAAAAATAAAAATAAAAAAATAAAAATAAACATATATCGTACAATCCCATATACCCAATTCTATACCCACAGTTGATCCAGAGGAAGGCAAAAAAAACCAGAAGAGCATTATCCAATTTGCTACAGCAGGGGAAAAAATTCCTTCCTGATCCCCCGAGAGGCAATCGGATATTCCCTGGATCAACTTTACCTATAAATGTCAGTTCCCAGTTATATTATGTACATTTAAGAAAGAATCCAGGCCCTTCTTAAAGCAATCTACTGAGCTGGCCAGAACCACCTCTGCAGGGAGTCTATTCCACATTTTCACAGCTCTTACTGTGAAAAAACCTTTCCGTATTTGGAGGTGAAATCTCTTTTCCTCTAGACGCAAAGAGTGCCCCCTTGTCCTTTGTGTTGACCGTAAAGTGAATAACTGAACACCAAGTTCACTATATGGACCCCTTATATATTTGTACATGTTGATCATATCCCCCCTTAATCTCCTCTTCTCAAGAGAGAATAAATTCAGTTCCTCTAATCTCTCCTCATAGCTGAGCTCCTCCATGCCTCTTATCAGTTTGGTTGCCCTTCTCTGCACTTTCTCCAGTTCCCCAATATCCTTTTTGAGAACTGGGGCCCAAAACTGAACTGCATATTCCAGATGAGGTCTTACTAATGATTTGAACAGGGGCAAAATGATATCTCTCTCTCTGGAGACCATACCTCTCTTAATACAAGAAAGGACTTTGCTCGCTTTGGAAACCGCAGCTTGGCATTGCATGCCATTATTGAGCTTATGATCTACCAAAACCCCCAGATCCTTCTCCACTACGGATCCCCCCAGTTGTACTCCCCCTAGTATGTATGATGCATTCATATTATTAGCCCCCAAGTGCATAACTTTACATTTATCAACATTAAACCTCATCTGCCACATAGTCGCCCAATTAGACAGAGCATTGAGGTCGGCTTGTAAATTGGCGACATCCTGTAAGGACGTTATTCCACTGCATAGCTTGGTGTCATCTGCAAAGACAGAAATGTTACTTTTGATCTCAGACCCAATATCATTTATAAACATATTAAAAAGTAAGGGTCCCAGCACTGAACCTTGGGGTACACCACTGATAACCTTGGACCATTCAGAGTAAGAATCATTAACCACTACTCTCTGAATTCTGTCTTTTAGCCAGTTTTCTATCCATTTACAAACTGATATTTCCAATCCTGTAGACTTTACCTTACACATGAGCCGTGTGTGGGGAACTGTATTGAACGCTTTTGCAAAATCCAAGTATACCACGTCCACTGCCACCCCTCTGTCCAAGGTCTTACTTACCTCTTCATAAAAAGAAATCAGGTTTGTTTGACAACTTCTGTCTTTCATGAATCCATGCTGTCTGTTGCTTAAATAGTTTTTTTCCAGCAAGAACTCATCTATGTGGTCTTTTATTAATCTCTCCAGTATTTTCCCAACTATAGAAGTTAAACTAACAGGTCTATAGTTACTTGGTAAACACTTAATTCCCTTTTTAAATATAGGCACCACATTGGCCCTGCGCCAATCCAGTGGTACTATTCCTGTCATTAATGAGTCCCTAAAAATTAAATACAATGGCTTTGAAATTACAGAGCTCAATTCTTTTAGGATCCGTGGGTGTATGCCATCTGGTCCAGGTGCTTTATCCACCTTTATTCCATCTAAATATTTCTGGACCATATCACTTTTGAGCCATTGTGGATTTGGGGCTGTGTCACTACCACCCCCATTTTGGACATGAGCTCCCCCATGCTCCTTTGTATACACAGAACTGAAGAAAGTATTTAATAAATTAGCCTTCTCTTTGTCCCCAGTCACCCACTCTAGATTATTTTGTAAAGGGCCTACATGCTCAGACTTGACCTTTTTACTATTAATATATTTGAAGAATTTGAAGTTTTAAATGACTTTTTTCCTTCAGAAATGTCATTTTGTGCAGGGACAGTTCTAAGCATGGGAAACACGTGCCACTTCACAGGCATACTATAGACACCCCCCAGGTACGAGGTTGAGGTTGATTTCTGACGTTCGAGTCCCATAGACGTTAACAGGGTTCGAAAGTTTGCGCGAACTTTCGGTGCGTTCGAATGTTCTGATGCGAACCGAACCGGGAGTGTTCGGCTCATCCCTACTTGGTGGGGAGGTGCTCATTTCTAGTAGATGACTTGGTGGAGAGGTGTACGATTCTGGTAGACATATTGGTGGAGAGGTGCTCATTTCTAGTAGATGACTTGGTGGAGAGGTGCTCATTTCTAGTAGATGACTTGGTGGAGAGGTGTACGATTCTGGTAGACATATTGGTGGAGAGGTGCTCATTTCTAGTAGATGACTTGGTGGAGAGGTGCTCATTTCTAGTAGATGACTTGGTGGAGAGGTGCTCATTTCTAGTAGATGACTTGGTGGAGAGGTGCTCATTTCTAGTAGATGACTTGGTGGAGAGGTGCTCATTTCTGGTAGATAACTTGGTTGAAAAGTGCTCATTTCTGGTAGATGACTTGGTGGGGAGGTGCTTATTTTTGGTAGATGACTTGGTGGAGATGTGTTATATTCTGGCAGACATCTCGGTGGAGAGATGCTCAATTTCTAGTAGATGACTTGGTGGAGAGGTGCTCATTTCTGGTAGATTTATGAACAAGAGATAGATAAGAATCACACCAGAAGGTCAGCAGAGGAAAGTCATAGTCAGAAGGCAAGCTTAGGTCACACCAGATGGGCAGCAGATGTAAACCATAGTGAGGAACTAGGTAAAGGTCAACAGAAGGCAGCCACAACAGAGACAAGTCAAAAGGGCAGCCTGGGTAAGCAATGAGAAAGCAATTCTCAGGAGTAGGTTCAGAATTCAAGTCACAGGGTACCAGCCGAAGAGCAACCAGCAGCTTCCTGACTCAGTTCTGATCCCTAAATAGGCTATTAAAGTGGAAGTCCATGCAAAAACTAAAATCCCTGCATCTATAGCCACCAACATTCTAACACTAACCTCTCTAGCCCTGAAAAGAAAAAAATCAGTATACCTACCTTTTCCACAGGCAAACCTGACCCGATCTCCAGCGGCGGAAGTGCTGGTCCCACGCTGAGCTGTCAGCTGTTGCTTCGCTGTGTTGGCGGGTGCAGAGGACACGTCTGTCAACAGAAACCCGATAGTAACTCTATGGGTGATGTCACTTCCCATTCATTTCACAGCCGTCAGCCGTTGTCGGACTTGTACTCAGCAGAGCTTCCGCCACTGGAGATTGGGTCGGATCGGCTTCAGAAAAGGTATATATACTGATTTTTTCTTTTCAGGGCTAGAGAGGTTAGTTTTAGAATGTTGGTGGCTATAGATGCAGGGAGTTTAGTTTTTGCATGGACTTCCACTTTAAGTGTGCACTGACGTGCTCGCACCAACATGCACATGTAACTGGCTGGAAATTACCCTTGTTCTTTGTATTTGTTCACGTCAACATCTTTTTCTGATGCTGTCCTGACAGATCCAGTAAAGAATTTTGGACTCTTTCATCCTTTTGACCTGCCACTTTTGTTGTTTTCTTATGCTTTGAGTGACTTTCTTGGTGCCCATTGGAGGGGATCTTTGCTTGATGTGAGCAGCCTAGCTAGGGACATTAAAGGGGATGTAAAGGTTCCTGTTTTTTCACCTTAATGCATCCTATGCATTAAGGTGAAAAAACATCTGATGATTACCCCCCCCCCAGACCCCCATTTTACTTACCTGAGCCCTGGAAAGTCCCACTTTGCGAACGCGCTGGATCTTTGCCCGGGGTTCTCGACTCTTCATTGGATAGATTGATAGCAGCGCAGCCATTGGCTCCCGCTGCTTTCAATCAAATCCATTTACGTGGGCGCCGGGGGTGGGGCCGAGTCCTGCACTCGGCAGCTATGGACGCCGAATGCAGGACTCAGGAGGGCGCCCGCAATGTGATCCCCTTGGGAGAGCGCTTCTCCTAGGGGGTTATCTGAGGCGAGGAGGAGCCGAGACAGCCTCCAGGGGACCCCAGAAAACGCCGTTCGGGGCCACTCTGTGCAAAACGAGCTGCACAGTGTAGGTAAGTAAGTATGACATGTTTGTTATTTAAAAAAAATTAAACTCGAACCTATAGTATCACTTAAAGCTTATCAAATGAGTGTATTCTCTTCATTACTCTGAATGACAAAATGTTGAAGTCACCTCTTAGAGATTACTTTTTCTGACCACAATCTGCAGACTTAAAGGGGTTGTAAAGGTTCGTGTTTTTTCACCTTAATGCATCCTATGCATTAAGGTGAAAAAACACCTTGCTGTCACGGGCCACCCAGCCCCCCCATTTTACTTACCTGAGCCCGTTCACCTGCTCTGCGTGTCCACGGCGTCCTCTTCTCCACGGAGTCTCCACATTGATTGGATATATTGATAGCAGCGCAGCCATTGGTTTCCGCTGCTGTCAATCAAATCCAATGGCACGGCCGCCGGGGGGCGGGGCCAAGTCATACACTCAGAGGCTATGGACACAGACTGTATGACACGGGAGCGCGCCCGCAAGGTAACCCCCCTCAGGAGAGAGCTTCCCAGAGGGGGTTAGCTCTTGCCGGGAGGAGCCGAGAGAGCCGCCGTGGGACCCCAGAAGAGGAGGATCGGGGCCACTCTGTGCAAAACGAACTGCACAGTGGAGGTAAGTATGACATGTTTGTTATTTAACAAAAAAAAAAAACTTCACCTATACAACCACTTTAACTGGGCCCAGTTACTTTCAAATTAACTTTACCTTTGACAGACATGAATTTCGCCTTTGCTACTTCTCATTTTCCAAATGCTGGTTCCCTGCCTGGCATTTTTAGGGCCTATGTCAATAGGCTTTTTTTTTTCAGTAAAAGTAGGTAACAGAGAATAAGCTATTCCCACACAAAAGGCTTGTATCTGGTGAAAATGATAATGGCCTTCTGTTTGTAGCCATTTGGATGCAGCGCTCACTGTCCACTGGAGCTCTCCTTTAAGTCCAGGTCTCATCTTGTCCAGCTTTGATGGGCCTGGGTTTCACCGCAGCTTTATTGTCTAGCCCGGAGCATTTTACGAACACTAAATGAAGCTGAAAGAGGAAATTAAGGGCTCTCAGGAGGCAACCTTTTGGCCTTTAATTCCTATTTTAATAAAATCATTAGAAGTGGTCTACTCCGTATGAGACGCTACAGGAAATGCCTCAACAATTCATTTGGACAAAGAATAAACATCTAATAAGTTTCTGCTCGATCCTTCGGCATGCCACAGCAAATTGGGTCTGGCGATAGGAGGGGGGATTACGCTTAATGATGTCGGCTCGGGTCCTTAGCTCGGACTCCGAACAGACATCCCCCGCCTCTAATAAAACCCCAGGAAGTGTTTGCTGAGGTGCACTCTGCTTGTTTTAATATCTTCCTTTGTGCCTGTAGGGTTCAATTATGTTCATAAAATGCAACAGAATGTAATAATAACTCATTTTGGGGGAAAAAAAGAACCCCAGAGTAAACAAAAGAAAAAAAAACAAAACGTTTCTTATAGCTGAGCTGTAAGGCTGCATTCACACTATAGCGTTTTGAATCGCGGGAAGATTTGGCGCCAATCTGCCCGCGATTTGACAGCGCCGATGTGTGAATGGCAAATCGCAGGACTCGCATTTGAGATGCCATTCATTTGAATGACAACTTATATTGCGGTGCGGGTCTGCCACGATTGTCATGCGATAATTCATGCTGCAATCACGGAAATCCACATCGCGGGAATCATGTCGTCCAAAAAATGTTCAGGAGCTACTTTGGCCAGGTCATTTGTTGTCTGTAATAATGGTTGATTTAGAAAATATTTTTCAATCACTTCTGTTCCCATTGAGATATGCAGCTTCCCTAGTAGCCCTCTTGGCAAACATTTATGTTAATGGCCCTGTTGGATGGTGGTGGTACAAACACAATCCAACTGCCATTAGAGACCCAAGGACGCCTCAAAGTTAGAGTCACATAGGACTTTGATGTATTGACAACTGCAGAGCTAATGGACCTTCTAAATTATTGTGGTACAGGCACAATCCAACTGCCATTAGAAGCCCATGAACACCCAAGGGATAGAGTCACACGGGAGCTTGACTATGTATTGACAATTGCAGAGGTGATGGACCTGCTGGATGATGGTAGTGCAAGCACAATTTGAACACCATTAGAAGCCCATGGACGCTTTAGGGATCAATGTATTGACATTTGCAGAGCTGATGGGCCTGCTTGATGATGGTGGTGCAAGCACCATCTGACCACCAACTGTTATTAGAAGCCCATTGACAGGGATGAGCCGAACACCCCCCTGTTCGGTTCGCACCAGAACCTGCGAACAGACAAAATGTTTGTGTAAACTTTAGAACCCTATTAAATACAATGGACTCGAACGTTCGAAATCTAAAGTGTTAATTATAAAGGCTAATATGCAAGTTATTGTCCTAAAAAGTGTTTGGGGACCCGGGTCCTGCCCCAGGGGACATGTATCAATGCAAAAATAAGTTTTAAAAACGGCCGTTTTTTCGGGAGCAGTGATTTTAATAATGCTTAAAATGAAAAAATAAAAGTGAAATATTCCTTTAAATTTCGTACCTGGGGGGTGTGTATGATATGCATGTGAAGTGGCGCATGTTTCCCGTGCTTAGAACTGTCCCTGCAAAAAATGTCATTTTTGAAAGAAAAAAAGTCATTTAAAACTCACTCGCGGCTATTAATGAATTGTCGGCTCCCGGCAATACATACAAAAGTCATTGATAAAAAAAAAAAAAAAGCGTGGGTGTTCCCCAGAATTCAATTACCAGGCCCTTCAGGTCTGAAATGGATATTAAGGGGAACCCTGCCGCAAATTTAAAAAAAAAATTGACGTGGGGTTCCCCCAAATATCCATTCCAGGCCCTTCAGATCTGGCATGGATTTTAAGGGGAACTCCACCCCAAATTTTTTTAAAAAAATGGCGTGGAATCCCCCTAAAAATCCATACCAGACCCCTTATCCGAGCACGCAACCTGGCCGGCCGCAGGGGAAAAGGGGGGGACGAGAGAGCGGCCCCCCCTCCCTCCTGAACCGTACCAGGCCACATGCCCTCAACATGGGGAGGATGTCCCCATGTTGATAGGGACAAGGGCCTCATCCCCACAACCCTTGCCCGGTGGTTGTGGGGGTCTGCAGGCGGGGGGCTTATCGGAATCTGGAAGACCCCTTTAACAAAGAGGACCCCCAGATCCCGGCCCCCCCCCCTATGTGAATTGGTAAGGGGTACATTGTAACCCTACCATTTCACGAAGAAAGCGTAAAAAATGTTTAAAAAAACACACAAACACCTTGAAAAAGTCCTTTATTTAAAAAAAACAAAACATTCCAGCGGTGAAATCCAGTGTCCCGCGGCGATCCCGATGTCCAGCGCTGTCCTTCATTGGTTGTGCCTGAGCGGACCTGATGGGGAACTCCCTCTCAGTATTTTAAATGTATAGACCCGCCCCTTCTAAAGTTCCCCATCAGGTCCGCTCAGCGGACCAGATGCAGAACATGAGAAGGGGCGGGTCTATACATGTATTACCAAAGTGAGAGCAGTTCCCCATCAGGTCCGCCCCCTCGGTATGTCGGACCCGCCTACGTCATTGGCTTGAGCGGGGAACTTCCTTCACTATGTAAATTTCAATTACACAGTGAAGGAAGTTCCCCGCTCAAGCCAATGACGTAGGCGGGTCTGACATACCGAGGGGGCGGACCTGATGGGGAACTGCTCTCACTTTGGTAATACATGTATAGACCCGCCCCTTCTCATGTTCCGCATCTGGTCCGCTGAGCGGACCTGATGGGGAACTTTAGAAGGGGCGGATCTATACATTTAAAATACTGAGAGGGAGTTCCCCATCAGGTCCGCTCAGGCACAACCAATGAAGGACAGCGCTGGACATCGGGATCGCCGCGGGACCCTGGATTTCACCGCTGGAATGTTTTTTTTTTTGTTTTTTTTTTTAATAAAGGACTTTTTCAAGGTGTTTGTGTGTTTTTTTAAACATTTTTTTACGCTTTCTTCGTGAAATGGTAGGGGTACAACGTACCCCTTACCAATTCACATAGGGGGGGGCCGGGATCTGGGGGTCCCCTTTGTTAAAGGGGTCTTCCAGATTCCGATAAGCCCCCCGCCCGCAGACCCCCACAACCACCGGGCAAGGGTTGTGGGGATGAGGCCCTTGTCCCCATCAACATGGGGACATCCTCCCCATGTTGAGGGCATGTGGCTTGGTACGGTTCAGGAGGGAGGGGGGGCCGCTCTCTCGTCCCCCCCTTTTCCCCTGCGGCCGGCCAGGTTGCGTGCTCGGATAAGGGGTCTGGTATGGATTTTTAGGGGGACTCCACGCCATTTTTTTTTAAATTTGGGGTGGAGTTCCCCTTAAAATCCATGCCAGATCTGAAGGGCCTGGAATGGATATTTGGGGGAACCCCACGTCAATTTTTTTTTAAATTTGCGGCGGGGTTCCCCTTAATATCCATTCCAGACCTGAAGGGCCTGGTAATTGAATTCTGGGGAACCCCCACGCTTTTTTTTTTTTTTTATCAATGACTTTTGTATGTATTGCCGGGAGCCGACAATTCATTAATAGCCGCGAGTCAGTTTTAAAAGACTTTTTTTCTTTCAAAAATGTCATTTTTTGCAGGGACAGTTCTAAGCACGGGAAACATGCGCCACTTCACATGCATATCATACACACCCCCCAGGTACGAAATTTAAAGGAATATTTCACTTTTATTTTTTCATTTTAAGCATTATTAAAATCACTGCTCCCGAAAAAACGGCCGTTTTTAAAACTTCTTTTTGCATTGATACATGTCCCCTGGGGCAGGACCCGGGTCCCCAAACACTTTTTAGGACAATAACTTGCATATAAGCCTTTATAATTAACACTTTAGATTTCTCCCATAGATTTTTCGAATTTGCCGCGAACACCCCAATTTGTTCGCTGTTCGGCGAACGGGCGAACAGGCAATGTTCGAGTCGAACATGAGTTCGACTCGAACTCGAAGCTCATCCCTACCCATTGACACCTTGGGGATGAAGGCAAATGGGAGCTTATTGATGTATTACATAGTTACATACTGTAGTTAGGCTGGCTGAAAAAGTCAATCTAGTTCAACTAATAAAAGGAATTGTATATATATATATATATATATATATATATATATACATATTGTACAGGACGCCAAGGTTGGGTCCTGGACGGGTGCTATGTAGCACCAATATTTGGGTTATGGTCCCTTTAACAAGTGGTAATAGTGTTCAGGAGGTCACCCAATGGGTGAGGAATTTCTGGCAAAATAAATAGTCCAGAGAGGACTGGCTCGCAGTCCTCTTTGTCTTAATAGAGAGGTATTTGGGGCCCGGAATTTCGGAGGCTCTAAAGTGACATTCGGGTGGGATAGAGCCTCCACTCCTGACCACTGGGAGTCAGCACACAGGGGGTTAAGGGCTTCCAGGAAGACAGCTCATAAAACAGGAAGTGATGCTAGAGGTGTGTGGAAGGAGTATGAGGATTGCACCTGTGGAGAGGAGCTGTCTGTTTGCTGGGAGCTTGGAAAGATTCAGCAAGGGCTCTGGAAGTTCCCCTACAAAACTGTATGTGTCTTTCCTTTGGTTTATTTTTGTGCTGAAGACAAGCAGGACTTTTGATTTATGCTGGAAGATAAGTGGACTTTAGTTTATACTTTTCTGTGTGCTGAATTAAGCGTTATTTTTGCTTTATTCACGAATAAAAGCCTTTCTGTTTAAAAGTCAACGGTTTATGCACTTAGTCCCGTGGAGCTATACTCCCCAAAAGTTCACAATATATATATATATACACATACAATCCTATATATACAATCCTATACCTACAGGTGATTGAAAGGAAGGCAAAAAAAAAAACAATAAAGCATGATCCAATTTGCTCCAGCAGAGGAAGAAATTCCTTCCTGATCCCCCGAGAGGCAATCGGGTATTCCCTGGATCAACTTTACCTATTGCCAATGGCAGAGCTGATGGACCTGCTGGATGATTGTGATACAAGCACATTCCAACGGCCATTAGAAGCTCATGGACACCTCAGGGATAGAGTCATATGGGAGCTTGACAATGTATTGACAATTCCAGAGCTGATGGTCTTTCTGGATGATGATGGTGCAAGAACAATCCAACCACATTTAGAAGCCAATGGACACCTTTGGGATAGAGGCATATGGAAGCTTATTGATGTATTAACAAGTGCAGAGCTGATGGACCTGCTGGATGATGGTGGTGCAAGCACAAGTTGAACACTGTTAAAAGCCCATGGACACCTCCAGGATAGAGTCACATGGGTCTCAGCTTGACACTGTATTGACAATTGCAGAGGTAATGGACCTGCTGGATGATGGCGGTGCAAGCACAATTTGAACACCATTAGAAGCCCATGGACGCTTTAGAGATCAATGTATTGACATTTGCAGAGCTGATGGGCCTCCTGGATGAATGTGGTGCAAGCACAATCTGACCACCATTGGAAGCCCATGGACACCTCCAGGATAGAGCTTGACATTGTATGGACAATTGCAGAGGTGATAGACCTGCTTGATGAATGTGGTGCAAGCACAATCTGACCACCATTAGAAGCCCATGGACACCTCCAGGATAGAGTTACATGGGGGCTTGACAATGAATTGACAATTGCAGAGGTGATGGACCTGCTGGATGATGGTGGTGCAAGCACAATTTGAACACCATTAGAAGCCCATGGACGCTTTAGAGATCAATGTATTGACATTTGCAGAGCTGATGGGCCTCCTGGATGAATGTGGTGCAAGCACAATCTGACCACCATTGGAAGCCCTTGGACACTTCCAGGATAGAGCTTGACACTGTATTGACAATTGCAGAGGTGATAGACCTGCTTGATGAATGTGGTGCAAGCACAATCTGACCACCATTAGAAGCCTATGGACACCTCCAGGATAGAGTCACATGGGGGCTTGACAATGAATTTGCAATTGCAGAGGTGATGGACCTACTGGATGATGGTGGTGCAAGCACAAACCGAAAACCTTAGAAGCATATGGACACCTTCAGGATAGAGTCACTTGGGAGCTTGACAATGTATTGACAATTGCAGAGGTGATGGACCTGCTGGATGATGGTGGTGCAATCACAATTTGAACACCATTAGAAGCCCATGGATGCATTAGGGATCAATGTATTGACATTTGCAGAGCTGATGGACCTGCTGGATGATGGTGGTGCAAGTACAATTAGAAGACCATGGACACCTCCAGGATAGAGTCACATGGGAGCTTGACAATGTATTGACAATTGCAGGGGTGATGGACCTGCTGAATGATGGTGGTGCAATCACAATTTGAACACCATTAGAAGCCCATGGACGCTTTAGGGATCAATGTATTGACATTTGCAGAGCTGATGGGCCTGCTTGATGATGGTGGTGCAAGCACAATCCGACCACCATTGGAAGCCCATGGACACCTCCAGGATAGAGTCACATGGGAGCTTGACAATGTATTGACAATTGCAGATGTGATGGGCCTGCTTGATGATGGTGGTGCAAGAACAATCCGACCACCATTGGAAGCCCATGGACACCTCCAGGATAGAGTCACATGGGAGCTTGACAATGTATTGACAATTGCAGATGTGATGGGCCTGCTTGATGATGGTGGTGCAAGCACAAGCCAACTGGCAATAAAAGCCCATGGACGCCTCAGGGACAGAGTCACTTGGGAGGTTGACAATGTATTGTCGATTGCAGAGCTGCAATAATTTTTGTCTTTTTTCTCTGCCTGGAGTTCAGCTTTAACAATAAAATAGAGAAGCAGTGTGATAATACTTGCACTATATAGTGATAATTTTAGAACCTGATGAAGTAGTCACTTGCTCCTTCATAAATCAGTCATAACGCTGCACAAGTTCAAGTTGAACTTATCAAGTATTGCGGTAGCGTCCACGTCCTGTACGTCATCCAGAGATACTCCCTGACTCTGTCCTTCCTTTCCCCGGGGAGACAGACGGTGAGAACCTGACAGATGTTATCTAGGAATCATTTATTTTGGAAAAATGGAACTGGAAATGGTATATTTATATAAGCATTGGGATCTTTTCTTCCTGAAAGGTCGCTCAGTCTCCGGCACAAACAGGATGGCACCTATTTCAGAACAAGTGCCTGTGTCACGGGGGTGAGAGCTGGACGGATTTAAGGACTATTTTTGTTAATCCAAATTCAGAATTATTTTTACAATGCAGGTCGGCAGTTTTTGTTTTAATGTGAAATGTGTTCCTCTTTTCTATGTATAAATGTCTGAGAAACAAATTGTACTAAAAAACAACCAAAAAATAAAGTGACACCCAACTCTGGTTTAAAATAAAAAATAATCTATCCGAGTATGTACACTTAAAGTGGTTGCAAAGTCTCAAGGTTTTTACCTTCATGCATTCTATGCAAAAATGCAAAACACCTCCTCTGTGCAGCAGCCCCCCCCCCGAACAACCCCCCCAGCACCCCCTAACACGTTCCTGAGCCCGATCTTCCTCCAGCGATCTGCATGAGAGCCTCGGCTCTCCGGGGACTCTATCTCCTCATTGGCTGAGACAGCAATAAGAGCCATTGACTCCAGCTGCTGTCAATCACAGCCAGTGAGCCAATAAGGAAAGGGGTGGGGCCGAGCCACAGCTCCGTGTGTGAATGGACACACAGAGCCATGCCTCGTGGATGAACCTGCTTGGCTGCCCCCATTGCAAGCTGCTTGCTAGGGACCCGAGAAGAGGAGATTTCGGGGCTGCTCTGTGCAATACCACTGCACAGAGCAGGTAAGTATAACATGTTGGTAAGCAGGGGCGGCCAGTCCATTAGGGGTGCCCGGACTCTCCTCGCTACTCCCCTATATGGTAATGGATAGATTCATGCATAGCATGAACCTATCCATTGCCTCCGCGGCCGCCCCCTATTCATGCGTCCGGACCCTTTTGGGTCACTGGGTGCATGAATTACAGCGGCAAGGTTTTTTTTATAGGCTTCCAAATAGGGTGGGCTCCGGACACTGCGGATGCGTCCGGAGCCCACCCAGGTGTGTTGCAACAGTAAATGAATATTTGCTTTTGCAACACTGATCCTCCTCCCGGCCAATCGGGAAGCGGGACTGATACCCGTCACCCGATTGGCTGAAAGGACCGGCGATCCTATTGGACACCTAGGAGGAGGGGAGGAGACCCACAGCGGAAGCGAGGTGGAGAAGAGCTGCCTGGTCCCGCCGATGCCTGGATGTCTAGTCCCCGCCGCCGCTGCATGGATGCCTGGTCCCCGCTGCTGCTGCATGGATGGCCGGTCCCTGCCGCCTAGATGGGGTAAGTGTCAGTGGAACGACCGGGGGACAGTGGGGGATGGGGGGGTTTAAGTTGCTGCGGGGGAGAGGGATTCGGTTGTTTGCCGCCCCCCCAAACAAAAAAACACCAGCCGCCACTGTTGGTAAGTGAGCCAATCAAGAGAGAGAGGGGGCGGGGCTGAGCCGCTGCTCTGTGTGTGAATAGACACACAGAGCCACAGCTTGGAAGCAAGCCTGCTTGGGTGCCCCCATTGCAAGCTGCTTGTCCTGGGGGGACCCAGCAGGGTGGAGGGGCCAAGAGCCCCCCCCCCTGAAAGTCTTTTATATCACTTTAACCACTTCAGGCCCGGGCCAATTCTGACACTTCGCTTCTACATGTAAAAATCATAATTTTTTTGCTAGAAAATTACTTAGAACCCCCAAACACTATATATGTTTTTTTAGCAAAGACCCTAGAAAATACAATGGCGGTCATTGCAACTTTTTATCTCGCACAGTATTTGCGCAGCAATTTTTGAAACGCGTTTTTTTGGGGGAAAAAACTGTTTCATGCTTTAAAAAAAAAAAAAATAGATACCTAACATGTCACGCTTCAAATTTGCACACGCTCGTGGAATGGCGCCAAACTTTGGTACTTAAAAATCCCCATAGGCGATGCTTTAAATTTTTTTACTGGCTACATTTTTTGAGTTACAGAGGAGGTCTAGGGCTAGAATTATTGCTCTCGCTCTAATGTTCGCGGCAACACCTCACATGTGTGGTTTGAACACCGTTTTTATATGTGGGCAGGACTTACGTATGCGTTCGCTTCTGCATGCGAGAACACGGGGACAGGGGCACTGTAAAAAATAATTTTTATTGTTAATTTTACTTATTTTTTTTGACACTTAAAAAAAAATATTTATATTTTCATCACTTTTATTCCTATTACAAGGAATGTAAACATCCCTTGTAATAGGAATATGACATGACAGGTCCTCTTTACAGTGAGATATGGGGGTCAATAAGACCCCACATCTCACCTCTAGGCTTGGAAGCCTAAAAAAAAAAAAAAAAAAAAAAAAAAAGATCACCGCTTCAAAGCCAAAGCGACACCGTTTTTTTGAATGCAGAGGCCGGGCGTGACATCATAACATCGCGCCCGGCCTCTGACGATCATAGAGACTCCGGCGACCATCAGGTCCGCCGTAAATCTCTTTGATCAACATCCGGGGCCGGCAGATCCTGTCACTGACTCACCGATCACACAGGTGAGTCGGTAGAAGCACCGGAGGGTGGCGAGAGGGGGGGGGCTGTCCCCTTCCGCTGCCCGTAAGAACGATCAAGCGGCGGAACAGCCGCTATGATCGTTCTCATGGTGTAGGGAATCGTCTTCTGAAACCGGCAATATCTGAATGATGCCTGTAGCTGCACCCATCATTCAGATATACCCCCACAAATCCCAGGACGTCATATGACGTTCTGTGGGCCTGAAGTAGTTAACCCTTAAATGTTTTTTTGCACATCTAGTTTTTTTTTATGAAAGCAGAGACCCTGGAGAATAAAATGTTGGTAGTTCCACTTTATTTTTGTTAATGGTCACGCAGAGCTGCAGCTTGGAAGCGATTCTGCTAGGGTGCCCCCATTGCAAGCTGCTTGCTCTGGGGGCACTCGGCAGGAGGGAGGGGCCAGGAGGCACCAGGAGCAAGTAAGTATAACATGTTTATTATAAAATTTTTAAAAAAAGAGACTTTAATATCACTTTAAAGGGGGATTCCACCCGCAATTTTTCTTTTAGAAAGTCAGCAGCTTTGTACAAACACTGTAGCTGCTGACTTTTAATAAGGACACTTACCTGTCCTACTCGCCCGTGATGTCAGCCCCCCCGAGGCCGATCCCTCGGCGCTGGCAGCTCCTGGCGCCGCCATCCTCAATAAGGGAAACGGCCAGTGAAGCCGCGCGGCTTCACTGCCCGTTTTCTACTGCGCATGCGCGAGTCGCGCGGCGCTTTGTGAATGGGCCGGCTGCTCTCTAGGATACACACAGTTCCCAGAAGGCAGCGCGCCCCATTCACAAGAAGACACAGAGTGTAGGGCGAGGAAGAAGATCCACCGCGGAGGATGAAGAGGCAGATTAGGGACTTCCGCATAGCAACCGCTATTTCTGGTAAGAAAAACATTTATTTATTTTTCATTTTTTTATATTTTTTATTTGTAGATTTTTGGTAAAAAAAAAAAATTCAGGGTGGAACTCCACTTTAAGTAATGTGTATGGATTATTCCTGGTGAATAAGGATATTGCTTAGTGTCACTTTAATCATAAGAGCAAACTGCAAATAAAGATTCTTCTGATACAGCAATTTACAGAGTTACAAGAAGCCTTTGTGCCGCGTTTTATTCTGAGGGCGCTGACTTTTGTTTGGATTTCTAGAGCCGGGAAGTTTAATCATCGATCGAACAGATCCAGCAGAGATGAGATGAAAGAGGAATTGTGGCCTTCAAACAGGGGCTGCAATGAGGCAAGAAAATCTTCACTGTGAAAAAATATTTAAAAGTCAAATACGGGTTTTGGCAAAAAAAAACAAAAAAAAAACCTAAAGAAGAAGAATAAATCCGAGTGGTACTTTTATATAATCAGAAAGTCTGTATCAAAAATATTTTGTACTTTGGTGCCCAGAACTTGACACTGAACATTTTTCCAACTATCACCCATCCCTAACACTAATTATAACACGTATACGACGGTGTACACACGATAGGAATTTCCGATGAAAAAAGTCAGACGGAGTCCGTCAGGGTTTTTTCATCGGAAGTTCCGACCGTGTGTGGGCCCCATCGGAGAAATTCCGATGAATTCCATCGGAATTTTCAAATAGAACCTTTATTTTTTTCCGATGAAATTCCGTCGGAATTCCGATGGGAGTTTGGTCGGAAAAATGTCCGATCGTGTGTACGGGGCGTAAGAGGTCTATTTATAAAAAATTTATAATTTAGCGAATCTGCATATACTGTACGTTTTGTTCTGTGTGGACTGGCCAAAAATGAACGTTCTTTAGGCAAATGTTCTTTTTTTTTTGGCCACTAGATGGAGATGAGGAGCATAGGAAATACGCAAGTTTTTTTTGCAACAAGAGATACAATGTAACAATTTTAACCACTTCACCACAACCATTTTTTTGCGTTACGGCACTGCGTCGCTTTAACTGACAATTGCGCGGTCGTGCGACGCTGTACCCAAACAAAATTTACGTCCTTTTTTTACCCACAAATAGAGCTTTCTTTTGGTGGTATTTGATCACCTCTGCGGTTTTTATGCGCTATAAACAAAAAAAGAGCGACAATTTTGAAGAAAAAACAATACTTTTTACTTTTTGCTATAATATTCACAAAAATGTTTTTAAAAAACAAATTTCTTCATCTATTTAGGCCGATACGTATTCTTCTACATATTTTTGGTAAAAAAAAAAACCGCAATAAGCATATATTGATTGGTTTGCTCAAAAGTTATAACGTCTACAAAATAGGGAATATATTTATGGCATTTTATCATTTATTTTTTACTAGTTATGGCGGTGATCTGCGTTTTTTAGCGGGAATACGACATTGCCGCGGACAAATCGGAAATTTTTGACACGTTTTTGGCCCCAGTGACATTTATACAGTGATCAGAGCTAAAATTAGCCACTGATTACTGTGTAAATGTCACTGGCAGGGAAGGGGTGAACACTAGGGGGCGATCAAGGGGTTAAATATGTTCCCTCGTGAATGTTTCTAACTGTGGGGGGTAGGGACTGACTGGGGGAGGAGACATATCGCTGTTTGTAATTACTACGAACAGCAGATCTGTCTCTTCTCTCCTGTCAGAACGAGGATTTGCGTGTTTACATACACAAATCTCCCTTCTGGCTCTCGTGCCCGCGATCGCGGGTGACAGGCGGCGATCGCGCACACCGGCCACGCGCATCGGGTCCCCCGCTGTTCAGCCACAGGCGCGCCTGCTATGGCTCTTAAAGGAGCACGGGTACGTCATTTCGCGGGAACAAATAACTTTGCCAACATAAATATGCGTGAGCCGGTCAACAAGTGGCTAGAGAACGCTAGAGGGAATTAGCAAATACATATAATAATTGCTTAGACCAGGGGTCTCCAAGATTTCTAAACAAAGGGCCAGTTTACAGTCTTTCAGATGGGGGCCAGACTATGGCCGGTGGCAGTAGTATTAGTGGAAGGAATAGTGCCCCAAAATTTGGCTTCAGGGGAATGAACAGTGCCCCATTATTGGTGTCAGTGGGAGGAATACTGTCTCATATCAATAGAAGGAATAGTGCCCCAAGGGCTGGATAAAGGCAAGCAAAGGGCTGCATCAGGCCCGCAGACCGCAGTTTGGAGACTCCTGGTTTAGACGAATCATAGGCGTGCGCACAGGGTGTGCCAGGTGTGCCCAGGCACACCCTAATTACCCTGTGCAGAACAGATTCCCCCTACTGACCTGGTTCCCCCTCTTTCCCCCCATAGCACTGCCGGCTTCCATCCTCTCTCACCGGTTGTTGCTGTGGATGTTTTTAGGATGAGTGGGGGAAGGGGCCAGTAAATATGCCATTTACCAGCCCCTTCCCTTTCTGAATGAACATCGTGAGTGATCGGTAGAGTGTGTTTGAGCTTTGGGGTGCACACCCTAATGCCAAAGGCTGCGCACACCTATGAGACGAATGTACATGCAGAATTTCTGGACAAAAGGCTGTGCAACCTTTTTTCTAAATGGGGCCTTTAAATTGGTATGTCAGGGCAAAATACAATAAAAAAATATGTATCTCTGCAATACATGCAAAATTTCCCATTTTTTTTCCATTTGAAGACTGCATGTGCAGGAAAATGCCTGTTAATTGCCAGAAATGCATTCAGCTCCATTGAAGTCCTGTGTTGGGCTGAGTACACAACAAATTTTGTGGACTTGTTATATATTATATACTGTATCATTTACCACCAGTTCCACCACCACCACCATTCTTCCCAATGACCCCCAGTATAAAGGGCCAAAAACCACAGGCCAAAAATAATAAGGTACATTTATAACCCACCTCCAATGAAAAAAAAAGACCATCCACCACTAACCACCAATGAAAGCGGCCCCTACCACTGGCTATAAACGTAAGATGAACTCACCGCTGATCAATAATGAAAGGGGCAATCACCACTGATTATCAATGACAGGGTGCACTATTCACTAATCCTTAAAAAAAAAGGGGGGGGAGGCACCAGTGATAGGGGACGTCCACCACTGCCAACCAGAAAAAAATGGAGCCCCACCATAGATGCTAATAAAAGGGGACACCCACCAGTGACTGAGAATGAAAAGGGGTTTCCTGAGTATTTCAGGAGAGGAGAGTTAGATAGAAAAAGGAGCAGAGTCCTCCAGGAGAGTATTTCAGGAGAGGAGAGTAGATAGAGGAAGGAGCAGAGTCCTCCAGCAGAGCAAAGTATTTCAGGAGAGGAGAGTTATAGAGGAAGGAGCAGAGTCCTCCAGCAGAGTGGATTATTTCCGGAGAGGAGAGTTAGAGGAAGGAGCAGAGTCCTCCAGCAGAGCAGAGTATTTCAGGAGAGGAGAGTTATAGAGGAAGAAGCAGAGTCCTCCAGCAGAGCAGAGTATTTCAGGAGAGGAGAGTTAGAGAGGAAGAAGCAGAGTCCTCCAGCAGTGCAGAGTATTTCAGAAAGGAGAGTTAGATAGAGGAAAGAGAGGAGTCCAGCAGAGCACTGCATTTCAGGTGAGGAGAGTCGAATAGAGGAAGGTGCAGAGTCCTCCGGGAGAGCAGAGTATTTCAGGAGAGGAGAGTAAGATAGAGAAAGGTGCAGAGTCCTCCAGCAGAGCAGAGAATTTCAGGAGAGGAGAGTTAGATGGAGGAAGGAGCAGAGTCCGGTAGCAGTGCAGAGTATTTCAGGAGAGGAGAGTTAGAGAGGAAGAAGCAGAGTCCTCCAGCAGTGCAGAGTATTTCAGAAAGGAGAGTTAGATAGAGGAAAGAGAGGAGTCCAGCAGAGCACTGCATTTCAGGAGAGGAGAGTTATAGAGGAAGGAGCAGAGTCCTCCAGCAGAGCAGAGTATTTCAGGAGAGGAGAGTTATAGAGGAAGAAGCAGAGTCCTCCAGCAGAGCGGAGTATTTCAGGAGAGGAGAGTTAGATGGAGGAAGGAGCAGAGTCCGGTAGCAGTGCAGAGTATTTCAGGAGAGGAGAGTTATAGAGGAAGGAGCAGAGTCCTCCAGCAGAGCAGAGTATTTCAGGAGAGGAGAGTTAGAGAGGAAGAAGCAGAGTCCTCCAGCAGTGCAGAGTATTTCAGAAAGGAGAGTTAGATAGAGGAAAGAGAGGAGTCCAGCAGAGCACTGCATTTCAGGAGAGGAGAGTTAGATGGAGGAAGGAGCAGAGTCCGGTAGCAGTGCAGAGTATTTCAGGAGAGGAGAGTTATAGAGGAAGGAGCAGAGTCCTCCAGCAGAGCAGAGTATTTCAGGAGAGGAGAGTTATAGAGGAAGAAGCAGAGTCCTCCAGCAGAGCGGAGTATTTCAGGAGAGGAGAGTTAGATGGAGGAAGGAGCAGAGTCCGGTAGCAGTGCAGAGTATTTCAAGAGAGGAGAGTTATAGAGGAAGGAGCAGAGTCCTCCAGCAGAGCAGAGTATTTCAGGAGAGGAGAGTTAGATGGAGGAAGAAGCAGAGTCATGCAGCAGTGCAGAGTATTTCAGAAAGGAGAGTTAGATAGAGGAAAGAGAGGAGTCCAGCAGAGCACTGCATTTCAGGTGAGGAGAGTCGAATAGAGGAAGGAGCAGGCTCCTCCAGGAGAGCAGAGTATTTCAGGAGAGGAGAGTAAGATAGAGGAAGGAGCGGAGTCCTCCGGCAGAGCAGAGTATTTCAGGAGAGGAGAGTTGGGTAGAGGAAGGAGCCGAGTCCTCCAGCAGAGCATAGTATTTCAGGAGAGGAGAGTTAAAAAGGAAGAAGCAGAGTCCTGCAGCAGTGCAGAGTATTTCAGAAAGGAGAGTTAGATAGAGGAAAGAGAGGAGTCCAGCAGAGCACTGCATTTCAGGTGAGGAGAGTCGAATAGAGGAAGGAGCAGGCTCCTTCAGGAGAGCAGAGTATTTGAAGAGAGGAGAGTAAGATAGAGGAAGGAGCGGAGTCCTCCGGCAGAGCAGAGTATTTCAGGAGAGGAGAGTTGGGTAGAGGAAGGAGCCGAGTCCTCCAGCAGAGCAGAGAATTTCAGGAGAAGAGAGTTGGGTAGAGGAAGGAAAAGAGTCCTCCAGCAGAGCAGAGAATTTCAGAAAAGGAGAGTTATGCCCCGTACACACGATCAAACCATTTTCCGACCAAACTCCCATCGGAATTCCGACGGAATTTCATCGGAAAAAAGTAGAACAGGTTCTATTTTCAAATTCCAATGCAATTCATCTGAATTTCTTCGATGGGGCCCACACACAGTCGGAATTTCCGATGAAAAAACTCTGACGGACTCCGTCTGACTTTTTACATCGGAAATTCCTATCGTGTGTACAGGGCATAAGATGGAGGAAGGAGCAGAGTCCTCCAGCAGAGGAGTGTTAGATGGAGGAAGGAGCCGAGTCCTCCAGCAGGATGATAGATACGTGGCTGCAGTCACTTAGGTGTAGGAAGATTTTAATCCACGTCTGCATTGAGCACAGTTCACTACCTCTCTTCCAGGGTTCCCTTAGAGGTCATGGTGAAATTTGTAATTTCTCTCCTGGCACCTGATCCCAGCACAGCTCTGTCCAATAGCCAACCTGCAGGCAAAATAAAAACACTTTTATTATGGAACATGTTGAAATATTTTTTTTTTTTTTTTTGGCGCGTGAGTTTGTGAAGTCAGAGATTAAAAATAGAGTTTGGGAGTGTGGAACATTGTATGGGCCTCGTTCCACTGATAGATCCTTGGTCTATGTTCAATCTTAGAGCCGCGCTCTGCCAAGATTGGATTTTCGGCTGTGGATTCCTGGTACGTGGCATTATGTAACCTCTCACGTCGATAGGATTCTAATCCTCTGTTTCTGAATAGTCTCAACAAGTAATTTGTTACATGTAGCGTGCTGGATCTAAGCTGCGGCACGGTTGTCACTTGGCAACAAATGAAGATTCTTAATCCTCTAGTGTGGCTCAAATATTATTGCGCAATGAGAGCTGGGGTAGGGGGACAATGACGTTTAGCCTACAATTTAAGCCACCCAAAACCACGCAAAATCTTTCATTTTCAGATAAAGCGGAACTTTACCCATGATAGCTTTATAAAAAAAGAATGTTCTTTAGCAAGGAACCTACATTGCACATTAATAATTATGCTACCAAAAATAATGTGTGCTGTAAATTGCCTCAAGCATTGCTCCTGTTTCGTCTTGCTGGAGGCGGCCATTTTTCTGAAGCCCAAAGCCCCTGAGAAGCAGTAAATCATAAAGCGGAACAAAACCAATTTAACGATTTCAGTAAACAGTAACATTGCTGGAATGACGGGATTGGTAACTGTCACATTTGCTTGTGTCCTCAACCAAACTGTCAAACCATCAAATGGCTGGTGTCATAACTGATCACATGGCAGTTGAAGATCAAACAGAAGCAGCTTCCTTGGCTGTAAAGGATAGGAGGGTTTATTTCTGCTTTAAGGGCTCATTTACACTTGCTTCGGCTTCAACACACATTAACAGCTAGTTTACACTTGCTTCAAAACAAGGCTTCGGGCACGCTTTGTTAAAGCTCTCTGAACGCTAGTCCAAGCTCCTGTCACTAAATAAAATGGTGAGCTTACAGTCCTGTTTACACTTAGCTTTTGCTTTGCTTTGCTTCAGTTTCGCTTCAAAAATTATACCCCACGTCGCTTTAATTGTGCTTCAAAGCATCTTTAAAGCCTCCATAGAAGTCTATGGCAAAGCTCGCTTGAAGCTCCACCAAAGCTTCACCAAAGGCTCATTGAAGCCCCATCGAAGCTCCAACAAAGCCCCACCAAAGCCTCATCAAAGCCCTATTGAAGCTCCACCAAAGCCTCATCGAAGCTCCACCAAAGCCCCATCGAAGCTCCACCAAAGCCTCATCAAAGCACCAAGCAAAAGAGGAATGTAAGCTAACCATTTTATTTAGTGACAGGGGCTTTGACTGGCGTTCAGAGAGCTTTAACAAAGCGTGTCCGAAGCCTTGTTTAGCAACAAGTGTAAACTAGCCCTAAAAGTGCCTAAAAATAGAGAGCAACTGAACATGTGCAAAGCAGGCTGAGGGGCAAATCTGGAAGGAAGGAATGCCAAGACCATAGAAGAGACTTTGTCTTAAAGCTGAGCTGGGGTCATCTTCATGTAAGCAACTGTGATAGGAGATGTGGTGTCACGGTCAGGGGTCAAGCTCAGAGGCCAGTAGCAATGACAGTAGAGAGGCTCCCATCGACCAGCAGGATGAGTACAGAAGCAGGTCACCCTGGCAGATGACGTGAACTCACCCAAGGTTTGGGGTCTAAGCACTAACCAGTTATCACCAGAACTCCTGATGGTGGAGATGGGTTTTTCTGCATGTTGGTACCAGGTCGCAGTTCTTAGGACCCCGGGAGATGAGCAAGCCAGGGTCCAGTAGCAGATGTAGCAGGTAGGGATCAAGCAGAAACGTAGTCCGTAAAGAAGCCAAAGGTCGGTAACTAGTGGTTGCAGGTTGGGATTAAGCGGAAGCAAAGTTGAGGAGCAAGCCAAAGGTCAATGGTAGTGGAAATACGGACGGCTGCAGGTACACAATGAAGTAAGACAGCGGCTGGAGAAAGCACAATAATCTGGCAAACAGGAACTGTAGAGCTATGGCTTAAATCAGAAAGTTCATGAGAGGAGCAAAGAGTTTAATGTTCATCAGAAACAAGTGACAAGGCAAGATTATCCAACTGTCCAGTGTCTCAAGTGTCACAGTGAGAAGAGCCACAGCCAGACACAACAGAGGTCTTAGGTTCAGGTATAGACTTTGGCATGTAGTCAGGAACCAAGCCAAGGTCATACACAATTAATCAGCCGAGATGAGAAACATAGTCTGGTGGAACTAAGTCAGGGTCATACATGAGAGATCAGTTAGAAGTGAGGTCAATTAACAAGCTGAGGCCACAACCAGGAATCAGAAAGAAGTCCAGAAACAAGCTGGGTCAGCAACAAGTCATTCAGGTAGCATGGAATCAGGAAACACAGGAACAAGGGGATAGCTGAAGATCATTCAGCGATTACCTGTCATGACTCTTTTTCTTAAATAGGGCATTTGGTGCCATTTTTGGGATTGGACGTTGATGTGCCCATGCAGGTTACTGGTAGGAATTCTTATCCTGCGTATTGGTGCACCTCTGTTCTGGATAGCATCCTAAAAACCAGAGCCAGATTCAGCAGGTTTCTTACAGAGCTTCTGAATGGACATACGACCTCTTTTTACATGATTCTGTGCTGTGTAGCCTCCCTCTCATGCTCCATTATGTGTGGGCAAGGCTAAAGGGAAAAGGCGGAGCTAGAGCCTGGGAACACTTTGCACTTTTGCAAGCTTAGATTTTTATGAAATTCAGAAGAACGTTAGAAACTAGGGGGATTTTGTAACAGAGAAATACGATGGGGCTCAGGGTAGGTATAAGTCTATAAGGGGCCACTGAGCAAGGGGCAACTTATAAACCAGTTTTACTCCAGAGTGCCTCTTTGCATTTTACATTGCATGATTTTCGGGTTCAGTGGTTTACATATAAGTATGCATCGCCATAACAAACATTAACCTAAAATTAGTTCACTTCTATCTTATGCAAACTTCCAGACAGCTCATTAGCAGCCATGAAATTCTGACTTCATAATGATACAGCGATGGAAGTGGCTGAACCCGGCTCGAAAAGCCGCAGAACACAGAAGCTTAATTTGAGGTCTATTACTATTTGTTTAAGTTTCCCGTGACTTCCTGCCGTAGTCCATCATCCCCTTCTATTCCGCCGGTGGAAACGGGTGAGTTTAAGGCCCCCCAGAGAGAAAAAAAGCATATAAAAACTATCACCTACATTCTTTTTATTGGGCCTGCCATAAATTTTGCACAAATGTATATAAAAGGAATATTTTTCTAGGAAATGATTGTGGAAGTTGACTTTCATGGTTTCCATTCAGTTCCAAGAGGAAATGTTTCCACGATACAAATATTTCAAAGAATAAAAAAAACAAGGGCGCAGAACATTTCAATTATACTTTAAAGAAGAATGGAAAGATTCTATAAACACGGAAAAACTATAGGTTGGAGGTTGTGTTATTTTTTTGCAAGTTCCAATTTTCCTCCTTTTTTTGGGGGGGGGGGGGAGTATCTATTCCTGGCAGGTACCTGCTCCCACCCGCTCAGGTGAGGAGCCAGCTGTGAGGCCACAGGAAGTCACAGCCGGCTTCCCACAAGCAAGATGGCAGCACCAGGGACCTGGAGAACATTGGAGAACCGGCCTGGGTGATGATGGAGCTGGATCCCTGGGCTGGTAAGTTCATGTTTATTAAAAGTCACCAGCTACAGTATTTGTACAGTATTTGTAGCTGCTGACTTTTAATTATTGTGCAAATGACCAAAGTTCCTCTTTAACCACTTCAATACCAGACACTTACACCCCCCTTCCTGCCCATAACTGAGACATAGTAACCTGTGCTTACTGTGCTTCAGTTTGCAAATGAACGGGGAGCTCTGCACAGTACTATTCCTGTCCATGCATTGTGTGCAGTTGAGGATGCAGAGTGGGAGATTGGGGGCTGTGTCCTCAATCTCCGTTCTTGTCTCAAAGGTGGAACATCAGAGGTCGGTTTATACCCCTCATATATCATCAACGCCCCCCCCCAACAGAGATCCCCAACAAATTGTAATAAATTAATAATGTAGAAAATAATCAATTAATTAATTTAAAAATTGGTAAAAAATAAAAATAAAAAACTACTGCCACCAGTGGCGGAATTACCAGGGTCACAAAGGTCACACTTGTAAACAGGCCCTGGAGTTCTGCCACCAAAACTGAAGGGAAGGGTCCTTCATGGTTTCTTACACTAGGGTCCTAAAGGTTCTAGTTAGGCCACTGAGCCTGTCCATTCACTAGAGACCAGTGACATCACTGATAATGCAGCCTATCCATTCACTAGAGACCAATGACATCACTAAGAATACAGCCTATCCATTCTCTAGAGACCAGTGACATCACTGAGAATGCAGCCTATTCATTCCCTAGAGACCGATGACATCACTGAGAATGCAGCCTATCCATTCACTAGAGACCAGTGACATCACAAAGAATGCAGCCTATCCATTCACTAGAGACCGATGACATCACCAAGAATGCAGCCTATCCATTCACTAGAGACCAGTGACATCACCAAGAATGCAGCCTATCCATTTACTAGAGACCGATGACATCACTGAGAATGCAGCCTATCCATTCACTAGAGACCAGTGACATCACCAAGAATGCAGCCTATCCATTCACTAGAGACCGATGATATCACTGAGAATGCAGCCTATCCATTCACTAGAGACCAGTGACATCACCAAGAATGCAGCCTATCCATTCACTAGAGACCGATGACATCACTAAGAATGCAGCCTATTCATTCACTAGAGACCAGTGACATCACCAAGAATGCAGCCTATCCGATCACTAGAGACCAGTGACATCACTGAGAATGCAGCCTATCTATTCACTAGAGACCGGTGACATCACTGAGAATGCAGCCTATCTATTCACTAGAGACCAGTGACATCACTGAGAATGCAGCCTATCTATTCACTAGAGACCGGTGACATCACTGAGAATGCAGCCTATCCATTCACTAGAGACCAGTGACATCACTGAGAATGCAGCCTATCCATTCACTAGAGACCGGTGACATCACTGAGAATGCAGCCTATCCATTCACTAGAGACTGATGACATCACTGAGTTCAGACTTATCCATTTTACTTGTTTAGAAAAATCTTATTTATCAACAGAAACAACATAATAATTGTTGCTAAGACTCAGAAGATGGAAAATCACTCCTTTTTATTTTATGAAGTGACCTTTGACCTCAATTATTCAACATCATTTTCTGAGTGATCACACAGTTCCATGTGTGCCCGATGGTGAAGTAATCTCATATTAGAGTCTCATCAGCAATGAATATTTATCCAGCCTGATCTGATTGCTCCCCTGGTGATGTTTGCGCAAGTCCCGGTGTATGGGGTGATGAGGATGACTGGAGAGCTCCAGGAGACGTTCGTTCACTCAGCGTATTACTGACATCATAATTACACGGGAAGGTCATTTCCAGCCCCAGACTTTCTGAATTAGGATGAAGAGCGGTTCTCAGCTTCACTATGAAAACAATGAGATCATTAGTCCCATCATTGTGATGTTCCTGTAAGTGTGAGAATTGTCTTCTGTAACTATGGAACTTTCCGGATAGTTGATTGAGGTTGTGGTAATAATATACAGTACTGTGCAAATGTTTTAGGCAGGTGTGAAGAAATGCCGTAAAGTAAGAATGCTTTCAAAAATATATTTTTTAATTGTTTTTTTTTTTATGAATTTACAAAATGCAAAGTGAGTGAACAGAAGAAAAATCTAAATCAAATCAATATTTGGTGTGACCCCCCCTTTGCCTTCAAACCAGCACCAATTCTTCTAGGTAGACTTGCACAGAGTTTTTGAAGGAACTCGGCAGGTGGGTTGCTTCAAACACTTTGGAAAACAAGCACAGATCTTCTGTGGATGTCGGCTGCCTCAAAGACTTCTGTCTGTTCATGTCATCCCAGACAGACTCCATGATGGTGAGATCAGGGCTATGTGGAGGCCAAACCATCACTTCCAAGACTCTTTGTTCTTCTCTACACTGAAGATAGTCTTTAATGACTTTGGCTGTTTGTTTGGGGTAGTTGTCCTGCTTCAGAATAAATTTGGGGCCAATCACATGCCTCGCTGGTGGTATGGCATGATGGATAAGTATCTGCCTCTATTTCTCGGCATTGAAGACACCATAGATCCTGACCAAATCTCCAACTCTATTTGCAGAAATGCAGCCCCAACCTTGCAAGGAAACCTCCACCATGCTTCACAGTTGGCTCCAGACCCTATTGTACCGCTCTCCAGCCCTTCCCACAACAAACTGCCTCCTGCTACACCCAAATATTTCACACTTTGACCCATCAGTCCAGTCCAGAGCACCTGCTGCCATTATTCTGCAGCCCAGTTCCTATGTTTTCCTGCATAATTGAGTCTCTTAGCCTGGCTTCCACATCAGAGGTTTGGATGAAACTGGCTGTATTTGGGGACAAACTGGCTGTATTTGGGGGAAAACTGGCTGCATTTGGGGGGAAACTGGCTGCATTTGGGGGGAAACTGGCTGCATTTGGGGACAAACTGTATTTGGGGACAAACTGGCTGCATTTGGGGACAAACTGGCTGTATTTGGGGGAATTTGGCTGTATTTGGGGGGAAACTGGCTGTATTTGGGGACAAACTGGTGGGGGGAAACTGGCTGTAGTTGGGGACAAACTGGCTGTATTTGGGGACAAACTGGCTGTATTTGGGGGAAAACTGGCTGCATTTGGGGGGAAACTGGCTGTATTTGGGGACAAACTGGCTACATTTGGGGACAAACTGGCTGCATTTGGGGGGAAACTGGCTGCATTTGGGGACAAACTGTATTTGGGGACAGACTGGCTGCATTTGGGGACAAATTGTCTGTATTTGGGGGGGGGGGGGGAACTGGCTGCATTTGGGGACAAACTGGCTGTATTTGGGGACAAACTGTCTGTATTTGGGGACAAACTGTCTGTATTTGGGGGGAAACTGTCTGCATTTGGGGACAAACTAGCTGCATTTGGGGGGAATTTGGCTGTATTTGGGGGGAAACTGGCTGTATTTGGGGACAAACTGGCTGCATTTGGGGACAAACTGGCTGCATTTGAGGGGGCAAACTGGCTGCATTTGGGGACAAACTGGTAGCATTTGGGGGGCAAACTGGTGGTGTTTGGGCACAGTGGCTGCGTTCAATAGGCACAGTGGTGGCAATTGATGAATTTTTTTTCAGTTTGTTTGCGCCCCCCCAAAAATTTTGAGCACCAGCCGCCACTGGCCGGACATCTTCCGATGTGGAAAGGAAGTGGGCATGATGTGTCTTTCATCTGCTGCATTGTTTTCTTGGCCGGCCACTGCGTCTACGTCCTTCACGGCTGCCTGTTTCTTCGTGCTTCTTCAAAAGAGCTTGAGCAGCACATCTTGGAACCCCGGTCTGCTACAAAATCTTTATCTGGGGGAGACGCTGCTGATGCAGTATAACTACCTTGTGTCATGTTGCTGTGCTCAGTCCTGCCATGATATATGTTTCGCCTTTTTTGTGGCTTCTTCAGGAGATCTTTTACAGCAGGCACTGTATATAAGATGATCACTACAATAGAAAATACATCTTTCAAAAAGTGAAAATACAAAATAGAGAACAATAAGCGATACAAAAGAACACAAAGATATTTATATGACATTGCAGACTTGAGCAGAAGATAAAACACAATTGATGCACTGATCTGGACACTAACTTGTATATTCAATAGATAAACAACACCCCTAGTATGGATGGATATAATGGATCACTTGGGAGTATCATAGAGAGGGATAGGAAATGCTAGGAGGATATGCCATGGGTCCATCTGATAGACAAAGATAGATATATCTGAGTAATAGTACCTCTATGATTGGTTGCAAAGGAAATGGACCTAAAAGGATCTGCCTACCTTAACCACATGGCGACCAGCGCACGACGATATACGTCGACACAATGGCACGGCTGGGCATATGGGTGTACAGGTACGTCCCCTTTAAGATGCAGCATTGTGGGGGCGCGCCGCGAGCTCCGTGAGTCCGACCGTGGGTCCCGTGGAATCAATGTCCGCGGTGATACCCGCGATCGTCTCACGGAGAGGAAGAACGGGGAAATGCTGATGTAAACAAGAATTTCCCCATTCTTCCTAGTGACAGGACACTGATCACAGCTCCCTGTAATCAGGAGCGGTGATCAGTGTCGTGTCACACGTAGAACACATCCCTAGGACACATTTAACCCCTTCAGCGCCCCCTACTGGTTAACCCCTTCACTGACAGTCACATTTTTACAGTTATCAGTGCACTTTTATAGCACTGATCGCTGTATAAATGACAATGGTCCCAAAATGGCATCAAAAGTGTCCGATGTGTCCGCCATAATGTCGTAGTCACGATAAAAATACTAGTAAAAAAAATTATTATTAATAAAGATGCCATAAAACTACCCCCTATTTTGTAGACGCTATAACTTTTGCGCAAACCAATCAATAAACGCTTATTGCGGGTTTTTTTTACCACAAATATGTATAAGAATATGTATTGGCCTAAACTGAGGGAAAAAAAAAAATTATATGTATTTTTTGGGTATAGCAAAAAGTTAAAAATATTGCACTTTTTTCAAAATTGTCGCTCTATTTTTGTTTTTAGTGCAAAAACTAAAAACCGTAGAGGTGATCAAATACCACCAAAAGAAAGCTCTATTTGTGGGAAAAAAAGGACGACAATTTTGTTTGGAAACCACGTCGCACGACCGCGCAATTGTCAGTTAAAGCGACAGAGTGCCGAATCGCAAAAAAGTGCTCTGGTCTTTGGGCAGCCAAATGGTCCGGGGCTGAAGTGGTTAAACTGCCAACACTGAATACATAGACTGGAAGAATAACTTCAAACCCTTGTCAAAGAAAATAGCCAACAGGAAGGAAGGTATTCCCTAAGGGCCTTCGCATTGATATCCCGGGTTTTCCTTAAATCAAATAAGCAAAAATTCAGAAAGTGTGTCTGAACAGAAAGCATAGGGAAAAGTCGATCGGTGATCCATTTACCTATTCATCACAGGAGCACACTTCCAAGGTTCCTTTCCTCACAAGGACCGGACACTGGTGAGTGAGTGGTGAAACCCTCCTTTATATCCCTCTCCAATTCGTTTGGCGCCAAATCGTTGGCGCCGAAACTAACTGAGGACACAAATGATGCTGAGCGTCAGATCCCGCCGCACCGGAAATGACGTCAGACGTCACCCGGTGCATCGGAAGTGACGTGTCGCCAGCCATAAGGCGCCGGAAATGAAGGAGAGACCCTGCGATCATCCCCCTAAACCTTTCCTGCCAGGAGTTGAAAAACCTACGGTGGCCCGATGGTGACAAAATTGTCACCCTGGTGCGGAGAAGGAAATATAACAGAGCAGAGGAGTCTGCTCAAACACCTTTTTACCTCCAATGGAGGAAATGGTTAAAAAGAGGATAGATCCAAGGAACAGCTAAATTGGCGCCCCCTGTTGAAAACCAAAAAAGTAGGCGCCTTGGGTGTCCAAATTATGCATCTGATCCAAAACCATTCCATACAATGCTATAGAAATCGTACAAAAGGTATAAGATTGAAAAATTCCTTTAAGTTGGAAAATCAATTTTGATTATAACCAAAGGAATAGAAAGAAAATGAATGATGTAAAATGAATTTTTACTTTTTATTTACATAACACGGCTTTGATCCAGACCTGGGCACCAAGAGTATTAATGGAAAAAAGAAAAGGTTGGGACTTTGAATGAGATCTTAGACAATTAAGTCACTAGGCCTCCATCCCTGTCAATGCAAAGGCAGAAAAGGGTCGGGACTTTATATGAAGCATGCGGATTGAAAGCCAAACAGAGCTAGTAAATCAGATAATGTAAATTTATTAAATATTATACAGTAAAATACATAAGACACCATGGTACATATTCCATCACCCAACATGGTTAGTTAGTTTATTAGCATTTGTTCGTAAATAAATTGAGTAAAACAGTAAAAACATGAGGTAGAACTGCATGGTAAATATTATTTGGCATCTAAAGCTCGACGTGTTTCGCGGCTGTCATGCCGCTCATCAGGAGCTGATAGTTAATGGATGTCTATAATACAAGAACATTGTATCAAATGATAGGTTAGGCTTGTTAGGGAAAAATTATATATAAGGGGGAGAGAAGTATGCACTTAAATCAACAGCCCATACTTACAGGTCGGGTGATGGTATGGGCACGGCAGGGGGCATGTAGGCGACCGGGGACACAGTCCGACATGGGAGCTGAGGCGGCATAACAGGTGGCGCAGCAAGGAGGCAGGCATCATTGTGTGAGCTGAACATGTGATCTTCACCAGGGTCAAGGGGCACATACAGAAAGACTCCTGGGCCATCTGAAAATGAATGTGAAATGCAAAGAATTTGTGTGTTAAATTGCTGAAGGGTGATGGACCCTATGTACAGCAGTGGAAGGGTAAAAAGTGAATGTGAATGAGAAGGGGTGGTAATAAACAGAATAACTAAAATATGTGATAGTGTAGCTATGTTGAAAGCAATAAAGTGCTCCAACGTTAAGAACGCTATCAATAAAAAGTGAGAAAATTGAAAAAATGAAAAGAAGTAAATGTGTGATGGTGAGCTTGTTGAGGGCAATGAGGATGCTCCAACATAAAAGCACCGTCGTGGGGGGATTGAAAAAAGTGGGGGGGAAGAAAAGAAGAGAAAGGGAGGGCGAGGCCTAGGGTGTATGATAGTGAAGCCATGGAAATACTCCAACATTGTGAACGCTATCAATGATATGTGATAGTGAAGCTGTGTTGCAAACAATAAAAATGCTCCAACATAGGGAACACTGTCATAGTGAATAGAGGGGACTGTGTGCCAACAAAAATGTGCATAAAGAAAAGTAAGAAAGGGGAAGGAAGGAAAGGAGTGTGCGATTAGGGACAATGAATTTACCTGAATGGAAGGAGATGAAGGTGCATTTTGCCCAGTGTAAGATGTTCCTGGTTCCTCAACCCCTGACTATGTGTGTTGGTGCCTGTGCCAGAAAGGAAATGCTTGCCTCGCCGTGAACACCCTGTAGCCGCCAGCGTCACGCTGGCGAGTATGAGGGAGGATACATAGTATAGGATGGGTGGTGTCAGAGAACTCACCTTGCTGGACGTGTTATGCATACTCCTGTGCGCGCTAGTTCACGTCCTGGACTGCGGTTGTGCGCGCCTGTGCGCGATGGTGTGCCTGTGCGCGCTGGTGCATGTGCGCATGCGCGCCATTGCGTGCGCCGATGCGCGCCAAACAGTCCATTTAAACCCCTGGAATACTTCAGACCGGTGCTGTCTGATCTGCAGTTACCTGTGACCTTTTGCTCCTGATACCTGTCTGAACACTTGTCTCTTGATTACCCGGCCTGCCCATCGGATTACCCTTGTCTCCTGCCTGCACCTGACCTCGTCTAGTCTTGACCTTGAACCTGCCTGTTCCTCTGTACTTCACTGCCTGCCTGTTGCCGATCCTGCCTGTGACCCGACCATCCCACTCTGCTCCTGCTCAGCATCCTCTGCCTGTGCTCCTGTTTTCTGTTGCCTGTCCGGCCGGACACCTTCTCCTCTGCACCTGGATCCAGAACCGCATCCCCTGCAACTACCCGCCAGGCTCTCATACCACTCCGCACTCCCGTGCCTCCTGTTCATACTATCAGGGGCCGTGAGTCAGATACGTAAGGGAGACCTTCCTCTGCTCCATTGGGCTCACCAGTCTGGTACGTATAAGTCTGACAGTATCAGACAGCCATGCCCGAGCCCGAGCAAGGAACCACTCCCATAGAGGAACTTTGTAGACACCTGGCGGGTCTAACGCAAGCTGTGAAGGATCTTCAACAAGGCTACACAAGATTGGAAGAACGGGTTCACGTCCTGTCTTCGCCCACCAGTCCACAAGGCACTGCCTCAGCTGCACCCTCTGTAGTGATGCTACCTTCCGAGCCCAGGGTACCCACGCCCGACAGGTTTTCGGGTGAACGCAGTCAATTTTGGACTTTTCACAATGCCTGCGAACTCTACATCGCTCTACAACCTCGCACCTTTTCTTTGGAAGTAACTAAAGTAGGCTTCATAATCTCCCTCCTGTCTGGTGAACCTCAAACCTGGGCCCACCGTCTCTTGGAGCAAAAAGCAGAATCCCTGAATCATCTAACCACATTTTTTGCCGCTATGTCTCAGCTTTATGAGGATCCCCAGCGGACTGCCACTGCCGAGTCTGCACTATATGCTCTACAGCAAGGTCACCGAGCAGCGGAAGATTATGTGGCAGAGTTCAGACGGTGGAGTTCCGACACCAATTGGAACACCGCTGCCCTGCGTTATCAATTCCGGATGGGACTATCTGATGCACTTAAGGACGAACTGGCACGGGTCGGTACTCCTCCTCCAACTTTGGATGGTCTCATTAATCTGTCTATCCAAATCGACCGACGCTTACGGGAGCGCCACTCCGAGAAGTCCACCAGCCAACTTCGACCCACCTGGATGCTTCCCAAGGTCCCCAGTTTTCCCAGCCAGGCCCCTTCGTCTCCAGCCGTCCTAGTCTCTGATGCTCCTGAGTCCAGGCAGCTGGGTCTACTTCGTCCTTCCCTCACCCCGGGAGAACGACAGCGCAGACGGATCTACAACCTTTGTATGTACTGCAGAGGACCAGGGCACTATGTGAGGTCTTGCCCTACCAAGATGCGTAAAATCCTCCCGACCTCTTCCTTGTGCACATCTGTTCTACCTAAACCAGCTTCTCACCTTGCTCTTCCCATCCTGTTGCAGCTACCAGGAAAAGATACTCCGATCCCAGTCTCCGTCATAATTGATTCTGGGGCATGCAGTTGCTTCATTGACCTATCATTTGCTGCCAACCTCCACATTCCTCTTCAGCCTAAGACCCGGGGACTTGCTGTGCACCTTGCCGATGGGTCCACCATTAAATCCGGCCCTGTTACACAGGAAACTGTTCAATTGCTGGCCACCATGGCCACCCATCATCAGGAATTTCTACGCCTTGATGCTATCTCCTCACCCCTGTTCCCTATCATCTTGGGGATGCCCTGGCTGCAAGCCCATAACCCCAGTATTGATTGGGCCACGGGGGAGATCAAGTTCTTGTCCAGCTACTGCCAGCAGCACTGTTTGCAACAAACCTCAGTTAACTCCCAACAACTGCTCTGCCTTGATACTGACTCTGAGCTACTGCAGTCAGTCCCCGCGCCCTATCATGACTTTCTGGACGTGTTCAGCAAGAAGGGGGCAGAGACTCTTCCTCCTCATAGGCCTTATGACTGCCCTATAGAGTTATTACCAGTTATTACTGAAGTCCCGTTTGGAAGAATCTTCCTTTTGACTGAGCAGGAGCTGGGCACTCTGAAGGTCTATATCGATGAAAACCCAAAGAAGGGGTTTATTCGCCCCTCTACCTCTCCGGCCGGTGCTGGCATCTTTTTTGTCGAAAAAAAGGACCATTCATTACGACCCTGCATTGACTATCGGGAATTGAACAAAATTACAATTAAGAACCGTTACCCACTGCCTCTTGTGCCTGAACTTTTCCAAAGGTTGGGATCTGCGGTCATCTTTACTAAACTTGACCTCCAAGGAGCCTACAATTTAATCCGTATTCGAGAGGGGGACGAGTGGAAAACGGCTTTTCGTACCCGATTCGGGCACTTCGAGTACCTTGTTATGCCCTTCGGGCTGTGTAATGCACCGGCAACGTTCCAACATTTTGTCAACGACATCTTCCGTGACTATCTGGATTTGTACGTTATAGTTTACCTGGATGACATCCTGATCTTCTCTCCCTCAGTAAGTAACCACCGCAGGCATGTCTGAAATGTTCTAACCCGATTTAGGCAGCATGGACTTTATGCTAAACCAGAGAAATGCGCATTTGAACTGCAATGCATCCAGTTTTTGGGATTAATCATTTCTGTTGAGGGCATCAAAATGGATCCTCAGAAGGTTTCTGCCATCCTGGACTGGCCAGCTCCTACAGATAAAAAGGGGGTTCAGCGCTTTATCGGTTTTTCGAATTTTTACCGGAAGTTTATCAGGAACTTTTCTGCGATAATCGCTCCCCTTACTGAACTAACCAAGCAAGGAACCCGATTCTTCTGGTCGTCCAAGGCTCAAACCGCCTTTGAAAAGCTCAAGGAATTGTTCACCTCTGCCTCCATCTTGAAACACCCTGACCCTGCTTTACCGTTTGTCCTCGAAGTTGACGCTTCAGAAATCGCGGTAGGGGCTGTGCTATCCCAACGCCAAGGAGCCAAATCTCTCCTCTATCCAGTGGCCTTCTTCTCTCGTAAGCTCTCCACAGCGGAAAATAATTATGACGTGGGAGATCGGGAGCTTCTGGCCATCAAGGCCGCATTAGAAGAGTGGCGTTACCTACTTGAGGGTGCTGCACATCCCATCTTGGTCTACACCGACCATAAAAACTTAAAGTATCTAAGAATGGCCAAGAGATTGAAACCACGGCAGGCAAGGTGGGCACTTTTTTTTTCAAGATTCCTGTTTCACATTACGTACAGACCTGGGTCAAAAAATACCAAGCCCGATGCTCTCTCCCACATGTTTAACGATTCCGAGAAGTCTATATCTCCAGACACCATCCTCCCTTTGGGGAACTTTCTGTTGCTTCAAGGGAATCTCATTTCCCGAATTAAACAAGCCTCTGCCGGACTAACCTCGTTTCCTGACACCTGTGTAAGGGCACAAGATGGGCTGATGTGGCATAAAGACAAGATTGTGGTCCCAGAGAACTTAAGGGTAGCAGTGCTAGAACTTTGCCACGACCATAAATTGGCTGGACACTTTGGTGCGCTGAAGACAGCTGAATTGATACAGCGCACGTTTTGGTGGCCTCAACTTATGAGCGACTGTAAAAGCTATGTGGAGTCATGTAATACCTGTTCCCGAAGCAAGAGTAGCCGGGCAAGAGCCTGGGGTCTATTAAAGCCTCTACCTGTCCCAAAAAAAACCTTGGCAGATGATCTTGATGGATTTCATCGTGGAACTTCCCCTGGCTGAGGGGTTTTCTACTATTTTTTTTTGTAGTGGACAGATTGTCCAAAATGGCCCACTTTCTGCCTATGAAAGGCACACCTTCGGCTATGGAAACGGCGAAGATCTTTATCAAACAGAGGTTGCACGGAGTTCCAGCCAGCATTGTGTCCGATCGAGGTGTTCAGTTCACCTCCAGGTTCTGGAAGGCTCTTTGTGGTTCTTTGGAGATCGAGTTGGCTTTTTCTTCTGCTTATCACCCCCAGTCAAACGGGCAAACGGAAAGGACCAACCAGACTTTAGAGCAGTACCTCCGTTGCTTCTCCTCTTTCTCACAGGATGACTGGGCCTCCTTACTGCCTATTGCCGAGTTTGCGTATAATAATTCTCTGCATTCTGCTATCAAGCAGATGCCATTTTTTGCTAACTACGGCTTCCACCCATCCTTCCTGCCCAGTACTATACCTGAATGTGCTATTCCTGCAGTTTCTGAAACAATGGACTTCTTCCTCACTAACAATAAACTTTTACAGGAAACCATGTCCAAGACTCAGGAATATAATAAAAAGATGTTCGACAGAAAGAAGCGAGGAGAGCTTATTCTGGAACCTGGCAACCAAGTATGGTTGTCTACAGTTAACCTAAAGATGGCCTGTCCCTCGAGGAAACTGGGTCCCAGATTTATGGGGCCTTTTTCTGTTAAGAGAAAGATTAATGACGTGACCTATGAACTTGACTTACCTGACTCTCTGAAGGTCCACCCAGTCTTCCATGTGACGCTGCTGAAGCCTGTTGTTCCTAACCCCTTTTCTAGCCAAAGTACCGGTCCACCAGAACCCATAATAGTCAACAATGAGGAAGAATTTGAGGTGGAGGCTATCTTGGATTGTAGGAGAAGACACAATCAGATGCAATATTTGATAAAATGGAAGGGCTATGGACCAGAGGATAATTCCTGGGAACCCGGAAGCAGCATACATGCTGAAGAACTTATGCAGGCCTTCAAAAGGTCCCATGCCACGAAAATTGCCCAATTGGGCATCCGGAGGCTGCCCTTAAGGGGGGGGCACTGTCAGAGAACTCACCTTGCTGGACGTGTTGTGCATACTCCTGTGCGCGCTGGTTCACGTCCTGGACTGCGGGTGCGCGCGCCTGTGCGCGTTGGTGCATGTGCGCGCGTGCGCCGATGTGCGCCATTGCGTGCGCCGATGCGCGCCAAACAGTCCATTTAAACCCCTGGAATACTTCAGACCAGTGCTGTCTGATCTGCAGTTACCTGTGACCTTTTGCTCCTGATACCTGTCTGAACACTTGTCTCTTGATTACCCGGCCTGCCCATCGGATTACCCTTGTCTCCTGCCTGCACCTGACCTCGGCTAGTCTTGACCTTGAACCTGCCTGTTCCTCTGTACTTCACTGCCTGCCTGTTGTCGATCCTGCCTGTGACCCGACCATCCCGCTCTGCTCCTGCTCAGCATCCTCTGCCTGTGCTCCTGTTTTCTGTTGCCTGTCCGGCCGGACACCTACTCCTCTGCACCTGGATCCAGAACCGCATCCCCTGCAACTACCCGCCAGGCTCTCATACCACTCTGCACTCCCGTGCCTCCTGTTCATACTATCAGGGGCCGTGAGTCGGATACGTAAGGGAGACCTTCCTCTGCTCCATTGGGCTCACCAGTCTGTTACGTATAAGTCTGACAGGTGGATAGTAGATGGGTGGGTGCATAGAATAGGATGGGTGGATAGTAGATGGGTGGGTGCATAGTATAGGATGGGTGGATAGTAGATGGGTGGGTGGATAGTATAGGATGGGTGGATAGTAGATGGGTGGGTGGATAGTAGATGGGTGGATAGTATAGGATGGGTGGATAGTAGATGGGTGGGTGGATAGTATAGGATGGGTGGATAGTAGATGGGTGGGTGGATAGTATAGGATGGGTGGATAGTAGATGGGTGGGTGGATAGTATAGGATGGGTGGATAGTAGATGGGTGGGTGGATAGTATAGGATGGGTGAATAGTAGATGGGTGGGTGGATAGTATAGGATGGGTGGATAGTAGATGGGTGGGTGGATAGTATAGGATGGGTGGATAGTAGATGGGTGGGTGGATAGTATAGGATGGGTGGATAGTAGATGGGTGGGTGTATAGTATAGGATGGGTGGATAGTAGATGGGTGGGTGGATAGTAGATGGGTGGGTGGATAGTATAGGATGGGTGGATAGTAGATGGGTGGGTGGATAGTATAGGATGGGTGGATAGTAGATGGGTAGGTGGATAGTATAGGATGGGTGGATAGTAGATGGGTGGGTGGATAGTATAGGATGGGTGGATAGTAGATGGGTGGGTGTATAGTATAGGATGGGTGGATAGTAGATGGGTAGGTGTATAGTATAGGATGGGTGGATAGTAGATGGGTGGGTGGATAGTATAGGATGGGTGGATAGTAGATGGGTGGGTGGATAGTATAGGATGGGTGGATAGTAGATGGGTGGGTGTATAGCATAGGATGGATGGATAGTAGATGGGTGGGTGGATAGTATAGGATGGGTGGATAGTAGATGGGTGGGTGGATAGTATAGGATGGGTGGATAGTAGATGGGTGGGTGTATAGTATAGGATGGGTGGATAGTAGATGGGTGGGTGGATAGTAGATGGGTGGATAGTATAGGATGGGTGGATAGTAGATGGGTGGGTGGATAGCATAGGATGGGTGGATAGTAGATGGGTGGGTGGATAGTATAGGATGGGTGGATAGTAGATGGGTGGGTGTATAGTATAGGATGAGTGGATAGTAGATGGGTGGGTGTATAGTATAGGATGGGTGGATAGTAGATGGGTGGGTGTATAGTATAGGATGGGTGGATAGTAGATGGGTGGGTGGATAGTAGATGGGTGGATAGTATAGGATGGGTGGATAGTAGATGGGTGGGTGGATAGTATAGGATGGGTGGATAGTAGATGGGTGGGTGTATAGTATAGGATGGGTGGATAGTAGCAGACAAGGTATGTATCCATTTGGATTCCCGTTGGAGGAGAACCCTATCAATGTCTCCACCTCTATCAATATCAGGTACATATTCTAGAGCAAAGAATTTCATTTTGGAGACATCGAAGGCATGAAACAGTCCCATATGCCTACCGATTGGTGTTTCCATTTTTTTTTCTTGTTCAAAAGAGACATGATCTCTAATTCGGTGAAAGAAGGGTCTTTTAGTTTTTCCTACATAAAATGCATTGCATTCACATTTCATGTAGTAAACACCACCCACTGTTTTGCACGTTGCGTAAAAGCTAGGTTTGTCTACTTGGCCATTAGGAAAAGTCACCTCTGCAGTATTCATCAGGAGACTACAGAAGTGGCATCTTCCACACTAGACATGTGCAATGCGTTTAGTTCCGAATTCGTTTTTTAACGAACTTTGACAAATTCGTTAATTCCGCAACTTCCCAATTTTTTTAAATTTCCAAATTTTCGGATTTCCGAAATTTTCGAATTTCCCAATCTTTGAATTCCACATTTTCGGAAACTCGGAATTTCGGAAATTCTGAAATGTGAAAATTCGAGATTTCTGAAATTCGAAATTTCTGAAATTCTGAAATTCTAAGTTTTGGAAATTCGAAAATGTGAATTTTCAGAAATTCGAATTTTCGGAAATTCGAAAATTTGGAAATTTGGAAATTCGAAATTCAAAAATTTCAAAAATTTGAAAATTTCGAAATTCTGAAATTCGAAAATTTGAAATTCGAAATTCGAAAATCGTAAATTCGAAAATTCAAAATCAGAAATTCGAAAATTCTGAATTTGAAAATCGTAAATTCGAAAATTCGGTAATTCGAAATTCGGAAATTCGAAAATTCGAAAATTCGAAAATTTGAAATTCGAAATTCGAAAATCGGAAATTCGAAAATTCTGAATTTGAAAATCGTAAATTCTAAAATTCGGTAATTCGAAATTCGAAATTCGGAAATTCTAAAATTCAGAATTTGAAAATTCTGAATTCGAAAATCGTAAATTCGAAAATCGTAAATTCGAAATTCGGAAATTCTAAAATTCAGAATTTGAAAATTCGAAAATTCTGAATTCGAAAATTGGAAATTCGGAAATTCGGAAATTCGAAAATTCAGAATTCGAAAATTTTAGAATTTCCGAGTTTTCGAATTTCCGAATTCCGAATTTTAAAATTTCCGATTTTTCGAATTTCCTAATTTCCGATTTCCGAATTTTCGAAAAAAGCTAAAAAACGAATAAAACGAAAACGAAAATAAACAAATTTTTCGGCAGTGCACATGTCTATTCCACACGGGTAAGTACCCTTGCGTGTTTGTTTTACTCTAGGACTTGGATGACTATGCACCAGTTGGGAGGGACCTCGATTTACGATAAGTAATTTGGGGGTAGGCCCCCACATACAGTATCTGGACAAAACCTCGTCTGTAGCAAGCAGATGCTAGTATTTTTTAACTATTCTACAATTTTTTTTTATGTTCCTCTGCGAATCTTGTAATTAAACGCACATTTTGTTCACTTTTAGATTTTTTTTTTTGAGTGAATTCTATCTTTTTGTTTTGCTCATTTGTAGGCTTTTTTAAGGCATGCCTTACTGTATCCCTTATTCAGAAGACGATTCTGGAGGGCTTCAGTTATGAATGAACACAATGAGTGAGTGTGTTCACTGTGTCCAATTTTAGAAAAGGAAGGCACCGGTAAATTAAATATTTATTAGCCCCTTCCCTCCGCTCTCCATCCTGAAACATCCCCCACAGGAGCCGAGGGGAGAAGAGGGGAGAAGAGAGGAGAGGAGGGAAGCCAGCAACACTGTGGGATGGGACAGGACAGGGGGGGGCAACACGGGAGGAAGCCTGGGCAGTGGATGAATCAGCAACAAACATAGTGATTAGGGTGTGCCCAGGCACACCTGGAACACCCCCTGCGCAGGCCTATAGGTTGCATATGAAACAGTGCTGGGCATAGGCGTGCGCACAGGTTGTGCCAGGTGTGCCTGGGCACACCCTTATCACTCTGTGCTGCACAGATTCCCCCTGCTGTTTGGCTGCAGAAGAAAAGACTGGGGAATCTCTATCTTAAAAGTGAGATATCAGGGGTCTGTTTAGACCTCTGATATCTCACCAAAACCCCCAAATGGAGCTCCTAAAAAATAGGATAAATAAATGGATAACAATAATAATATACTATTAAATAAAATTGTAAAAAAAATAGAAAAATGTAAAAAAAGTTATGATAAAAAATAAATAATAATAATAATAATAATAATAATATATTATTATTAAATACATTTGTAAAAAATAGAAAAATTGTAAAAAAAAGTTATGATAAAAAAATAATATTAATAATAATAATAATAATATATTATTATTAAATAAAATTGTGAAAAATTGTAAAAAAAGTTATGATAAAAAAATAAGAAAAATAAACTACTGACATCAATCTCTTTCCTACTCCCTACCCCCCAATTGAGCTCCTAAAAAATTGTATAAAAATAAATAAATAATAATAATATATTATTAAATAAAATTTGAAAAAAAAATAGAAAAAAAAAAAGTTATGATAAAAAAATAAATAATAATAATAACATATTATTATTAAATAAAATTTGAAAAAAATAGAAAAATTGTAAAAAAAAGTTATGATAAAAAATAAATAATAATAATAATAATAATAATATCTTACTATTAAATAAAATTGTAAAAAATAGAAAAATTGTAAAAAAATATGATAAAAAAATAAGAAAAATAAACTACTGACATCAATCTCTTTCCTACTCCCTACCCCCCAATTGAGCTCCTAAAAAATTGTATAAAAATAAATAAATAATAATAATAATATATTATTAAATAAAATTTGAAAGAAAATTTAAAAATGAAAAAAAGTTATGATAAAAAATAAATAATAATAATAATAATAATATATTATTATTATTAAATAAAATTGCAAAAAATAGAAAAATTGTAAAAAAAAGTTTATGATAAAAAATAAATAATATTAATAATAATAATAATAATAATAATAATAATATATTATTATTATTAAATAAAATTGTAAAAAATAGAAAAATTGTAAAAAAAAAATATGATAAATAAACTACTGACATCAATCTCTTTCCTACTCCCTACCCCCCAATTGAGCTCCTAAAAAATTGAATTTTTTTTCTATAAATAATAATAATAATATATTATTATATAAAATTTTTTAAAAAAATAGAAAATTTAAAAAAAAGTTATGATAAAGAAAAATGAACTACTGACATCAATCTCTTCCCTACTGACACCGTCCACTGCTCTACTGAGATATATATATATATATATATATATATATATATATATATATTTATATATATATATATATATATATACACACATGTGTGTTTGAGCTTTGGGTGCACACCCTAATGCCATGGTCTGCGCACACCACCTATGGTGCTGGGACTGATGGTCCAATGACAACTTTTTTTATACAAATGAGGGTTTGATTGCTTAGTGAGCTATGTTTAATTGCAGTTATATTATTGTTACATTATTATTATTTTTTAAGCGCACATTTTGCAATGCGTCTTATGAGAACAGAAGGCAAAAAAGGCAACATTTTTTGAACACTCAACTCTAGGAACATCCCTGTGCGCAATAAACATCAGTGTATGAACAGCTACATGGATTGCAATTGTCCATGTGCGCAAACATTCCCATACACATGCGGGCGCACAATCCTAACATACCCCGTGGTTTATCTCTGCCCTCTATTTATTTTAGTGTATTAGCCTAATTCCAGTCATTTCATAACTGAAATATGAGAAAAATTATAAATGATTAACAATGGTTTAAAAATATTCATTTTAATATTAAACTATTAAATATTATATTTTTAATATTAAAATGTTAAACCAGTTAATTGGACAAATGCATTCTTTGTTTGTATTTAGCATATTTTACTGATTATTGGTAAAGTTTTTATTTTTTGTATGTTTTTTTATAAGGGAGAAACTGGCAGAAGTTTGATTTAGAAGTTGATTTATTTTATAGAGAAACATCTTTTTCTGCGTGCAGTGCTGGTTATGAAATATCGGGACACATATGGTTCTACTTTGTCTCACACAAGGAACACTTTAGTGAATATAAACTATTCTGGGATGCTTAGATATTCTTAAAGGGGAATGGCTCTTTTCTTCTGTTTTGTGCTTCGTCAGATGAAGACAAATGATCTTCAAACAAGGAAAAAAAAGACGGTTTTAGAGGCGAACTCCGTTACGGATAATGGATGGAGATGCATCGGCTGTTGCACCAAAAAGGTATAGAAAGCTGAAGGCAAACCTCCCAAAGAAGGCTTTCTATGGCCGAGAGGAGGGTTTGTGTCATAGAAATCCTGTCAGCTACAGGATTCCTGGACTTCCTGATTCCGAATCTCGGGCACGTCCACGCGCGCGGGCACGCGCGCGCGCGATGGCGAGTACGTGCGCGCGCACGCGCCTAGCGGGGGCGCGCGCACGCTCCACAAAGCGCGCCAGAAGAGCTATTTAAACATGCCTGTGACAGACAGTCCCTGCTGTCTGCTCTACAGCGTGTAGTACCCAAAGAGACCTGATTCGTGTATTTACCTGCATCCGACCCGGCTTACCTTGACCCTTCCAGTTTCCTGCCTGCCTCTGACCCCCGGCTTTGTTTGACCAATCTTCTGCCTGATCCTCCAGTACCTTGCCGCCAGCCAATACTACCAACCCGGCTTGTCCGACCAATCTCTCCAGTTGCTGTCTCCTGGTTCCAGTCCAGCCAGTCTCATCAGTTCCAGTCCAGTTGCTTGTTCCTGGTTCCAGTCCAGTTGCTGTATCCTGGTTCCAGTCCAGCCAGTCTCATCAGTTCCAGTCCAGTTGCTGCGTTCCTGGTTCCGGTTCAGCCTGCCATACTTCCTGGGTGCCTGGATCCGTCCCAGTCTTCAGACTCTACTCTACCTTGATCCATCCTGCCAGGCACTCGTACCCCTTCTACCTCCGTGCCTCCTGTCTTCAGTACCAGGGGCCGCCGGTGGAAGCCGTAAGAGAGACCTCCCTCTGCAGATCCGGGCTCGTCACCGTCAGGTACGTGACAGTAGCAGACAGCCATGTCTGAGCCCGGGCAGGGAGCCTCACCTATGGAGGAACTCTGTCGGCACCTGGCAGGTTTGTCTGAAGCAGTCAAGAGTCTTCAACAAGGATACACCCGCTTGGAAGAACAAGTGCGGGTTCTCTCCAATCCTTCTGCCATCCAAGAGGGGCCCCACGCCTCTGCTTCCACAGCCGGAACAAGTTCCTCACCCACAGTGGTCATGCTTCCTCCTGAACCTAAGGTTCCTACACCCGAAAGATTTTCCGGGGATCGGAGCAAGTTTAGGGCCTTCCGGAATTCATGTGAACTGTATTTTGCCCTACAGCCCCGTACCTTTTCTCTAGAGGCCACCAAGGTGGGCTTTGTGGTCTCTTTGCTCGCTGGAGACCCTCAGAGCTGGGCCCACCGTCTCTTTGAACAGAAGGATGTATCACTAAACAACCTCGCTGCTTTTTTCGATGCCCTGGCCCAGCTATACGAAGATCCCCAACTCTCAGTAACCGCAGAAGCCGCCTTGCGTTCCCTTCAACAAGGACGCAGACCAGCGGAGGACTATGTGGCAGAATTCAGGCGGTGGAGTGCGGATACCAATTGGAATGATGCCGCCCTCCGCCATCAGTTTCGCTTAGGACTTTCCGATTCCTTGAAGGACGAGCTAGCTAGAGTTGGTGTACCACAGACACTCAACCTGTTGATTGATCTAACCATCCAGATTGACCGACGTCTGAGGGAACGGAGGGCTGAGAGGACCACTGGCTTCTCCCGTCCAACCTGGATGCTTCCTCGGGCTCCTAGTCACCTGTACTCGGCTCCTGCTACACCTCCAACTCCCACATCTGACACGCCTGAACCAATGCAGCTCGGGCTCCTTCGTCCATCCCTCGCTCCTGAGGAACGCCAGCACCGCCGAATAAATAATCTGTGCCTGTACTGCGGGGACCCCGGACATTTCGTTAGAACCTGTCCCCTGAAGCTTCGTAAGTTTCTTTCAGTTTCTTCTAACATGACTAACCTACAAGCCAAAACCACATCTCACCTTGCCCTCTCTGTTTCATTACAGCTCCCAGGAAGGACTTTGCAAGTACCCGCCATTATTGATTCCGGAGCATGCAGCTGCTTTATGGACTCAACCTTTGCCATTAAACACCAAATTCCCCTTCGCACCAAGACCCACGGACTTCGTGTCCATCTGGCTGATGGTTCCGTCATTAAGTCCGGACCTGTGACCCAGGAGACCACTCCTATACCCGCTACCATCTTTACCACCTCTGGAACCCACCAAGAATGCTTGTGTCTGGACATCATCTCTTCCCCGTTGTTTCCCTTGATCCTTGGTATGCCTTGGTTACAAGCCCACAATCCCACTATCAACTGGACTACGGGAATAGTTGCCTTTCCTTCTTCCTATTGCCAACAGTCCTGTGGCTCATATAAACCTCCTGGGCCGGCCTCGTTACTATGCATTGACACCGAAGATGGCACCCGTCAATCCATCCCAGAAGTTTACCACGACTTTCTTGACGTATTTAGTAAACAAAAGGCAGAGACTCTACCGCCCCATCGGGCCTACGATTGCCCCATCGACCTACTTCCTGGAGCAAAGATTCCGTTCGGTAGAGTCTTCCCTTTAACGGAGGTGGAACAAGGGGCTTTAAAAAATTATGTTGATGAGAACTTGCAAAAGGGGTTCATCCGCCCTTCCACATCCCCAGCAGGCGCAGGCATCTTTTTTGTAGAGAAAAAGGACCACACCCTTCGACCTTGTGTGGATTACCGGGAATTGAATAAAATTACGGTAAAAAATCGCTTCCCTCTCCCCCTGGTACCAGAGTTTTTTCAGAGACTAGGAACTGCCACCATCTTTACCAAACTTGACCTCCGCGGAGCCTACAACTTGATCCGTATCAAAGAAGGTGACGAATGGAAGACCGCCTTCCGTACCCGGTATGGACATTTTGAGTACTTGGTAATGCCATTCGGGTTGTGTAACGCCCCTGCCACTTTCCAGTATTTTATCAACGATGTTCTACGGGACTTCCTAGACCTCTTTGTTATTGTTTATCTTGATGATATCTTAATTTTTTCTTCCTCCCTTGATTCTCATCGCAGACATGTCAAAAATGTGTTGGGTCGGCTCCGCCAGCATGGCCTGTATGCGAAGGCCGAAAAATGCGAGTTCGAGCAAGAGAGTATATCATTTCTGGGGTTAATCATTTCCAGCGAGGGCATCAAGATGGATCCTCAAAAGATTACCGCAATCCTGGACTGGCCAGAACCGGTGGACAAGAAGGGAATCCAACGTTTCGTTGGATTCGCCAACTTCTACCGCAAGTTCATCAGGGGGTTTTCAGCTATTATCGCACCCATTACTCAACTCACCAAGCAAGGAACACGTTTTCACTGGTCTCCTGAAGCCCAAGAAGCTTTTGAACGCCTGAAGGCCCTATTTACCTCAGCCTCTATCTTGAAACACCCAGACTCCTCACTACCATTCGTACTTGAGGTAGACGCCTCCGAAATAGCGGTAGGAGCAATATTGTCCCAAAGACAGGGAGTCAAAGCCTTGCTCCACCCAGTAGCCTTCTTCTCCCGCAAGCTTTCTGCAGCAGAGAGGAACTACGACGTGGGGGATCGGGAGCTACTAGCGATCAAGTCTGCACTAGAAGAATGGCGGTACCTGCTGGAGGGCGCGGCTCATCCGATCCTAATATTCACTGACCACAAGAACCTGGAGTACCTGAAAGCCGCGAGAAGATTGAATCCACGGCAAGCCAGGTGGGCACTCTTCTTCTCCCGGTTCTCTTTTCATGTTACTTATCGTCCTGGGGCCAAGAATATTAAGCCTGACGCCCTGTCTCGGATGTTCCATAAGTCCAAGGAGACTTCTCCGCCTGATACCATCCTTGCCCCTGGAAATTTCCTTCTTCTACAGGAGAACCTATTCACTCAAATCAAACAAGCTTCCACCGAGCAGAGACAGTTCTCCGAGCCGGAATTGCAGGTTAAGGATGGACTATTGTGGTACCAAGACAGAATCTACGTACCTGAGAAACTAAGAGTAACCGCATTAGAACTCTGCCACGACCACGCCCTGGCCGGGCATTTTGGCGTTGCCAAGACCACTGACCTGGTACAGCGCACCTTCTGGTGGCCTCGAGTACGTGAAGACTGTAGGAGGTTTGTAGATTCTTGTACAACTTGCACCCGAAACAAGGGTTCCAGATCCAAGGCCTGGGGACTACTAAAACCCTTACCCGTTCCAGATAGGCCCTGGAGAATGTTGTCCATCGACTTCATTGTCGAGTTACCCCCGGCCGAGAACCATTCCACCATCTTCGTTATTGTGGACCGTCTGTCCAAGATGGCACACTTCATCCCTATGAAAGGGACTCCCTCCGCTCCTGAAACTGCACAGGTATTCATCAGAGAAATAGTCAGACTCCACGGGGTACCAGCCAATATTGATTCCGATCGCGGGGTTCAATTTACCTCTCGATTCTGGAGATCCCTTTGCAAAACCTTGAAAATCGAATTATCGTTTTCCTCTGCTTACCATCCACAGACCAACGGACAGACGGAGAGAACGAATCAGACGCTCGAGCAATACCTCCGATGCTTCTCCTCTTTTGCTCAGGACAACTGGGTTTCCCTACTTCCGTTGGCCGAGTTTGCGTATAACAATTCCATCCACTCCGCTACCTGCCAGACTCCTTTCTTTGCAAACTATGGTTTTCATCCTACTTTTCTGCCTAACTCCCTTCCTGAGTGTCCTGTACCTGCAGTCCAGGAAAAGTTAAATTTTTTCTCGGTCAATAACCAGCTTCTACAAGAGACCATGACCAAGACTCAAGAACGCAACAAGACAATCTATGACAAGAAGAGACGAGGTGAATTAGTGTTGGTACCCGGCGACCAAGTATGGCTATCTACCACAAACCTAAGAATGGCATGCCCTTCTAAAAAACTGGGCCCCAAATTTTTAGGTCCATTCCCTGTTAAGAGGAAAATTAATGAAGTAGCTTATGAATTGGAACTTCCTGACTCTCTTAGAATCCATCCAGTTTTTCATGTCTCTCTCCTAAAACCCACAGTCTCTAATCCGTTTCCAGATCGGAAGCCGGATCACCCTGATCCGATCATTATTGACGGTGAGCAGGAATTCGAAGTAGAAGCTATCATGGACTTCAGGAGAAGAAATAATCAGAACCAATTCCTAATTAAATGGAAGGGCTACGGACCCGAGGAAAACTCATGGGAACCCGAGGAGAATATCCATGCCAGGAGTTTGATACAGGCTTTCAAAAGGACTCACCCTGGAAGGTTCACCCGGCTGGGCATCCGGAGGCTGCCCCTTGGGGGGGGGCAATGTCATAGAAATCCTGTCAGCTACAGGATTCCTGGACTTCCTGATTCCGAATCTCGGGCACGTCCACGCGCGCGGGCACGCGCGCGATGGCGAGTACGCGCGCACGCGCCTAGCGGGGGCGCGCGCACGCTCCACAAAGCGCGCCAGAAGAGCTATTTAAACATGCCTGTGACAGACAGTCCCTGCTGTCTGCTCTACAGCGTGTAGTACCCAAAGAGACCTGATTCGTGTATTTACCTGCATCCAACCCGGCTTACCTTGACCCTTCCAGTTTCCTGCCTGCCTCTGACCCCCGGCTTTGTTTGACCAATCTTCTGCCTGATCCTCCAGTACCTTGCCGCCAGCCAATACTACCGACCCGGCTTGTCCGACCAATCTCTCCAGTTGCTGTCTCCTGGTTCCAGTCCAGCCAGTCTCATCAGTTCCAGTCCAGTTGCTTGTTCCTGGTTCCAGTCCAGTTGCTGTATCCTGGTTCCAGTCCAGCCAGTCTCATCAGTTCCAGTCCAGTTGCTGCGTTCCTGGTTCCGGTTCAGCCTGCCATACTTCCTGGGTGCCTGGATCCGTCCCAGTCTTCAGACTCTACTCTACCTTGATCCATCCTGCCAGGCACTCGTACCCCTTCTACCTCCGTGCCTCCTGTCTTCAGTACCAGGGGCCGCCGGTGGAAGCCGTAAGAGAGGCCTCCCTCTGCAGATCCGGGCTCGTCACCGTCAGGTACGTGACAGTTTGGCCTATGGCTTGAATGGCATTGTGTGTAATGGCTTATTTGTGTGAATATTTGTAGATCTTGGGGGTGCCAGGGCCTGGAAACAATGCAATCGCTCCTTTTCACAAAACGCATTGTGGTCTACTGTACCCAGTTCTAAAGTCCAGTTGAAATACCCAACTTTGCAATGCATGAATCTATCTATGGTGATTAGAGCGGTGCAGGAGACAGGGGGGCGGTGCTCCTGCGCCCTTTATGGACGCACCACCACTGCCCCCTACTGAACCATACCAGGCCACATTCCCTCAATATGGGGAGGGTGCCTTACCAATGGGGTCTCCCCTAGCAAGACACCTTGTCCTCCTGTTGATGAGAAAAGGAGCTGTATCACTATATCCCTGGCTCTGTGAATGTAGGGGGTCTGATAGGAGGAGCTTATTGAAATCTGGAAGCCCCCTTCAAAATATGGGGCCTCAAGATATCGAGCCATTCCACCTATATGAATGAGTAAGTCCCTGGGCTGCTTAATACACAAAAAGTTACAAAGTAAATAAACACACACCATGACAAAGTCTCTAATTAAAATGTCCCATGGTGTAAATCCATCAATGATCTGCTCTTGATAGACTCACCATCATTGACATTTCCCTGGTTGGCAGCTGAATGTAACCAAAGGGGTTGGAGATGCTGGCCGACATCATTGACCAAATGTGGTCATGACCGTATTCAGTCAATGGCGTTACTTGGGATCCCCTGGTCAGTTTGTTGAAATTTTTGGGAATTTTAATCAACTTTTTTATGGCACCCTTGATGAAGCCACATGGCACCCCAGAGTGCAGTGACACCCTAGTTGAGAAAGTGACACATTGCAAAGTGGTCAAACTCCTGTGCCTATTGGACTGCATAGTCATATGTAGTAAATATGCTTGCGTTTTTCAGACTTGATTCTCAAAGAGGACTGCAAGCCCACCCCACCAACCACGATGAAGACAAGCAAATGCCAGTGGCAGAGCCAGAGAGTCAGTCTGGGCTGTTCTCAGCATACCGCAAAAAAACAGAGGAGAGATTCACGTTCCAGTCCCCAAATTCAGCTGAACCAGTATTTAGACATTTGTGATGGACAGAGCTGCCTTCAGTTTTGGGCCATGAACAGGCACATGCTCCCCTCTTCGTTCAGGGTAGCGGCAAGAGTTATGTCAGTCCCTGCATCAAGCGCACCTGTTGAATGTGTGTTCAGCCATGGTGGGGTGATAATGCGACCCCATCGCTCACAACTGAGCGAGAAAGTACTATCCAATTCAATTTTTGCAAATGCATTTTAAGTGGCTATTCTCATCACCATTCAAGTGTCCAGATGTTGGCATTGTGTCCACTGATTTAGATGTTAAAATACTTTGTTATTACCGTATTTTCCGGCGTATAAGATGACTTTTTAACCCATAAAAATTTTCTTGAAAGTCGGGGGTCGTCTTATACGCCGGTACGTACCTGACATGTAGAATCTCATACCTCACTGTTCCATTGCATACCTCACTGTGACCCTCGACGATCACATACCTTATCCCTGACATGTAGAATCTGAAGTCAGACCGCGGCCGTCCATTTTTCAAAAGCCACGCCTCCTCCTCGTGCTGTTCCGTGATAGGCGGAACACTCAGCTTCCCAGCAGAGCCTCTGTGCAGTGTTCCGCCTATCACAGATGCCCTCTCGTCCTCGGCCTCGGATGAGAGGGCATCTGTGATAGGCGGAACACTGAACACAGTGTCTGCTGGGAAGCTGAGTGTTCCGCCTATCACAGAACAGCACGAGGAGGAGGCGCGGCTTTTGAAAAATGGACGGCCGCGGTCTGACTGAGATTCTACATGCCAGGGATAAGGTATGTGATCGTCGAGGGGCACAGTGAGGTATGCAATGGCACAGTGAGGTATGGTAAGGCATGGCTAGTTGGAAGGGAGGTCGTCTTATACGGTGAGTATATCCCAAAACCAAAATTTTAGCTGGAAAATTAGGGGATCGTCTTACACGTCCAGTCGCCTTATACACCGGCAAATACAGTAGTTTGAACTTAGTTATTTTCCCCCTCAGCAAGGACTACATTTTTTCAGGATTGTTGGCCATTTAATTGCTGAGTGTTCTGCTCCTTGTCTGCTGTTTGGGCATTCAAAGTGTTTCTTTAACCACTTAAGGACCAGCCACTGTATATATACGTTGGCAGAATGGCTTGTACAGGCACAATCACGTACCTGTACGTCCCCTTTAACTGCCCGACGTCGGGGTCGCGCAACCCCCCTGCCTTCCCCGTGTTTTGGACTCGATCGCCGCGGGGATACCCGCGATCGTCTCACGGAGGGATGGAGCGGGGAGATGTTAGTGTAAACACAACATCTCCCCGCTCCTCTACTGACAATGTCAGCGATCTCCACTCTGTGTAATCAGAGCGGAGATCGTGACATGCCACTCGTAGCCACGCCCCCACACAGTAGTAATCACTCCCCTAGGCACACTTAACCCCTCCAGCGCCCCTAGTGGTTAAAAAAAAAAAATGCCATAAAACTACCCCCTATTTTGTAAACGCTATAACTTTTGCGCAAACCAATCAATAAACGCAGATTGCGATTTTTTTTTTTTTTACAAAAATATGTAGAAGAATACGTATCGGCCTAAACTGAGGAAAAAAATAACATTTTTATATATTTTTTGGGGATATTTATTAAAGCAAAAAGTAAAAAATATTGCATTTTTTTCAAAATTGTTGCTCTATTTTTGTATAAAGCGCAAAAAATAAAAACCGCAGAGGTGATCAAATACCACCAAAAGAAAGCTCTATTTGTGTGGAAAAAAAAGGACGTCAATTTTCTTTGGGAGCCACGTCGCACGACCGCCCAATTGTCAGTTAAAGCGACGCAGTGCCAAATCGCAAAAAATGGGCCTGGTCTTTATGCTGCGTATTGGTCCGGGGCTTAAGTGGTTAATATGCCAAAAAAAAAGCACTAAGCAGTTTTGTTAATGTTGAAAATAAAACAAAACCTTTCCTGAACACTGACTTTTAACTCATTTAAAGGTGGAAATGGGGTAGATCAGTATTTTGACTTGATTTGTGACTTGACCAAAATTAATGACTTGACTTGACTTGCTTGACTTCTAGCAGTGGCGGCCCGTCCATAGGGGGCGCCCGGGCGCCGCCCCCCCCCCTCCTGTGGTCACCAAAAAAAAAAACGGGCCCTTTAAGAGTTTTTTTTTTTTTTTTTTTTTAAATGTCTTTTTTTTACACATGGCGGTGCGACCATAGTGGGCGCAGAAGCGCCGCTACCGCTCGCTTCGGCGCTCGGCCGTCACTCACCACAACAATACATAGGTTCATGCATTGCATGAACCTATGCATTGCTGCCGCCCACTATTCAGATGGCCAGCCCCTTGAGCACCGGCCAACTGAATCACAGCTTCTGATTGGCCTTTAGAAGTGCCTATCAGAAGAGCCAGCGGCTCTGATAGGCTTCCCGACTACAGCCTGAGGGCTGTAATCGGCATCTAAATATCTAATGAGAGGACGCACAGGGGTGCGTTCCCTGGCCAATCAGGTTCACCGGGTCTGGTTACCAGTAACCTGATTGGCTGAAGTGACATCGAGGGCGGGAGAAGACATCGAGGATGGAAGAAGGACGGCGCTGACTCGAGGAAGGTAAGTGCAGGGCTGGGGGGACAAACTGGCTGCATTATGAGGACAAACTGGCTGCATATGGGGGAGAAACTGGCTGCATTATGGGGGAGAAACTGGCTGCATTATGGGGGACAAACTGGCTGCATTATGGGGGACAAACTGGCTGCATTATGGGGGACAAACTGGCTGTATTATGGGGGAGAAACTGGCTGTATTATGGGGGGGAAACTGGCTGCATTTGGGGACAAACTAGTGGCGTTTGGGCACAGTGGCTGCGTTTAATGGGCACAGTGGCGGCAATTGTTGATTTTTTTTTTTTTTCAGTTTGTTTGCGCCCCCCCAAAAAATTGGAGCACCAGCCGCCACTGACTTCTAGCAGGGACTCGACTTGACTTGCTTGCTTTTCGTCACAGTAACTTGGGACTTGCTTGAGACTTGAAGGTTAAGACTTGAGACTTGCTTGTGACTTGCACATGTGTGACTTACTCCCATGTCTGATATTTACACACACTGAACAACTGCTACGATAGGGAATGGAAGTTGAAATTATGAACATGGAGCTTGTTAGTATAATGCCTTACTGAATATCTATTTCTGAGACTTTAGTTGTACTTTAACGCTAATTTGGTATTTTTCCCACAGTTATCCTTGGACTCTTTTCATCTAGCCATCATCAGTGGGCCCTTGCTTCTGGCAGATATTTGATTTCCCACAAACCTATATTTGAAATGTCCGTGTTCTTGATCCCTGCCATGGCATGGTGTTCCAGCACATAGTACTCATTAGAGCCGCCTTTCCCAAGGCCCCATGTACATGGGTTATTTGGCCCGTGTGCATGCTTTTTGGGGTCCCAGGAGGCACTGGTGCAGCGTTCAGCCCCACTACCAGCAAAGCCTATGATAGCCTGAAATACACATCAGTACTCACATTTAGGGCCATTTGCAATCAGGGATATATGCTCGGAAAAAACATTAATTCGGCATATCAGGCATGCACCCCTGAAGACATATGGCCTAAATCAGTACAGCGTCCAACCACCCCGTATTTAAGCTTGTTGTCCTAAAAGCACAGCACAAAGACCAAAAACATCAGTGTGCATATTGCTTAACATGGAGGAACCCTTAAAATAGTTTTCAGGTCTCAGGTAACCACTACTGAAATCATTAGACCAACAAGGTCATGGTACATAAGTGTGACCACTAGGTTTTAAAGAATTTTAAATAAAATAATAAATCATGGGGACTCTCTAATAATCATGAAATGAAACAAATAATAATAATGGACAGTAAAGAAACACAGACAGTGAAAATTGCAGTGACCCCTTACATTGCCGGTTTGTTTAGAAGAGACCCCACACATTGGTGGTCAGTGTAGAAGTGCCCCTCTTACATTGGTGGTTGGTGTAGACATGTTCCCCTACATTGAGGGCCATTGTAGGAGTGACCCCTTACACTGGTTGTCAATGAAAAAGTGACCCCTTACATTGAGGGTCAGTATAGAAATGACCTCTTACATTGGTGGCAAGTGTAGAAATTACCTTTTACATTGGTGGCCAGTGTAGAAATGACATCTAACATTGGTGATCAGTGTAGAAATGACCTCTTACATTTGTGGCCAGTGTAGAAATGACATCTAACATTGGTGGCCAGTGTAGAAATGACCTTTTACATTGGTGGCCAGTATAGAAATTACCTCTTACATTGATGGTGACCAGTGTAGAAATGACCTCTTACATTGGTGGCCAGTGTAGAAATTACCTCTTACATTGGTGGCCAGTGTAGAAATGACCTCTTACATTGATGGTGACCAGTGTAGAAATTACTTCTTGCATTGGAGGCCAGTGTAGAAATTACCTCTTACATTCTTACAATGATAGTCAATGTAGACATGAGCCCCCACATTGTAGGTCAGTGAAGGCAGAAGATCATTCTGCCACTTTTCAAGCAACCCCTTATTAATTATGTTCAACTACCTGTACTGGTCAACTGTAGATATTATGTGAGAATGTTATAAGAGTAAGCTGCTTGCTATAAGGGCACTTGAGTGTGCTTGCTCCCGAGCTCCGCTATGTGTGCCCATAAGACACATAACAGGGCTTGGCCCCGCCCCTGCTCCCTCCTTACTAGCTGTGAGTGACAGCATTGGGAGGCAATGGCTTTCTCGGAACCAATAAGGAGGCAGAGAGCTGAGACAGCCTCTGCTGTCATGCACAGCTGAATTGGGATCGGCTCTGGTAAGTATTAGTCGGGGGCTGCGAGGGGGAGCTGTATATTGAAGTTTTTTTTTTTTTACCTCTATGCATAGAATGCATGAAGGTAAGAAACCTTCAGGCTTTGCAACTCCTTTAAGTACTTACCTGTAATGGGAGATGACCATTCTAACTGACAAAGTGACAACATTAAGGTGGAGTTATTGGTGTCCTATTTGGAGCCTTCAGAGCAAGTGATAAGTTTAGCATAGTTGAACATGGGTTGCAAGGTTGTAAGGGATGAGGATCATTCCTTACTTCGTTGTCAGGCAATAGTGCATGACACACCATAGTTGCAGCATATAGAAGCAGAACTGGGTTGGGCAGCACTGTCTCACATAGGGTGAGAGATGTTTGGGGACACTGTGTGTTCCCTTTTATCATGGCCATGTTGCCCCTCGGGGGTTCACCGTAAAACTGCTTCTATACTCATCACATGGCTGGATAGGTAGATCAAGCTCAACTTGTTGCCTACCCCTGCTTTGAAGCATTTATACTATAGACAGTGTTCTACCTGATGACTGGAAATACAAATATGAACAGCTGTCATTGGAACAAAAAGTGATGGAGATACAAGTCCCAGTGACAACTGTCCAAGGCTAGCCATAAATGTATAGATATTCTACCTATGCCTAAACCTAGGGTTAATAGAGAAACAATCAATTGATTCCTCCATCTACACCAGTACTTGCCTGGGCGCCGGATGTGGCCCTTTGCCTTGGGGAACTATTTTCCTCACTGACATCAATGGTGGGGCATAACTTCTGCCACTGACTTCAACAATGGGTCATTATTCCTCCCACTGACACAGATGATGGGTCATTATTCCTTCCATTGACACCAATGATGGGGAACTATTCCTCCCACTAATATCAATGATGGGGCACTATTCTTCCCACTGACACCAATGATGGGGCACTATGCCTCCCACTGACACCAATAATGGAATAATGGGGCACTATTCCTCCCATTGTTTACTCCCACTGGCCACAGTCCCCCCCCCCCCTAAAGTCTGAAGGACAATAAACTGGTCCTTTGTTTAGAAAGTTTGGAAACCCCTGATCTACACTAGACAGCATGGATGGAGGAATTTTGACTGCTGGCTACAGTATTCATACCAACATGGCACCAGTGGATGTCCGAATGCTCAAACAGTGGCTTCTCCTGATGGAATGCAGTCACAGTTCAGTCGATAATTTTCCATCTAGCTCATTCAATTTTTTAGTTGACTTTTGGGAAGCCAGGTGGTGTTTAAAGGGCCACCTACACCTCAATTTTGACTGATTCAGCAGAAATCAGATGACATTTTAGCCGTATATGCCCAGTTTCAAGAGGGGCTTTGGAGAGATTTTCCCTCACTTCCTGTGGTGTCTCCAAGGCCAGCATTGAAAAGAAATCAGAGAGAAACACAACCTGACCGGTTAAACAAGTTCAGCCGTTCCCCGGATCACTGAATTTCGACTTTTATTAAAATGCAGTCACCTGGCCAAAAAAAAATAATCAGCTTCAGATTTCAGGCGCAGAAAGAGGGCAGGGGAGGCATTTAAACAGCACCCTGGGTTCAGGGGGTGCTGGAAGTGGTGCTGTGACACAATGACAGGCTCAATAAAATTGCGTTTTATGTTCTTGAGGGCTGAAGAATTATGGGGGGGGGACATCTAGAGAAGCAGAAACATGCTGTATAGGTAAATAAAAAAGATTTTACAGATCCACGGTGACCACAACTAGCCAAAAATGTGTTTTATTGGATTGCTGGGAGCGCCCCTTGAGTTCTTTAAACCCAACATACTGTCGAATTTAATAAAATGTGCTCATGTCTGACTCCAATAACTCCACACATTATTTTTGATAAATAACGTCGAAGACATGAACAAAATCTCCAAATTCCAAAGCAGATAACTCAAAGCGAGTTTTGACAATATCGTGAGATAGAGATATCAGGCGATGCATTCAAGCCAAAATCTCACATTAAAACAATTAAGCAACAATTTTTTTGGCAAACAATTTTCAGTCGCTTTTGTTGGACGTTTGGTCGTCCCCCAAGAAAAAGATTAGAAGAGTCTGAACTCAGAAAGTGCCCTGGCGCATTGCCCTAAAACGGAGAAGGAGAATCTATAGATTAAAGAAAGAAGACGGGTTTGACATCAAAGGTATAAAACGCAGAGCACGCACGGTCTGAGCATTATTCATGCCTCACCTAGTCTAAACACTGCAATGTAGTTTATTCTTCGTGCCGCTAATCACATTAACTGTATCGGTCTGGATTCAGTCACTGATGTAAATATGTCACACAAGTGTCACTATATCAGCCGACGGTGTTTACCGTAAGGAGCTCCTACGTCAAGGTGGGGATGGAAAGGACAATGCTTTGGTACTTGCCAGCCTTGTTCTGACTGTAGCGCACCCACCTCACTCCTACCTGCATTAACTTTGGCTCCTCGCAGGAAGAGAGAGGCACACCGCATCACAAGCCCGTACCCTCCTGTGTGAAGAGGTTGAGCGGTGTTGTTTTTGGGTCTTCCACGGTCAGAACATGAAAACCTCCAGAGCCCGATTCTCACCTCTATGTTAATTACAGACAAGTCCTTGACTTCCCAGTAAAGTGAATGTCCACACCAGCTGAAACTCCAACTCAGAGTTTATTTTCTCTTAGCAATAACACAGTCTCTGATAGGAAAAAGGTTGGAGCAAGAAACAGAACAGCACAAGGTGTGGGGGAGGTCCAGGCACAAACGTTACAGATGTTTGCTCAGATTCTCAAGCAAGTTTAACTAGGCGCACAGTCTCTGCCACAGACTATGAAGTTGGTCTCTGCCACAGACCTGGTGAAACTGATCCCCTTCTTTAGCTATGGCCCCTTTTTAGGAGAAGACATCCCTCTGGAGAGTTACCGGGACCCTACCGTCACCATTAGGCTTGTGCAATTTGTTTCGTAATGAATCGAAATTCGTCCGAATTTAGCAACTTTCGGAAGCATTCGAATTTCCGAACAAAGCAATTACGAATAAAACCGAATCCGAAATAAATTATATCGCAAAATAGCGAATGCTCGAATGTCTTCGGCATAATTCATTACGAAAAAAGTTACGAATGTACGAATCTATTCGAAGCACAATAACACTCACTCTGCTCTCTGCTTCTCCCTCACCGTGCTGAACTCCCTCTCAAAATGGTGTACAGGGGCGGAGGCTATAGCCGCATGTCAAAAACGAAAGTAAAATACGAGATTTTGAATCGTTACAAATAACCGCTATGTATTTAGAAAAGTACAAATCCATTCGGAGCACATTAGGCATAATAGGCAGCGCCATTGTGAGAGAGACACGGAAAATTATGAATCAACGAACCCAAAAAAAGTTAAGAGTAGGAGTTGTGCCCAGAATCAACGAAAAACAATGTACTCTACCGAAAGTACAAATTATAAATCAACGAAAAATAAGGCTTACATTAATACGACTCATTCCGATTCAACGAAAAATGTCGGTTGCGAAAATATGAATTAGTCTGAACACGAAAAATCCCGTATAGCAAAATTACAAACGATTACGAATCAACAGGACCGAAAAGAAACAAACCGAAACTAAACGTATTTTTCCGTTGTGCACAAGTCTAGTCACCATGACACTGCACTGGGTCCTCGATCCTAGGTGGACCCCAGCCGAAGGTGCTGGGCCCCAGGCCTCCACTGCGGTTCCTGGGCTTACATACCCAGGGTGGACAGGAACAGCATGATAGTACCTCATCCTGAGCTAAAGGTGCCCAGGATGGAACCGGAACACCCGCCCTTGGGCCTAAGGTGCTCAGGGCGGACAGGAACACTCCCTGGGAGTAAGACTCCTGACGACCGAACCAACGACAACCCGCCCCCGGGCTAAAGGTGCCCGGGCGGACAGGAACAAGAACCCCCAACAGGCAGCGTCTGCCCCTTTTATATCCTCTCCCAGCGTCCCCAGCATGTAGACCACACCCACCGTATGGCTGCCGAGAGGGGACACACAAGGCACAGCACTGTATCAGTGGTTCAACCCTAGCCCACTATGGCAGCCCCACCTGTAGGCCACAGGGAACTGTACACTGATACCCTCCCTGTGGATAAAATGGTTTCAAAAACCCTGACAAATTAGGGTGTTTGAGTAAACTACCACTACACTACCCCTAAATTCAGCACCCCGCTACATGACATAAATATTGTCTGTCAATTAGAATTTCATAAAATGTTATTTCTTTACAGCAGTTACAATGATCTAATTGGCTAGAGGTTGGTCTAGTTCTGACAATGTTCTAATGCTCCGAATGGCTTCAGGCTGGTTTGGAACTGGGAGTATTCTAATGTCTACGTGGACTATGGGTTCGTCCAGTCTTGTAAACGTTTTAAGGGTCTGTTTGGCTATAGGTTGGTCTAGTTCTGTCAATGTTCTAATGCTCCGATTGGCTACAGGCTGGTTTGGAACTGGGAGTATTCTAATGTCTACGTGGACTATGGGTTCGTCCAGTCTTGTAAACGTTTTAAGGGTCTGTTTGGCTATAGGTTGGTCTAGTTCTGTCAATGTTCTAATGCTCCAATTGGCTACAGGCTGGTTTGGAACTGGGCGTATTCTAATGTCTACGTGGACTATGGGTTTGTCCAGTCTTGTAAACGTTTTAAGGGTCTGTTTGGCTATAGGTTGGTCTAGTCCCATAAATACTCAAATGGTCACAGGTTGCTTTAATCTTGTGAATGCTCTAATGCAGTGGTCATCAAACTGTTGCCCAGGAGCGGATGTGGCCCTTTGCTTGCTTTCATCCGGCCCTTGGGGCACTGCCCGTCCATCAGGGACGCCGGACCATGGATTCCAATGAGGGGAGGGAATTTTTTTTTTGAAGCACCTTATTAGAGCTAGAGGCTCTAATAGGCTTCAAATAAAATAGGGTGGGCTCGTGGTGCAGAGTATTGTGCCAGGAGCCTACCCAGGTGTTACAACAGCGAATGGATATTCGCTATTGAAACACTGATCCTCAATCCGGCCAATCAGAAGCAGGTCTGAGACCCGTTTTCCGATGGTCGAAAAGAGAAGAGTCCCAATTGGCTGCCGAGGAGGAAACGGAAGCCACCGCCGAAGCCCAGGAGAAGCGATGGGGTAAGTGGTCCAGATGCGATCCCGGACCGAAGGGGGGGGGTTGGGGTGGTACTCTTTGCCGCCACTGACAACTGACACCAGCGATTGGGCACATGTCCTGACACCAGTGATTGGGCACATGTCCCCCCATTGACACCAAAGAAGGGGCACAATTACTCCCAATGACACCAACAATGGGGTACAATTCCTCCCAAGTGTAGGCAGGTGCAGTCTAATTTCTCCACTGCAGAGGGGGCTCAACCTGCAGAGGCAGTGGGGGGCCCTGGCTTGGGATCAAGGGGACCCTTTCTGGTTTCTTGCACCGGGGCCCTGAAGGGTCTAGTTATGCCTCTGGTCAGTACTGTGTCCTGTAGTGATGTAGGGGTCAGAGGGAGGAACCACTGAGAGCAGCAGGGGACCCCCCCCGAGATTGACACTCTTGGAAGTATGGATTCAGAAGAATTTCCTAGAAAACTCCTGGAAGTTTGAATTCAGAAGAAACTCGGCTAGGGATGTCTCTATGTCGGAGTGATGTTTGGGCCCATGCAGCAGGAGAGCTACGTATTCACTTATTTCTTTGCAGCTAAATGTTTTTTTTAAAGCAAGTCTCACTTTAATATGGCACCCGAACCTCCACTTTGCCACACTCCTGAAAAAAAAAATTATTTAGCTCTGCGCACAACCTGTAACATAAGAATTAATCAATTTGCTATTTCAGAACCGTTGCAAATTTCACTGATTTGTGTTTCCCTTAATTGCCCTTATATAACCCAAAACATGGGTGACCCAGCCAATCTCTCCTTGGAAAACCTTGCCAGTAATTACCCCCTTCCACACTGGAGTGCAAAGCGGCCTTATTGCAATTTAGTGATTTTAAAATAGTTAATTCAGGCCACATTTTACGTCTTGGCTCATCTCTTCTCTCTGCTGCAGTGTAAAATGTGGATTCCCTCTTTCTGAGAACAGAAAAAGAACGTGTAAAGTGATATCGCTCCTTTACAATTGGTTTTGTCATGATATACACTATATTACCAAAAGTTTTGGGACACCTGCCTTTACACCCACATGAACTTTAATGGCATCCCAGTCTTAGTCCGTAGGGTTCAATATTGAGTTGGCCAAAAACATGCAGCCAGAACTATCTTCAGTGTAAAGAAGAACTAGTCCTGGAAGTGATGGTTTGGCCCCCCACAGAGCCCTGATCTCAACCTCATGGAGTCTGTTTAGGATTACTCGAAGAGACAGAAGGATTTGAGGCAGCCGACATCCACAGAAGACCTGTGGTTAGTTCTCCAAGATGTGGAGATTTGAAACAACCTAACTGCCGAGTTCCTGCAAAAACTGTGTGCAAGTCTACCTAGAAGAACAGATGCTGGTTTGAAGGCAATGGGTGGTCACACCAAATATTGATTGGATTTCTCTTCTGCTCAGTGGCGGCCCGACCATTAGGCGCGCCCGAGCGCCACCCCCTCTTTCCACGGCCGCCACCCCCTCCACTTTCTGGCGATGCGATGCTCTATCCATCACCGCCGCCACCCCCTATTCATGTGTCCGGCCCCTTTCTGGGCGCCTAGATTACAGCGACGGGGGTGTTTTTTTGAAGCACCTGATTAGAGCCAAAGGCTCTAATATGCTTCAAAATAGGGGGGCTTGTGGAGCAGAGCATTGCGCTACGAGCCCAGCCAGGTGTTACAACAGCGCATGAATATTCGCTGTTGCAACACCGATCCTCCTCCCGAGCCAATTGGGTAGTGGGTCTGATACCCCTTGCCCCTTTGGCTGAAAGGACAGGCGATCCCATTGGATGCCTAGGAGGAGGGGAGGAGACGCAGGGCGGAAGTGAGGAGGAAAAGACACAGGAGCCGCTACCCGATGCCCCGATGCCCGCCGCAGCCTGATGTGCCCCGATCCCCGCCGCTCCTTGATGTCCACCGCTGCCCGATGCCCGCCGCCAAGATTGGGGAAAAGTAGACCGACCAGCAGACAGCGACAGGGGGCGGGGGTTTGGGTGGGGGGCATTGAGGTGCCGCGGGATGGTTGTTTGCCGCGATGCACGCCGAGGCCTGATGTCTGCTGATGTTCTGATCCCCGCCGCTCCTTGATGTCCGCCGCTGCCCACTGCCTAGATGGGATAAGTGGACCGACCAGCAGACAGCGAGCGGGGGGGTTTGGGTGGGGGGCATTGAGGTGCCACGGGGTGGTTGTTTGCCGCGATGCACACCGAGGCCTGATGTCTGCTGATGTCCTGATCCCCACCGCTCCTTGATGCCTGCCGCTGCCCACTGCCTAGATGGGATAAGTGGACCGACCAGCAGACAGCGAGCGGGGGGGTTTGGGTGGGGGGCATTGAGGTGCCGCGGGGTGGTTGTTTGCCTTGATGCACGTCGAGGCCTGATTGTCCTGATCCCCGCCGCTCCTTGATGTCCGCCGCTGCCCGCTGCCTAGATGGGGTAAGTGGACCGACCAGCAGACAGCGAGCGGGGGGGTTTGGGTGGGGGGCATTGAGGTGCTGCGGGGTGGTTGTTTGCCGCGATGCACGCCGAGGCCTGATGTCTGCTGATGTCCTGATCCCCACCGCTCCTTGATGTCCGCCGTTGCCCGCTGCCTAGATGGGGTAAATGGACCGACCAGCAGACGGCGAGCGGGGGGGGGGGTTTGGGTGGGCGGCTTTGAGGTGCCGCGGGGTGGGGGGGTGGTTGTTTGCTGCCCCCCCCTCCCCGAAAACAAAAAAACACAAGCCACAACTGCTTCTTGTTCATTTACTTTCCATTTTGTTAATTGATACAAATAAATGATTGACACCCTGAAAGCATTCTTGATTTACAGCATTTTTTCACACGTGCCTAAAACTTTTGCACAGTAGTGTATATGTGAACCAGGAAAGAAAGCTGAATGCCCCATAACCCCCGAGGATGTCAGGTACTGAGTTCATGTGTTTGCTGCCCTCCTATGACCAGGAAAGGATGGAGATGAGCAAACAGATCACATGTAGCGATTTTTAGCAGCTGCTTGCGTTAAAACAAAACAAAAAAGCGCTTATTAATTAAGTTTGGAGCCCATCAACAGGAAACGATTAATATTGATTAGAAGAGTTTGTTAACAAGGCTGACAGCGATCCGAGTTCATCGCATTGTTAGAGGCTGGATGTTCTCCTCCGTATGAAGTGTTGATTACAATGTTACGAGTCCAAGATGATTCATAAACTCCTCACCATCTGCCGCGGCTCTAAGAATCGTCTCTTTAATACTCACAACAAAAATCCTGCACAGCGATTGGAAGCGCGCTGGCCGCGGCCAAACTGATGACATCATATGTTTCAAAAGCGGCATGACTAAACCCGGTGAAGCTATTGTGTTTTTTTTTTTTTTTTTAAATAGCGTCCCGCAGAGAGCTCTGTTTATAAGCGAGTTGTTAGTATTTGTGTCACTGCAGGCCAAGTGTTCTGGAATTCTGAGGACCTGTCAAGGTGGCAATAGAGTTTTTAAAGCTCAACTTTCTCAATATTCCACAATAACTAGACATGTGCGGTTCGTTTCGTTCCAAATTAAAAGTCGGACAAATTTTCGGTTTTGTTTTTTATCCGAATTTCCAAATTAAAATAGTACCGAATTCGAAATAACGGAAAAAAAATTATTTGGACGAAATTCAAATCGGTTTCGAATCGTTTTCGAATATTTTTCGAATTGTTTTTAAATTCGAATTCAAATTTTTTTTTGAATTTGGATAGTTTGGAATTTAAAAATGTTTTGAATCGAATAGTTTTCCAATTTCCAAAAGGGATGAAATAGAATAGAAAATAAAGGAATAGAATAGAAAAAATATATATATAAATATATAAAATATATATAAATATATAACATTTTCACATTCGAAAAGTTTTCGGATTTGAATAGTTTTCCAATTTCCAAATAGAATAGAATAGAATTTTTTTTTCTATTCCATTATTTTCTATTCTGTTCTATTCTCTTGGAAATTGGAAAACAATTCAAAGTTTTCCAATTTCCAAAGAGAATAAAATAGAATATAAAATAAAGGTATAGAATAGAAAAAAATATATATATAAATATATAAACTTTTCACATTCGAAAAGTTTTCGAATTTCAATAGTTTTCCATTTTCCATATAGAATAGAATTTATTAATAAAGGAAAAGAATAGAATATTTCCGTTCTATTCTCTTTGGAAATTGGAAAATGTCGAATTTGAATAGTTTTCCAATTTCCAAAGAGAATCAAACAGAATAGAAAATAAAGGAATAGAATAGAAAAAATATATATATATAAATATATAAAATACATATAAATATATAACATTTTCACATTCGAAAAGTTTTCGGATTTGAATCGTTTTCCAATTTCCAAATAGAATAGAATAGAATTTTTTTTTTTCTATTCCATTATTTTCTATTCTGTTCTATTCTCTTGGAAATTGGAAAACTATTCAAATTCGAAAAGTTTTCCAATTTCCCAAGAGAATAAAATAGAATATAAAATAAAGGTATAGAATAGAAAAAAATATATATAAATATATAAACTTTTCACATTCGAAACATTTTTGAATTTCAATAGTTTTCCAATTTCCAAATAGAATAGAATTTATTAATAAAGGAAAAGAATAGAATTTTTTTTTCTATTCTATTTCATTATTTTGTATTCCGTTCTATTCTCTTTGGAAATTGGAAAACGTCGAATTTGAATAGTTTTCCAATTTCCAAAGAGAATCAAACAGAATAGAAAATAAAGGAATAGAATAGAAAAAAATATATATAAATATATAAAATATACATAAATATATAACATTTTCACAATCGAAAAGTTTTCGAATTTGAATAGTTTTCCAATTTCCAAATAGAATAGATTTTTTTTTCTATTCTATTCCTTTATTTTGTATTCTGTTCTATTCTCTTTGGAAATTGGAAAACTATTCAAATTCGAAAAGTTTTCCAATTTCCAAAGAGAATGAAATATAATAGAAAATAAAGGAATAGATTAGAAAAAAATATATATAAATATATAAAATTTTCACATTCGAAAAGTTTTCGAATTTGAATAGTTTTCCAATTTCCAAATATAATAGAATAGAAAATAAAGGAAAAGAATAGAATTTTTTTTTTCCGATTCTATTCCTTTATTTTCTATTCTGTTCTATTCTCTTTGGAAATTGGAAAACTATTCAAATTCGAAGTTTTCCAATTTCCAAAGAGAATAAAATAGAATAGAAAATAAAGGAATAGAATAGGAAAAAAATAAATCATTTTTTTTGTATTCTTTTCCTTTATTTTCTATTCTATTCTATTCTATTCAAATTCGAAAACTTTTCAAATGTGAACATTTTTCGCATTCGAAAACTATTCAAAATTGATTAGAAAACTATTCAAATCGATCCGAAAACTTTTCAAAATGATACGAATTTTAAAAATTCCAATCGATTCGCAAACTAAGCCCGAAAACAAATTAAACTAATTTAACTAAACGTAAATGTAAATAACGGATCAAAACAAAACACAGTTTTTCGTTCTGCACATGTCTAACAATTAACCTCAAAAAATATAAATCAATTTTGTGAGCACCTGTTGCTTTTTGCAAAGTCAGATATTACCTCGTAGAAGTAGCAGTGACATCATCACTGTGCTGTACATAACCTGTGCAGAAAACAGAGCAAGTGAGAGGGGCCCAGCAGGCCCCACCCACTACAGGCTGCCCATAGAAAACTACAGGAAGGGGCGGAAACAACTCCAGTCACCCTGCACAAGGAGAGTAGAAGCAGAGCTGTGGGAGGGGTCCGGCAGGCCCCACCCTCTGCAGGCTGCCTGTAGAAAACTACAGGAAGGGGAGGAGACAACACCAGTCACCCTCCACAAGGAGAGTAGAAAGCAGAGCTGTGGGAGGGGTCCGGCAGGCCCCACCCTCTGCAGGCTGCCTGTAGAAAACGACAGGAAGGGGCGGAGACAACACCAGTCACCCTGCACAAGGAGAGTAGAAAGCAGAGCTGTGGGAGGGGCCCAGCAGGCCCCACCCACTACAGGCTGCCCATAGAAAACTACAGGAAGGGGCGGAAACAACTCCAGTCACCCTGCACAAGGAGAGTAGAAAGCAGAGCTGTGGGAGGGGTCCGGCAGGCCCCACCCTCTGCAGGCTGCCTGTAGAAAACTACAGGAAGGGGCGGAGACAACACCAGTCACCCTGCACAAGGAGAATAGAAGGCAGAGCTGTGGGAGGGGCTCAGAAAAACCCCACCCACTGAAGGCTGACTGTATTAACCACTTCAACTTCAGAAGGTTTACCCCACTTTATGACCAGGCCATTTTTTTTCTGATTTCGTGCTTTACCTGACAATTGCGCGGTCGTGCGACGTTGTACCCAAATAAAAAATGATGTCCTTTTTTTCCCCCCACAAATAAAGCTTACTTTTGGTGGTATTTGATCACCTTGACAAAATAAACAAAAAAACAGACAATTTTGAAAAAAAAAAAATATATATATATATATATTTTACTTTTTGCTAGAAAACACATCCAATAAAGAAATGTAAAAAATCAAATTTCTTCCTCAGTTTAGGCCAATATGTATTCTGCTACAAAACATCCCAATAAGCGCATATTGATTGGTTTGTGCAAAAGTTATCGCATCTACAAACTGTGGGATATTTTTATGGAATTAAAACATTTTTTTTTACCAGTATTGGCGGTGATCAGCAATTTTTAGCGCGACTGCGACATTGCGGCGGACAAATCAAACACTAAGTGACACTTTTTGGGGACCAGTGACACCAATACAGTGATCAGTGCTAAAAAAAAAAATGCACTGTCACTGCACCGACACTGGCAGGGAAGGGGTTAACATCAGGGACGATCAAAGAATTACCGTATATACTCGAGTATAAGCCGAGTTTTTCAGCACTTTTTTTGTGCTAAAAATGCCCCCCTCGGCTTATACTCGAGTCACCTTTTTGCGCCTGATCTCCTGGATTTTGGGGACCCGGTACCGGCCGGCCGTAGGTCCTCTGGACCCCAAACTTGGCACACATGTAGCCCCATTTATCCTCTATTAGTGTGAAACGTTTTTGTCTTGGGGACCTACGACCGGGGAGCACCGATTTTTTCAAAGCCGGGCACCCCTTCCATAGACTCCCATGTTAAACGTCAGTTTAGTCATGGGCACAGTGAGGCATGTGCACAGTGAGGCATGGACACAGTGAGGCATGGGCAGTGTGAGGCACAGTGAGGCATGCACATGGACAGAGTGAGGCAAATTGAGGCACAGTGAGGCATGCAGATGGACACCCTAGGCTTATACTCGAGTCAATACGTTTTCCCAGTTTATTGTGGTAAAATTAGATGCCTCTGCTTATATTCGGGACGGTTTATACTCGAGTATATACGGGAAGTGTATTCCCTGGGAGTGCTTTCTTACTGTGTGGGGGATGGTTTAACTGAAGGAAGACAGAGATCTGTGTTTCTGTTTAGCACACACTTTTTGTCACACTGATTCTTATTTGAAGCCAATTAGAGCCTCTGGCTCTAATCACGTGCTTAAAACAAAAAAAAAACATTGGAATCTATGCGTCTGGCGCCCCTCATGTAGATTAGGGGGCTGGACGGGGGGAGTCCCCCCTGCACCCCTTATGGACGGGCCGCCACTGCACCACATAATAAATGGAAACATATTGCAATAAAAACAGTAAGGTATAAAAGTGAAATAACATTATTCCTACTTGGATGGAGGTGGATCCATCAGAATCTCCGGATCATAACATAACAAATGAATCTAAAAAAAAAAAATTTTTACTTTCGGATGCACGCAACTCCAGTCAAGTGATCTCCCGAAACAACAAATTAACATAAATATAGCCAATCTTCTGAAATAACTTCCGAAAAATTTGTCGATTTGGAACAACAAATCTACAAAACAAATTCCGAAAAATCAAATTTTTCTAACATAACTATTTTGATGAAACAAAATTATTTACTTAACCACTTCAGCCCCGGAAGGATTAATGACCAGGCCATTTTTTGACGATACGGCACTGCGTCGCTTTAACTGACAATTGCGCGGTCGTGCGACGCTGTACCCAAACAAAATTGACGTCCTTTTTTTCCCCACAAATAGAGCTTTCTTTTGGTGGTATTTGATCACCTCTGCGGTTTTTATTTTTTGCGCTAGAAACAAAAAAAGAGCGACAATTTTGAACAAAAAATTTTTTTTTTTTTACTTTTTGCTATAATAAATATCCCAATTTTTTTTTTTAAATAAGTAATTTCTTCATTAGTTTAGGCCAATATATGTATTCTTATACAATTTTTTGGTAAAATAAATCGAAATAAGCATATATCGATTGGTTTGCGCGAAATTTATAGCGTCTACAAAATAGGGGATAGATTTATGGCATTTTTATTATTATTATTTTTTTTTACTAGTAATGGCGGTGATCAGTGATTTTTAGCGGGACTGCGACATTGCGGCAGACAGATCGGACAGTTTTGACACTTTTTTTTGAGACCATTGACATTTATACAGTGATCAGAGCTCAAAATAGCCACTGATTACAGTATAAGCCCTGGTTCACACTGGTGCGTTTTCAAATCGGCGGCAATTGCCGGCCGCATCTGCGGCGCTGCACCGATTTCAAAAAGTAGTTTCTGTACTACTTTTTGCGATTTCGGCCTGCGATTTACATTGACATCTGTGCAGAAACCCGCACAGATGTCTCTGTAATCGTGGCCGAAATCGGGACAGATAAGCAGGAGTGAAATCGTGCGAGTTTATGCTGAACTCGCGTGGCTTCATTCCCGCAGCCCAGTGTGAACCTGGGCTAAATATCACTCGCAGGGTTAACACTAGGGAGCGATCAAGGAGTTAAGTGTTCCCTAGGGAGGTGTTTCTAAAGCCTCGTACACACGACCGAGTTTCTCGGCAAGAACCAGCAAGAAACTTGCTGGCAGAGCTTTCTTGCCGAGTAATTCGGTCGTGTGTACGCGGCTTTCAGGTTTCTCGTCAAGAAAACCGACGAGAATCTCGACGAGAAAAATAGAGAACCTGCTCTCTTTTTTCTCGTCGAGATTCTTGTCAGCAGGTTTCTTGACGAGAAAAGTGTGTGTGTGTACACTTACCTGTCCTCCGCGAGGCCCTCGCATGCTCGAAATGACTTTGACGCATGCGCGGTAGCTTCCTAGGCATAGGTAGGGTGTAGCAAGATGGCGGCGACGGCACTGAATGTGACGAGCGCACGCTCGTCGTAGTCGATTACGTAACCGCACTCGCTCCATTCAAAGAACCGCGGGTTCTTTGAAAGGAGCGTCTGTACACTCGGCCGGGACAGGTTTCTTGTCCAAGAATCTCGTCAAGAAAAACGACGTGTTTTTTCTTGACGAGATTCTCGGCCGTGTGTACGAGGCTTAACTGTGGGGGGGGGGGGACTGACTGCGAGTAGAGAGAGATCGCTGTTCCTGATCCCTAGTGTAGCACTACCCCCGTAGAAGCTGCTGGTTTAATTTTGGGTCTGCCATTACCTTACTGTTCACCATATCCGCCATAGGGGTCCCATTGGAGAGTTGTTTACAGATGTCCGCACCAAACACTTAAGCCCTGTACACACGATCGGATTTCCTATGGATTTTAAACCAATGGATTTTTCCATCGGAAATCCGATGAAGCTGACTTCCATCAGTCTTGCCTACACACCATCAGTCAAAAAAACGATCGTCCCAAACGCGGTGACGTAAAACACTCAGACGAGCCGAGAAAAATGAAGTTCTATGCTTCTGAGCATGTGTCGACTTGATTCTGAGCATGCGTGGGTTTTTTATCCGATGGAGTTCCCCACAGACAATAGTAATTTGCTATTGTTTTTTTTCCATCGGATAAATTTAAAACATGTTCTATTTTTTAACACAGATGGAAAAAAGACCGATGGGGCCCATACATGATCAGTTCGTCCAATGAAAACAGTCCATTGGACTGTTTTCATCGGTAAAACCGATCGTGTGTACAGGGCTTTAGTCTCTTTTTCCAATTCTTTTATTAACAACATCAGATAGAGGGATGGAGGGTTAGGGGGAGATTCAGGTACCTTGCTTTGCGGATCACGGGTACTTCTTTTATCCAGAGGACAAACAGCTTCCACAACTGGATCTAGCAACCACCGAATAGGCCTCTCTCACTGACCTAGCAGCCGGTGCGGTGCTCGGTCATAGTCTCTGCCACAGACTTGATGAATAAATTAGAGTCGTTGTACAATCCTCTGCCACAGGATTGTATAACCAAGAACTTTTGCAAAGTCAAAGAACAGTTACATAGTAACAGATTCTTTCAGCCATCCGGCAATACTGTGAGGCAGATTGGCCGGGATGCGTCCTCCAATTGAGTCTCCAGGCTCTTCCTGAGATACCAGCCTTTTTGCTCGGTCCTCTCTGAGAAAAGCCCTCCCCTGGTTTCTCCAATTGCTCGGCTTCTCCCCGCAGGCAAGACAGCACAGGACCACCCCTGGACCAGTAGGCCCTCAGTAACAAGGCCTCGGGCCAGCAGGCCCAGAGGCAGAAGAACTGCTACGACACACCTTAGGCAAGGAGGGCCATCAGGTCAGAGAGACCTAAAAAAAATGGTGTCTGTCCCTTAAGTACCCTTTCCCAGAATGCCCAGCGGGGGAACCACTCCCACTGGGCTGTTTCTGGGTAAAGAGGTACTCATTGCATCCAGCCCATTGCATTTCCAACAGCAGTGGAAAATGCACAACACAGCTGAACTGGAACAGAAACCAGCAATTTAACATAATCATTCTGAGCCAAACTACAGCTCAGATAAACCTAAAGTTACATATAGCGCCTACTCAATAGAAGCAGGGCACTACACTAGGAACAGCAGATCTCTCTGTACTTCCCTGACAGAACGGGGATCTGTCTGTTAACATTGACAGATCCTCGTTCTGGCTCTCTGAGGAGCGATCACGGGTCGCCGGCAGACAAAGCAGCCGCCAGCCAAGCGCATCGGCTCTGGCGTCACACCGCGGGCGTGCGCCCCCTATAGCTCTTAAAGTGGCTGCCTTACACCTAGGGCGATTCGCGCAGCTCTAGTCACTGTATAGCTGTGGCTGAGCTCTGCTAATGAAAATGCTATTTTGCTTGGCTGTCTTTCTGCTTTTTTCTTCCTCCTGCCTGCAGCAGACTGATGACATCATCTCAGCCTAGGCAAAATCACTGGACTGGAGCTCAAGGATGTCTTTATAATAATAAAATGATAGCGATAAAAAATGTTGTTGCCTATTGTGATATCAGGAATTTACTCTTGCAAACTTTGAGGTCCGTTTTAAAACTAATTTGGCAATGGTGCCTTCCATATTTCAATCCTGACAGATTCCCTTTAACCGTGTAGGATAATCGCCTTCCTTCCATTTCCAGTGCACTCCCTTTTTTCCGCCTCACTCCCAGGACCATCACAATTCTAAACTTGGCTTCCACGTATAGGCGGAATGTTTTTGTTTAGAGATGGGCGTTCTCTCCTTGGCCCCGCTGATACACAAGGCTGCTCTGATAAGATTGTGCTGCTTGTTGTCGAGAAACTTCCACTTCTGTAAATAGACGTCCGCCTGCGATATTTGTGTTCACCTCGGATGACACGCGGAAGTATTCTGAATTTAGAAATCCTTTGACACAGAAAGTTGGGATGAGGAGGAAAGGGTGTATGAAAATGATGTTCCTATTGTTCATAATAAAGAAGTGATGGGAAAATATGTACTGACAATAGGTGTGTTGGTAGAGCACTAAATCCAAAACAGAATGGATAAGGATCTAAATTTTTGAGGCAGCGCTCTGTCAACCGGCCTATCCTTGGTGGTGCCCAGAGTAGTCCAAAAAGTATGGAGAGAGTGGGAGAGCCACAGAGTGTCAAAACGCTGGCTAAGCCAATGCGAACCCTCCAGCTATGCGGTAAGGAAAGGTTCATAGTTGGTTCATGGTAAAGCAGAGCACCATGGAGCAAGTTAGTCCTGGGAGCTAAAACTGAGGTTGGGGGGACCATGCTGGAGAAGGGAGGACTTAGATACTGGACTTCGATCACACTGGAACAGATGGGACCTGAGCGTTGGATCAGGAGTCACTAAAGTATGAGGTCCACATGATAGCAGGTGATGTATGACCCCCCAGGACGTGAAGTCTAAAAGCCAACCGGTATTCACCAGGGACCTCCTCGTGGGAGCGACAGGGGAGCACCAGGAACAGTCCATAGGTTTGGGAAGGCAGCAGACACAGATTGCCAGGAACATGGCAGAGGTCAGGGAAGGCAGCAGACACAGACTTCCAGGAACATGCCAGAGGTCAGGGCAGTCTAAAGACATGAAATACTAGGAACATGTCAGAGGTCAGGGCAGGTGGCAGACATGGATTACCAGAAACATGATAGAGGTCAGGGTAGGCAGCAGACACAGATTACCAGGAACATGATAGAGGTCAGGGCAGACAGCAGACATAAATCTCCAGGAACATACCAGAGGTCCGGGAAGGCAGCAGACACAGATTTCCAGGAACATGCCAGAGGTCAGGGCAGTCTAAAGATATGAAATACCAGGAATACGTCAGAGGTCAGGGCAGGTGGCAGACATGGATTACCAGAAACATGATAGAGGTCAGGGCAAGCAGCAGACTCAGATTACCAGGAACATGATAGAGGTCAGGGCAGGCAGCCAACATAAATCTCCAGGAACATGATAGAGGTCAGGGCAGGCAGCAAAAATAAATCTCCAGGAACATGCCAGAGGTCAGGGAAAGCAGCAGACACAGATTTTCAGAAACATGCCAGAGGTCATGGCAGTCTAAAGACATGAAATACCAGGAACACGTCAGAGGTCAGGGCAGGTGGCAGACTTGGATTACCAGAAACATGATAGAGGTCAGGGCAGGCAGCAAACACAGATTACCAGGAACATGATAGAGGTCAGGGCAGGCAGCAGACATAAATCTCAAGGATCATGCCAGAGGTCAGGGGAAGGCAGCAGACATAAAAAACCAAGAACAAGTCAGAGGTCAGGGCAGGCGGCAGACATGGATTAACAGAAATACTCTAGAGGTCGCGACAGACAGCAGACATAGATTACCAGGAACATGCCAGAGATCAGTACACAGGAATTTATGGACAACGATGCAGATTGGATAGCAGGAAGGCTTACCAGGGGCATGGCAGCTAGCTAGTAATAGCATTGGTTGGGCAGTGAAGAGGAAGGGCCACTCTGATTGACTGCTGGCTTACAGGGACGGAAGACCACCACTGGCTTGAATGTGGTCAGTCAGAGGATGGAGCTCTGATTGGCTATGGCTTGTTGCAAGGGGTGCACTGCTCTAATTGGATGCAAGCTATAGAAGCCAAAGTGTCGATGGACCATGGAAGATAAATAGCACTGACAAAGGTGTAGTGCAAGCCCAGTAAATCTTTATTTCGCATTACGGGAAGTCACAAGAAAAAAACAATGCATTTCAGGGGTTCAATACTTCCCTTCATTAGAGTTTGAATGCTGATAGTAAAGGGCGAGAATATTGGACAAAAAATTGTACCATATGTAGCGGGGTCTTCAAAGTTAGTGGGATACACCTGGGGGTAGAGAGACCCAGGTGTGTGATTATGTCAGGGATTAGACCCCTTTTCTTATTCGTGGAGGATTGGGTGGTGTAATATTCTCTTTGACCAGTGGGTGTCAATGTACCTGCTGGCTCGAGGTAGAATCACTACCACAGTGCTACCCTTCTTTGTCCCTTCCTGGAGATGGTACGGCTGGGGCGGGGAACCCGCCGTGGTGTCGATGGGAGGAGATAAAAGGGGGGACGCCCTCGCCACGAGGTCTGTCGTCTTGGGGGATCATCCCTTCACGCACCCAGGCACCCTAGGCCTGGGTGCGGGCGGTTCAAGGTTCCGGCCTAGGCGCCCAAGGCCTGGCCGGAATGAAGATGGAGTCCATCCCAGGCACCTTCAGCCTGGGGTGAGGTACTATTGAGGAGGCCTGGGACCCGGTGACTCCGACTGGGTCCCGCAAGGGTGAAGTTGCTCCAGGGCGCCCCTTGCGAGGGGACCCGCATCTGAGGTGAGGAGGCTGGGGAGGTCACCCGTCCGAAGACCCGGTGCAGTGTCAACCCGGTGACGGATGGGCCTTCGGTAACTCCCTTGGAGGACATCTTCCCCTGATAGGGGCTACAGCGCAGCGGAGGAGCTTTCATCAAGACTCCTGCAACCCCTGGTCATAGCACAGGGAGTGTAGGGACTAGGAACCTGTACAGTGCCTCGACCTGCTTCCCCATCGTATCATGCCGTTGCATTTGACTGTATGTGGAGATACGCAATAAACCTGAGTTTGGACTTTGATGGGTGTATGGACTCTGTTGATGGGAACAAAGGGAGATTCCGGCACGGAAGGACTGACCCTCATAACCAGCACACATTTGGCCCGAGGAAAAGATTGATATTGGCCTTCACCTCACCCACATGCATGGGGAGGACATGGGCCGTAGCGCACCTCACTCTGTCGCTCGACATACCCCTAGCTAAAGAGGTCGGGGTGAGGAGGTCGCTACACGTGGGGGCTCGTCCGGGATGAAATGTGTGTTAACCCTGAGGTTTGGAACGGCTGTGTTTGAACTTTGCTGCCCGGAGGAGGTCCGAGCAGGTCGGCCATGTGATTGGCCAAAGTGCGTCCCTGTGCTCGAAGTCGTGGAAATTTCCCTGAAAAACTGGGAGAGGCCCATGCAGAAAGAGCGGGAAGAGGGAGGAGTCCAGCCGTGTGACGAACTACATGTGGGGACTTTTGCTGCACTGCGCCACGAGGCATCCCATGACTGCGCAATTCGTGGGAGGAGACTGAAGGAAGCCCGCGAAAATGTGCATGTCGTGGGAGGAGTCTGGCCACGTGTGGAGATACACGTGGAGACTCCGGCGCGAGGTCAGCGCGTGATGGAGCAGCAAGTGGTCGGAGCGAACTCAGGCTCCCCGTGGATGACGGTACCTTATCCTTTCAAGATGACTGCATTTGCTGCATCCATTACAGACACGGGGATAAGGCTCAGGCCCCGAGGACAGTTGGCTTTGTATTCATGCAGAGACACAGAGGCCCTCGGTGTGATCTGTCCCGGATGCTCGGGACTGGTGGTCCAACTAAAGCCATTCGGGCGATGCGAAGCATGCAAGGAGTTTCTTTTTGAGGTTGAACCACACACGGAAAGGCCCCGGGCCCTACGCCTCAACTGCATCACAGGAACCGCCACTCCGGAGGGAGAGATCAAAGCCTTTGCGGAGTTTCCCGTGCGCGCTGACCAGGGCGAAGTGACTGCCCAACCAGAGACTGAGAGAGAAAAATCCGAGGACACTGCTTCGGTCACCACAGACTCCCTGCTGCCACCCCCGAAGAGGAAGATAGGCCTGGTGCAGGCCTCCTGTGGTCGTGGTCGAGCTTCACCCGGCTGCTTGCCGGACCTGGATGGATCCGGTCGGAAGAATCCTGGACATCCCAGTGCTGAAAAAGGTCCAGGTGAGCCAGGGGCTGGGACTGTGTGTGTGGTTGGAGGTGTCGGGAGTTCACAGTCGGTGGAGCCCGCAAGGGAGGGTAGCCTTCCGTCTACTAGAGACTACCTTCCCGCTGAGATGTATGACACCTCCGACTTAGAGTCATGGTCAGACTGTGGTGATGATGGAGAGATAGACAAACTGTTTCACCGGAAGGGCTGGGACAGACGCCCACTACCTGTGCTGAGTAAGCCACAGGACTCCCCCATGTCCATAGATGACAGTACGCCCCGGGTGCAAGCCCCGGAGTTATTGAGGAAATCTAGTCTTTCAAATAACCTTCCACATCCAACCACATCACCCGCTCTGATAGTGGGGATGCAGCGTGCTTCATTGCGGGCACCAAGAGCAAAGCCACCCGAGATGGTGAAAGTACCTCGGCACCCGGAGGCCATCGTACAGCCAGGAGAAGGTGAGCGAGATGTGATGCCGCCTCTAGCTCGATTGCAGAGACTTTTCTCCCAGAGAGTCGCCCGTGAATATGGGTGGGAGTACCCCTACTTGCCTCGGGACTTATTGTATGAAGTCGAGGTCTTGCGACCAAGGTGGTATGACGAGTTTGTGTGGGAAAAACTCAAAGTGCCCCATGCCCGGCGATACCTGTCATGTTCGCCGCCGGTGTCTAAAAAGTTTAAAGACTGCAGAGCTGATTGGAGACTTGGGCGCCATATTCATGCCGATAAGGTGCTCATCTGCAGGAAAGAAGGAGAAGACGTCGAATATTCGGTGGAAGTATTTGACAAACACCTGAAGCCCTTGTTTTTGCCGGATCCAAGATTTTACTTGTAGGAGAAGTGAACTCCTATTTTGTTGCTGTTGAAACTTTCTGGAAGAGACATTCCCAGACGCCTAGAACTGTGCCCTACTTTTGTTTTGATTTGGGCTTTTCTTTTACTCACTGGAGATTTGGGAGCTGTTGTTTTTTTCTCCCTTTTCTTCATGTGCCAAAGGCAGAGACTTTTGGGGTAGAGTTAGAGTAGGAAAGCAGGAAGAATGAAGATCTAACCAAGTGTCATTACCGCAGCGCTGTCACCAGGTGGCAGTGTTGTGCAACGGTTGTTTGAAAATGTTACACATGCATTACTTACTTATTGGAGTGAGTGGGTCTCTCGGCTGACGGACCCACTCATGCCAAGTTAACACAGAGTGTTAGGATGTTTTTTTTTTGTTTCCCTTCTGCAGGAGATTCGTCGGTCAAGACTACTGAGTATGGGGTGGTTCTTAGACAGTGACGGGAGGGATTGTATATGTGTACATGACAGATGTTTTATATAAAAGTTTTAATGTTTTATAGTTCCCTTTTCTGTTGAGCAGGTCTTGGCACATACAGTATCCAAAATTTGAGGGATAGATTCTGGGGCCCACTTCATGTCACCCCTCCTTGGGAGACATGGGTGTGCACCTGACGCTGGGGACCAGCGTCAAATCACCAGGGGGAGTGTGTAGCGGGGTCTTCAAAGTTAGTGGGATACACCTGGGGGTAGAGAGACCCAGGTGTGTGATTATGTCAGGGATTAGACCCCTTTTCTTATTCGTGGAGGATTGGGTGGTGTAATATTCTCTTTGACCAGTGGGTGTCAATGTACCTGCTGGCTCGAGGTAGAATCACTACCACAGTGCTACCCTTCTTTGTCCCTTCCTGGAGATGGTACGGCTGGGGCGGGGAACCCGCCGTGGTGTCGATGGGAGGAGATAAAAGGGGGGGCGCCCTCGCCACGAGGTCTGTCGTCTTGGGGGATCATCCCTTCACGCACCCAGGCACCCTAGGCCTGGGTGCGGGCGGTTCAAGGTTCCGGCCTAGGCGCCCAAGGCCTGGCCGGAATGAAGATGGAGTCCATCCCAGGCACCTTCAGCCTGGGGTGAGGTACTATTGAGGAGGCCTGGGACCCGGTGACTCCGACTGGGTCCCGCAAGGGTGAAGTTGCTCCAGGGCGCCCCTTGCGAGGGGACCCGCATCTGAGGTGAGGAGGCTGGGGAGGTCACCCGTCCGAAGACCCGGTGCAGTGTCAACCCGGTGACGGATGGGCCTTCGGTAACTCCCTTGGAGGACATCTTCCCCTGATAGGGGCTACAGCGCAGCGGAGGAGCTTTCATCAAGACTCCTGCAACCCCTGGTCATAGCACAGGGAGTGTAGGGACTAGGAACCTGTACAGTGCCTCGACCTGCTTCCCCATCGTATCATGCCGTTGCATTTGACTGTATGTGGAGATACGCAATAAACCTGAGTTTGGACTTTGATGGGTGTATGGACTCTGTTGATGGGAACAAAGGGAGATTCCGGCACGGAAGGACTGACCCTCATAACCAGCACACATTTGGCCCGAGGAAAAGATTGATATTGGCCTTCACCTCACCCACATGCATGGGGAGGACATGGGCCGTAGCGCACCTCACTCTGTCGCTCGACATACCCCTAGCTAAAGAGGTCGGGGTGAGGAGGTCGCTACACATAAAAGATGGAATTTAGCTGGTTCGGATTGTTGCTCAGGCAGCCAACTAGGCTGACTCACTGACTGCCATTGAATGAGAATGGAAAAACTGATAGCCTACTGTAATCTTCACATCACACTAGACCAATAAAATCGCCTATGGAGTACCTAGGTTTATGTTTATGGACAAACCTGTATTTAAATATCTCACCTTTCCATGATTTCCCCCTACCTGGGCTCACTATACTGGCCCATAGATCACCATCTCAAACTGTGTCTCAGGGATGGGCCTACAGATCCATGCACATCTCCTCCTTCTTCATTAATTTTCCTTCTTTTTCGTTCTTTCTCCACGTCTTCGCACTCTCCTATCTTTTCTCTGGTCTCCGCTCATGACAGTGCCATTGGGCCCATTATTCATAATCATCAAGTCTGGTTTAGATTAGTAACTCTCAACCTTATTGAGAACAGGGCCTGATAAATTCTTCCAAAATTTTCTTTTACCCAACAGCAAAAAAAAAAAAAAGGTTTACACTCTCCAATAAAATAATGGAAATACATAATATGTATTCAAATGCTGGATGGCTCTGGATGGGGGTGGGTGGCACTGTGGGGGCATGTGGGTTCTGGAGGTGGTTTGGAGACTCTGGAGCAGAGTAATGGCTTTGTAGGGCATAAGCCTTCTTGAGGGATCTGGGGGCAACTGTGGAGGCTGGGATCCCTGGAGGGGGTTGGAGATCTTTCCAAGTGGCTGGGAACTTTGCTTAGGGCACTGTGGAAGACTGGAGGGCACTTTGGGTGGATGGGGGACACTGTGGGACTCTGTTGGAGGTTGGGGGCATTATAGGGGACTGGAAGCACTGCATAAATCTAGATGGCACTGCAGGGGCTGGTTGGCACTGTGGGAGGTTGGGAGGCACTGTGGGGGGATGGGGCTCCTTTAGGGGGTTTTGAGACTCTGGAGCAGACTTGATGGCCTTGTAGAACATGATCTTTCTGGAGGGATCTGGGGGCAACTGTAGAGGCTGGGATCCCTAGGGGGGGGGGGGCTGGGGATCTCTCCAAGTGGCTGGAAGCTTTGCTTGGGGCACTGTGGAAGACTGGAGGGCACTTTAGGAGGTTGGGGGGCACTGTGGGACTCTGTTGAAGGCATTATAGGGGACTGGAAGCACTGCATAAATCTAGGCGGCTCTGTAGGGGGCTGGATGGCACTGTGGGAGGTTGGGAGGCACTGTGGGGGGATGGGGCTCCTTTAGGGGGTTTGGAGACTCTGGAGCAGACTTGATGGCCTTGTAGAACATGATCTTTCTGAAGGGCTCTGGGGGCAACTGTAGAGGCTGGGATCCCTGGAGGGGGCTAAGGATCTCTTCAAGTGGCTGGGAGCTTTTCTTGGGGCACTGTGGAAGACTGGATGGCACTTTAGGAGGTTGGGGGGCACTGTGGGACTCTGTTGGAGGTTGGGGTCATTATAGGGGACTGGAAGCACTACATAAATCTAGGCGGAACTGCAGGCGGCTGGGTGACACTGTGGAAGGTTGGGAGGCACTGTGGAGTTTGAGGGGTGGCCTGGGGTCACTGCAGACTACTATGGAAGGTTGGGGGGCACTGTGGGAAGTTGGGGAAACTACAGCTGGCTGGAGGTTCAGGAGGAGGGAGGCCACAACCTGGCAGTTGACCATGGCCCAGTGGTTGAGAACCATTGGCTTAGTTGATTACTGTACAGAAAACTTATGTAGCATGGGCTGCATCGAAAGTGGTCACCTTTTTCTTCTGTGTATCTCTTGAACCTAATAAAAATGTATTATTTAAAAAATAAACATATAATTAAACAGCCCCCATTTTTACGATTATCCAGGCTTGTTTAGAACAGTAGGGAAGACTACATCACAGAACTAGAGGAATAGTTCCTTCAGTGATTAACTTGCATCCAGTCCTCCCTATTGCGCTGTAAAGTCACTACGGCTGTTCGCTTTTGCGAGCCATAAACTCTATCGTATAAACCATGCCTCCATTTTAAATAAACAGCCCTATTTTAAGTATCTCCAGAGCAGTCCTGTGACTCTACCTAGAAAGCCATGGCATTGTGCTCCACCGCCATCCACCTTTCCTGTCCTGTCTCCCAATGCCAGGAGGCTGCCCAGGGAAGTCAATGCATCTTTATAAGAGCTCATGCCTTGCTGTGAATGGGGCGTGGACGGCACGCCGTGTAGACGGGCTGCTCTAAACTGATTACCCGGTCATTTGCTGTTTCGCTTTTCTCTGCAGACTGAGAGCTGTCAGTTTGTTTTCTTACTATTTCACTGCAATTCCTTCGGGTCTTGGGCTCCATGGAGTAGTAAACATTTTGGACCACCTGCATTGACAACCATCACCGGGACTGTCACTCATGAAGGGCAACTTTACACTCAGGGACCAAATCCATTTCCTTTTAACAGACCCGGAGATTACAGAGCCTGTGAAGGACCGTTATAGCTACATGACATCAAGACTACCTGGCCTGGAAGAAAGGACAGAGAAAATCTGCTGAGACCCGACCAATGAGCTATTAGTAAAATACATTTAAAAAGTATCATGAACAGTATTTAAATGTATCATTTAAAAAAAGTACAAAGTTTGCAAATGTAAATGTAATTGATACAAGTTATTATTTATTATTTTTAATAATAATAATAATAATAATAATAATAATATCATGGGACATCAACACACTGGCCTGGGCTCACAAAATACAGCTGCACAGAATGGCATAAAAATAACCGAATGGAAAAAAAATATTAATAACAATTAATAACACTTATTAATAACAATAATAGTAATAATGATTTTTTATTATTATTAGTCTTAATTCTAATAATATTAATGATAATAAAAATTATAACAATTATTATTATCCCTTATTATTTTTATTATTATTATTGGCTTTTTATGAATATTAATAATAATAACTTTTATTATTATTATTAGTATTAATGATAATAATAATTATAACAATTATTATTATTATAAATTCCTCTTTTTATTATTAATAATAATTATTATTATTGTTATAATTATTACTGTTATTATTTTTTACTTTTTTAAAATAATAATACAAATAATAATACCAATAATAATTGTAATTGTTATTATTATCATTATAATTATTAGTTTTAATTATAATAATAATGATCATAATATTAATAATATTTTTTGTTATTGTTTATAAAAAGGTTAATAATATTAATAATAATAATAAATAATAGTTATTTGTATTATTATTATTATTATTATTAGTAGTAGTAGTAATAGTAGTAGTAATAGTAGTAGTATTTTTATTATTCATTATAGTAATGGTTAATAATAATAATAATTGTTATTATTATTGATATTATTATTGTTATTATTACTATCCTTTATTAAAATGAATACAATAATAACAAAAATATTTATTTTTATTGTAGTTAAAGTGGTTGTAAACCCCGCTATTGTTTTTTTTTTAAACAACCTGCAAAACAAAGACATAATGAGCTAGTATGCATAGCATACTAGCTCATTATGAATCACTTACCTGAGATCGAAGCCCCCGCAGCGGTGCTCGGACACCTCCATCGCCGATGCCATCTTGATCGCCGCTCCGGAGCTGTTATTGGCCCAGGAGCGGCGATGATGTCACACGAATGCGCGCTCAGGCCGGCTAACTCCATTCAGAAATCCGGCTACTAAGCCGGTCCGCTAGTGCGCATGCACGTGACGTCAGCGGCGCTGGTTTTAAATGCAAATATCTCCTTAACCATGTAGGTTAAGGAGATATTTCATGCACCTACAGGTAAGCCTTAATCTAGGCTCACCTGTAGGTGCAAGTGGTCAAAGTGGGTTTACAGCCACTTTAATAATCTCACGACATTAAGTATAGCTGTATCGTCTGAGCCCAGGCCTTTGGGTTGATGTCCCCCAGGGGGCGGGTCCATGACAGTCTTGGTAGAGGAAGCCTCAGAGGAAGTGGGTTGAATGAAACTGGCCATCTAGTGGTGGAAACATATCACTGCAAGAAACAGCTCTTAAACCGCTGGAAAAAAAAATTAAAAACTGCAAGACAATGCTAGCACATTATGAAATACTCACCTTAGAATGAAGCCCCCGCAGCGGCGCCCAGTCACCGCTGAGGGGGCTGACCTGTTCCCCCGGCATTTCTTCGCTGTGAGTGGTCAGAGCCGTGATGACGTCACTCTCGTGCATGTACGCAGGAGCCCTCGGTTACGGCAAGAAGGTTCGATACGCCGGACTTTCAGAACGCATGAGGTGAAGGTTTAGGAGATATTAATTTTACCTACAGGCAGTGGCGGCTGGTGCTCAATATTTTGGGGGGCAGCGATCAGTGCCCCCCCTGCGGAAGATAAAGGATGGTAACAGTGCCCCCGAGCCCCACCCCACGGGAGATGGACAGCGGAGATCATTCCCCCCCCAGGAGACAGGTGCCGGCAAACAGTGAGTCCCCCTGCGGGAGACAGATGGCGGTGATCAGTTGCCTTACCTTAGGAGGCCGATGCTGCTCCTCGCTCCAGCTTGCCAAGGGAAGAGCCGGGGGCCATTGCTTCTCCTCCCAGCCGAACAGGAAGTGGGTCCTAAGACTCCCTGGCCAATTGGGTCTCAGGACCCTCTTCCTGATGGTCGGGAGGAAAATCAGGAAGACAATAGCGAATATTAATTCACAAATTGATTAATTCACAAATTGATACAACTGGGTGGGCTCGGGGTGCAGTGCTCTGTGCCCGAGCCCACCTTTTTTTTAAGCCAATTAGAGCCTCAGGCTCTAATCATGTGCTTCGAGAAAAAAAAACAATCTGCATGTAGCTTAGGGGCCGGGCACATGGATTAGGGGGGTGGTGCCCCTGCACCCCTAATGGACGGGCCGCCACTGCCTACAGGTAAGCTTTATTATAGACTTACCTGTAGGCAGGGCTGGTGAGAGGATTCTTTGACACCCTAGGTGGAACCTCATTTTGCTGCCCACCTTGGCTCCACCCCTCACTCCACCCCCTTTTCCCAGCTCATGTAAACCCCACCTTTTTAATGTAGCTCTCATCAAATGCAGCCTCTCCAGCACCCATCAATGCAGCCTCACTGGCGCCCATAAATGCAGCCTCACCAGCGCCCATCAAATGTAGCCTCACCAGCACCCATCAAATGCAGCCTCACCAGCGCCCATCAAATACAGCCTCACACGTGCCCATCAATGCAGCCTCACCAGCGCCCATCAAATGCAGTCTACCAGTGCCCATCAATGCAGCCTCACCAGCGCCCATCAATGCAGCCTCACCAGTGCCCATCAATGCAGCCTCACCAGCACCCATCAAATGTAGCCTTACCAGCGCCCATCAAATGCAGTCTACCAGTGCCCATCAATGCAGCCTCACCAGCGCCCATCAATGCAGCCTCACCAGTGCCCATCAATGCAGCCTCACCAGCACCCATCAAATGCAGCCTCACCAGCGCCCATCAATGCAGCCTCACCAGCGCCCATCAATGCAGCCTCACCAGCGCCCATCAATGCAGCCTCACCAGCGCCCATCAATGCAGCCTCACCAGCGCCCATCAAATGCAGCCTCATCAGCGCCCATCAATGCAGCCTCACCAGCGCCCATCAATGCAGCCTCACCAGCGCCCATCAATGCAGCCTCACCAGTGCCCATCAATGCAGCCTCACAAGCCCCCATCAATGCAACCTCACCAGCGCCCATCAATGCAGCCTCACCAGCGCCCATCAATGCAGCCCCACCAGCGCCCATCAAATGCAGCCTACCAGTGCCCATCAAATGCAGTCTCACCAGTGCCCATCAAATGCAGACTCACCAGCGCCCATCAAATGCAGCCTCACCAGTGCCCATCAATGAATGTTTGCTTGCTTCCATTCATTCGGGAGTCGGGACACAGACAGAGTCCTCCGCCACCGCTGTGCCTCTGACAAAGTGTGCTAACCGAGCGGCGGCTGCCTGCTGATGCTGAGACTATGTTCCTTGCTACAGAGAGAAGAGAGTAGGAACACCAGTGGCCGGGTGCCCTAGGCAGCAGGGCGCCCTAGGCGGCTGCCTAGTTTGCCTAGTGGTAGCACCAGCCCTGCCTGTAGGTAAAAATAACCAGAAGGAGAAATCAAGGAAGCCAAAATCTAGACAGATTAGACTTCAGATGAAAAAACAAAACCCAGAGTTCCACTCTATTACCACCACTGATATGTTTATTGTTTCCCTTGAGGTGTCACTTTCCATGTCATTTCTGCTGTATTTTCCCTGTGAAGGATAATTAGAACCCTGTATTTTACTCTGTTGGGATTTTGGTGAATTGAAGAATGCCAAGTAGTACGAAGGTTACACGCCTGTTCTTCGCTCCGTTACTCACCTCAACAATCCGGGTGACTCACGTTTTTTGTTTTGTGACTAAACGCTGAAAATTCTTTCCATACATTGCGCCAATATTCGGGGAGAACTTGGAAGTGATTAGTGTAATTCTGCATTAGTAATCCTTTGGAAGGGCGCATCATTTCGTATTCGAACCATATGTCTGAGTCCTCCTCTCACCAATCATCCGCTTATTAGAAAACGATCGACGATCGAGGCTTTTAGTAACGCAATCTGTGCCATTCGTCCCGCGTCCCTCCTTTTGTGCCCCCTCCCCCTCCCGTTGTAAATAAAGCTTTTGATGTTTGTCCAGGGTCACAGCATGGCTGGTAAGCATTAAACCCTTTTATGTGTCCTGATTAATTTTACAGCAGCCCGGGGCGGCCGGCTCTTTATAGGATTCACATTAGAAGAACGGGAGGTGCAGAGGGTGCAACTGCAACACAGCCCCTGGGGTCAGGGGGCCCAGCCTGAGCGCCCCTCCCCCTTCATTTACAGCTTATGAAGAACAGATCTGCATTACCTGTTTCTGAACATCAATCCTCAAGGAAGACTTTCTGCAGGCTGAGAATATTTTATAGAATTTTTTTTCTTTTTTTTTTACATAATGTTTTTACTATTTTGTCTTTGGGTACTCTTTCATTAAAGCTAATGTATAAGGTTGCCTTCCTTGGACCTATCTCCCCCCCCACCCCCCCCCCCCCCCCCCCACATCAGCATGCTAATATGTTTTTAAAACAAAGTCTTCATACATTATTATTATTTTTATTATTATTGTTGTTTGTTGTTGTTATTGTTATTATTAATAATACTATTATTATTATTGTAATTAATATATTAATAATAATAATTATTTTTATTATTATTATTATTGTTATTATTGTTGTTGTTATTATTATTAATAATACTATTATTATTATTATTGTTATTAATATATTAATAATTATTATTATTGTTATTATTATTATTATTGTTATTATTATTATTATTATTGTTGTTGTTGTTATTATTATTAATACCATTATTATTATAACTGTTATTATTATTATTAATATTAATACTATTGTTGTTGTTGTTTTTGTTATTATAATTATTAATACTATTATTATTACTATTATTTTTGTTGTTGTTGTTATTATCGTTATTTATACTTCTATTACTTTACTATTATACTATTATTACTATTATTATTAATAATACTATGATTATAATTGTTGTTGTTATTGCTATTATTATTATTATTGTTATTAATATAATAATAATAATAATTATTATTATTATTAATAATAATATTATTATTATTGTTCTTGTAGTTGTTATTATTATTATTAATACTACTATTATTATTAGTGTTATTATTATTATTATTATTATCATCAATAATACTGTTGTTGTTTTTGTTATCATAATTATTAATACTATTATTATTATTATTATTGTTGTTGTTATTATTATCGTTATTTATACTATTATTAATGTTATTATTATTGTTGTTGTTATTAATATTATTATTATTATTACTATTAATATTGTTGTTGCTGTTGTTATTATTATTATTATCATATTTTAAACACAATGTCCTCATTCGGTCTCTGTGCTCCTCTATGTTACGTTGTATCTCTCTATCTCTCATCTGGTCAATGTTTATAAACAATGTTACTTTGTATCTCTCTGTCTCCTGTCTGAACAATGTTTATAAACAATGTTACTTTGTCCCTCTATATCTCCTGTCTGAACAATGTGTGCGGAGAAGTGAGCAAAAATGCAAAAGCTGATATTCTATGTACATGGAAACAGCTTATTAATGTCTGAGACATAAATATAACAACAGTAAAACAAATCCAACTAAATAAATACAAGATTTATCGAGCTGAAACATAATTTAAGAACCTTTAAGGGCTTTTAAAGGGTAAGTTCACCTTTTTTTTATTTTTTATTAAAAGGTCAACAAACTCTAAATATCCCAGCCACCCCTCCGGACCCCGCTGCACACAGCGGTCATGATGGACCATGCTGCTAATGTAACAGTTCATATACCATACGGGGGGAGGGGGGGGTATTTACTGAAAGGCAAATCCACTTTGCCCTACAAGTGCACTTGAAAGTGCAGTCGCTGTAGATCTGAAGGGGATATGCAAGGAAAATAAAAAAACAGCTTGTACATGATTGGATGATAAAATCAGCAGAGCTTCCCCTTATTTCATATTTTTCCCTCAGATTTACTTGCAATGCACTTGTAGTGCATTTCTGACCACACAGAAATATAGACATTGAACAGACAGGGGATATAGAGATACAATGTAACATTGTTTATAAACATTGTTCAGACAGGAGACAGAGGGATACAAAGTAACATTGTTTATAAACATTGTTCAGACAGGAGATAGAGAGATACAAAGTAACATTGTTTTGAAAAATTGAGCAGATGGGAGATAGAGAGATATAAGGTAACATTGTTTATAAACATTGCTCAGACAGGAGACATAGAGATACAAAGGTGTATTATTTATAAACATTATATCTTTCTATCTCCTGTCTGAACAATGTTTAGAAACAATGTTACTTTGTATTTCTCTACCCATGTTGTTCACACCCATTGCGAACCAATCCATCCAATCGCACTGCGTTTTGCGAACTGTTTTTGGGGTGTCGTTAACTTAACATTGACACCTGCAGCATTTCGCATGAACCGAGTGCGGTTGTGATGCAGTGAGAGAAACGCATAGGAATCGCTGCGAATCCCGTACCGCATCAGTGTGTCCTGGGACTGAACAAATTAGAAAATTCCCTTTTTTTTTTACGTTTTGTGGTGATTTATCTATAGTTTGTATAAGGCAAAAAACAAAACAAAAAAAAAACAACAGCAATTTTTGCAAGCAAAAAAAAGCCTAGTTTGTCTTGAAAATGTATGTAACACTTTGTTATCTTAAATAATAATATAATAATATATATAATAATAATAATGCTGAATAAACAGACAGGAAGCATAACACTTAAAGGTAAGTTGACTTTTCTCAGCCCACTTGAAGAAGAACTGGCAGCGGGGAGATGTGTGAGGACAGACAGGCAGTACTAGACTTCACGCCGGTGTCTAATCTCCGCACAGACAGACATATTTTACCTGCACATTGTTTATAAAGAAATGATCCGGGTTTACACAGCCATGGATATTCTGTATACTCTGCATGAACAATTACAGATTCTCATGCCAGCCAGAAAACGGATCTGGACTGTGCGATATACAGAGGACATTCCGGTGTGACCCTGATAACTTTTCCTCTGGGGCCACGCATTTGTGGTGTCTTCATGTGCGTTCCGGTATAAAAAAAAAAAAAATACAGTATGCTACACTTTTTCAATTGCATATGATAGCACCACAAAAGTGTAAACTAGGTATAAACCACTTGCCGACCGCCCAACGTACACGTACTGCGGCAGGTCGGCTCTATTGTGCGAAAATCACGTACCTGTACGTCATTACATGCAAAAGCCAGTAGGGGGCGCGTGCGTGCCGTCGCAGGTGCTACCGCGGGCTGATTGGAACAGAGGGGGAGCCAATCAGCGGGTCCGGTGGACCCGATGTTCGCTGGCCACCCGCGATCATTCCCGAGAGTGGCAGAAGGGGGCGGTCTGCTTGTGTAAACAAGGCAGAACGCCGCTCTGACAGGGGAGAAGATAGAGATCTTGTGTTCCTGCAGTGCTAAGCAGGAACACGGATCTCTGTCTTTCCCCCCCCCCACCCAGTCAGAGTAACCCCAACACAGTTAGCAAGCAGCCTCTAGGGCAGGGGGTCTCAAACTGGTGGCCCTCCAGATGTTGTGGAACTACAAGTCCCAGCATGCCTCTGCCTGTGGTAGTCATACTTGTAACTGTCAGCCTTGCAATGCATCATTGGACTTGTAGTTTCACAACAGCTGGAGGGCCACCAGTTTGAGACCCCTGCTCTAGGGACACATTTAACCCTTTGATCGCCCCCTGATGTTAACACCTTCCCTGCCAGTGTCATTAGTACAGTGACAGTGCATATTTTTTTGAGCACTGATCACTGTATTAGACCCCTTTCACACTGAATGCGTTTTTCCGGCGCTTTTGGTTAAAAAAAAAGGAAAAACTTCTAAACTCTCTGCACTCCGTATTGAAAAACCTCCTGGGCTGCCCACTCATTTGCACTGATAAGTAAATAGGAAATGAGCAGCTCAATCTATTTACAGAAGGGAATAAGACGATCATTAATCCCAAATTCTGTCCTCATTCCTGGAAGTAATGACGCGGTGACGAGCCTCCTGCAGGGTGGATGCCGATGACTCGGCGCTGAGGAATAGATAGGGCAATAAGTCGCTGTATCATTTCCTAGAAGACTGTCTGCTGGTACGGCAATGAGGAGAGAGGAAACCACAGAACACGAGTCACACGGGTGATGAGGATGTAAATGATAAAAAAAAAAGACGTTGAACTATTCAACCTTGCTCTAATTAAAGGGACGATCCTGTGAAGCATCGCACCTGTGTGGCTAGGCTCTGATAAAAGCCACAAAAGTGAAAGTCTTGTAAAAAAGTTTCCAAGGAAATGTTAAATGATTTTGACTCTTAAAGACCAGCCGCCTCAGTTATACTGCGACAATGCGGCTTAATCCCGCAAATCGCCGTAGCGTTACATCGGCAGGCGCGCCCACTAGGATTGCCACCTTTTCTTCAAGCCAAACCCGGACATTTTAGCGGCCTGGGACACCTTTGGGTGCCCCAAGGAGAGTAGTTATGCGATGCGCATAGCGTGCCACAGCAAACAGTGGGTGTGGTCAAATTGCTCTTGCTGATATCATCGCCCCGCCCCCCAATGATACCGAACCTGCCCCCAGAGAGCCGCTCGCAGCTCCCGGGCGGAAACAGGTTTGTGTTACTTGGGGGCCAACATCCCAGTCTGAGTAATATGCCCGGGTTTCACTCCACCTGAAACCCGGACACATGATTCAAAACCCGGACTGTCCGGGTAAATCCCGGACAGGTGGCAACCCTAGCGCCCACTAGTTCACAGGCAGATCCCCGTTCTGTCACTGCAGGAAACGATCGCAGGTGGCCGGCGGACATCGAGTCCGCCGGACCCACTGATTGGCTCCTTGGCTGGCCAATTGGAGCACGCGTGCCCACAAAAGCGAGTTCCTGAGCCGTCGTACACCTACGCGATTTGCGGGAACGAGGCAACCTGCCGCAGTATATTGACGGCGGCTGGTCGGTAAGTGGTTTAAGGTAAATAAGAGATTTGGGGTCTTTTTGACCCCCCCACCCCCTCCGATCTCTCCATAAAGAGGATCTGCCATCCTTATTTCTATTACAAGGGCTGTTTACATTCCTTGTGTAGCACTACCCCCGTAGGAGCTGCTGGTTTAAAGTTTTGGGCCTACCGTTACCTTTTCTGTTCACCACACTCGTGTCAGGGATCCTCCTTGAAGAGCTTTATAAATGTTCACACCAACACCTGGATACGTTTTCTTCAAGATGCTTTATTTTACCAGTTCCAACAGAGGAATAGAGGAAGAGCGGAGTTTCAGGCACCTTACATTGCGGATCACGGGCACAATCTCAGATCCAGAGGACAAAACAGTTCCACGCTGGATTCAGCAACCTCCGGATAGGCCTACTCTCACTGGCTTAGCAACCGGGGCGAAGCTCGCTCAAAGTCTCTACCACAGACTTGATGAGTGCCGTCGCCTCGTTCCACAACCTTCCGCCACAAGATCGTGTAATCACACTGACACTTTGCAAAAAGTTCCTTTAAAAGTACATAGCCCACGGTGCCAGAATCTGTCAGCTGTCCGGCAGCACCGTGAGGCAAACTGGCCAGGATGCGTCCCTCAATTGAGTTCCCAATTGTTCTGCTTCTTCTCGCAGGCAAGACCGCGTAGGACCATCCCTGGACTAGTAGGCCCCAGCCACTCCCGGGCCTACTTCTCAGTTGCAGAGCCTCGGGCCAGCAGGCCCCGAGGCCGAAAATGGCTCGCACATCCCTGAGGCCAGGAGGGCCTTCAGGTCAGGATCTGGCAACGACCCCCGGGAACGAACCCCGATAGAGCGGTCTCTGCCTCTTAAGTACCCCCTCCCAGAATGCACAGCGGGTTGACCTCGCCCCCTGAGCCACTTCTGGGAAAGGAATACCCAATACACCTTGCCTGCTGCATTTCCAACCCTGAGCCTGATGAAGAAGCACGCATGCTTCGAACGCGCGCATCTCCCGCTGACATCATACCCGGAAGTGACGATTCCACTAGCTGTGTTCCAGTGAGGATTCTTCCCCATCTCTGCGGCCGTGAGAGTGAAGTTCCTTCTACCACCGCTAACCACTACGTGGGATTCCAGCTTGTGAACATCAGGATTCGCAGCTCCCGGGTCGAGCGGATGACAACCTTTAAAGATAAGCCTCTTACTATACTCGCTTGTGAGTGTATCTCTTGCCGCTGTATTATATATTGCTCTAATAAATTTCTGATACTACTACGCTTAGAAGGCGCTGCTTTTTTCCTCTTCCTGCATTTCCAACCCTGACCTGTGGTGACAGTGACACCTAATGTCAGGTGGAAAACGTGCTGCCCAGCAAGACTGAAACAGAGCCATCAATTTACATAATTTTCTCTGAGCTGAACTACAGCTCAGATAATTAAATTTAACATATAGCGTCTACCCAACAGGAGTAGGGTGCTACACACTTCCCCTACCGCAAAAAGACGATGTCCTCATCCTCAAGAAAAATATGACCCTCAATCCTGAGGGTCAGTGCCTGAAACCCAAAAACTTGGACGGGAAGGGAGGGGAGTAAACAGTACAAGAAAATATGTGTTTAACATACACACGCAATGATATCACATCAATATAAATATACAGTATTCCTATCTCTCTCTCTATCTAACCCACCTATTCTCCGGTGGTTCTTGATAGTTTTTTTTTCAGGCAGTGAAATCTTCTAAGTAAACAGACACATGCAATAATATAAAATATCTCCTGAGAAGCAAAGCCTCACTTCCTTGAGAAATTAGCCTTTCTTTCTCCATATATACATTTACTAAGTGTAGGTAGAGTCCAGTTTTGCTGAGCAAACTCCCACCACCTAGTTACAGAAATATCACATAACATAGTCCTCAGTTTTAAGTACTGGACCCATAGACGAAATCTTGACTCCAACATCTTCTGGTACCCTAGCACTACCTAACTACAGTCCTTTTTAGAAAGAAATTCTTCCTTTCTTGGCAAGGTGCAAAACAAACTCAGTACAGTCACCGTAACTTTTTCACCAGTGAAAGTGTGGATCAGGTAAAGTTAGGGATTTTCCCTGCTTGTCAATGGTGGTAATAAAGTAAACCACATTGTCTTTCCCTGGTGGTCGGCAGATGACCACTTTGTCTCCGTGAATATGCCTGCCATAGCTCCAGTGCTGCAGACACCATTTGAAGCGTTCATCCATGGCAAGGGAATAGACCCTCTTCCGAAACGGTTTTGGAACTGAAAGATAGTCCCAAACAGCCTTGTGGTACCACTGTTCCCTGTGAGACTCAACTTCCTGCATAATCTCCCGGGGAACATAAGGGAATTCCAATCCATATTCTCTTTCCACCCGTTTATTAAACAACCTTTGTGACCAGGCAAGTCATGGCAGGGATCTGGTACTTCCATATCCAGGAGGCACACATGAGTCTGTGGATTTGTGCACCATAGCACTTGCAAACATTTTTCCTGGACCCAGCGAACTGGTACCACGAGCCAGGATTTCATCAGAAACAACTGGGGGTTCCACCCTGGGTGTTGTCTCCCCCGAGTCCATAGCTGCGTATTCGGAGAAAGTAAAGCCGAGGCGACATCATCGCTATTTGCCCATAATAGCTCTTGCGACACAGTCTCAAACAAATCATAATCCCCGCTGATGTCTGACAAAGAGTCCATCTCCGAATCTCTCAGCTCCTCCGCTCGCAGATAATTACACACAGTCCCCAACATGCTCCCCTTAGATCTCTCACCCGTTCCTGTCGTGGACTTCTCGGACATCAAACTTTTCTCCGGATCCGGTTCGGGCAGTCTCTGGGGCAAGCCTCGTCCGCATCCGCGGGAGGCCTTCACGTATCCCACCTTCCTTTGTGCAGGTGCAGCGAAAACAGGTGCAGCGGAGGTAGATATAGTTGAAGTGATAATAGTGGTGATGTCCGCTGATGACTTTCCCATAGCGGTAACAGCGCCATTCCCCTCAGGATTACTCATGCCAGCAGATGCAGCAGATGTAGGCCTAACCACTGGATTGAAGGCAGCAACTTCTTCTGTTACGTTACCCGTGGTCCAGTCCACTCTGTAGGCATGAGGCGGCATGGTGGGTTGCTCCACAGTAAACAGGTACTTCCCGCATCGTAGGCATCGAACAAAAGGACGGGGGTGAATAGCCAGTCCATCACACCTGTTACACAGCATCCCCAAAGCCTCTACATTACCGATAGTATAGAGCACGAACCGCCCATGCGGCTCCAGACGAATACCAGTGTCCGTTAGTACAGTTCCGAGCAGTATGACACTTGTGGAGGTACCCACAGGAAACAACCTGGGCCCCATAGCAGATTGCGTTGATAGGGTTGAAGACATGGTGGTGTTCTGTCTCTATCTGGACACTGGACACACACGCGCAGCGTCTCACGCGGCAAGCAGGCGGGAACTCCTCCCACTTGTTCTTTTTGGCATGTAGCTTGCGGGCTTTCTTACTTTCTTGGCTCTGCCCACAGCCCACGCGGCCTAGAAGTGATCGCAAAGTTCTCACCCTTCTTTTTGATGGGAAAAAAAAGGACAAAGTCCAGCGCCCTCTGTAGCATAAGTCCCAGATGAACAGTTCACTTTAGTTGCTATAGGTAACGGCAGATATCCCGGACGAGCCCCCACGTGTAGCACTACCCCCGTAGGAGCTGCTGGTTTAAAGTTTTGGGCCTACCGTTACCTTTTCTGTTCACCGCACTTGTGTCAGGGATCCTCCTTGAAGAGCTTTATAAATGTTCACACCAACACCTGGATACGTTTTCTTCAAGTAGATGTGCAGAGATCAGTTGCTTACCTCTGCATCCCCCATCCACATCTAACTTTCACCTCTTTTCAGCTCCACCATCTTCCACGTGTCTTACTTTTGTTTCTGTATTAGGCCGCAGCACCCAGTCGGCTTTAGTTTCTCCCCACACACTGTAGATGTCTCCACCTCTCTCACTTGGGGCTGGCCGTCCGGCCAAACTGAGATATTGGGGGAGAAGAGCCTTGGTGAGAGAGGTAAAGAAGAACCCAAAGATCACTGTGGCTGAGCTCCAGAGATGCAGTCGGGAGATGGGAGAAAGTTGTAGAAAGTCAACCATCACTGCAGCCCTCCACCAGTCGGGGCTTTATGGCCGAGTGGCCCGACAGAAGCCTCTCCTCAGTGCAAGACACATGAAAGCCCGCATGGAGTTTGCTAAAAAAACACCTGAAGGACTCCAAGATGGTGAGAAATAAGATTCTCTGGTCTGATGAGACCAAGATAGAACTTTTTGGCCTTAATTCTAAGCGGTATGTGTGGAGAAAACCAGGCACTGCTCATTACCTGTCCAATACAGTCCCAACAGTGAAGCATGGTGGTGGCAGCATCATGCTGTGGGGTGTTTTTCAGCTGCAGGGAAAGGACGACTGGTTGCAATCGAGGGAAAGATGAATGCGGCCAAGTACAGGGATATCCTGAGCGAAAACCTTCTCCAGAGTGCTCAGGACCTCAGACTGGGCCGAAGGTTTACCTTCCAACAAGACAATGACCCTAAGCACACAGTTAAAATAATGAAGGAGTGGCTTCACAACAACTCAGTGACTGTTCTTGAATGGCCCAGCCAGAGCCCTGACTTAAACCCAATTGAGCATCTCTGGAGAGACCTGAAAATGGCCGTCCACCAACGTTTACCATCCAACCTGACAGAACAGGAGAGGATCTGCAAGGAGGAATGGCAGAGGATCCCCAAATCCTGGTGTGAAAAACTTGTTGCATCTTTCCCAAAAACAGTCATGGCTGTATTAGATCAAAAGGGTGCAAATACTAAATACTGAGCAAAGGGTCTGAATACTTAGGACCATGTGATATTTTAGTTTTTCTTTTTTAATAAATCTGCAAAAATTTCAACAATTCTGTGTTTTTCTGTCAATATGGGGTGCTGTGTGTACATTAATGAGGAAAAAAATGAACTGAAATGATTTTAGCAAATGGCTGCAATATAACAAAGAGTGAAAAATTTAAGGGGGTCTGAATACTTTCCGTACCTATTGTATGTAACAAATAAATCAGAACGAAGCAGTCTTCTATTGTGACCACGCACAAATAACAGTCCAAAAGTGTAGAAAAAACTGCAAGGTTGAAATTAAGAGTCCCACATGGATGTGACCCTCTCTGTGAAAGGATAGAGAAGAACATCATAAGCATATCACAAAGTGCAAGAGCGATGTGTGTGAATGGCAGTGCTGTGTCTTGGCCTAGGCCGACAAGGCCCAGGCCTAGGGCGGCACTTTGCGGGGGGCGGCAAAAAAGCCGCCCCCCTACACAAAAACAACCCCCGACCCCTCCTCCCGAGTCCCGGCTCACATACAGCCTCCTGTGTGCACACACGCGGCGTCGGTGGCCGCATCTGCCGTCCACAGCCACTGAGGTGCCTGACCAGTAGCGGAGTTATCTGCAGCCTTGTGTGCTGCGCAGGGGTCTGGGAGCCTGGATGTGTCTTCGGACATCGGGAAATCCCGCCCACTGCTTCACCATGCAGCGTGACATGCAGCCCAGACTCAGGTAGGAGGACACCGTTGTAAGGGGAGAGTGGGGAGCCCGAGTGTATGGCAGCCAAGGAGTGAGTGTATGGGAGGGGGTGGAAGGCTGTGCAGTCTCCTCATGCTGTGTTTGGAGGACTGGTGGCAGCCCGTTTTGCTGGGACTTGTAGTGCACTCTGGGGGGCTGAGATAGGGCAGCCCCGTTTTGCTGAGACTTGTAGTACACTCTGGGGGGCTAAGATATGGCAGCCTCCTATGCTGGGACTTGTAGTGCACTCTGGGGGGGCTGAGATATGGCAGCCTCCTATGCTGGGACTTGAAGTGCACTCTGGGGGGGGGCTGAGATAAGGCAGCCTCCTATGCTGGGACTTGTAGTGCCTTAGACTGTGGGGGGACTGAGGAATCCTCATTCCACCACAGAGGGCACTACAAGTCCCAGCCTAGTGGGCTGCCATTCTTCCGTCCCCTGTAGTTTAGGGCACTGCAAGTCCCGGCATAGGAGGCTGCCATATCTCAGCCCCCCCCCAGAGTGCACTGCAAGTCCCGGCATAGGAGGCTGCCATATCTCAGCCCCCCCCCCCAGAGTGCACTGCAAGTCCCGGCATAGGAGGCTGCCATATCTCAGCCCCCCCCCCAGAGTGCACTGCAAGTCCCGGCATAGGAGGCTGCCATATCTCAGCCCCCCCCAGAGGGCACTACAATCCCAGTAGAGCAGGCTGCTCTTACAGAACAGGAGAAAGAGCTGGGGGGGGGGGTTGTACTGGGAGGGGAGAGAAGGAGGCACAGGTTTGAGATGAGGGGGGATTTTTTTTCCCTGAAAGTGAGGATTTATGCTGGAAGGAGAGATGGGGGAGGATTTGTGATGGGAGGGGGGATTTATGCTGGGAGGGGGAGATGGGGAAGGATTTGTGCTAAGAGAGGGGCTTTGTGCTGGGAAAGGGGAGGTTAAGGCAAGGGTTTGTGCTGAGAAGGGGGATTTTCACTGGAAGGGGTTATATGAGGGTGACGGTTTGTGCTGAAAGGGGGTATTTTTGCTGTTAGGGGGAGATGGAGGGGGCGGGGGTCTGGAAGGGTTGTGGTTTACAGATGATAGGGCAGGTCTTAAATAGGAAGGGGTGTGGCTTTGACAAGAAGGGGTGGGTCGTATTTAAATTAGGGGGTGCATGAATTTAGTCAGGCCTAGGGCAGCACAAAACCTAAATACACCACTGGTGAATGGGTACCCCCGACGCGTTTCAACTAAACTGGGGTGATTACTGTTTATTTGAAACGCGTCAGAGGGACCCATCCCATATATAATTTTTTGCACATGTCCCAGATTGCCCGGGATTATCCCGTAATTTAGATCTTTGTCCCCGTTCCCGGGCAGCTTCATTCCGGGACAATACAGTGTCCCGGAATGAAACTGACAGTCTGGGAACAGTGGCGTACCGAGCCACCATAGCGCTGGCTCTGGCTCCGCCTAGTCAGTGTCCGTCTGTCTTCTCTCCCGCCGTCGGGCGCCTGCCGCCCCCCCCCCCTCCCACATTATTTGCTTTGAAGTCATTTGCAGCTAGGACCAGTGTCCTAGCAACCAATGAGGCTTGCCGATGCTCGGTCCACCTCAGCTCCGCCCCCTAATTCCGGCTCCCTCAGTCCCTCTCTGCATGCAGAGCAAAGCAGCGGCCACCCTTACCCCCTCGTCCCTGTCAATGCAGCGCTTCATGCAGGAGCCCAGCAGAAGGAGCAGCCAGTCAGTGTAGAGGGAGGAAGTGCAACCCACAGCTTACAGAACGGGACAGCAGGAGAGAGGTATGTGTACAGTCCATCACTGAGCACCACATACCGTGCAACAATCGCCATTTTATTCCTTAGAGTCTCTGCTACAAAAATATATATGAGAAATAAAGAACAAATGCGCAACCTCTTAGTGACAAATACTATACTAAAAATTTGCAGCTGACATAGTGCTGCAATTTGGTGTATGTAAAACAACAAAACAAACTTTTCATAAAAAGCACAACAAAGTTCATAGAAGGGATGGCCACTCGGAATATTATCCTATATTCCCCACATTGAAGATGGGTGCAGGTAAAAATTCAACACTTCCCAACTTGCTCAGGTAGAAAATGGATGTACAAACTGCTTACCAGATCAGACGGATCCCCATTACAGGGATCTTTTGAGGCTCAATGTCCTTCACGGATCACTCAGATGGTAGGAACCCAGCAGCACATCCAGCAGGAACTCCAAGGAACACGTCTGCAGAGGCAGGGAAAAACCGAACCACCTTTCTGTTGCTCAGCTTGTCAATTCCCCCTCCAGGCGTGTTAGATTGTATAGTGGGATTTAAAAGGAAAAAAGACGCTTCATGGTGCAGTATTCTTAAAAATAAGATACCCTTTATTTACAATCCTGGGTATGATACATGAAAGCGCCAACATTTTTCAAACGAAAAAAAGGATTCTCAGCTGCGGTGTAATCCGATCAGCTGATGCGTGGTGACGTCAGGATCTTACAGCTCCGCCCGACGCTGCGTTTCTCCATATGAGGCTTTGTCTGGGAGAGGAGGCTGTGCTGCTGGGTTCCTACCATCTGAGTGATCCGTGAAGTGAGTGAGTGATCCGCGGTTTGCGGGCGGTATTAACCCTTTTTCGGCCGCTAGCGGGGGTTAAATTCACCCCCCTAGCGACCGCATACCACGGTAAGAACGACGGTATAGCAGTGCTGCAAATCGCGCTGCTATACCGCCACCGCTCCTGTCCGCCCCAGTGTGAAAGGGGCCTTAGTAAATTAACCACATTGCTGTGCGCTGCATTTTAAAAAATAGTGCATGATCTTTTTTTTTTCCCAAGCATTGAGGTGCATTAAAAGCCCAGACCAAACAAGTGTGCTCAAACATACAGAACAGCCACGTTGTGGTGTGAAAAGGGTCCCAAGTGGCCCCATAATGGGTCGTTATATCAAGACAGGAACCCTGAGGGAGGAGGTCCCTCTGACAGAGTATTTTAAGTAGCTGAAATGTTATACATAGTAGTTCGGAATACAATGAGGGGTGAAAATAGCAACTGTCAAGAGAGTTGTGTCTGGGTAGAAGTATTCTTCTACAGGGGGATACAATAAGGGGTGTTCTTATGGGAACTGGAGTAGGCGTCTGGAGGATTGGAATAGCGAAGCCTACAAAATTGGCACACATTTTTTTCTCCTTCATGATACAATTCTACATGCAGTATGGGGGTTTCGGCACATTGAAGTTTGTTGGTTCCTCTCTCCTTGTGTCTGTGCAGGATGCTGTTGTCTACACAGATCTAGACCGGTATATTTTTCCGTAATGAAACTCATATGAACAGTATCTCAGAAAAGTAAGTACACCCCTCACATTTTTGTAAATATTTTCGTCTATCTTTTCATGTGACAACACTGAAGAAATGACACTTTGCTACAATGTAGAGTAGTGAGTGTACAGCTTGTATAACAGTGTAAATTTTCTGTCCCCTCAAAAATAACTCAACACACAGCTATTAATGTCTAAACCGCTGGCAACAAAAGTGAGTACACCCCTAAGTGAAAATGTCCAAATTGGATCCAATTAGCCATTTTCCCTCCCCGGTGTCATGTGACTCGTTAGTGTTACATGGTCTCGGGTGTGAATGGGGAGCAGGTGTGTTAAATTTGGTGTTATCGCTCTCACTCTCGGTCGCTGGAAGTTCAACATGGCACCTCATTGCAAAGAACTCTCTGAGGATCTGAAAAAAAAGAATTGTTGCTCTACATAAAGATGGCAGAGGCTATAAGAAGATTGCCAAGACTCTGAAACTGAGCTGCAGCAAGGTGGCCAAGACCATACAGCGGTATAACAGGACAGGTTCCAATCATAACAGGTCTCGCCATGGTCGACCAAAGAAATTGAGTGCACGTGCTCAGCGTCATATCCAGAGGTTGTCTTTGGGAAATAGACATATGAGTGCTGCCAGCATTGCTGCAGAGGTTGAAGGGGTGGGGGGTCAGCCTGTCAGTGCTCAGACCATACGCCGCACACTGCATCAAATTGGTCTGTATGGCTGTCATCCCAGAAGGAAGCCTCTTCTAAAGATGATGCACAAGAAAGGCCACAAACAGTTTGCGGAAGACAAACTGGAACCATGTCCTGTGGTCTGATGAGACCAAGATAAACGTATTTGGGTCAGATGGTGTCAGGCGCGTGTGGCGGAAACCAGGTGAGGAGCACAAAGACAAGTGTGTCTTGCCTACAGTCAAGCATGGTGGTGGGAGTGTCATGGTCTGGGGCTGCATGAGTGCTGCCGGCACTGGGGAGCTACAGATCATTGAGGGAACCATGAATGGCAACATGTACTGTGACATACTGAAGCAGAGCATGACCCCCTCCCTTTGGAGACTGGACCGCAGGGCAGTATTCCAACATGATAACGACCCCAAACACACCTCCAAGATGACCACTGCCTTGCTAAAGAAGCTGAGGGTAAAGCTGATGGACTGGCCAAGCATGTCTCCAGACCTAAACCATATTGAGCATCTGTGGGAAATCCTCAAACGGAAGGTGGAGGAGCGCAGGGTCTCTAACATCCACCAGCTCCATGATGTCGTCATGGAGGAGTGGAAGAGGACTCCAGTGGCAACCTGTGAAGCTCTGGTGAACCCAAAGAGGGTTGAGGCAGTGCTGGAAAATAATGGTGGCCACACAAAATATTGACACTTTGGGCCCAATTTGGACATTTTCACTTAGGGGGGTACTCACTTGAGTGCACGCTGAGCATGTGCACTCAACTTCTTTGGTCGACCATGGCGAGGCCTGTTCTGAGTGGAACCTGTCCTGTTAAACCGCTGTATGGTCTTGGCCACCGTGCTGCAGCTCAGTTTCAGGGTCTTGGCAATCTTCTTATAGCCTCGGCCATCTTTATGTAAAGCAACAATTCTTTTTTTCTAGATCCTCAGAGAGTTCTTTGCCATGAGGTGCCACGTTGAACTTCCAGTGACCAGTAAGAGAGAGTGAGAGCGATAACACCAAATTTAACACACCTGCTCCCCATTCACACCTGAGACCTTGTAACACTAACGAGTCACATAACACCTGGGAGGGAAAATGTCTAATTGGACCCAATTTGGACATTTTCACTTAGGGGTGTACTTACTTTTGTTTCCAGCGGTTTAGACATTAATGGCTGTGTGTTGAGTTATTTTGAGGGGACAGCAAATTTACACTGTTATACAAGCTGTACACTCACTACTTTACATTGTAGCAAAGTGTCATTTCTTCAGTGTTGTCACATGAAAAGTTAGAAGAAAATATTTACAAAAATGTAAGGGGTGTACTTACTTTTGTGAGATACTGTATGTGCCACCAAATGAACTAAACCTGACTCCCTTGGGGTGAATGTGTAGCGAGTGAAGCTGACTGCAAACCTGTCGGGTGCTCAGAATGACAAGGTGCCGCAAGGAACAGGGGAAAGCTAAAGTGTCCCCCCCCCCCCACCTCCAAGCCAAAACATTATTTTTTTTTGTATATAAAGCAGTTACTAGTAGTGATGTGAGTTTAATTCATGCAGGGTTCGGCGAACATTAGATATTAAACCCAGACACCATTAAAATCAATGGGAGCCAAATATGTAAAATAAATAAAAGCACTTTCTTTTTGGCTAGGAATTGTCAAACAATCATGGGGGCTGGGGGCTGGGGGCTGAGGGCTGGGGGCTGGGGGCTGAGGGCTGGGGGCTGGGGGCTGAGGGCTGAGGGTTGAGGGCTGAGGGTTGAGGGCTGAGAGTTGAGGGCTGGGGGCTGACCTGAGGGATATGTACTAATGCATAAATTAAATTTAAGTTCAATCTAGCCAGGAATAGAGATTTAATAATGCTTAAAGAGAAAGTTTTAAAAAATGCTCAATTCCTTTAAAAAAGATGCCTGGGGAATGCCCTCAACCTCCAAAAAATGCTATTTGATTGTCAGTCTAAACCTTTTTTAACTTAAAAGGAGAAGTACATCCAAAGCTTGTGGATCACAGGAGTGCGGTTCATTCTGAACTCATGTGACCCGTTTTCAGCAGACAGCGGGCTAAAGTCTGCTGTCGGCTGACGTCACAGAGGCGGTCCAGGCAAGATTGCAAACATATGGTTGAGATCCGCCCACATGCCTGGACCGGCACCCGGCTAAGCCTCTCAGGGAGCCGCTGAGAGCCTGAGCTGGCTGATCCCACCCCTACCACAGCCCAACGCTCTAGTGAGCAGGGGGACGACGACGACAGAGTAGAGAACCTGTGACTGACAGGGACCAGCTCTCTGATAATGAAGGAAGGACTCCCTTTAGCCGCACATCCGCACCGTCCCTATGCTTGGTTTATGAATGGCAACCTCATCCTGGACTCCAACCAGGCTACGCCCAACAACGTGTTTCACTCCGCCCTCTGGAGCTTAGTCATGGGGATGCAACTGCTCAGGTAGCTGTGAGAAACCGAGTGGTCGGTGGTGTTTGATCGCTCAGTTCTCAGCCTTAGAGGCGGCGGGGGACCGATGCTGCACCCACCTAGGCAAGTATGATTCTAAAAATAAAAAAAAACAACAACTCCTATACTTCTCTTTTAATACATTCTCTGCATTTAGGTAAAAAAATGCCCCACTATCTGTCCTACCCCCCCTCTACCCTTAAACAATTACCTGGTTTTATATCATGAGTTGTCTCTGGCTCCAGTACCGTTCCCGATACTTTTTGCTGTCACAGTAGAAACTGAGGACAGCACAGTCATGGGCTCCTGGTGACGTCGTTCAAACTCCTGTGAGGAGAGAGCAGGGCCTTGGCTTACCGGCACTGAGTGTGTCTTTAGATGCGCACAGCCCGGCTTGGGACCCAACAGGAAAGCGCATGCTCTGGTGCCTCCTTAGCATCCACCAGAATTTAATTAACTCACCTTTTGGTTTACACCACCAGGACAAGACCAGCAGCAGGGATGGCCAAACAACTGACGATATACAATATATACAAAATGGAGGTGCAGGGAGCAGATGGGAAGGGAGAACCAAAAGTGGGATCTGGAACAGGGGAGAACAGGTACAAGGCAGCAGCATGGCAAGACAGGGCAGGAGCAGGAACAGGATAACAGCTAGCAAAATCTGGCACCAAGTAAAACACTGGCGATAGAGGCACTAATAGGGGAGGGTGTAAATACTCTCCAAGCAGCCAGCATCAGATGGAAACTGATTACTGGGATCTGCTGGAGACACCCACTAGTGGACACTGGAACTACAACTGTTCACTCTGGAAAGCACAGTGCCACCAGTAGGTGATTCAGGCCCTGACACCACAAGAAGGTTTGGGACTCTGATGTCCCATTAGAAGTGTTTGAGTCCAACTGGACCACAACCATGGTCAGTCAGACATATTCTCCACTGGCGAGGAACACGTTCCAGATTTCTATCCATGTGTGAGTCTAATCCTACCAAATATCCATATCTCTTATCTATCAAAGTGTTTGTGGAATACCACACCATAGAAGTTCTCCAGCTCGCCTAGTATACATCGTATTGTACAGAAATGATGTCACTGAGCTATAGTGATGATATCATGAAGAATAACTAAATATATAAGGATTTCATTTCAAATGTACTGAATGTATGAATATACAACTTGTACCACATATGATATTATACTGTAAATAAACTATGCATAATATTTGGTGTGGTTGGTATGGGGGCCCTCCTGGGTTTTAAAAGGAGGGGGTCCCAATCCTTCAGAAGCCATCTGTGTCTGATATTGGCCCTTTATGTTTTACATTTGTAGCATACCGTCAGGAGTTACACAAGACGTGTGTATGTTATTGTGCAGCTTCCACATCTGGATCGCGTTCCGCGTCCCGCACAATAAAGAACTGCGTTTTTCAGGAACCCGCTCGTTCAGATAATAGCTACAATGTGTGACAATGTATCGGCCGGTTAACAATTTTGGGAAGGTATATAAATGGAGATCAGTAAATAAATGATAACTGTCCAGTCATTTATCTTGAACAGGATCATCAGTCCTTATGATGCACTGTCCTGCCTTACTATACTAAAGTCTTCAAGTGGCTGTGTCAGGTACAATATATTATTTAACCCTTACGGGCCACCCGTCGTCGTTTTACATTGATATTTTGAAGAGGAATATTGTTGTTATGGTAGCAGTTAGCTACCATAACCCCAGTATCGCCTTCTTCAGCGGGCGTTCCGCTTCAAGTTAAAAGTGGTCTCTGCGGTGGATTCGCCGCAAGATCACTTTTATCGGTGGCGGGAGAGGGCCCCCCTCCCTCTCCCGCCGCTCTCCGCCGCTTACCAGAGCCGCCGGCAGTGGCGGAGGCGATCACGTCTGCTCCCTGGCTTGGCATGGAGACGAGTGAGGGGAAGATGGCCCCCACCCGTCTCCATATCATAGCAGAGCGGAAGCGACGTCAAAATTCCGCCCATAGCTCTTAAAGTGGAGCTCCACCCTAATTTTACACTTATGCTAATCGGATTCCTCCCCCCCCCCTCCGGTGTCACAATTGACACCTTTCAGGGGGGGGGGTGAAGATACCTGTCTAAGACAGGTATTTTCACCCACATCCGGGAGTCCTCTCTCCGGGAATCTGCTGGAGTGACATCACTTCCCCCAGACTTCCCGTAGTGTTCTGGGAGACACTCGGCTCCCAGAACACAGGAGGACGAATCAGAACGGCGCAGCGCGACTCGCGCATGCGCCGTAAGGAACCGGGCATGAAGCCGCAGGGCTTCACTTCCTGGTTCCCTCAGCGAGGATGGCGGAGGGAGCAGCAGAGTGACGAGCGATCGCTCGTCCTCTGCTGCCGACGTCGCTGGACTCCAGGACAGGTAAGTGTCCAAATATTAAAAGCCAGCAGCTGCTGTAGCTGTAGCTGCTGGCTGTTAATATTTTTTTTCCGGCGGAGTTCCGCTTTAAGGGGACATTTTTACTTATTTTTTCAAATGACATTTCATTTTTATTTTATTGTTTTATTGCATTTTAGTGTAAACATGAGATCTGAGGTTTTTTTGACCCCAGATCTCATATTTAAGAGGTCCTGTCATGCTTTTTTTCTATTACAAGGGATGTTTATTATAGCAAAAAGTAAAAAATATTGCTTTTTTTTTTTGATTTTTTTACAGCGCAAAAAATGAAAACCGCAGAGGTAATCAAATACCACCAAAATAAAGCTCTATTTGTGGGGGGGAAAAAGATGTACATTTTGTTTGGGTACAGCGTTGCACGACCGTGCAATTGTCAAATAAACCGACGCAGTGTCGTATCCCAAAAAATGGCCTGGCCATTAGGGGGTAAATCCTTTCAGGTCTGAAGTGGTTAAGACAATTATTACATTTAATGATGTAATAATGAACACAGAGCTGCACTGATTGCTGTTCTTTAGATCTGCCTGGAGTTCCCCTTCAAGCTCTAGCACAGGGGTAGGCAACCCCGGCACTGGTGCATGCAAAGCCTCTTTTGCCGGCACTCAACTTCCTCCCCATCAGCAGAGCAGCACAGGGAAGTGTCAGTGAGACACTAATACATTCCAATTTCAAAATTCCCAACGCCACACCTGCACTGAGGGGGAGGCACTGCGCCCCCACACATTGTAAAAGATGAGAAACATTGTTTAGTTCTCTAACCTTGCTGTATCTGTGATTGTCAGCTTTTGTGGTGGGGAAGATATTGGGTGCAGTTCTCCTGGGGGGGAGGGGTCCCCTGTTTCCAGGAGGAGGAGGACTGTCTTGGTCACTGCTAAAGCCAATCACAGTCATGCTAGCCCTGTCCACCATCTGGAGGAAGATGACTCGCTTGGTTGCCAATCTCAAAAAGAAGGGATTTCACTGTGATTGAGAAAACCCCAATCAGGTGACAGTTTGTGGATTTACTGTTGAGCTTCTGGGAACTTTGTTGAAATTATTCCTGAAACTTTGTGTCACTAGTGAACCCCTGAACTCTGTGTCCCTTTAAGCCACAGCCAGTATTCAGCTCAATGAAAATCTCACCCAATCACTTTTTCTCAGCTGCGGGGGCCCAACTTATGATTCTGCACACTGGCCCACTGCTTTCAGAAAATGCCCCTGACCTAAGCTCATCATTGCGCATCCATTCCATATGCTTGTATGTGACATCACATACATCACATACATCATATACATCACATACATCACACACATCACATACATCACATACATCACATACATCACACACATCACATACATGACACACATCACATACATGACACGCATCACATACATCACACACATGACACACATCACATACATCACACACATCACATACATCATATACATCACATACATCACACACATCACATACATGACACACATCACATACATCACATACATCTCATACATCACACACATCACACACATCACACACATCACATACATGACACACATCACATACATGACACACATCACACACATCACACACATCACATACATCACACACATCTCATACATCACATACATCTCATACATCACATACATCTCATACATCACACACATCACATACATCACATACATCTCACACATCACATACATGACACACATCACATACATGACACACATCACATACATCACACACATCACATACATCACATACATCTCATACATCACATACATCTCATACATCACACACATCACATACATCTCACACATCACATACATGACACACATCACATACATCACACACAAGCAATGGGCTGGATGCAAGAGGTGAATCAGCAGGATGACTGTGCCAGGCTAGGTAGATGTATCTCATCTCTGCTTCCTTTCACCATCCACGCATATCATAGATGAGAAGAGGGTACAGCGGTGGAGCAGATGAGCAGATGGGGTTCAGAGGTGGAACAGAAGAGCAGGTGGAGCAGATGTGCAGGGAGGTACAGTGGTGGAAGAGATGAGCAGGGGGGGTTCAGCATGTGGCCAGATGAGCAGGGGGGTACAGTGGTGGAAAAGATGAGCAGGGGGGTTCAGTATTGGGGCAGAGGAGAAAGGAGGTACATTGGTGGGACAGATGAGCAGGGGGTTACAGCTGTGGGGCAGAGGAGCTGGGGGTACAGAGATGGTGCAGATGTGCAGAGGAGTGCAGAGGAGAAAGGTGGTACATTGGTGGAACACATGAGCAGGGGGTTACAGTGGTGGGCCAGAAGAGCAGGGGGAACAGAGGTGGGGCAGATGTGCAGGAGGTACAGTCGTGGGGCAGATCAAAAAGGGGATTATAGTAGCGGGGCAGATGGGCAGATAAGTTCAGTGTTAGGACAGATGAGAAGATGGTTCAGTGGTGGAGCAGATGTTGATGGATTTACAGTGGTGGGGCAGATGAGAAAGAGGGTTACAGTGGAGGGACAGATAAGCAGGGGGATACAGAGGTGGGGCAGATGTGCAGGGTAGTACAGTGGTGGGGCAGAAGTGCAGGGGGTTACAGTGGTGGGGCAGATGAGAAAGGGGGTACATTGGTGGGGCAGATGAGCAGGGGGTTTACAGTGGTGGAGCAGATGAGCAGGGGGGTTCAGTGTTGGGGCAGAAAAACAGGAAGGTGGAGCAGTGGGGCAGATGGGAAAGGAGGTGTATTGGTAGGACAGATGTGCAGGGGGTTACAGTGGTGGGGCAGATGAGCAGGGGGGGGACAGTGGTGGGGCAGAAGAGCAGGGGGGGACAGTGGTGGGGCAGATGTGCAGGGGGGGCAATGATCTGAGGTGTATTGGTAGGACAGATGTGCAGGGGGGTATAGTGGTGGGGCAGATGAACAGGGGGGGACAGTGGTGGGGCAGATGTGCAGGGGGGGCAGTGATCTGAGGTGTATTGGTAGGACATATGTGCAGGGGGTTACAGTGGTGGGGCAGATGAGCAGGGGGGTACAGTGGTGAAACAGATGTGCAGGGGGTTACAGTGGTGGGGCAGATGAGCAGGGGGGGACAGTGGTGGGGCAGAAGAGCAGGGGGGACAGTGGTGGGGCAGATGTGCAGGGGGGGGCAGTGATCTGAGGTGTATTGGTAGGACAGATGTGCAGGGGGGTACAGTGGTGGGGCAGATGAGCAGGGGGGTACAGTGGTGAAACAGATGTGCAGGGGGGTACAGTGGTGGGGCAGATGAGCAGGGGGTACGGTGGTGAAACAGATGTGCAGGGGGGTACAGTGGTGGGGCAGATGAGCAGGGGGTACAGTGGTGGGGCAGATGAGCAGGGGGGTACAGTGGTGAAACAGATGTGCAGGGGGGTACAGTGGGGGGCAGATGAGCAGGGGGGTACAGTGGTGGGGCAGATGAGCAGGGGGGTACAGTGGTGAAACAGATGTGCAGGGGGGTACAGTGGTGGGGCAGATGAGCAGGGGGGTACAGTGGTGAAACAGATGTGCAGGGGGTTACAGTGGTGGGGCAGATGAGCAGGGGGTACAGTGGTGGGGCAGATGAGCAGGGGGTACAGTGGTGAAACAGATGTGCAGGGGGGTACAGTGGTGGGGCAGATGAGCAGGGGGGGTACAGTGGTGAAACAGATGTGCAGGGGGGTACAGTGGTGGGGCAGATGTGCAGGGGGTACAGTGGTGGGGCAGATGTGCAGGGGGGTACAGTGGTGAAACAGATGTGCAGGGGGTACAGTGGTGGGGCAGATGAGCAGGGGGGTACAGTGGTGAAACAGATGTGCAGGGGGGTACAGTGGTGGGGCAGATGAGCAGGGGGGTGCAGTGGTGGGGCAGATGAGCAGGGGGGTACAGTGGTGAAACAGATGTGCAGGGGGGTACAGTGGTGGGGCAGATGAGCAGGGGGGTACAGTGGTGGGGCAGATGAGCAGGGGGGTACAGTGGTGAAACAGATGTGCAGGGGGGTACAGTGGTGGGGCAGATGAGCAGGGGGGTACAGTGGTGGGGCAGATGAGCAGGGGGGTACAGTGGTGAAACAGATGTGCAGGGGGGTACAGTGGTGGGGCAGATGAGCAGGGGGGTACAGTGGTGGGGCAGATGAGCAGGGGGGTACAGTGGTGAAACAGATGTGCAGGGGGGTACAGTGGTGGGGCAGATGAGCAGGGGGGTACAGTGGTGAAACAGATGTGCAGGGGGTACAATGGTGGGGCAGATGAGCAGGGGGGTACAGTGGTGGGGCAGATGAGCAGGGGGGTACAGTGGTGAAACAGATGTGCAGGGGGTACAGTGGTGGGGCAGATGAGCAGGGGGGTACAGTGGTGGGGCAGATGAGCAGGGGGGTACAGTGGTGAAACAGATGTGCAGGGGGTACAGTGGTGGGGCAGATGAGCAGGGGGGTACAGTGGTGAAACAGATGTGCAGGGGGGTACAGTGGTGGGGCAGATGTGCAGGGGGTACAGTGGTGGGGCAGATGAGCAGGGGGGTACAGTGGTGAAACAGATGTGCAGGGGGGTACAGTGGTGGGGCAGATGAGCAGGGGGGTACAGTGGTGAAACAGATGTGCAGGGGGGTACAGTGGTGGGGCAGATGAGCAGGGGGGGTACAGTGGTGAAACAGATGTGCAGGGGGGTACAGTGGTGGGGCAGATGTGCAGGGGGTACAGTGGTGGGGCAGATGAGCAGGGGGGTACAGTGGTGAAACAGATGTGCAGGGGGGTACAGTGGTGGGGCAGATGTGCAGGGGGGTACAGTGGTGAAACAGATGTGCAGGGGGGTACAGTGGTGGGGCAGATGAGCAGGGGGGGTACAGTGGTGAAACAGATGTGCAGGGGGGTACAGTGGTGGGGCAGATGTGCAGGGGGTACAGTGGTGGGGCAGATGAGCAGGGGGGTACAGTGGTGAAACAGATGTGCAGGGGGGTACAGTGGTGGGGCAGATGAGCAGGGGGGTACAGTGGTGAAACAGATGTGCAGGGGGGTACAGTGGTGGGGCAGATGAGCAGGGGGGTACAGTGGTGAAACAGATGTGCAGGGGGGTACAGTGGTGGGGCAGATGAGCAGGGGGGGTACAGTGGTGAAACAGATGTGCAGGGGGGGTACAGTGGTGGGGCAGATGTGCAGGGGGTACAGTGGTGGGGCAGATGAGCAGGGGGGTACAGTGGTGAAACAGATGTGCAGGGGGGTACAGTGGTGGGGCAGATGAGCAGGGGGGTACAGTGGTGAAACAGATGTGCAGGGGGGTACAGTGGTGGGGCAGATGAGCAGGGGGGTACAGTGGTGAAACAGATGTGCAGGGGGGTACAGTGGTGGGGCAGATGAGCAGGGGGGGTACAGTGGTGAAACAGATGTGCAGGGGGGGTACAGTGGTGGGGCAGATGTGCAGGGGGTACAGTGGTGGGGCAGATGAGCAGGGGGGTACAGTGGTGAAACAGATGTGCAGGGGGGTACAGTGGTGGGGCAGATGAGCAGGGGGGTACAGTGGTGAAACAGATGTGCAGGGGGGTACAGTGGTGGGGCAGATGAGCAGGGGGGTACAGTGATCTGAGGTGTGAAGTTGCATGAATTGGGGCTGATCTGAGGCGTGAGAGTGCAGGATGTTAATTTCTCACTACTAAAGTAGTTTACAGCATTTACTTTATAAAAAATCCTTTTCGCGATTGAGAGTGTGAAGTTGACATTTTCTTATTATAAAATCTTCACTCTCAATTTCTTTGAAAACATTTTTCGGCACACTGTGCTCAAAAGGTTGCCTACCCCCGTTCTAGAATCCTCTTTTTACCCCGTTTTGCTATTATATTATCTATTCTGAATTGTAACATGAGAATAGAACATCTGTATCCTCATTACACACTATTGGTTGTCCCTTGTGTCACTCAGCTACCGATAAAAAGACATAAACCACTAAACTATGACCCCCCCCCCCCCCCCCCCCCAATTATCTGTCATATTTCTGTTCCCAGCATATAATGTGATAATTTACCTTCTCACATATGATTGGTTGGTTGGTGTCACTCACCTGTCAATCATAGACTCCCTGTGTTTAGTTGAAACCCCCCCCCCCCCTTTTTCCCTTGTGCTCCTCTATCCAAACCACTGGCAGATCTGGACGGTTAGGAGATCAGAGATGACAGCGGCTCTGACAAAATGAAGCCATTAAGTGTCATTATAAGACTCTCAGAGAATCCTTCCATCTCTGGACGTTATGTCAGGGCGATGTTTATGTGGATAAGTCCCCGCCATGTGTGATTTATTAAAGGGGTGTTCTGGGAAAAAAAATGAAAAATAAAAGCCAGCAGCTACACATACTGCAGCGGCTGGCTTTTAATAAATGGACACTTACCTGTCCTGCTGCATAGGGTGACCACGTGTCCCGGATTTCCCGGGACAGTCCCGCATTTTGCAGGTCTGTCCCGGGCACATTCATTCCAGGACAATACAGTGTCCCGGAATGAAACTGACACAGCCAGCCCCCGTGACAATCTGATGTCCCCAAAAAAGGGCGCCACATCACTGCTTTACTCACTGACAGTACTTGTCCTGGCCGGGAATGCCTGGAGGAGCACAATCCCCGCCCCCTGCTTGTGATTGGAGAAATCATAAATCCCGCCTCTTGTGTCCAATCACTGTGCTGTGATTCGTTACAGCACAAGCTGATTTTTGGGAAGGGAGGGTGTCCCTGAATGGTAGTTTGGAAATGTGGTCACCCTAGTCCTGCAGTCCCTCGATGTCGGCACCGCAGTTGATGTTTCCATCAGCTGTCGGGTGCTGCCGCCGCCATTGCGGGTAAGTGGAACCCGGCAGTGTAGCCTTTCGGCTTCACGCCGGTAACCCTACTGTGCATGCACGAGGCCCCGCTCCTCTCTCCTATTAGCCCGGCAGCCAGGGGAGGAGGAGGAGGGAGCCCCGCTGTGACGTCACGGCCGCGGCCGGACTCCCGGAAGTGGGACAGATTACCTGTCAAAGACAGGTATCCTGTCCCCCCCCCCCCAAAAGGTGCCAATTGTGGCACCGGAGGGGGGGGGGGAATCCAATGAGCAGAAGTTCCACTTTAGGGTTGAGCTTCACTTTAAGATTGGCAATCACCTGCTGCCTGATGGTGGCACCAGTGGGAATTGTCTGTGCCAACAAGTGATGACACTGTGATTAACCACTTCAGCCCCGGAAGATTTGGCTGCTCAATGACCAGGCCATTTTTTGTGATACGGCACTGCGTAGCTTTAACTGACAATTGCGCGATCGTCCGACGCTGTACCCAAAGAAAATTGATGTCCCTTTTTCCCCACAAATAGAGCTTTTTTTGGTGGTATTTGATCACCTCTGCGTTTTTAATTTTTTGCGCTATAAACAAAAGAAGAGCGACAATTTTGAAAAAAACACAATATTTTTTACTTTTTGTTATAATAAATATCCCACATTTTTTTTTCCAAAAACAATTTTTTTTCCTCAGTTTAGGCCGATATGTATTCTTCTACATATTTTTGGTAAAAAAAAAAAAAATCGCAAAAAGCGTATATTGATTGGTTTGCACAAAAGTTATGGCGTCTACAAAATAGGGGATAGTTTTATGGCATTTTTATTATCAATATTTTGCGATTTTTATCGGGATTTTTAAACACATACACTTAACTACTTGAGGCCCGCGCTATAGCCAAATGACGGCTTCAGCGCGGCGCGCACTGTGATCACCCGAGTCACTGAGACTCGGGTGATCACCGATCCGAGTAAGGGGCCAATCCTGACCCCTTACCACGTGATCAGCTGTCAGCCAATGACAGCTGATCATGTGATGTAAACAAAGAATCGGTAATCTTATTTTTTTTTCTCCTCACGCTGATAGCGTGAGGAGGAAAAAAAAAAGCCGATCACCGGCTCTTTCACAAGGGACATCGGTCCCAAAGAGGAAGGAGGCAGATGTGCCTCATCAGCGCCAGCTGCCAGTGCCTGCCAGTATAATAATAAATGCTACCTGCCAGTGCCCACAGTGCCACCCATTAATGCCCACAGTGCCACCTATCAATGTCCACAGTGCCACCTATCAATGCCCACAAGTGCCGCCAATCAGTGCCTCATCAGTGCCACCTAGCAATGCTGCCTATCAGTGTAACCTACCAGTGCCCATTATTGCCACCCATCAGTGCCCATCACTGGCACCCATCAGTGCCCATCACTGCCACCTATCAGTGCCACCTATCAATGCCACCTATTATTGCCACTTCTCAGTGCCCACCAGTGCCACCTATCAATGCCCTTCAGTGCCACCCAACAGTGCTACCTCTCAGTGCCGCCTATCAGTGCCCACCAGTGCCGCCTATCAGTGCCCACCAGTGCCGCCTTTTTGGTGCCCATCCGTGCAGCCCATCGATGCCCATCAGTGCAGCCTCATCAGCGTGAATCAATGAAGGAGAAAAATTACCTGTTTACAAAATTTTATAACAAAATATAAAAATATATATATATATATATTTTTTAAAAATCAGTCTTTTTCATTTTTTTTAACAAAAAATAAAAACCGCAGAGGTTATCAAAAACCACCAAAAGAAAGCTCTATTTGTGGGGAAAAAATGGGTACAGCGTTGTATGACCGCGCAATTGTCATTCAAAGTGTATGTGTAGTGTGCCCAGTAAGCAAGTGGTTAATACTAGGTCCACTTTTATCATAGACTGGGTGCTTGAAGTGGGCACATTTGCTGGTATAGAGCGCCAAAGGTTGATGCGCCAGCGTCATACTCCAATCCCGCTCCCCTCAGCGAAACATTTTCTGGTTTCAATTTAAATGAAAATCTATTTTTTTTTTTTAAATAAAATTCTATCTTGATACATTTGTTGTGTCTACTTGTGTTCTAATTAATCCAAGCAGCCCAGTGATTAATCTCAGTCACAGCGTCTGTTTGTAATTATGCGACTCTGTCTCTCTCTCTTTTGTGGCGACTTAGCGGTTTGTTAATAATTATCAGTAACTTCAAAGAGCGGCGTAATAAAAGCGCGACAGGTTGAAAAACAATATCTATTAAATGTATCTGTCATTCTTCTTAACGACGAAGTGTAATTTGCAGAAAGAGGAGAAGTTTCATATTTCCATCGCCTTTGAGCTTGTGTATTATACGCGTATTTTGTGGTTTTGTCCCCCGACACCCCCCCCCCCCCTCCGGGAAATCCCGCTGGTGTAAGATGAACATTTTTCACATTTCTAAGCCGTATAAAAATAAATATCAGCCTCGGTGTTGATTGCGTTTGTTATTATGATGAATCCTTGGGTGTTGGAGGTCACGTGACGCCCAGGGACAAGCCTAGAATTATTTCTGCACAGAACTTTGCTGTAAATACAGAACAGAGTTTCGCAAGAAGGAATTTTGGCTTCGTAGTCTGTTTAGACTTACTTAAAGGAGAACTCCAGACAATCCTCAAAATGATAAAGTGGAAGTACATGGATTTAAGCTGATTTCCCTGGTTAGGAAAATGGTGATTCTTCCACAATCAGGGACATCTGCGTGGCGTTATAACAGTAGTGTATTTAGGTTTTGTGCTGCCCTAGGCCTGACGAAACTCGTGAACCCCCTAATTTAGATATGACCCACCCCTTCCTGTCAAGGCCACACCCCTTGCTGTTTAAGACCCGCATTAAAATTTGGGGACACTAGTTCTAAAGGGCCAGGGGGGGCAATGGATACCTTAATTTGCATAGATTTCCTCTCACTTCCTGTTTGGTTATAACCAGTGGCGGTGCGTCCATAGAGGGCACCGGAGCGCCGCCTCCTCTCGCTCCTTCGCCGCCACTGAAGGACAATACACAGATTCATGCATTGCATGAATCTGTGTATTGTCGCCGCTGCCACTGCCGCTGCCGCCCACTATTCAGATGGCCGACCTCCTGGCGAGCGCCGGCCACCTGAATTAGAGCGGTGGACGGCGGTGGGTGTGTTTTGGAAGTGCCTATCAGAGCCAGCGGCTCTGATAGGCTTTCCGATTACAGCCCTCAGGCTGTAAACGGCTTCCAAATAGTTGACCTGGGGACGCACGGGGGGTGCGTTCCTTGGTCAACACTGACACGCATCTCAGCCAATCAGGTTCACCGGATCTGGTTACCGGTAACCTGATTGGCTGAAGCGACATCGAGGGCGGGAGAAGACATCGAGGGATCGTGGAGGATCCGAGGATGGCTGACCGAGAAAGGTAAGTGCCAGCCGGGGGGGGGGGGCAATCTGGCGGCATTTTAGGGGCAAACTGGTGGCAATTGATGAGCACAGTGGCAACAATGGCATGGCACAGTGGCTGGGTTTGGCATGGCACAGTGGCGACAATTGATAGGCACAGTGGCGACAATGGCATGGCACAGTGGCTGCGTTTGGCATGGCACAGTGGCGACAATTGATGGGCACAGTGGCGACAATGGCATGGCACAGTGGTTGCATTTGGCATGGCACAGTGGCGACAATTGATGGGCACAGTGGCGACAATGGCATGGCACAGTGGCTGTGTTTGGCATGGCACAGTGGCGACAATTGATGGGCACAGTGGCGACAATGGCATGGCACAGTGGCTGCGTTTTGGCATGGCACAGTGGCGACAATTGATGGCACAGTGGCTGCTTTTGGCATGGCACAGTGGCGATAATTGATGGGCACAGTGGCTGCGTTTGATGGCATGGCACAGTGGCGACAATTTTATGGCACAGTGACTGTGTTTGATGGGCACAGTGACTGCGTTTGATGGGCACAGTGGCGGCAATTGCTGGGCACAGTGGCGGCAATTGATGTTTTTTTTTTTTTGTTTGTTTGCGCCCCCCCAAAAATTTTGAGCACCAGCCGCCACTGGCTATAACCCTCCCTTACTCTATCCAAAAAGTGTTGCCTATAGTTCTACTTTAAGCACAAATTTCTGATAATTTTTTGGAAAGGACTAAGAAGATATAACCATGCCAATGGTGCAGCAGAAAACATATCGCACAGTGAGGAAGGTTTGTGGTCCAGGATGATAGGGCAGTCAAAATTATAAGCAGCGTCCCCCCCCCCCCCCCACAGTTGCGGACCCCCCGGCCGCTCGCAAACCGGAAGCAGCAAGCCGACGGGGACTCTTTCCGTGCATTCCCCCCCTGCAAAGTGCTGCCCTAGGCCTGGGCCTTGTTGGCCTAGGCTAGGATACAGCGTTGGTTATATAGCTACTTGTTATAGCCGTTAGCAGAAGGAAATCTTCTACCATTGATTTCCTTTGGATTTTCATATTCCCTGCACTTTCATATCCAGCAGTGTTCATTTTGGCAGCAAATTTCGATTCAGTTTTAGTCTCAAGCCTCGTACACACGGGCAGGAATCCCGTTGGGAAAAAAAACGTTGGTTTTCCCGACGGGATTCCCGGCAAGCTTGCCTTGCTCGCCGAGTGTACACACGGCAGTTCAAAAGAACCGCCGTTCTTTTGAATGGCAAGAACGTGGTGACGTCATCTACTACGCCCAGCCTGCGCTTTTCACATTCGATGCCGTCGCCGCCATCTGGCTACACCCTACACTACCCTTGTATGCTACCACGCATGCGTCAAAGTCTTTTCAAGCATGCGCGGGTTTACCTGGACAAGGTAAGCATACAGACGACCGGTTTTCTCGGCAGGAAAACTCTGAGCAGGTTCTCTATTTTTCTCGTCGAGATTCCCGGCAGTTTTCCCGACGAGAAACCATACACACGGCCAGTTTTCTCTGAAAAAAGCTCTCCCAGCAGTTCTCTTGCCGAGAAAACCGGTCGTGTGTACGAGGCTTTAGTCTTAGGACTAAAATAGCATTTTAGTTTTAGTCCCATTTTAGTCTTCTGCAATTGTTTTAGTTTTAGTCATATTTAGTCGACTAAATCTCCAGTACATTTTAGTCGACTAAAACTCATTTTAGTCGTCTAAAATTGAAAGGGTGTAATTAAATTGTAATGCATTAGTTAACATTTCTCTACAATTTCCAAACTCATTATATACTGCAGGAGTGAAGAAATGAATGTTATTATTTATGGTATTGAGGTATGAACATGCACTACAGACCAGTGTAAATTTTGAAAGTCAAATTTTAATTTAGTTTTAGTCTTAGTCTTTTGACTAAAATAGCATTTTAGTTTTAGTCCCATTTTAGTCTTTTGACTAAAATGCCATTTTAGTTTTAGTCGTATTTTAGTCATCTCAATTGTTTTAGTTTTAGACGTATTTTAGTCAAATAAAATAGTAATCATTTAGTCGTCTAAAATGTTTTAGTCAACTAAATTAACACTGATATCCAGAAGGTCCAAAACACCACGTCCAGGTGTCCCCAGAGCCTGCACTCTCATATCCAGAAGGCTCTAGAACTCAATCTCTCATGTCCAAGAGCCCCAACAGATCCATTTTCAAGAGCTCCCAAAGTCTGCACCCCCCCCCATGCCCAGAAGGCCCTGGAACCCACTACTATACAATAAGTTAACAACTCATTGGTATACTGTATATGCTGTTCAACCCTGATGGCGGCCCTGGTTGTAGCCCTGGTTGTAGAAGTGGGCCTTGGGCAGTCTACAACTAGGCAGCCCTAGAAGTGGCATGATCATCCCAGCCATGAACAGGAGCTGGCCTTCCACTTGGTCTGCACCTTGCCAGTCCAATCACCGCCCTCTCATCTAAAGCTTCTCTCTATTGAGGAAACCCTTTATGACCCAAGAAGGGAGGTCTGAGTCTGAAGCCTCGTACACACGACCGGTTTTCTCTGCAAGAAAACTGCTGGGAGAGCTTTTTGCCGAGAAAACCATTCGTGTGTATGGTTTCTCGTCGGGAAAACTGCCGGGAATCTCGACGAGAAAAATAGAGAACCTGCTCTCTATTCTTCTCATCGGGATTCTCGGCAGAGTGCTTCCTGCCTAGAAAACTGATCGTCTGTATGCTTACCTGTCCGAGGTAAACCAGCGCATGCTCGAAAAGACTTTGACGCATGCGCGGAAGCATACAAGGTTAGTGTGGGGTGTAGCAAGATGGCGGCGACGGCATCGAATGTGATGAGCGCCGGCTCGTCGTAGTCGATCACTTCACAGCATTCTTGCCATTCAAAAGAACGGCGGTTCTTTTGAATAGCCGTCAGTACACAGGGCTTGGCAAGACAAGCTTGCCAGGAATCCCGTCGAGAAAACCAACGGTTTTTTTTTTCCGACAGGATTCCCGCCCGTGTGTACAGGGCTTGAGGACATGGAAGTGTGGGCTCTGATGGTTGCTTTAATGAGCTGTGTCCCAGGATCTCTTCAGTGGTTCAATCAATTAATGATCAACCATACAAGATGCAGCCCCTGAGGTGCTTCTGGGTACCCCCAGGGGCTCGTGGGATAAGAAGTAGGGACGAGCTTCGAGTTCGAGTCGAACCCATGTTCGACTGGAACATCGCCTGTTCGGTTGTTCGCCGAATTGCGAACATTATGGGCCGTTCGCGCCAAATTCGAGTGGCGCGTCACGGCCCATAATTCACTGCGGCATCGCAGTGCATTGCTGGCTGATGATTGGCCAAGCATGCACTATGACCCGCATGCTTTGGCCAATCACAGCGCGGAAAAAAAACTGAGAGCCATAATTGGCCAAAGCCAGGGTGGCTTTGGCCAATCATGGCTCAGAGGAGTAGGTACACGCCCCACACTATATAAGGCGGCCTGGAAGTCGGCCTTGTGTAGTGTGTTGAGGTGTTGGTTAAAATACAGACGGAGAGAGAGAGAGACAGTGTATTTTGATTTGAATTAGATAGAGCAGGCAGGCGAGTCAGTTAGCTGCAGTTACAGTGTGTAGAGGATATCTATGCATCCTAGGTGTTGTATATATATTTATACACTGTATTCAGTTTAGCTAGATCCGTTCCTGTTATTCTCTATACTGTGACAGGCAGGCAGGTGATTGTGCTAGCTGCAGTCAGTATTTCACTTAGTGTACTGTGTCCTTTGCATAGCGTTCACCTAAAGTTTACCTGAATACAATTATTGGTGTTCTCATACAAATACAGGCAGGGAGCTGCAGTATTTTGCTTTAGTGTCCTTTGCACAGTGTGCACCTAAAGCTTACCTCAATACAATTGCTGGTGTTCTCATACTAATAGCACAGGCAGGGAGTTCAAAATTACAAACAGATTCTACGTAACAACAAACCTACAGTCCCTGTCTTGTTTGCACCGCCTGTATACTGCTGTTCAGAGTATATAGGGCCTGGGGGCCCCACGCCTTTCCTTTTTTGATCTGGGTGCGGGATTCCCCTTAATAACCATACAAGACCCAAAGGGGATGGTAATGGGCTGGGAAGGGGGGGGGGGTACCCATGCAATTTTTCTCAATTATTTTAATCCATATTACCGGGACCAAACATTACATTAAAGCCGCAAGCAGTTTTAAATGACTTTTTTTCCTTTAGAAATGTAATTTTGTGCAGGGACAGTTCTAAACACGGGAAACACGCGCCACTTCACAGGCATACTATAGACACCCCCCAGGTACGATATTTAAAGGAAAATTTCACACTTTTTTTTTCACTTTATGCATCATTAAAATCACTGCTCCCGAAAAAACTGCATTTTTTAAAACTTCTTTTTGCATTGATACATGTCCCCTGGGGCAGGACCCGGGTTCCCAAACACTTTTTAGCACAATAACTTGCATATTAGCCTTTATAATTATCACTTTTGATTTCGAACGTTCGAGTCCATTGTATTTAATAGGGTTCTAAAGTTCGCGCAAACTTTCGGTCCGTTCGCAGGTTCTGGTGCGAACCGAACCGGGGGGTGTTCGGCTCATCCCTAATAAGAAGCACTGATTTATATCCGATGTGTAGCTTTAAAGAGAACATCATATAAATGTATAGCCATTGCTGACATTCAAGTGTTTTATCAGCACAGTTGTGATCAAAGAGGAGAGAATGGCCAACGCTGCAAATATACGTCACCAGCCATAGAATCCATTCATAGTTGTCTAACAAATAACAAAGAGCAGCTGCATTCTTGGCACATCTCATTAAACAGTTAATCCACCATTGATACTTCATCTCAAACTGTTTACTGTGAGGACAAGCAGCACAACACAATCAGCAATATCCCCAAACACATCCCTTCAGAGACTAAACAACATCAACCAATGGTATAGAGGTGTTCCGAAACGTTAAGGAAAAACTCTGGATTAACTGGAAAGTAGAACAAAATAGCTTATTACACGCTACAAATTACCATCTCATCTCCTTTCTATTCTACTAGTAAAGCGGTATTAAACCCAAAAGCAAACATTTATAATATGGCAGCTTACCAATTCTTAGATGTGATGGCTGCATTTGTTTTCTTTTTTTAGGCTTTCTTTCTTCTATTTTCATCCGGTCATCCGGTAAGTCTGTTCCTTTCCAAAAAAACAAGCTCTCCAGCAAATGTATCAGTTTATATAGTTAGTCTGGTTGAAAAAAGACACCATCTAGTCCATCTAGTTCAGGCATGTCCAAAGTCTGGCCCGTGGGCCAATTGCGGCCCGCTTTCCGGTTTAATGCGGCCCCACTGGTAATTTGGATATATATATTGTTGGGGGGCCACAAAAGATTAATACTGTATTTATCGTTCTGGTAGCCTTGGAGGGGACAAGGAGGGGGCGGAACGAGTGCCATCAGATTACATACAGGAGAATCTCCTGTTTACTCGGCGGCCTCTGTAATAGGAAGTCCCGTCTCCTGGGCTGCCATTGGACGACTGTTCTGTCTATCATAGGAGGCGGGACTTTGTATTAAAAAGGCTGCCGAGTAAACAGGAGATTCTGCTGAATGTAATCTGTTGGCGCTCGTCCCGCCCCCTCCCTGTCCCCTCCGAGGCTGCAGATGGGCATCGATCAGGCTGCACTGATGGCAGTGGTGAGGGTGCATTCAGAGGCTGCATTCATGGCAATGGTGAGGATGCATTCATGGCAATAGTGAGGCTGCATTCATGGCAATGGTGGGGCTGCATTCATGGCAATGGTGGGGCTGCATTCATGGCAATGGTGAGGCTGCATTCATGGCAATCATGGGGATGCATTCATGGCAATAGTGAGGCTGCATTCATGGCAATGGTGGGGCTGCATTCATGGCAATGGTGGGGCTGCATTCATGGCAATGGTGAGGCTGCATTCATGGCAATGGTGGGGCTGCATTCATGGCAATGGTGAGGCTGCATTCATGGCAATGGTGGGGCTGCATTCATGGCAATGGTGATGCTGCATTCATGGCAATGGTGAGGCTGCATTCATGGCAATGGTGAGGCTGCATTCATGGCAATCATGGGGATGCATTCATGGCAATAGTGAGGATGCATTCATGGCAATAGTGAGGCTGCATTCATGGCAATGGTGGGGCTGCATTCATGGCAATGGTGAGGCTGCATTCATGGCAAAGGTGGGGCTGCATTCATGGCAATGGTGATGCTGCATTCATGGCAATGGTGAGGCTGCATTCATGGCAATGGTGAGGCTGCATTTATGGCAATGGTGATGCTGCATTCATGGCAATGGTGCGGGCAATGGTGAGGCTGCATTCATGGAATGTTGAGGCTGCATTCATGCAATGTTGAGGCTGCATTTATGCAATGGTGAGGCTGCATTCATGGAAATGTTGAGGCTGCATTTATGGCAATGGTGAGGCTGCATTCATGGAAATGTTGAGGCTTGCATTTATGGCAATGTTGAGGCTGCATTTATGGCAATGTTGAGGCTGCATTGATGGGCATTGACCCTTATTTTGCTTCACAGTTCTTTATTTAAATTTTATTTTTTTCCTGAAACTTCCTCTAAGGCCTCATGCCCACTGGCGTTTTTACAGCTGCGTTTTTTTGCAGCTTTAAAACGCCTGTCCATGTTATTGTAAATATTTTTTATTTAATTTTTTTTTTAAAAAAAAAAAAAAAAAAAAAGTCGGAGCTAAAAACGCGACCCGCGCCGTTAGTGCGCGTTTTTGCGCGTTTAGTGTCGCGTTTTTGCGCGTTTTTTTCTGCCTAATTCTGACGCTGAGGAACGCACTGGCCCCTGGGTTTTTTTTTACAGCTCAAAAACGCCTAGGTGGACCATGAAGCTACAGGACTCACATGGACAGGCGTTTTTTAAGCTGTAAAATAACGCTCAAAAACGCGGCTGAAAAAACGCCCGTGGGCATGAGGCCTTAAAGTGATGGTGTGTGTTTATACGCCGAAAAATACGATATTATCCAAATAACAACCCAAGCTCGTCCTTAGTAGTGATGAGCCGAACACCCCCGGGTTCGGTTCGCACCAGAACCCGCGAACGGACCGAAAGTTCGTACGAACATTAGAACCCTATTAAATACAATGGATTGCGAACGTTCGAATTCTAAAGTGCTAATTATAAACAACTATTATGCATGTTTATTGATCCTAAAAAGGGTTTGGGAACCCGGGTTCTGCACCAGGGAGACATGTATCAATGCAAAAAGAAGTTTTAAAAACGGTCGTTTTTCGGGAGCAGTCAATTTTAATGATGCATAAAGTGAAAAAAAAAAGTCAAATATTCCTTTAAATATCGTACCTGGGGGGTGTCTAAAGTATGCCTGTGAAGTGCCACGTGTTTCCCGTGTTTAGAACTGTCCCTGCACAAAAATGACACTTCTAAAGGAAAAAAAAGCCATTAAAACTGCTTGCGGCTTTAATGTAATGTCTGGTCCCGGTAATATGGATGAAAATCTTTAAGAAAAAATGGCATAGCTACCCCATGACCCCCCCCTACCCCAGCCCATTACCAGCCCTTTGGGTCTTGTATGGATATTAAGGGGAACCCCGCACATAAAATAAAAAAGGCCCTATATACTCTGAACAGCCGTATACAGGCGGTGCATACAGACAGGGACTGTAGGTTTGTTCTTATGTAGAATCTGTTTGTAATTTTGAACAGGTACATTGTTGAAGTGTAGCTCCAGCCCAAAAATCTATTTTTAAACTTTTTGGAAAACATAGGTAAGGGTTAATCATCCCCTGTAACATTTTGTTTTGCTGTCTGTGCCCCTGTTCAGAACATTTCACCTCACTTTCCGTCCCAATGACAACTGTTTTTGAAATGTGGTGTTTTTCTTGAAACAAGGATTGCTGATAAAGCATCAGTACAGAGGAGACACCTTTCTCCCATATTTATTTCTTACAGGAGAGAATTTTCCTTCCTAGTGGTAGATTTCCTCTCACTTCCTGTTGTCTTCTTGCGTTTGCAAGTAGGAGTCGTTTGTAAGTTGGATGTTTGAAAGTAGGGACCTGCCGTATATACTCTGCAGAAATAGGCCCCTTAGTTGTTGGTGTTGGCACAACACTGTAAGCACTCACAGTTACTCTTGGTTGGTGCTGGAACGCCCTGGCTGTCAACTATTATATCAGGAATTTTAATTACATATAATTGTAGAACAGTGGTAGTAAAAATTGGGCCTTTGATGGTGGTGCTTGGTGCCACAACACTGTAAGCCCTGACAGTTACTCTTGGTGGGTGCAGCAATGGCCCTGCTGTGAATTATTAGATCAAGAATTGTAATTGCATGCCCTGTTGAACAGGGGCTGAAAAATTGGGCCTTTGGCACTGGTGGCACAACACTACAACCCCTCACAGATACTGTACTTGGAGCACAGCAATGAGCCCTGTTGCAAAGTATTGCTTCAAAAATTGTAATGACACGCCCCTGTTAAAACAGGGGCTGAAAAATTGGGCCTTAGGCACTGGTGGCACAACACTACAACCCCTCACAGATACTGTACTTGGAGCACAGCAATGAGCCCTGTTGCAAAAGTATTGCTTCAAAAATTGTAATGACACGCCCCTGTTAAACAGGGGCTGAAAAATTGGGCCTTAGGCACTGGTGGCACAACACTACAACCCCTCACAGATACTGTACTTGGAGCACAGCAATGAGCCCTGTATGCAAAGTCTTGCTTCAAAAAATTGTAATGACACGCCCCTGTTAAACAGGGGCTGAAAAATTGGGCCTTAGGCACTGGTTGGCACAACACTACAACCCCTCACAGATACTGTACTTGGAGCACAGCAATGAGCCCTGTTGCAAAGTATTGCTTCAAAAATTGTAATGACACGCCCCTTTTAAACAGGGGCATGAAAAATTGGGCCTTAGGCACTGGTGCCAACAACACTCCAACCCCTCACAGATACTGTACTTGGAGCACAGCAATGAGCCCTATGGCAATTATTGCTAAAAAAATTGTAATTACACGCCCCTGTAAAACAGGGGCTGAAAAATTGGGCCTTAGCCACTGGTGGCTAGGGATGAGCTTCGTGTTCGAATCGAACATACGTTCGACTCGAACATCGGCTGTTCGATCGTTCGACGAAGATCGAACGATTTGGGCCGTTCGCGCCAAATTCGAGTGACGCGAACGGCCCACAATGCACTACGCCATCGCAGTGTCATCCAGGCGCTGTGATTGGCCAAGCATGCACTGTGACCCCCCGCATGCTTGGCCAATCACAGCGCCGGCAGCGAGGAGGAGCAATGATTGGCCACAGGCAGGATGCCTGTGGCCAATTATTGCTGAGGGTGTTTAGTACACGCCCCACACTATAAAAGGCCGCCAGCACGGCGGCCTAGTGTAGTGTTGTTCTGGAGCAGGGATAGAGCAGCATAGGCAGGGAGCAGGGACAGTGACTTTTATTTCTTTCTTGCTTAACCTGGATTCCTTTAGTTTAGGGAAAGAGAAGGATAGGTAGGGAGAGTGTCAGTGTGTTTTGTGCTTGTGCTATAGTGTGCTTAAAAAAAACATTTTTTCTAGGGACAGAAAACTGTAGGTAGGGAGAGTGTCAGTTTCTTTCACTGTGTAAGTCCTTGTTTCTAGGGACCTGGAAGGACAGTGAGTGAATTCTCCTTGTGCTATATTGTGCTTAAAAAAAAACATTTTTTCTAGGGACAGAAAACTGTAGGTAGGGAGAGTGTCAGTTTCTTTCACTGTGCAAGTCCTTGTTTCCAGGGACCTGGAAGGACAGTGAGTGAATTCTCCTTGTGCTATATTGTGCTTAAAAAAAACATTTTTTCTAGGGACAGAAAACTGTAGGTAGGGAGAGTGTCAGTTTCTTTCACTGTGCAAGTCCTTGTTTCTAGGGACCTGGAAGGACAGTGAGTGAATTCTCCTTGTGCTATATTGTGCTTAAAAAAAACATTTTTTCTAGGGACAGAAAACTGTAGGTAGGGAGAGTGTCAGTTTCTTTCACTGTGCAAGTCCTTGTTTCTAGGGACTGGGAAGGACAGTGAGTGAATTCTCCTTGTGCTATAGTGTGCTTAAAAAAAACATTTTTTCTAGGGACAGAAAACTGTAGGTAGGGAGAGTGTCAGTTTCTTTCACTGTGCAAGTCCTTGTTTCTAGGGACCTGGAAGGACAGTGAGTGAATTCTCCTTGTGCTATATTGTGCTTAAAAAAAACATTTTTTCTAGGGACAGAAAACTGTAGGTAGGGAGAGTGTCAGTTTCTTTCACTGTGCAAGTCCTTGTTTCTAGGGACCTGGAAGGACAGTGAGTGAATTCTCCTTGTGCTATATTGTGCTTAAAAAAAAACATTTTTTCTAGGGACAGAAAACTGTAGGTAGGGAGAGTGTCAGTTTCTTTCACTGTGCAAGTCCTTGTTTCTAGGGACCTGGAAGGACAGTGAGTGAATTCTCCTTGTGCTATATTGTGCTTAAAAAAAACATTTTTTCTAGGGACAGAAAACTGTAGGTAGGGAGAGTGTCAGTTTCTTTCACTGTGTAAGTCCTTGTTTCTAGGGACCTGGAAGGACAGTGAGTGAATTCTCCTTGTGCTATATTGTGCTTAAAAAAAACATTTTTTCTAGGGACAGAAAACTGTAGGTAGGGAGAGTGTCAGTTTCTTTCACTGTGCAAGTCCTTGTTTCCAGGGACCTGGAAGGACAGTGAGTGAATTCTCCTTGTGCTATATTGTGCTTAAAAAAAACATTTTTTCTAGGGACAGAAAACTGTAGGTAGGGAGAGTGTCAGTTTCTTTCACTGTGTAAGTCCTTGTTTCTAGGGACCTGGAAGGACAGTGAGTGAATTCTCCTTGTGCTATATTGTGCTTAAAAAAAACATTTTTTCTAGGGACAGAAAACTGTAGGTAGGGAGAGTGTCAGTTTCTTTCACTGTGCAAGTCCTTGTTTCTAGGGACCTGGAAGGACAGTGAGTGAATTCTCCTTGTGCTATAGTGTGCTTAAAAAAAACATTTTTTCTAGGGACAGAAAACTGTAGGTAGGGAGAGTGTCAGTTTCTTTCACTGTGCAAGTCCTTGTTTCTAGGGACCTGGAAGGACAGTGAGTGAATTCTCCTTGTGCTATATTGTGCTTAAAAAAAACATTTTTTCTAGGGACAGAAAACTGTAGGTAGGGAGAGTGTCAGTTTCTTTCACTGTGCAAGTCCTTGTTTCTAGGGACCTGGAAGGACAGTGAGTGAATTCTCCTTGTGCTATATTGTGCTTAAAAAAACATTTTTTCTAGGGACAGAAAACTGTAGGTAGGGAGAGTGTCAGTTTCTTTCACTGTGCAAGTCCTTGTTTCTAGGGACCTGGAAGGACAGTGAGTGAATTCTCCTTGTGCTATATTGTGCTTAAAAAAAACATTTTTTCTAGGGACAGAAAACTGTAGGTAGGGAGAGTGTCAGTTTCTTTCACTGTGTAAGTCCTTGTTTCTAGGGACCTGGAAGGACAGTGAGTGAATTCTCCTTGTGCTATATTGTGCTTAAAACAAACATTTTTTCTAGGGACAGAAAACTGTAGGTAGGGAGAGTGTCAGTTTCTTTCACTGTGCAAGTCCTTGTTTCTAGGGACCTGGAAGGACAGTGAGTGAATTCTCCTTGTGCTATATTGTGCTTAAAAAAAACATTTTTTCTAGGGACAGAAAACTGTAGGTAGGGAGAGTGTCAGTTTCTTTCACTGTGCAAGTCCTTGTTTCTAGGGACCTGGAAGGACAGTGAGTGCATTCTCCTTGTGCTATATTGTGCTTAAAAAAAACATTTTTTCTAGGGACAGAAAACTGTAGGTAGGGAGAGTGTCAGTTTCTTTCACTGTGCAAGTCCTTGTTTCTAGGGACCTGGAAGGACAGTGAGTGAATTCTCCTTGTGCTATATTGTGCTTAAAAAAAACATTTTTTCTAGGGACAGAAAACTGTAGGTAGGGAGAGTGTCAGTTTCTTTCACTGTGCAAGTCCTTGTTTCTAGGGACCTGGAAGGACAGTGAGTGAATTCTCCTTGTGCTATATTGTGCTTAAAAAAACATTTTTTCTAGGGACAGAAAACTGTAGGTAGGGAGAGTGTCAGTTTCTTTCACTGTGCAAGTCCTTGTTTCTAGGGACCTGGAAGGACAGTGAGTGAATTCTCCTTGTGCTATATTGTGCTTAAAAAAAACATTTTTTCTAGGGACAGAAAACTGTAGGTAGGGAGAGTGTCAGTTTCTTTCACTGTGCAAGTCCTTGTTTCTAGGGACCTGGAAGGACAGTGAGTGAATTCTCCTTGTGCTATATTGTGCTTAAAAAAAAAAATTTTTCTAGGGACAGAAAACTGTAGGTAGGGAGAGTGTCAGTTTCTTTCACTGTGCAAGTCCTTGTTTCAAGGGACAGAGAAGGACACCTGAAGGTAGCCCTTATTGCTTTTTTCCCATCTCCCTGCAGGCCATCTATTAGAATGTCTGGAAGGCAAACAAGGAGAGGCAGACAGTCAGGAGGCAATAAAAGAGGGCAAGCAGGCTCTGTGTCTGGGGGCAACAGTGCTGGTCGTGGACGCGGTGCATTGTCATCAGCACATGGCCATGGGACACGCTTGTCCTTCTTTTCGGCAGCTGGACATGTTGAGCCACATCATGCCGAAGACTTGGTAGAGTGGATGACCAAGCCCTCCTCCTCCTCCTCATCCTCTCTCACCCAGGCTCAGGGTACTGGCAAAGCAGCTGCCAAAGCGTCCTCTTCCCTGGTATCAATGTCAGACTCATCATCAGTCACTCCTTCCCTAGACCCACCATGTCCTCCTCCTGAGGAGTCCCCCGAACTGTTTGAGCACAGTGTTGGGTACATGCTCCAGGAGGATGCCCAGCGTTTCGAAGGGTCTGATGATGAAACCCAGCTACAGGAAGGCAGTAGGGTGAGAGCAGACAGAGGGGATGCTCAAGAAGGACACCAATCTGGCAGTCATGTTCCAGCAGCTGCAGCATACTGCCAGATTGGCTCCAGTGATGAGGAGGGAGGGGATGATGAGGTCACTGACTCCACGTGGCTAATAGGAGAGAGGAGGAGGAGGATGAGGAGGAGGCACATCTCCAACGAGACAGGATGCCCTTTGGTGGCCAGCGTAAGGGCAGTACACCGACGGAATCACACCGCAGAGCTCCGCCTGTGCAGGGCGCTGCCTCTGCCCGTCATTCAAAAAGTTCCTTGGTGTGGGCCTTTTTTGAGGCTAGTGCATCAGATCGCACAGCTGCTGTTTGCAACATATGTCTCAAGCGTATATCGCGTGGCCAAAACATCAGCCGCTTGGGTACCACATGGGTACCACATGCCTGACCAGACATATGTTGACCTGCCATGCAGCTCGTTGGCAAGCCTACCTCAAAGACCCACACCAAAGAACAAAGCGGACCTCTCCTTGCACCGCATCAGCTGGGATTTCCAACCCCACTATAACTTCAGTCCTCTCTGAAACATGCACTGAGAGGAATGAAGGTGTAGAATTAGGTGTGTCACAGCCAAGTACTTGCGGCCACTCTGCTAGCAGTACACCGACGTCCGATTCTAGCAGGCAAATTTCCCTGCCCCAGCTGCTGGACCGTCGAAAGAAGTTCACTCCCAGCCATCCACATGCCCAGCGGTTGAATGCTAGCTTGGCTAAATTGCTAGCGCTTCAACTGCTGCCTTTTCAGTTGGTAGATTCGGCCCCCTTCCGTGAGTTTGTGCAATGTGCGGTTCCTCAGTGGCAGGTTCCCAAACGCCACTTTTTCTCACGGAAGGCTATTCCGGCTCTCTACCGGCATGTGGAAGGCAATGTCTTGGCCTCGCTGGACAGGGCGGTCAGCGGTAAGGTGCATATTACCGCTGACTCATGGTCCAGCAGGCATGGACAGGGACGTTACCTTTCTTTCACGGCCCATTGGGTCACTCTTTTGGCAGCTGGGAAGGATGCAGGACAAGGTGCAGTAGTGTTGGAGGTTGTCCCACCGCCACGCCTCCAAAATGCTACTACTGGTTGTGACACACCTCTCTCCTCCACCCCCTCCTCTTCTTCTTCCTCCATGGCCTCTTCCTGTGGTTTGTCCTATGAACCAGCGGTGCTCCGTAGCCGTTCACGGGGCTACGCAAGTACGCAGGCAAAAAGATGCCATGCCGTGCTTGCGCTGGTGTGTTTGGGGGACAGAAGCCACACTGGGGCAGAGGTCCTGTCTGCTCTGCAGGGCCAGGCCGAGAGGTGGTTGACGCCACGCCAGCTTAAGCCAGGAATGGTGGTTTGCGACAATGGCACCAACCTCCTCTCCGCCCTCCGACAGGGACAACTGACCCATGTGCCCTGTGTGGCTCACGTCCTTAACCTGGTGGTGCAGCGGTTCTTGGGCAGGTACCCGGGCTTACAGGATGTCCTGAGGCAGGCCAGGAAAGTCTGTGTGCATTTCCGTAGATCTTATAATGCCAGTGCTCGCCTGGCTGAGCTGCAAAAGGAGTTGAACCTGCCCAAGAACCGCCTTATATGTGACATGCCCACCAGGTGGAACTCAACGTTGGCCATGCTGCAGCGGCTGCACACGCAGCAGAGGGCCATCAATGAGTACCTGTGCGACTACGGCACCAGGACAGGGTCAGGGGAGCTTGTTTTTTTTTCTCCACGCCAGTGGGGCATGATCAGGGATGCATGCACTGTCCTGGCACCATTTGAGGAGGCCACGAGGATGGTGAGCAGTGACAGTGCATGCATCAGTGACACTGTACCTCTTGTCCACCTGTTGGAGCACACGCTGCGTGGAATAATGGACAGGGCACTTGAGGCAGAACAGAGGCAGGAAGAGGAGGACTTCCTTGCCTCTCAAGGCCCCCTTTACCCAGACAGTGTTCCTTCTGTCCCACCCATCGCACAGGAAGAGGAAGAGGAGGAGGAGGAGGAGGAGGAGGAGGATTGTGTCAGCATGGAGGTGGAGGCTGGCACTCAGCATCATCAGCAGCAGTCTTTTAGGGATGATTTACAGTCCCAAGAAACCAGTGGACTTGTACGTGGCTGGGAGGAGGTGACTGCGGATCATGTCGTCCTTAGTGACCCAGAGGACTCCGGAGCGAATGCCTCAGCAAACCTACGCTGCATGGCCTCCCTGATCCTGCAAAGTCTGCGGAAGGATCCTCGTATTCTTCGGATCAAGGAGAGGGACCATTACTGGCTGGCCACTCTCCTTGATCCACGGTACAAGGGTAAGGTTGCGGACCTTATGTTACCGTCGCAGAGGGAGCAGAGGATGAGACAACTCCGGGAGGCCTTGCAGAAAGGTCTGTGCAACGCGTTCCCAGAGACTGGGAGGTTACAAACTCCTGGTCCAGGACAACGAGTTGCTGAGGCTTCGGCCAGTCAAAGAAGGAGCGGTGGGGAAGGTGGCCGTCTGACCGATGCGTTCAGACAATTCTTTAGTCCGCAGCCCCAAAGTATGATTGGTTCCAGCAACCATCGCCAGCGTCTGATAAACATGGTGCAGGAATATCTAGGGGCAAGGTCAGACTTGGACACCTTCCCCACCGAAAATCCTCTGGCTTACTGGGTCTTGAGGATGGATCACTGGCCAGAGCTTGCACAGTATGCAATTGAGCTACTGGCCTGTCCTGCATCCAGCGTTCTTTCGGAACGCACATTCAGTGCTGCTGGAGGATTTGTCACGGATCACAGGGTGCGCCTGTCCACCGACTCGGTTGATCGACTGACTTTCATCAAGATGAACCAGTCTTGGATCACCACCAGCTACCACACACCTGATGCTGATATAACAGACTAATTGATTTTAACATGTCACATCCCTTCAAGACTGATGCTGATGCTGAGTGTCTGTGCTGTTATGTTGACTGGCTATCCTCCTCCTCCGAGTCCTCAATGATACGATTGATGATGATAGCTTGGAAGATCATTTTTGTTTATGGGTGCCGCCACCAGTGGCTAAGGCCCAATTTTTCAGCCCCTGTTTTACAGGGGCGTGTAATTACAATTTTTTTAGCAATAATTTGCCATAGGGCTCATTGCTGTGCTCCAAGTACAGTATCTGTGAGGGGTTGGAGTGTTGTGGCACCAGTGCCTAAGGCCCAATTTTTCAGCCCCTGTTTAACAGGGGCGTGTCATTACAATTTTTGAAGCAATACTTTGCAACAGGGCTCATTGCTGTGCTCCAAGTATGTAAGTAAGTATGTGGCCCAATTTTTCAGCCCCTGTTCAACAGGGGCATGTAATTACAATTCTTGATCTAATAATTCACAGCAGGGCCCATTCCTGCACCCACCAAGAGTAACTCTGAGGGCTTACAGTGTTGTGTCAACACCACCACCACCACCAAAGGCCCAATTTTTCAGCCCCTGTTCAACAGGGGCATGCAATTACAATTCTTGATCTAATAATTCACAGCAGGGCCCATTGCTGCACCCACCAAGAGTAACTGTCAGGGCTTACAGTGTTGTGGCACCAGCACCACCATCAAAGGCCCAATTTTTACTACCACTGTTCAACAATTATATGTAATTACAATTCCTGATATAATAGTTGACAGCAGGGCGTTCCAGCACCAACCAAGAGTAACTGTGAGTGCTTACAGTGTTGTGCCAACACCAACAACTAAGGGGCCTATTTCTGCAGAGTATCTACGGCAGGTCCCTACTTTCAAACATCCAACTTACAAACGACTCCTACTTGCAAACGCAAGAAGACAACAGGAAGTGAGAGGAAATCTACCCCTAGGAAGGAAAATTCTCTCCTGTAAGAATTAATATGGGAGAAAGGTGTCTCCTCTGTACTGATGCTTTATCAGCAATCCTTGTTTCAAGAAAAACACCACATTTCAAAAACAGTTGTCATTGGGACGGAAAGTGAGGTGAAATGTTCTGAACAGGGGCACAGACAGCAAAACAAATGTTACAGGGGTGATAACCCTTACCTATGTTTTCCAAAAAGTTTAAAAATAGATTTTTGGGCTGGAGCTACACTTAAACAATGTACCTGTTCAAAATTACAAACAGATTCTACATAAGAACAAACCTACAGTCCCTGTCTTGTATGCACCGCCTGTATACGGCTGTTCAGAGTATATAGGGCCTTTTTTATTTTATGTGCGGGGTTCCCCTTAATATCCATACAAGACCCAAAGGGGCTGGTAATGGGCTGGGGTAGGGGGGGGGGGGTCATGGGGTAGCTATGCCATTTTTCTTAAAGATTTTCATCCATATTACCGGGACCAGACATTACATTAAAGCCGCAAGCAGTTTTAAATGGCTTTTTTTTCCTTTAGAAGTGTCATTTTGTGCAGGGACAGTTCTAAACACGGGAAACACGTGGCACTTCACAGGCATACTTTAGACACCCCCCAGGTACGATATTTAAAGGAATATTTGACTTTTTTTTTTTCACTTTATGCATCATTAAAATGACTGCTCCCGAAAAACGACCGTTTTTAAAACTTCTTTTTGCATTGATACATGTCCCCTGGTGCAGAACCCGGGTTCCCAAACCCTTTTTAGGACAATAACATGCATAATAGTTGTTATAATTAGCACTTTAGAATTCGAACGTTCGCATCCATTGTATTTAATAGGGTTCTAATGTTCGTACGAACTTTCGGTCCGTTCGCGGGTTCTGGTGCGAACCGAACCCGGGGGTGTTCGGCTCATCACTACTGGTGGCGGCACCCATAAACAAAAATGATCTTCCAAGCTATCATCATCAATCGTATCATTGAGGACTCGGAGGAGGAGGATAGCCAGTCAACATAACAGCACAGGCACTCAGCATCAGCATCAGTCTTGAAGGGATGTGACATGTTAAAATCAATTAGTCTGTTATATCAGCATCAGGTGTGTGGTAGCTGGTGGTGATCCAAGACTGGTTCATCTTGATGAAAGTCAGTCGATCAACCGAGTCGGTGGACAGGCGCACCCTGTGATCCGTGACAAATCCTCCAGCAGCACTGAATGTGCGTTCCGAAAGAACGCTGGATGCAGGACAGGCCAGTAGCTCAATTGCATACTGTGCAAGCTCTGGCCAGTGATCCATCCTCAAGACCCAGTAAGCCAGAGGATTTTCGGTGGGGAAGGTGTCCAAGTCTGACCTTGCCCCTAGATATTCCTGCACCATGTTTATCAGACGCTGGCGATGGTTGCTGGAACCGATCATACTTTGGGGTTGCGGACTAAAGAATTGTCTGAACGCATCGGTCAGACGGCCACCTTCCCCACCGCTCCTTCTTTGACTGGCCGAAGCCTCAGCAACTCGTTGTCCAGGACCAGGAGTTTGTAACCTCCCAGTCTCTGGGAACGCGTTGCACAGACCTTTCTGCAAGGCCTCCCGGAGTTGTCTCATCCTCTGCTCCCTCTGTGAAGGTAACATAAGGTCCGCAACCTTACCCTTGTACCGTGGATCAAGGAGAGTGGCCAGCCAGTAATGGTCCCTCTCCTTGATCCGAAGAATACGAGGATCCTTCCGCAGACTTTGCAGGATCAGGGAGGCCATGCAGCGTAGGTTTGCTGAGGCATTCGCTCCGGAGTCCTCTGGGTCACTAAGGACGACATGATCCGCAGCCACCTCCTCCCAGCCACGTACAAGTCCACTGGTTTCTTGGGACTGTAAATCATCCCTAAAAGACTGCTGCTAATGATGCTGAGTGCCAGCCTCCACCTCCATGCTGACACAATCCTCCTCCTCCTCCTCCTCCTCCTCCTCTTCCTGTGCGATGGGTGGGACAGAAGGAACACTGTCTGGGTAAAGGGGGCCTTGAGAGGCAAGGAAGTCCTCCTCTTCCTGCCTCTGTTCTGCCTCAAGTGCCCTGTCCATTATTCCACGCAGCGTGTGCTCCAACAGGTGGACAAGAGGTACAGTGTCACTGATGCATGCACTGTCACTGCTCACCATCCTCGTGGCCTCCTCAAATGGTGCCAGGACAGTGCATGCATCCCTGATCATGCCCCACTGGCGTGGAGAAAAAAAAACAAGCTCCCCTGACCCTGTCCTGGTGCCGTAGTCGCACAGGTACTCATTGATGGCCCTCTGCTGCGTGTGCAGCCGCTGCAGCATGGCCAACGTTGAGTTCCACCTGGTGGGCATGTCACATATAAGGCGGTTCTTGGGCAGGTTCAACTCCTTTTGCAGCTCAGCCAGGCGAGCACTGGCATTATAAGATCTGCGGAAATGCACACAGACTTTCCTGGCCTGCCTCAGGACATCCTGTAAGCCTGGGTACCTGCCCAAGAACCGCTGCACCACCAGGTTAAGGACGTGAGACACACAGGGCACATGGGTCAGTTGTCCCTGTCGGAGGGCGGAGAGGAGGTTGGTGCCATTGTCGCAAACCACCATTCCTGGCTTAAGCTGGCGTGGCGTCAACCACCTCTCGGCCTGGCCCTGCAGAGCAGACAGGACCTCTGCCCCAGTGTGGCTTCTGTCCCCCAAACACACCAGCGCAAGCACGGCATGGCATCTTTTTGCCTGCGTACTTGCGTAGCCCCGTGAACGGCTACGGAGCACCGCTGGTTCATAGGACAAACCACAGGAAGAGGCCATGGAGGAAGAAGAAGAGGAGGGGGTGGAGGAGAGAGGTGTGTCACAACCAGTAGTAGCATTTTGGAGGCGTGGCGGTGGAACAACCTCCAACACTACTGCACCTTGTCCTGCATCCTTCCCAGCTGCCAAAAGAGTGACCCAATGGGCCGTGAAAGAAAGGTAACGTCCCTGTCCATGCCTGCTGGACCATGAGTCAGCGGTAATATGCACCTTACCGCTGACCGCCCTGTCCAGCGAGGCCAAGACATTGCCTTCCACATGCCGGTAGAGAGCCGGAATAGCCTTCCGTGAGAAAAAGTGGCGTTTGGGAACCTGCCACTGAGGAACCGCACATTGCACAAACTCACGGAAGGGGGCCGAGTCTACCAACTGAAAAGGCAGCAGTTGAAGCGCTAGCAATTTAGCCAAGCTAGCATTCAACCGCTGGGCATGTGGATGGCTGGGAGTGAACTTCTTTTGACGGTCCAGCAGCTGGGGCAGGGAAATTTGCCTGCTAGAATCGGACGTCGGTGTACTGCTAGCAGAGTGGCCGCAAGTACTTGGCTGTGACACACCTAATTCTACACCTTCATTCCTCTCAGTGCATGTTTCAGAGAGGACTGAAGTTATAGTGGGGTTGGAGATCCCAGCTGATGCGGTGCAAGGAGAGGTCCGCTTTGTTCTTTGGTGTGGGTCTTTGAGGTAGGCTTGCCAACGAGCTGCATGGCAGGTCAACATATGTCTGGTCAGGCATGTGGTACCCAAGCGGCTGATGTTTTGGCCACGCGATATACGCTTGAGACATATGTTGCAAACAGCAGCTGTGCGATCTGATGCACTAGCCTCAAAAAAGGCCCACACCAAGGAACTTTTTGAATGACGGGCAGAGGCAGCGCCCTGCACAGGCGGAGCTCTGCGGTGTGATTCCGTCGGTGTACTGCCCTTACGCTGGCCACCAAAGGGCATCCTGCCTCGTTGGAGATGTGCCTCCTCCTCATCCTCCTCCTCCTCCTCTCTCCTATTAGGCACCCACGTGGAGTCAGTGACCTCATCATCCCCTCCCTCCTCATCACTGGAGCCAATCTGGCAGTATGCTGCAGCTGCTGGAACATGACTGCCAGATTGGTGTCCTTCTTGAGCATCCCCTCTGTCTGCTCTCACGCTACTGCCTTCCTGTAGCTGGGTTTCATCATCAGACCCTTCGAAACGCTGGGCATCCTCCTGGAGCATGTACCCAACACTGTGCTCAAACAGTTCGGGGGACTCCTCAGGAGGAGGACATGGTGGGTCTAGGGAAGGAGTGACTGATGATGAGTCTGACATTGATACCAGGGAAGAGGACGCTTTGGCAGCTGCTTTGCCAGTACCCTGAGCCTGGGTGAGAGAGGATGAGGAGGAGGAGGAGGGCTTGGTCATCCACTCTACCAAGTCTTCGGCATGATGTGGCTCAACATGTCCAGCTGCCGAAAAGAAGGACAAGCGTGTCCCATGGCCATGTGCTGATGACAATGCACCGCGTCCACGACCAGCACTGTTGCCCCCAGACACAGAGCCTGCTTGCCCTCTTTTATTGCCTCCTGACTGTCTGCCTCTCCTTGTTTGCCTTCCAGACATTCTAATAGATGGCCTGCAGGGAGATGGGAAAAAAGCAATAAGGGCTACCTTCAGGTGTCCTTCTCTGTCCCTTTACTTAAGGATTTCTAAATATGGTTGAGGATGATTGCTTTTGCACAGAATAGCACAACGACAATTTCCCTGACTGTCCAAAAAAACAAGGATTTCAAAGATGGTTGATGAGGAATGCTTTAGCACACTATAGCACAAGGAGAATTCCCCTCACTTTCCTTCTTTGTCCCTAGAAACAAGGACTCGCACAGTGAAAGAAACTGACACTCTCCCTACCTAGAGTTTTCTGTCCCTAGAAAAAATGTTTTTTTAAAGCACACTATAGCACAAGGAGAATTCCCCTCACTTTCCTTCTTTGTCCCTAGAAACAAGGACTCGCACAGTGAAAGAAACTGACACTCTCCCTACCTAGAGTTTTCTGTCCCTAGAAAAAATGTTTTTTTAAAGCACACTATAGCACAAGGAGAATTCCCCTCACTTTCCTTCTTTGTCCCTAGAAACAAGGACTCGCACAGTGAAAGAAACTGACACTCTCCCTACCTAGAGTTTTCTGTCCCTAGAAAAAATGTTTTTTTAAAGCACACTATAGCACAAGGAGAATTCCCCTCACTTTCCTTCTTTGTCCCTAGAAACAAGGACTCGCACAGTGAAAGAAACTGACACTCTCCCTACCTAGAGTTTTCTGTCCCTAGAAAAAATGTTTTTTTAAAGCACACTATAGCACAAGGAGAATTCCCCTCACTTTCCTTCTTTGTCCCTAGAAACAAGGACTCGCACAGTGAAAGAAACTGACACTCTCCCTACCTAGAGTTTTCTGTCCCTAGAAAAAATGTTTTTTTAAAGCACACTATAGCACAAGGAGAATTCCCCTCACTTTCCTTCTTTGTCCCTAGAAACAAGGACTCGCACAGTGAAAGAAACTGACACTCTCCCTACCTAGAGTTTTCTGTCCCTAGAAAAAATGTTTTTTTTAAAGCACACTATAGCACAAGGAGAATTCCCCTCACTTTCCTTCTTTGTCCCTAGAAACAAGGACTCGCACAGTGAAAGAAACTGACACTCTCCCTACCTAGAGTTTTCTGTCCCTAGAAAAAATGTTTTTTTAAAGCACACTATAGCACAAGGAGAATTCCCCTCACTTTCCTTCTTTGTCCCTAGAAACAAGGACTCGCACAGTGAAAGAAACTGACACTCTCCCTACCTAGAGTTTTCTGTCCCTAGAAAAAATGTTTTTTTAAAGCACACTATAGCACAAGGAGAATTCCCCTCACTTTCCTTCTTTGTCCCTAGAAACAAGGACTCGCACAGTGAAAGAAACTGACACTCTCCCTACCTAGAGTTTTCTGTCCCTAGAAAAAATGTTTTTTTAAAGCACACTATAGCACAAGGAGAATTCCCCTCACTTTCCTTCTTTGTCCCTAGAAACAAGGACTCGCACAGTGAAAGAAACTGACACTCTCCCTACCTAGAGTTTTCTGTCCCTAGAAAAAATGTTTTTTTAAAGCACACTATAGCACAAGGAGAATTCCCCTCACTTTCCTTCTTTGTCCCTAGAAACAAGGACTCGCACAGTGAAAGAAACTGACACTCTCCCTACCTAGAGTTTTCTGTCCCTAGAAAAAATGTTTTTTTAAAGCACACTATAGCACAAGGAGAATTCCCCTCACTTTCCTTCTTTGTCCCTAGAAACAAGGACTCGCACAGTGAAAGAAACTGACACTCTCCCTACCTAGAGTTTTCTGTCCCTAGAATTTTTTTTTTTTTAAAGCACACTATAGCACAAGGAGAATTCCCCTCACTTTCCTTCTTTGTCCCTAGAAACAAGGACTGGCACAGTGAAAGAAACTGACACTCTCCCTACCTAGAGTTTTCTGTCCCTAGAAAAAATGTTTTTTTAAAGCACACTATAGCACAAGGAGAATTCCCCTCACTTTCCTTCTTTGTCCCTAGAAACAAGGACTCGCACAGTGAAAGAAACTGACACTCTCCCTACCTAGAGTTTTCTGTCCCTAGAAAAAATGTTTTTTTAAAGCACACTATAGCACAAGGAGAATTCCCCTCACTTTCCTTCTTTGTCCCTAGAAACAAGGACTCGCACAGTGAAAGAAACTGACACTCTCCCTACCTAGAGTTTTCTGTCCCTAGAAAAAATGTTTTTTTAAAGCACACTATAGCACAAGGAGAATTCCCCTCACTTTCCTTCTTTGTCCCTAGAAACAAGGACTCGCACAGTGAAAGAAACTGACACTCTCCCTACCTAGAGTTTTCTGTCCCTAGAAAAAATGTTTTTTTAAAGCACACTATAGCACAAGGAGAATTCCCCTCACTTTCCTTCTTTGTCCCTAGAAACAAGGACTCGCACAGTGAAAGAAACTGACACTCTCCCTACCTAGAGTTTTCTGTCCCTAGAAAAAATGTTTTTTTAAAGCACACTATAGCACAAGGAGAATTCCCCTCACTTTCCTTCTTTGTCCCTAGAAACAAGGACTCGCACAGTGAAAGAAACTGACACTCTCCCTACCTAGAGTTTTCTGTCCCTAGAAAAAATGTTTTTTTAAAGCACACTATAGCACAAGGAGAATTCCCCTCACTTTCCTTCTTTGTCCCTAGAAACAAGGACTCGCACAGTGAAAGAAACTGACACTCTCCCTACCTAGAGTTTTCTGTCCCTAGAAAAAATGTTTTTTTAAAGCACACTATAGCACAAGGAGAATTCCCCTCACTTTCCTTCTTTGTCCCTAGAAACAAGGACTCGCACAGTGAAAGAAACTGACACTCTCCCTACCTAGAGTTTTCTGTCCCTAGAAAAAATGTTTTTTTAAAGCACACTATAGCACAAGGAGAATTCCCCTCACTTTCCTTCTTTGTCCCTAGAAACAAGGACTCGCACAGTGAAAGAAACTGACACTCTCCCTACCTAGAGTTTTCTGTCCCTAGAAAAAATGTTTTTTTAAAGCACACTATAGCACAAGGAGAATTCCCCTCACTTTCCTTCTTTGTCCCTAGAAACAAGGACTCGCACAGTAAAACACACTGACACTCTCCCTACCTATCCTTCTCTTTCCCTAAACTAAAGGAATCCAGGTTAAGCAAGAAAGAAATAAATGTCACTGTCCCTGCCTATGCTTGTCTTTCCCTGCTCCGGAACACACTACACTAGGCCGCCGTGCTGGCGGCCTTTTATAGTGTGGGGCGTGTACTTAACACCCTCAGCAATAATTGGCCACAGGCATCCTGCCTGTGGCCAATCATTGCTCTCCTCGCTGCCGGCGCTGTGATTGGCCAAGCATGCGGGGTCACAGTGCATGCTTGGCCAATCACAGCGCCTGGATGACACTGCGATGGCGTAGTGCATTGTGGGCCGTTCGCGTCACTCGAATTTGGCGCGAACGGCCCAAATCGTTCGATCTTCGTCGAACGATCGAACAGCCGATGTTCGAGTCGAACGTATGTTCGACTCGAACACGAAGCTCATCCCTAGTCCTTAGACTCTTCACCACACGCAGCCACGAAGGCAAGAGAATTCTTGTTGGGCAGTGTATTAGTTGATTTGCATTTAATTTTAATGGTTCAAAGAATGTCAGGCAAAATGGTCGGCCCTCAAGCATGTTAACTTCATCAAATCTGGCCCTCTTTGAAAAAAGTTTGGACACCCCTGATCTAGTTCAACCAATAAAATGGATGAGACAAACTATTTAACCCTAACAGGGGTGCTAACAATGATCAGCTTTTATTTATTCATGTAAAACCTTTATCCCAAAAGGAAAAAACAAAAACCTGTTTGCTGTAACTGATTATAAAGTATTAGCTGAAGTTTGGCTTCAATGTGTTAGTGTATTTAAATCCGCTAGTACATCTAACACTCCCCCTCCCCCCAGACGGACAATGCTGCTGTCCAAAGGTGCTCCCTGTTCTCCTTTAGCCAGAGTGGTTGTGCTCTAATACAGGAGGTGTGTTACTGGCCAGATCACCAGGTGAAAACAGAGGGGAAAACGCCTAAAAAAAGAAAATGAATGCAGCCACCACATCTACTGATTGGTAAGCTACAAAATATTACATTTTTTTATTATGTGTTTTTACGCTGCATTAACCATTTTCTGCCCGCTCACAGAAGATGTACTGCAAGCATGTGCCCCCCTACTGGCTCGTGCTGTGATTGGAAACGCCACGGGTTTGTCAGCAGATTTCAGCCAATGATTTTGGCTGAAATCTGCTGATCATCTGTAGCCAATCACAGCACCAGGGCCACCATCAGGGGGGTACAGGCAGTACACCTGTAAGGGGTCCGTAGGTCCCCAGGGGCCCGGATGGCAACCCCCCCTATTTTTTATTTAGTTTTTAGTTTTTTTTTAAAGTTTTTTTTATTTTAGTTTTTTTGTTTGTAAGGGGCCCAGAGGTCCCCAGAGGCCCCCAGGGCCTTGGCAACCCTCCTTTTTTTTAAATATTTTTTTTTTATTTTTATTTTTTTAATCTCCATTGACTTCAATGGAAATGCCAGAAACAGCTCCGTTATGTTACGGGGCCCAGAGGTCCCCAGGGCCCCCTAGATGTCAACCCCCATTTTTTTTTTCCGGCAGCACCCAAAGCCCCCCCGACCTCAACAATTTGCGGCGGCAGCACCCCCCCCCCCCCCCCCCGCGCTCCTCAAATCGCAGCCTCCCCCCTGCTTCTCAATTTGCGGTGGCAGCACACCCCCCCCCCCCGGTTCTCCTCTGCTCACAGGGGGCTGTGTAAGGGGCCCCAAAATTCCTGATGGCGGCCCTTCACAGCACAGAATTGTGGGTGTTGACAAACACAACACCCACAATTCTGTACACAGACAGTGATCAGTCTGTTTCTTCTCCCTGAAATCATCTGTGAGTTCAGGGAGAAAAAGCAGCCAGATCTGTGAGTAAATGCAGCACACATTACACATTGTTAGGCACACCGTTAACTCCTTCATTGCCCCCCTGATGTTAAATCCTTCCCAGCCAGTGTCATTAGTACAGTGACAGTGTACATTAGAAAATACAATTTCCCCGACTTGGTCAAACTTTAGCGGCAGATTGGAATAGCAGTATCATTTAAAAATATTTTATTTTATTATGACAAGGGAAACAAAGCCCGCTCCTTGTTAGCTCGCAAACTGTCGGAACGCGCCCTCACACGAACACCCCTCACCAAATTAAAAATAGAGCAGGTTGCCTTCTCTCCCACCCTCAAGACATAGCTCAGGCCTTCGAGGAATTCTACACAGCCCTATACAGCGACCCTGAGATCCCGCATGACCCCCCATCCCCTGACCTGACAGATCGCTTGCACCAGTATCTGGAACGCAGTGGAATCCCCGGACTTCAGGCATCGGACCTTCTTTCCCTTAATGCCTCTATCACGGTAGAGGCAACGCTGTATTCTGGCCTAGGCCAACAAGGCCCAGGCCTAGGACAGCACTTTGCAGGGGGGCAGCACGGAAAGAGTCCCCCCCGGCTTGCACTACACTGTTAGTGTAGCGCCAGTCTTATGGTGTGGACTGGGCTGAGAGGCAAATTAGTTTAGCGCCCCCATAAAGCGGCCGCACTGCTTCCGGTATGCGGGCTGAAGGCATTCCGCAACTGTGGGGGGGGGGGGGGCGCTTCTTCTAATTTTGACTGTCCTATCATCCTGGACAACAAACCTTCCTCACTGTCCTATATGTTTTCTGCTGCACCACTGGCATGGTTATATCTTCTTATTCCTCTCCATAAAATTATCAGAAATTTGTGCTTATAGTTGAACTATAGGCAACACTTTTTTTATTTTATTTTAGAGTAAGGGAGGGTTATAGCCCCTGTCAGTTTATTTTTTATCCCATCCCTGTCCCATTGCAGAGATTTCCCTTCACTTCCTGCCCTTATAGCCAAACAGGAAGTGAGAGGAAATCTATGCAAATTAAGGGAATCCATTGCCCAACCCCCCAGGCCCTCAAAATTAATGTCCCCACTAGAAAATTTCAGGGCAGTTCTTAAACAGAAAGAGGTGTGGCCTTGACAGGAAGGGGTGGGTCATATTTAAATTAGGGGGTGCACGAGTTTAGTCAGGCCTAGGGCAGCACAAAACCTAAATGCACTACTGGGTAGAGGAACTGACGGCCACCATCAAGACCCTGCCTACACGTAAATCCCCTGGCCCAGACGGCCTCCCTTATGAATATTATAAGTCATTCCTCCCCATTCCCCTACCGCATATGTGTAAACTGTTTAATGCCTTTCTGCAGCTGACCCCTATTCCCTCTGATATGCAAAGGTCGTTTCTCACGTTGATCCCCAAACCTGACAAAGATCCTTCCCTGTGTGCTAGTTACAGGCCAATTGCACTCTTAAACTCTGACCTGAAAATCTTCACCAAGCTCCTTTCGATGCGTCTAAACCTGATACTGCCCTCCCTGATACATAAGGATCAGGTGGGCTCCGTCCCCCTCCGACAAGCAGGGGACAACACGAGACGGGTTATTGACCCAATAGACGTGGCGAACGGGGTCGGCCTGGAATCTTTGGCTCTCGGTCTGGACCCGGAAAAGGCCTTTGACCGCCTTAGCTGGCCTTTCCTGTTCGCCACGTTGAGACACATGGGGTTCCAGGGTCCCTTCCTACGGGCCATCCACCACTTGTACACTAATCCTACATCCCAGGTTAAGACTCCTTTTGCTTTGTCCCCCACCTACCCGCCAGGGGTGCCCACTCTCACCATTACTGTTTGCGCTGTGTGTTGAGCCCCTGGCGGCGTCCATTCGTAGAAACCCGGATATAGGTGGGATCCCGGTGCGGGGAAGGGAGTTTAAATTAGCACTTTTCGCAGACTACATCATACTCACCTTGACCCAACCTAGGACCTCACTGCCCAATCCACATCCGGAACTTGATCTCTACAAATCCCTCTCCCGTTATAAAATAAACGCGACTAAGTCGGAGGCTCTCCCTATTAATATCCCGGCAGCAGAAGTACAAAACCTGCAGCAGTTCTTCCCCTATCACTGGAAGACGACAGCCCTGAAATATTTGGGGGTTCAGATCACCCCTTCTTATTCCACTTTATACCAGGGTAACTTTCCCCCCCTGTTCCGATCCATAAGGGACCTTCTACAGAAATGGAAGGTCCACCATATTTCTCTCCTGGGGAGGGTGGCCTCTGTGAAGGTGACCATCCTCCCCAAACTCCTTTATCTCTCCCAGACACTGCCCATCCCAATTCCATATGCAGACTTGAGGAGACTCCAGGCAGACTTGGTGCGCTTTGTCTGGAACTATAAAAGGCATAGAATACCCCGAACAGTCATGATGGCATCTTGCTCCGACGGGAGACTGGCGTTCCCTGACTTAATTAAATATAACCAAGCAGCTCAGCTGCGCGCCGTGACCTCCTGGTTTCCCCAACGATCCTACAACAAGTGGACAGAAATCGAAAAGATTTGGCTTGCACCCATGCACCCAAACAGCTTGCTCTGGAATGCGAACGCGGAGGTGGACTCGGGACGGATTTTGGGACCTATGCTCCATCTTAGGTCGCTTTGGCGCAGATTATCTCGAGCACGTAGCCTGGTCTCGGAAAGGTCTCTTTTGACCTCCTTCCTATACAACCCCAGGATGCCTGCTGGTCTCACGCATCAGATGTCTTCGCCCTGGGCGACACGGAATTTATTCCACTTTGGCCACTTGGTGGACCCCACATCACGCAAGATGCTCTCATTCACTGACCTCCAAAAAAAATTCGATCTACCTCGCCAGGTGTTTTATGGGTACTTGCAAATACGACACTATGCCCAATCTTTCCCCCCGAATCTCCACTTCTCGGCGCCAACCCCCTTTGAGAGACTGGTGTTGGAGGGATCCGCACCCCGAGGTTTGATCTCAGACATATACCGGCTGCTAAACTCTTACTCCATTCCCGTCCAGGATAACCATGCATATATGCTTCGCTGGGAAAAGGTACTAGGAGAGGAGATCCCAGAGGCGACATGGCAGACGATCTGGTCTCAGGCGGCAAAAAGCAATTTTTCCATTCTCTACAAGGAAAACGCTTATAAAATTCTCTATTTTTGGTACCTGACACCAGATGTTCTCCATCTCTCCAGCTCAGATAGGTCGTCAGAGACCCAGTGCTGCTGACACTCATTTCCGGGTGTCAGCAAGGAATTCCCGTTGTGCAGGTGCTAATGCGCATGCGCGGACACTTAGAATGGGCCGTATAGGACTCAGACCGCGCGCGCAATGCACTTGCCCATGTGCATGCGCGCGCCTCTTCCAATCCCGGCGCACGGTGCCCTATTTAAACCTGGATCACCTGAGTGTCAGTGCTGGATTGTCTTTTCAGCTAGTACCTGTATCCTTGTCTGAAAACCTTATTATTGGATTGATCTGCTCCTGAAGATACCTGGCTTCTTTGACTACCCTTCTCGGATCTCCCTTACCTGCTCTCCTGCCTTTGTCTGTTTACTGACCACGGCCTGGACTTTGACCATGACCTTGCCTCCCGTTTTTGTACCTCTCCGCTAGCCCGCTGCTGAACCTCTGACTTCATCTGTTTACTCTTCTGGATCTTCCCTGAACGGATCTGACGCCTGGTTTCTGCAGCATCTGTGCTTGCAGAGGGTTCCAGTGCCTTCCAGTGACTATCTGAATTAACAGGCACCTGCACCTTCTCGTGCCCCTGCATTCCCTGTTCTCACCTCCAGGGGGTACGGGGACCGGTATCGTGCGAGAGGCCGCCCCCACTTCCTCGGCTCCACTGTAAGGTACGTGACATAGGTGTTGGCGCTGTCAGGGAGCTAAGGGGACCCTGTATCACATCTACTGGACCTGCCCCAAGATAGTGACTTTTTGGACGGAAACGCAGCTTTTATTGTCCCGCCTTCTGGGAGTACAGGTTCCCAGGACCCCAAAATCATTCCTCTTAAGAGTTTCACCCCTGCAGATAACCAAACAATTCGAAAAATTGCTTAGACATGTCCTGACGGCTGCAAGATGCCTGGTTGCCCTCCATTGAAAACGACCTTCCCCACCCTCCCAGGCAAATCTGTACACTAGGATAAAAGATGTAGAGCTGATGGAAAAAATGACAGCCAGATTACAGGACAGATTGGAAATGCATGACAAGGTTTGGGAGGAGTGTCACCAGCGAGAGGAGCCGCCCTGAGCTGATGGTCGAGCCTTCTTATCTTCCCCCCTTTTTCCTAACCCCCCCCCCCCTATTTCTTTTTTCTCTTCTTTTTTATTTATTCTCTATCTCTCTCTGCTTTTTTTTTTCTCTTCTTTTTGTTTTTTCTTGTCTCGGGTTTTGTTGTGGTTTATAGCGGACCCTATTTGATAATCAGCAGTTTTTATATGGAACCAGCGAAGACCCTCTACTGTCCGTTTTATGGTTTACTGTTATTTGATATACACTGGCTCTACTGCTGTTATGCTGAAGTTTATGTGTTAGACCCCTTTCACACGGGACGGATCCGTGAGCATCCGCCCCGTTAACCTCCGCTTGCTCTGCGGGGATTGCTCCGTTGATCCACGCTGAGCCGGCGGATGACTGGGCGGTCCCCGCACACTATGCAGGGACCGCCCTGTCAGATCTCCGCTCTCCCCTATGGGGGGGGCCCGGGATCGGATGAACACGAACCGTCTGTCCGTGTTCATCCGATCCGCTCTGCAGACGGATAGAAAAGTAGGATTTTCCTCCGTCTGCAGAATCGGGGGATTGCGGAGCCAGAGGAGATCAGGTGTCAGCGGATGTTTCATCCCCGCTGACACCCGCGATCTCATAGGGACCAATGTATGTCCCTTTTTCATCCGTAAACGGACGGATGAAAAAGCGGACATACGGTCCGCTAGTGTGAAAGGGGCCTTATGCCGCGTACACACGTTCGTTTTTCTCGTCGAGAAAAACAAAATTTTTCCCATTCGACGAGAAAAACGATAGTCTGTGGGCTTTCTGTCGTTTTTTTCGACGAGAAAAACGGCATTAAAAACGACGAGAAAAATTAGAACATGTTCTAATTTTTCTCGTCGTTTTTTTCGACATGTTTTCCGCGGCAGTGTTTCCCATAGGGAAACACTGCCACGGAGCCCACAGATGGTCGTTTTTCTCGACAAGAGAAAAAACGACGTGAAAAACGACCGTGTGTGAGGGGAACAAGCCGTTCCCTCATTTTTAATGACATTATTCACGGCGGTTTTTTAACCGCCGTGAATAATGATCGTGTGTACGCGGCATTACAGTGCCAACTTCTTGTCTATTTACCCGCTGATGTGATTAATAAAAAAAAAATGTTATTTGAAAAAAATATGTTTTATTAGGTATAAACATGTAGACATACAAAATGTAAAACTTATAAAAAGGTATGTGACCACTAACAGCCAAGGAGTGGCCAGATAGAGAGGACGTTGCATATACCCAAATGTAAAAATTACATTCAACGGTATGACATTAACCACTTCCCTACCCAGCCATAGTCAAATGACGTCCACAGATGGGATCTCACATCCTGGGTGGACGTCATATGACGTCCTCGGCTTTGTAGGGGGATATCTGAATGATGGGTGCAGCTAGAGGCATCATTCAGATATCCTTTTCTTGGGCCGGCGATTCTGTGCACCATAAGAACGATCATAGCAGCGATTCCGCCACTTTATCGTTCTTATAGGCGGCGGGAGGGCCGCCATCCGGTGCTTCTCCGGGCTCCCCGTGCCATCGGGGACCCAGAGCGAATCTTCCGGCGTCGTTGGTGGTGTCACGTGACGAACATAGAGATGACTGGTAACCAGATGGTCACCAGTCATCTCTATGATCGTCGGAGGCCCGGGCGCGATGTGATGACGTCACGCCCGGGCCTCACATGTAAACAAAGCCGCCATTGCGGCTGTAAGTATGAGATCAGTGAAAAAATTTTCACTGATCTCATGCTTTCCAGCCTGGAGGAGAGATGTGGGGTCTTATTGACCCCGCATCTCTCAATAAAGAGGACCTGTCACACACATTCCTATTACAAGGGATGTTTACATTCCATGTAATAGGATTAAAAGTGATCAAAAAAAAAAAAAAAAGGGAAATAATTGTAAAAAAATTAATAAATAAGTAAAAAAAAAAAAAAAAATAATAAAAAATTAAAAAATTAAAACACCCCTGTCCCCGGTAGCTCGCGATCAGAAGCGAATGCACACGTAAGTCGCCCACATATGTAAACGCCGTTCAAACCACGCATGTGAGGTATCGCCGCGTGCGTTAGAGCGTGTGCAACAAATCTAGCACTAGACCTCCTCTGTAATTCTAACCTGGTAACCTGTAAAAAAAATGAAAGCGTCGCCTATGGAGATTTTTAAGTACCGGAGTTTGGCGCCATTCCATGAGTGTGCGCAATTTTAAAACGTGACATGTTAGGTATCTATTTACTCGGTGTAACATCATCTTTCATATTTTCCCCAAAAAATTGGGCTAACTTTACTGTTTTGTTATTTTTTAATTCATGAAACCATTTTTTTTTTTAAAAAGGCGTTTGAAAAATTATTGCGCAAATATCGTGCAAGAAAAAATGTTGCAATGACCGACATTTTATTCCCTAGGGTGTCTGCTAAAAAAACATATATAATGTTTGGGGGTTCTGAGTAATTTTCTAGCAAAAGAATGATGATTTGTACATGTAGGAGAGAAGTGCTAGAATAGGCCCGGTATTGAAGTGGTACAAAAAGCCCTGTATGGAAGTGGTTAAAGAATGCGTGAGCTCCTGTGCGTCTACGCGTTTCGCTTGATCGCTTCTTCAGGACACACATTGGGGGGGAGGGTTATAGGTACAGGTCTCACTGATCCGGACATGCACTGACGCCTGCACAAAGATCTTCTTGAGTGGGCAATACAACACTATGGTGACCAAAATAAAGGTCCACAGTTGACATATAAAGCCAAATAATTGGGCCTCAAGGGGTGATCTCTCCAGGGGAGTATATTTGGACACACGAACCGCACAAATCTATTGAATTGTAAGTAGGGTTGCCACCTGTCCAGGATTCATCCTGACAGTTCGGGTTTGGAATCATTCATCCGGGTTTCAGACTGCCTGAAACCCGGACACATTATTTAGACTGGACTATGGCTTCCCAGCAGGTTTTCTGGTTGCAGTTGTCTAAGCTGAAAGTGTCTGTTACACTCTCTCACACTGCTAGAAGCCAACACTAACAACCCCCCCCCCCCAACACACACACACAGACGGGAGAGAAGAGAGGGCTCGATCTACACCTCTTTCCCCCACCCCTACCCCTCTGTGTCTGCCCACTGCCAATGCCCGGCGCTGTGCCTCAGAAAAGGAAAGTGGGGGCCAGAAATTTGAAGTCCAGCAGCCTCCGATACATCTGGATGAGAGGTGCTGACTGCCAAGGGGTGAGTGAGCTCACCATCCATCGCTGTCTGTGACTGAAGTCTCCCCCCCCTTCTCTCTCCTGCATCTGAGTACACTAAGGTAAATCAGGGTTCTCAGAGCACCCCATACATCAGAGTTCCCCTTTACACCAGAGGCCACAGAGTTCCCCGTTACATCAGAGTCCTCACCGTGCATTGGAGTTCTCAGTGTTCCCCCTTAAATCAGGGTTCCCAGAGCATCCCTTACGTTAGAGTCCCCAGAGTTCTCCCTTATATCAGAGTCTGCAGAGTTCTCCCTTACATTGAAAGGGAAACTCTGTGGATTCAGATGTAAAGGGGAACTCTGTGGACTCTGATGTAAAGGGTACTCGTGTGATTAACTTCATATGATTAGAAATGTTATTTAATAGCAAAATATATGTATGGTTTATACTATAAAAAAAATTGCTGTGCGCCGTTAAAGTGTTCGGGTTTGACTTGAAGAAAAGGTGGCAACCCTAATGCCCCATACACACGATCGTTTTTCATGCCATTTTTTTTCTTGCCGTTTTGCACGTCGTTTTTTTTTCATGTTTCCTCTCAAGCCTGTCTTGCGTACACACGATCATTTAAAAAAAACGATCAAGCAAAGCGCAGTGACGTACAGCACGTACGACGGCACTATAAAGGGGAAGTTCCGCTCGAATGGCGCCACCCTTCATGTTAGTAAAGTTTGTTGAGCAACGATTCGCGCTTTTAAGCCTCGTGCTTTTCAGTCCGTTACAGCGTGACGAATGTGCTATCTCCATTACAAATGCTAGTTTTACCAGAACGAGCGCTCCCGTCTCATACTTGATTCTGAGCATGCACGTCTTTTTTCACGTCGTTAAAGCCCACACACTATCGTTTTTCACGTCGTTAAAAAAAACGACATGAAAAACGACGTGAAAAAAGAGAGCATGTTCAAAATTTTTATTGGGCGTTTTTCACGTCGTTAAAAATGCTCTGGAGCCTACACACGATCATTTTTAATGGCCATTTTTAAAAATGCCATTTTTAACGGCATGAAAAACGATCGTGTGTATGGGGCATAATTGTAAGGCCTCATGCCCACGGGCGTTTTTTCAGCCGCGTTTTTGAGCGTTTTTTACAGCTTAAAAACGCCTGTCCATGTTAGTCTATAGCTTCATGCCCACCTAGGCGTTTTTGAGCTGTAAAGAGCAAAAAAACCCAGGGCCAGTGCGTTCCTCAGCGTCAGAATTTGGCAGGAAAAAACGCGAGCGTCAAAAAACGCGCAAAAACGCGCACTAACGCGCAAAAAACGCGCACTAACGCGCGGTCGCGTTTTTAGCTCCGACGTTTTGTTTTTTTTTGTTTTTTTTTTAAATATTTACAATAACATGGACAGGCGTTTTTAAGCTGCAAAAAACGCAGCTGTAAAAACGCCAGTGGGCATGAGGCCTAAGTCTTGTTAACTTGCTGAACATTTTCACTGGCAAGTTGTACACTTGCAGAGCACTTGAAGCACAAGTTCCAGTTGACACTTTTCCAATTTGTAGCAAAATTTTCATGGCAAGTCTCTAGCAAGAGCAAAGTTGCAGTGGTGAGTCTACAGAAAGAGCTGTGCAAGTCTACAGCATGAAAATTCAGTCACAGTGACCCCCTGAGGTGGGATGACTATTGCACAACATAACTGAACCAGGACTAGCAGCAGACTCACAGAATGTTTGCAAAGAAAGTTGATCCGGAGTCATGCAATGAGGACTTGCTGCAATTGTGTAACAAACTTGTGAAGCCCGGCAAGCCTAGCAATAGCTTAGCAAGTCATTTACAAACTTGCAGCTCAATTTTTGTTGCCATCTGAGACAGAGCTGCATTCATCTGCGTCTGATTATGTCAGTCCGAAACGCTGTAGATATGGAGTGCTCCTTTAAATGTTCTTTCCAGTTCCTGACATTCCACAGAGATGAGCCTGCGGTGGGAAAACATTTATGGAAAACTATTTCAAAATCTTATCAGAATCCGAATCTCCAGAGACGGCCGCACTGGAATTGTTACATGGGAAAAAAAGAGATTAATAATTTGGAGAACAAAGCGTTACGTCCGATTCCTTCATCATGTGGAGACCGATTCCGTCATGAGTTGTGCTGACAGAACTGAACGCATCACGCTGTAAAACGATTGGCAGCAGAAAGACGTTTCAAGCCGTGCCAAAGTTATCCCTTTGAGTGGATCTCACAAGACCGGGACAGTTATATAAGCAGATATCATGGGACGGGTACACTCTGCTGGGGGGCTCTGGAATGGGATTTCAAACTGGCAGGGTTATAAACTTTATATCTAGTATGTGTTCTCACAATGTCTAAAAAGCACTAAAATCTTGATATTTAGATATTTAAAAGAAAAAAAAAAAACGGAAAAATATTTTTATTTATGGTTATCTCAAACACTACCATCTTAAAACCTAATGATGAGTCACATCTGCGTTTGTTTGTTTTTTTCCTTTGTTTGTTTTGTTCAGCCATCATTAGGTTTTAAGATGGTAGTGTTTGAGATAACCATTAATAAAAATATTTTAACTTTTTTTTTTCTTTTAAATCTTAAGATTTAGTGCTTAATATTGCGCCGCAATACATACGGTGGCAACAGTAAAAGAGTTGGAGGCCGTTCCCACCATTGCATTAGAAAACACAAAAAAAAAAACAAAGGGAAAGAGCGTCTCAAAGTGTAGTACAGTAATACCTCGGAAAGCGAGTAACGCGGTTAACGAGCGTTTCGCAATACGAGCTATTATTTTTTGTAAATCCTGACTCGATTCGCGAACGTTGACTCGCAAAACCAGCAGGATTTAAGCCTCTGCGGTGTGCAGTACCGCATTTGGCCTGAGGTTCGGGGGCGCCGGTGAGATTCGGAGCCGCTCGGATGCACTCAAACACTCCGTTCCCGAGTGTTTCCGAGCCTCCTTGAGTGTTTTTAGAGTGCATCCAAGCAGTTTCCGAGTGTCTCCCGCGCCCCCCCCCCCACCTTTGGCCACATGGGGTACTGCATACCATAGAGGTCACTGTTGAACAAATTATCTGAGTTTCCATTGACTTCTATGGGGAAACTCGCTTTGATATACGAGTGCTTTGGATTACAAGCATTCTCCTGGAGCGAATTATGCTCGTAATCCAAGGTACTACTGTATATTAAAGTGGTAGTAAACTCTGTACTACCACTTGTACCTACAGGCAAGCCTATAGTAAGGATTACCTGTAGGTACTGTGAATATCTCCTAGACCTGCACAGATATTCAGAGCGCATGCAACCGATGACATCACCAGCGCATGGGCTCTGAAGGTCCGGCTTACAGTGGAATTTCAGGCAGACATAATAAGACACAGAAAATTTATTTTATTGGGATTTTATGTGATTGACCAACACAAAGTGGCACATAATTGTGAAGTGGAAGGAAAATGATAAATGGTTTTCAATTTTTTTTTTTACAAATAAATATGTGAAAAGTGTGGGGGGCATTTGTATGGCGCCCCCCGGAGACAATACTTTGTAGAACCTCCTTTCTTTCATCAAGTCTTTTTGGGGATGTCTCTACCAGCTTTGCACATCTAGAGAGGGACATTTCTGCCCATTCTTCTTTGTAAAATATCTCAAGTTCTGTCAGATTGGATGGAGAGCGACTGTGATCAGCAATTTTCAAGTCTTACCACAGATTCTCAATGTGATTTAGGTCTGGACTGTGACTGGGCCATTCTAATGCGGCGTACACACGATCGTTTTTCATGCCATTAAAAATGCAATTTTTAAAAATGGCCATTAAAACCGATCGTGTGTACGCCGCATTACACATGAATATGCTTTGATCTAAACCATTCCATTGTAGCTCTGGCTGTATGTTTCGGGTCGTTGTCCTGCTGGAAGGTGAACCTCCTCCCCGGTCTTAAGTCTTTTGCTGACTCTAACAGGTTTTCCTCTAATATTGCCCTGTATTTAGCTCCATCCATCTTCCCATCAACTCTGACCAGCTTCCCTGTACCTGCTGATGAAAAGCATCCCCACCACATGATTCTGCCACCACCATGTTTCACGGTGTGGATGGTGTGTTCAGGGTGATGTGAGGTGTTAGTTTTCCGCCACACATAGCGTTTTGCTTTTAGGCCAAAAGGTTTAATTTTGGTCTCATCTGACCAGAGCACCTTCTTCCACATGTTTGCTGTGTCCCCCACATGGCTTCTCACAAACTGCAAACGGGACTTCTTATGACTTTCTTTCCCCAATGTCTTTCTTCTTGTCACTCTTCCATAAAGGGCAGATATGTGGAGAAGCACGACTAATAGTTGTCCTGTGGACAGATTCTCCCACCTGAGCTGTGGATGTCTGCAGCTCCTCCAGAGTTACCATGGGTCTCTTGGCTGCTTCTCTGATGAATGCTCTCCTTGCCCGGCCTGGTCAGTTTAGGTGGACGGCCATGTCTTGGTAGGTTTGCAGTTGTGCCATACTCTTTCCATTTGATGAATTAAACAGAGCTCCGTGAGATGTTCAAAGCTTGGGAGATGTTTTTATAACCTAACCCTGCTTTATACTTCTCCACAACTTTATCCCTGACCTGTCTGGTGTGTTCCTTGGCCTTCATGATGCTGTTTGTTCACTAAGGTTCTCTAACAAACCTCTGAGGGCTTCACAGAACAGCTGAATTTTTATACTGAGATTAAATTACACACAGGTGGACTCTATTTACTAATTAGGTGACTTCTGAAGGTAATTGGTTCAACTAGATTTTAGTTATGGGTATCAGAGTATAAGGGGGGGGGGCTGAATACAAATGCACACCACACTTTTCACATATTTATTTGTAAAAAATAAAAAATAAACCATTTATCATTTTTTTTTCCACTTCACAATTATGTGCCACTTTGTGTTGGTCTATCACATAAAATCCCAATAAAATACATTTACGTTTTTGGTTGTAACATGACAAAATGTGGAAAATTTCAAGGGGTATGAATACTTTTTCAAGGCACTGTAATTTAGTCTGTAGGAAAGTTATAGAGTCCACAAACTATGGTATATATAATGTATCTGAAAATTGATGAATCCTGATGTACTGACAGCTAATCTAATTTCTTCAGGCTTGAAATTGCAGGACAGTACAAATACCCCTCAAATGAAAGTCCAAGGTATTTAGTAGGAGGCATGGCAAGTTTTTTGGTGTCACCAGTGCAGTACAGCATCATCATATAACTGGTGTGCCAGTTATCGGGGACACTGACTTACATACTGTGACCAGAGCAATACAGTGTAATATAGCAAAACTGTACTACTCTGGAAATGTGATCAGGATTTTTTTTTTCCTACACACTATGAAAGCTTATGTAGCGCCCTCCTCACTCCCCTCTTTGCATCAGCTCGTTTCTCTTCTTGTCCAGGGGTACCTTAAAGGGGAGGGAGCGGGGAAACCACGCCTGGCCTTCACCACAGGTATCAGTGCGGTGTAAGCAAAGTTCTTTCTCTACCTTCGGGTCAGTGTTGTGCACCTAAAACCTCCACGTGAGATTACCTTGAACAATGTTCACCAGAAAAGAGCCTCAAGCCTCGTACACACGGCCGAGATTCTCGTCGAAAAAAACGTGTTTTTTTTCGACGAGATTCTTGGACAAGAAACTTGTCCCGGCCGAGTGTACAGACGCTCGATTCAAAGGACCCGCGGTTCTTTGAATGGAGCGTACGCGGTGACGTCATCGACTACGACGAGCATGCGCTCGTCACATTCGATGCCGTCGCCGCCATCTTGGTATACCCTACCTATGCCTAGGAAGCTACCACGCATGCGTCAAATTCATTTCGAACATGCGCGGGCTTCCAGGAGGACAGGTAAGTGTACACACACTCACTTTTCTCGTCGAGAAACATGCCAACGAGAATCTCGACGAGAAAATAGAGAGCAGGTTCTCTATTTTCTCGTTGAGATTACTTGTCGGTTTTCTTGACGAGAAACCATACACACGAACTAATTTCTCGGCAAGACATCTCTGCCAGCAAGTTTCTTGCTGGTTCTTGCCGAAAAACTCGGTCGTGTGTACGAGGCCTGACACCATTAAAGTCCAACACTCCTTTATTCTTCTCAAGTGAACAGCATAATCAGTTAGACTCCCTTAGAGAACAGAACAAACAAGGTTGTGTGGATGCGAGTAGGCCCAGACACAATGAACTCTCCACTTTCCTTCCTGAAAGTGGGCTGAGGTCTCCTAGCGAGGGGGAATTTCCTTCCAGGCGGTCTCCGATGGGAGGCTCACCTGTCACTGGCAATCTGCTGCACCCGGTCTTCAAGTGAGGAGCTCCCCCCGGTCCATTACGCCTTCCGGATTCGGGTACCCAATCCCTGGGTTCCCTAGGACCTCCGTCCCTCGCGGAACTCAGTGTTGGGCACTGAGTTTCAGACCTCCATCCGAGTACCTCACCCCAGGCTAAAGGTGCCTGAGATGGAACACGACCTCCGGCTGTCCTCTAGGCCTAGGCCGCCTAGAGGACCGACACGAACCACCGCCCACAGGTTGAAGGTACCTGGGACTCGATCCCGTGACAAAGATGGCCGGCCCTTTATACCCTCTCCCAGCAAGCACGGCGGGTTCCCCGCCCCACCATAACACTGCCGAGAGAGGACAAAAAGGAGGCCCGGCACACAGCAATGGCTCAACCCCCAGCCCATGGCGACAGCGCCACCTGCTGGGCTGCAGGGAATTACACATCACTGGTGTCTCTGCCAGTTAAATTTACACCCGGGAAAGTACATACCCGCTACACTTATAAAAGTGATAATCATTGTTATAAGTGTAGAACACCCATCCTTTTGCCCCCGCTACCTTCACCTGCGGGGGGTAGGACACACCATGCCACAAGCCCGTGTCCTCCTTATCAGAGGTCAGGCGGTGTTTACAGATTTGGGTCCTGCAGCGAGTTACCTCCTTCCACTGGTTCTCGTCCCTAGAATGTAGGGAAAAGTCTATATTCTTCCCCAAGAAGGCCAATGTCCACACGACTTTAACTCCAACAAAGAGTTTATTTTCCTTTTGTTTCAGTTAACGGGAAATTGAAGAGAGAAAGAAGCTAGCGAAGTTAGGAGGTAGATTCAGGCACACAACACCCGACTCACTCGTCGCCTGTGTTGTAACTAACGCCGTTTAAATAAACGGCGTTAGGTAACGTAGCCACTTTTTGGGGTAACGAGTAATCTAACAGATTACTCTTCCCCTCATAGCACATTACTTGGGCGGCGTTACCCTAATTACACTAACCGCAAGCCGCCGTCTGCCTACCTGTCTGCGTGTCATGCAGACAGACGGCGGCCATTGCAGTGTTCAAAAGCCACGCCTCCCGAGTCCTCGTCGTCTATGATAGGCGGAACACTCAATTTCACAGCATGTAGTGTTCCACCTATCACGGACATCCTCTCATCCTCGTCTGTGTTATGAGGATGAGCGGATGTCCGTGATAGGCGGAACACTGAATGCTGGGAAATTGAGTGTTCCGCCTATCACAGACGAGGAGGAGGCGTGGCTTTTGAATACTGGAATGGCCGCCGGGAGTCAGGATGCCACCGATCACAGGTACTGTACACGGGCACAGTGAGACACGGGCACAGTGAAGCACGGGCACAGTGAGACATGGGCACAGTGAGGCATTGGGCACAGTGAAGCATGGGCACAGTGAGACACGGGCACAGTGAGGCATTGGGCACAGTGAAGCATGGGCACAGTGAAGCAAGGGCACAGTGAGGCATGGGCACAGTGAAGCACGGGCACAGTGAGGCATTGGGCACAGGGCACAGTGAAGCATGGGCACAGTGAGGCATGGACACAGTGAGGCATGGGCACAGTGAGGCATGGGCACATAACCAATATTATTTATTGTTATCCCTCCTAATATTTTTATACACTGAAAAAATTACATATATATCATCTTCTACCGCCCCGCCCCCGCCCCCGCCCCCGTGTATATATAATATAACCAATATAGTTACCTTGCTGAGTAACTAATTACTTTTTCAATGTAGTAACTGAGTAGCTAACTCCATTGCTTTTTGGAAGAAGTCATTTGTAACTGTAACTAATTACTTTTTTAACGTAAGATGAACAACACTGCTCGTCGCCACTCGATCCCGAGTGGGTCTAGCTCACCCGGATAGAACCCTCTCACAGTCTAGCAGCCGGAGTGGAGCTCGAACAGTACTATCACTTTATCCCCTCCAGGGACGGGTTCAGGAGATCCTCTATAGCAGCAGAATCCTGTTATTCCTGAATCCAGAACTTCCCTTAACCTACTGTAGGATTTAGAGAACAGACGATGCCAATGGGCACTCTACAGGGTTAACTTTGTTGAGCAAGGAATCCTTCCCTCTAACAGGTCACCAGGCCTTTCCCGAGACAGCGACCTACCTACTCCTCTGTGGGACCGATCCTCCCCCGGCTTCCTCGCGGTCAGATCAGGTACCCTCACCTGGGCACCCTGGGACTCCAATGTGCTGATTGTAGACCTAGTCAATGGTACTGGGCCTACCTGGAACGTCACAGCCTCAGGCCTAAGGTGCCTGAGACTCTTCGGCCAGTCTACTCACCCCCAAGGGGCACACTCCCCCGGGTACTCCTCCGGGTACTCCTCTCCCCGGGCACTCCTCCCTAAAAATGGCATCTGCCCCTTATATACCCTCTCCCAGCATGCACAGCAGGCGAGGCCCCGCCCACTGCACGGCCGCCGAGAGAGGACATCCAATACCGCCACTGTGTCATCTGAAGTTCGACCCTAGGCCTAGGCAACAGTGCCACCCACAGGCCAAAGGGGAAGCGCACACCAGACAACACCACAGCAGAGCAGAGTCCAGCACTAAATTAGAAAGCCTGGGCCAATCTATTGCCCAGGCTGTCCCTTAAATTTGGGCATAGCGACCCCCTAAATTTAGGCGTCCGCTACATAAGCAACCATTTTTTCTGAATGAAATTCATTTATTCAGCGTGTACTATTGTAAATAGCTGTGATTGGCTCTGTCTGTATCATGTGATCACTGTGACTAATCACAGAGATCAACACAATAGTACACAATAAATTCCATGAACGAAAGCCATCCATTGTGTACAATTGTCATGTGATCTGCCATGATTGGTCACTGCGATTACATGGTACTGGCAGTGGCCCGGTACACTGATCTGTCATCCAATGTGCCCAGGGGACACATCGGGTGACAGATCGCACTGCAGCGTGGTCTGTGGGGTGCTCATGAGGAGCGATCCAGGAACGATATCATATGACATCATCTCAGGATAACAGTGCTCACGCTGAGTGGGAAGCAGTCAAGCTTGCTCTTCCTGTTTGCAAGATTATTGTGCTCGCTCTAGCCAAAATTTTGCTCTTGTCACTCCTGCTGCAGTCCATATTCTCCTTATCGACCTTTGGTTTGTTCCTTTTGACTACGCTTTGACTTGATTCCAACCTGTAATCAATTGTTACTGACCTTTGGCTTGTTTACTGACTACGCTTCTGCTTGATCCCTACCTGCTATATCTGCTGAAGAACCCCGGCCTGCTCACCTTCTAGTGAGGCAATCCCGAGGCCCACGACCTGGTACTAACACACAGCAAAACTCATCTCCACCATCAGGAGCTCTGGTGAACACCAGTCAGTGCCTAGACTCTGCACCTTGGGTGAGCCCGTGTCATCCACCAGGGTGACCTTCTTGTATACCTATCTTGCTGGTCAGTGGGAGCCTTTCTACTGCTATAGCTACTGGTCTCCAAGTCTGACCCCTGACCACGACCCTTTCTAAAGAATATGCTTAGAAGCACCTTTTTATTTAATGGGCACCTCTGCTGATCTCACATCGGTTCCATTTTGGGGCCTCATCCTCTTTACCATTGTCCACTGGATCTGGCTGCAGCCTAGAGCAGTGCAGGAGTTTGAACCTGAACAAGCATTGAGTATGACCATCCACACTCTGTGTGGAGACAGTCATATTTTCCACATGTGCTAAAATCGGTTGCTTGACCCTAGCATGGGTATCCAGCAACCTTATGAATGTCAGTAAATGCTTACCACACTTTCTGTCATACTTTCCATATAACTACAACTGAACACTTCCCTTAGAACAGGGGGTCTCAAAACTTTCTAAATAAAGGGCCAGAATACTGTCCTTCAGACTTTGAGGGGGCCAGACTGTTGCAAGTGGGAGTAGAAAATGCCCCATCACTAGTGTCAGTGGGAGGAATAGTGCCCTATCATTGGTATCAGTGGGATGAATAGTGCCTCACCATTGGTGTCAGTGGGAGGAAGAGTGCCCCATTATTGGTATCAGTGGGAGGAATAGTGCCCCATCATTCGTGTCAGTGGAAGGAATAGAGCCCCATCATTGGTATAATTGGGAAGAATAGTGCCCCATCATTGGTATCAGAGGGATGAATAGTGCCCCATCATTCCTATCAGTGGGAGGAATTGTGCCCCATCATTGGTATTATTGGAAGGAATAGTGCCCCATCATTGGAGTCAGTGGGAGGAATAGTGCCCCATTATTGGTATCAGAAGGAGGAATAGTGCCCCATCATTGGTGTCAGTGGGAGGAATAGTGCCCCATCATTGGTATTATTGGGAAGAATCGTGCCCCATCATTGGTATCCATGGGAGGAATAGTACCCCATAATTGGCATCAGTGGGAGGAATAGTGCCCCATCATTGGTATCAGTGGGAGGAATAGTGTCCCATTAATGGTGTCAGTGGGAGGAATAGTGCCCCATCTTTGGTGTCAGTTGGAGGAATAGTTCCTCATCATTGGTATCTGTGGGAGGAATAGTGCCCCATCATTGATATCCATGGGAGGAATAGTGCCCCATCTTTGGCATCAGTGGGAGGAATAGTGTCTTATTAATGGTGTCAATGGGAGGAATAGTGCCCCATCATTGGTATCAGTGGGAGGAATAGTGTCCCATTAATGGTGTCAGTGGGAGGACTTGTGCCCCATCATTGGTGTCAGTGGGAGGAATAGTTCCTCATTATTGGTATCTGTGGGAGGAATAGTGCCCCATCATTGATATCCGTAGGAGGAATAGTGCCCCATCATTGGCATCAGTGGGAGAAATAGTGTCTTATTAATGGTGTCAATGGGAGGAATAGTGCCCCATCATTGATATCCGTGGGAGGAATAGTGCCCCATCATTGGTATCAGTGGGAGGAATAGTGTCTTATTAATGGTGTCAGTGGGAGGAATAGTGCCCCATCATTGGTATCAGTGGGAGGAATAGTGTCTTATTAATGGTGTCAGTGGGAGGAAGAGTGCCCCATCATTGGCATTGTTGGGAGGAATAGTGCTCTGTTGTTGTTTTCTTGTATCAGTGAGAGGAACAGTGCCCAAGGGCCGGATAAAGGCAAACAAGGGGCCGCATCCAGCCCCAGAGCCGCAGTTTAGAGACCACTGCCTTAGAAGGATCTCTCTCATGATTTTTATCCCTCTTCTTCTTGTCTCTGTTCACCTGGAGCACCACTGACTCATTTACATTTAATTAATTACCTAATGTACAAGTCTTAAGCCCCATACACACGATCGGTTTGACTGATGAAAACCGTCCGATGGATGGTTTTCATCAGACCAACCGATCGTGTATGGTACCCATCAGTCTTTTTTCCATCGGTTTTAAAAAATAGAACTTGTTTTAAAATTTTCCGATGGATCAAAAACCGATGGTAATTTCCGATCGTCTATGGGCAAGTCCATCGGATCAAAAACTCACGCATGCTCAGAATCAAGTCGACGCATGCTCAGAAGCATTAAACTTCATTTTTCTCGGCTCATCGGAGTGTTTTACGTCACGGCGTTTGGAACGGTCGGTTTTTAGACTGATGGTGTGTGGCCAAGACTGATGAAAAACAGTTTCATCAGATTTCCGATGGTCAAATCCATCGGACGAAAATCCATAGGTTAATCTTTCCGCCAGATCATCTGATATCGCTCTATGCCAAATCCGTACCTCCTCACAGCAGGTACACCTCGGGTAATGCACCAGAATTCAGACCTTTAATTGAACAGCTGGAAAGGATACAAACAATTCAATGGGTTTATTTTTTTATTTTTTTACAGTTGCCAGAAGCTCCTAAGAGAAACATGTCCTTTTGTAGTAATGTTGTGGAATTAGCAAACATTCCCAATAAGTGAAATAAAGGATCCACATTTTGTGAAGGTTCTGGTAATATAGGGAGCACCATATGGTGTATTAATTAACAAGTTTATAATATTTTATGTGTTATGGGTGCTTTTGATGTTAGTTCAGTAAAATGTGTTTTATTTGTTTTCTTGTAGTCAAACCTGAAGGAGTTAAATCCTGCACTTTGCCCCTTGCTCTAAACAAGCTTTTCCTTATTACCACAGGGACTCACTGGATTAATTTTCAAGTCTCAGGTAACCCCTGCTAAAAATAATTATATCTACAACTGACGGTATTTGCCACCCAGAATAGATTTTCTTTAACATTCTTCTGCTCTGTATGACAAAATTATTTTAATAGTGATCATGAAATGAATCAAATAGTAGTGGACAAAAAGGATACTCAGACAATGAAAATTGCATTGCCCCTTTATATTGGTGTTTAGTGGAAAAGTGGCCCCTTACATTAATGGTCAATAGGAGAAGGACCCCCCCTAGATTAGTGGTTAGTGAGAGAAATACTCTCCTAGATTAATGGTCAGTGAGATAAGGACCCCACTAGATTAGTGGTCAGTGACATAAGGACCCCCTAGATTAGTGGTCAGTGAGATAAGGACCCCCCTAGATTAGTGGTCAGTGAGATAAGGACCCCCATATGCATTAGTGGTCCTGTGGGAGAAGGACCCCCTTCCATTAGGGGTTAATGAGAGAAGGCCCCCCTTATGTTAGTGGTCAGTGGGAGAATGACCCCTTACATTGGTAGTCAGTGTAATAAAGACCCCCTTACATTAGTTGTCAATGAGAGATGGCTTCCCTTACATTGGGGTCAGTGGAGGAAGGACTCCCTTACAATGGTGGTCTGTAGAAGAAAGACCTCTTTACAATAGTGGTCAGTTGCAGAAGGACACCCTTACATTGAGCTCCAAAGGGATGAAGCTAAGGGGAAAATAATACTGGGAGTATGCTATAGGCCCCCTAACCTGAGGGAGGAGGGGGAGACGGACCTCCTATCACAATTTGGATTAGCAGTAAGGATGGGAAGTGTCATCATAATGGGGGATTTTAATTATCCAGACATAGACTGGGCGGAGGAAACCACGCATTTGTCTAAGGCTCGCCAGTTCCTAAATGTCTTGCAGGACAATTTCATGGGTCAGATGGTAGACGCACCAACTAGAAACAAGGCATTACTAGATCTACTGATTACCAACAATATAGACCTGATCACGAATGTGGAAATAAGGGACAATTTAGGAAACAGCGATCACAGGTCAATTGGCTTCAGTATAAATCACACAAATAGTAAACCACAAGGGGAACACAAAGACACTGAATTTCAAAATAGCCAACTTCCCTAAATTGCAAACCTTGCTAGAAGATATAAATTGGGATTAAATCTTAGAAACAAAGAACACGGGGGAGAGATAGGTTTGCTTTAAGAGCATATTAAATATGGACATTAGCCAGTGCATCCCATTGGGAAATAAATTTAAAAGAGCGAGCAAAATTCCTGGGTGGCTTAACTCCAATGTAAAAATGCATATAAAAGCAAAGGAGAAGGCCTTCAAAGAATACAAGGCTGAGGGATCATCATCAGCATTCAGACTTTACAAAGAATTCAACAAGAAATGTAAGGGTGCAATTAGAGCGGCTAAGATAGAACACAAAATACACATAGCGGTTGAGAGCAAAAAAATCCCAAGAAATTCTTTAAGTATATAAACAGTAAAAAAGGGAGGACAGACCATATTGGCCCCATAAAGAATGAGGAAGGACATCTGGTTACAAAGGATGGGGAGATGGCGAAGGTATTGAATTTATTCTTCTCCTCAGTCTTCACGAGGGAATCGGGGGGCTTCAGTAACCAAAACTGCAGTGTTTGTCCTCATGGCACATCACAGGAAGCACCCTCATGGCTAACAGAGGACAGAATTAGAAATAGACTTGGGAAACATAACATTAATAAATCACCAGAACCAGATGGCTTGCATCCGAGGGTACTTAGGGAACTCAGTCAAGTAATTGCCAGACCATTGTTCCTAATTTTTTCTGACAGTCTACTGACTGGAATGGTACCAGCTGATTGGAGAAAAGCCAATGTAGCTCCAATATTTAAAAAGGGCCCAAACTACATCCCTGGGAATTACAGACTAGTTAGCCTAACATCAATAGTGTGCAAGCTCTTGGAGGGGATGATAAGGGACTATATACATGATTTTAGTAATGAGAACGGTATCATTGGCAGTAATCAGCATGGATTCATGGAGAATCGTTCTTGCCAAAACAATCTATTAGCCTTCTATGAGGAGGTGAGTTGCCATCTAGATAAAGGAAGGCCCGTAGACGTGGTGTATCTGGATTTTGCAAAAGCATTTGACACAGTTCCCCATAAACGTTTACTGTACAAAGTAAGGTCCGTTGGCATGGACCATAGGGTGAGTACATGGATTGAAAACTGGCTACAAAGGGCGAGTTCAGAGGGTGGTGATAAATGGGGAGTACTCGGAATGGTCAGGAGTGGGTGGTGGGGTCCCCGTGAGTTCTGTGCTGGGACCAATCCTATTTATTTGTTCATAAATGACCTGGAGGATGGGGTAAACAGCTCAATCTCTGTATTTGCAGGCCATACTAAGCTAAGCAAGGCAATAACTTCTCCGCAGGATGTGGAAACCTTGCAAGAAGATCTGAACAAATTAATGGGGTGGGCAACTACATGGCAAATAAGGTTTAGAAAAATGTAAAATAATGCATTTGGGTGGCAAAAATATTAATGCAATCTGAATCTATACACTGGGAGGAGAACCTCTGGGGGAATCTAGGATGGAAAAGGACCTGAGGGTCCTAGTAGATGATAGGCTCAGCAATGGCATGCACTGCTAACAAAGCAAACAGAATATTGGCATGCATTAAAAAGGGGATTAACTCCAGAGATAAAACGATATCTCCCACTCTACAAGACTCTGGTCCGGCCGCACCTGGAGTATGCTGTCCAGTTTTGGACACCAGTCCTCAGGAAGGATGTACTGGAAATGGAGCGAGTACAAAGAAGGGCAACAAAGCTAATAAAGGGTCTGGAGGATATTAGTTATGAAGAAAGGTTGCAAGTACTGAATTTATTAGGAGGCGCTTGAGAGGGATATGATTTCAATTTACAAATACCGTACCGGTGACCCCACAATAGGGATATTATTTTTTTGCGGAAGGGAGTTTAATAATACACGTGGCCACTCACTAAAATTAGAAGAAAAAAGGGTTCTTTACTGTGATGCCGCGTACACACAACCGTTTTTAATGTCATTGAAAAAAACTGCGTTTTTCTCGATGTGATTCTTCTCAAGCCTGCCTTGCCTACACACTATCGTGGAAAAAATGCTCGAGCAAAGCGCAAAATGTACGACGGCACTATAAAGGGGAAGTTCCATTCGGATGGCGCCACCCTTTGGGCTGCTTTTGCTGATCCTCGTGTTAGTAAAGTTTGGTGAGAGCTGATTCGCGCTTTTAAGCCTTGTGCTCTTCAGTCCGTTACAGCGTGACGAATGTGCTATCTCCATTGCGAACGCTAGTTTTACCAGAACGAGCGCTCCCGTATCATACTTGATTCTGAGCATGCGCATTTTTTTCACGTCGTTAAAGCCCACACACGGCCGTTTTTCATGACGAGAAAAACGATGATGTCAAAAACGTCGAGAAAAATTAGAGCATGTTCCAATTTTTTCATGGCCATTTTTCACGTCGTGAAAAATGCACTAAAGTCCACACACGATCATTTTTAATGACCATTTTAAAAAATTGCATTTTTCTCGTCATTAAAAACGGTCGTGTGTACGCGGCATTAGAGCGGCAAGGATGTGGAATTCCCTTTCACAGGCGGTGGTCTCAGCGGGGGGGCATTGATAGTTTCAAAAAACTATTAGATAAGCACCTGAGCGACCACAACATGAGGGATAAACAATGTAATACTGACATATAATCACACACAAAGGTTGGACTTGATGGACTTGTGTCTTTTTTTTAACCTCACCTAATATGTAACATTAGTGGTCAGTTGGAGAAGCACTCCCTTACGTTGGTGGACATTGGGAGAAGGACCCCTTTACATCGGTGGTCAGAGGGAGAAAGACCGAATTCCATTAATGGTCAGTAGAAGAAGCACCCCCTTACATCAGTGGTCATTGGAAGAAGTAGAACCTTATGATAGTGGAAGAAGGACTCCCTTAGAATTACGGTTGGTGGGAGAAGGTCCCTCTTACATTGGGGGTCAGTGGGAGAAGAGCTCCCAAGCAATAGTGGTCACTGGTCAGTGGGGAAAGGACCCACTGAAATTAGTGGTTAGTGGGAAGAACACCCTGTTTGGAGTTCAGAGGGAAGAATGCCTATTACATTGATGGTCAGAGGAGAAATGCCCACTTACAATACCTGATTGGCCAGGGTAGTGCCCATTTATAGTGGTGGTCCTTGGAAGAAGGACTTAATATGCATGCAGTAACACACCTCAACATGTTGCTGTATTGTGAAGTGCCCCCCTTACATTAGTGGTCATTGGAAGAAGAACCATCTATTAGTAGTGGGACAACTGTGGTGGTGGTGGGGGTTGGAGCTCCCTCTTACCTCCCTGGTGGTCGGTGGGAGAAGAACGCCCATACAATAGTGGTCAGTGATGAAAGTACCCTCTGAGATGGGGGGTTAGTAGGGAGAATACCCTGTTGGGATGTCAAAGGGAAGAATGCCTCTTACATTGATGGTCAGTGGAGAAATTACCACTTACATAATTGGTCAGGCATGCGGTAACACACCTCAACAGGTTGCTGTATTGTGAAGTGGCCCTCTAAGTTACAAAGAATGTAGATAAATGTCAGTAGATGATAATAACCATTTGGTTTACAAGGATATAATACATATGGTAAACACTATTAGTGGAACAAAAGTGCATGCTGAAAGTTTTTAAACCAACATAGAGACAATTGAATGAATTTTGAGATAAATAATATCTCCCAATAGGTACCTGATGAAAACACATTTTCGTGATCTTCAAATCTACACAGATGTAGGGTACTGTTTAGATTACATCATACACAGACTTTTTAGACATTTGTACTCTTTCAACCGTCCTTTCTGTTCCAGCATGACTGTACCCCTGTACATAAGGCTTTGTGCAAAGCTCCATAAAGACATGGCTTGACTGATTTGATATGGAGGAACTTTACCTGGCTACACAGATCCCTGATCTCAACCCTACTGAGCACCATTGGAATGAATTGGAATGCCGGGTCTTGTCCAGCTTCAGTACCTTAACTCACACATGCTCTTTTGGCTGAATTGGTACATATTTCCACAGACACATTCCAAAATCTTGTAGAAAGCCTCTCCAGAAGAGTGGAGGCTCTTACAGCTACCAAGGCTAGGCAGTCAACTCCATATTAGAGCCTATGGTTTTGGAATGGGGTGCCCAACAAGCTCATATATACAGTAGGTATAGGTATGTAGATACTCTCCCCTAAGCAGGAATGTTAAAATTTTTTACTTGGTGCTACTTGGTCGTAGTCAGTCTAGGCATGATTGAGAGCTCTGCTTTCTTTCTAAATTCAGGTTATTGTTTCCTTGAGCCTTCTGTTGGGGCGTATCCTTGGCAATGGTGTAAGAGGATCAATAGCTTGAGTTTTGACTATTACAAATCTCCCTGGCCAACCACTCATGCCTTGTACACACGATAGGAATTTCCGATGGAAAAAGTCAGACGGACTTTTTCCATCGGAAATTCCTACCGTGTGTGTGCCCCATCGGAGAAATTCAGATGAATTTGATCGGAGTTTAAATGTAGAACCTGTTCTATATTTCTCCGATGGAATTCAGTTGCAATTCCATTGTGAGCTTGGTCGGACAAAGGTCCAATCGTGTGTACGGGGCATAAGAGGTTCTGGAATCCCTCCCAGGCTTTGCATAGGGAGGACTTGTGTGTGGCTGTTCCCCTAACCTTCCAGGCCTGCTGTCTGGGGAGTTTACCTGTGCTTTGAGAATGAAGGCCTGAGCTTGGGGCTTGTAAACGTGCACTGTCAGGCCGGAGGATTTACCCAGGAGCAATGAAGCTGAAACTTGGATAGAAACACCAAGGGTGAACTTAAGCTGCAGTAGAATTGCCTGGGGAGGTTGAGTGCAAGCTTAGACCTAGAAGTAAAACTCGGTGCTTATCCATCTAGTTTGTGTACTGCTACTGCTTTACAGCTAGAAGACTAGAGTCCTGGCCTGGCCTGGCCTAAAGGTCCTTTTCTGGTATCAGCTGCGAGTAGATTTTGGAGTCTGCTTATTGATCTTTTGGGTAGTTTGTGCCCTAATCCTCCTCTCTCAGACTAAATAAACTCTATTAGACTTTTCAAAAGTGACTGGTGCCCAATTCTTTACATCCCATAAGTCAAGGATTCAACCTTGAGGTGAAGTGTCAACCAACTGAGTCACTTAGGGGTCCCTAATGACTTCCAGGGGTGAGGATGTCCTACTGGTGTGATAGTCAGTGTGGTGTAGTTTCACCCTCAGAAAACCTGTTGGCCTTCTTGATGTTGTAACTATCCTGTAGCCAGGTTGAGCTGCTACATTTCAAACCTTCAGAACACGAGTTCAGGTTGGGTCATTTGGCACGGCGCCATGGTCAGGTTTGTCACACAACACAGCAGAATAAAAGGAAAAATTCAAGATGCCGTTACAGAAGAACAGTAGACAAGTTGGTGAACCGGCTATACCTGTTACAGTCGGTAAAGTCATAAAACTCTTTTTTGCAGTGATGATGAGGTAACGGAGATGACTCCTGTGTTTTCATTTTACCCAGCTGGTGAGGAAAAGTTTACACACTTTAAAATGATCTTCTCAGAACTGAACTTTCAGGAAATGTCTGCCATGATTATCTTGATATCAGCCGTAATGAGCACCGTGATGACTTATCCAGCTGCCGGAGAAGGAGGGGAAGGCTGCGCTGGACAGCTAACACTGCTGGGTATAAATGGTGTGAAAAGCAGCTTCTGTGCATGCTGGGGATCATTCAGTAAACCAGGGGGCAATTATGTTACTAGTGGCAATCTTATAAAAGAAGAATGAACATTTCTCAGAATCCAACTGATTGACTGTTCAGAGACAGGTTACACCAGACACCTGAGAACACTTTCATGTGCGCTTTTGTGCATTTTAATGTACCTTTGTGCATATGTTGTTACTCACATGGGTCTAAGTAATACTTATGCTAAAAAGATGTATCCAATTGCAAAATACAGATCCCCATGTATGTGAAATACCTATATTTTTTGAATTGCATCTGCCTCTCCCCACCCAAGAAATATTTTTTTCCACATTGGGTAAATTATATTTAAATTTTTTTTTTTTAAAGCCCACCTTTGGGCAAAATTGGCTGCTAGCTCATTCCTCACACCTACCCTGCAACCCAAAAAAAAGCTTTGCTGAGACTATTTTAACTTACCTGGCCTGCTGCCAGTTGCTCTTGCTACTGCCCCTTGTTGTGACATCATTAAGCCGCTACTGGAGACTTTAGGACCTGAATCCAACCTCATATGACTCTTTGTGGCACCTCTTCCAGGAGAAAAGACCAGAGATCCAACACTGCAATACGAGCCTGCTGCCAGTCAGTCTTGTCGCTGGCTACTCATTCCTCACAGCTACCCTGCAACCCAAAAAAAAATTAGCTGAGACCATTTTAACTTACTGGAGTACACCATTATGTGATCCTCTGTGGCACCTTTTCCAGGAAGGAAGATCAGAGATCCAACACTTTAATACAGCTTGCTGCCAGTTGCTCTTGCTACCGCCCCACTCACCACACCACACCACTGCTGAAGTCTTCAGAACCTGTGAGGAACCTGCAAATGAATAGCCAATGGTATTACTTATCGCTTTATTGGGTTTGCCACCAGCTTATTAACTGAAGCCTTGTACACACGGCTGGGAATCCCGTCTATTTGAAAACCGTCGGTTTTCCTGACGGGATTCCTGGCAAACTTGTCTTGCCAAGCCCTGTGTACAGACGGCCACTCAAAAGAACCGCCGTTTTTTGAATGGCAAGAACGCAGTGATGTCATCGACTACGACGAGCCGGCGCTTGTCACATTCGATGGCGTCGCCGCCATCTTGCTACACCCCACACTAATCTTGTATGCTACTGCGCATGTGTCGAAGTCTTATCGAGCATGCGCGGGTTTACCTCTGACAGGTAAGCATACAGACGACCGGTTTTCTCAGCAGGAAACACTCTGCCGAGAATCCTGACGGGAAAATAGAGAGCAGGTTCTCTATTTTTCCCGCCGGGATTCCCAGGAGTTTTCCTGACGAGAAAGCATACACATGAACGGTTTTCACGGCAAAAAGCTCTCCCAGCAGTTTTCTGCCGGTCGTGTGTACGAGGCTTGTGTCTTACCTTTTGTATGTTACAAACTCTTTGTTGCTGAATTCATTGCCATTAATCTGCCAGTAAACAAATCCAACTGGTCTACTTTGCATGTGTGTTTGCCTTTAAATTATTTTGCTTATAACAGAAATGTCTGAACCCAGAGTGTCAGAGAAGTCAGAGGACTTGCATGGTCAAGGCAACCAGTGGGGTACAGAATTTTTGAGTGGCCATCACAGGGGTAGCGCTACATTACAAAAATTTGAGTTTAATGCCATCTGGTTAAAAATTGTCAGTACCCTCTTAAAAAGGATAGTTAGTCCAGAAGGAGCAATGGTCAGTATTGCTTAAAAAAAGAAAGTTAGATCACCTGGAACACCTAAATCCCCCAGGAAAACAGAAATAGAGATGGGAAATATGACCCGAAGATCTTGCTAAAAGAGTATCCAACACATATAAAAAGCCAGTGGCTGACTCAATTTACCAGGCTCTACCTGTATTTTTACCCTTTGCTGCTTTGTTATAATAAGGAAAGCTTGATGTCACCAGGACAGCAATGATCAGCACCCTCTAAAAAAAAAAAACAGTTAGACAACCAGGAACACCTAAAACCCCCAGGAAAACTGAAATATAAATGGGAATTATGACCTGGAGATCTTGCTGAAGGACCATACAACACATATAGTAAGCCAATTCACCACACTCTACCTGTTTTTTTATCCTTTGCTGCTTTGTTATAGTAAAGAAAATTTGATGCCATCAGGACAGCTATGGCCTGTACCCTCTCAAAGGGGTGGTCGGACCAGTAGGAACAGCCAAGAATCCAAGGAAAACAGGAGATGATTTGGGAATTATGACTTGGAGATCTTACTGTAGGAGTATCCAACATATAAATGAAGCCAGGGGCAGACTCAATCCATCAGGCTCTACCTGTGTTTTGAGTAGACATGTGCACTGCCGAAAAATTTGTTGTTTTCGTTTTGTTTGTTTTTTCGTTTTTTTTGCTTTTTTCGGAAATTCTGGAAATTCGAAAAATTGGTTTTCGTTTCTTTTTGCTTTTTCAAAAATTTGAGAAATTCGAAAAATTCGTTTTTTTTTTGTTTTTTTCCGAATTTTCTAATTTCCGAATTTCCAAAAAAACAAAACGAAAAAGAAAAAAACGAATATTTTGAATTTCCGAAAAAAGCAAAAAAACAAAAAAAAAACGAATTTCGGAAATTCTAAAAATATCGGAATTCGGAAATCAACTTTCCAAATTTTCCATTTTCGAATTTTAGATTTTCGAATTTTAGATTTTTGAATTTTGCAATTTCGAATTTTCGAATCTTGAATTTTCGAAATTTCCAATTTTCGCATTTTGGAAATTTTGGAAATCCGAAAATTCGGAAATTGAAAAATTCGGAAATTCTGAAATTTCGTAATTAACAAATTTCTCTAAATTCGTGAAAAACGAATTAGAAACTAAACAAATTGCACATGTCTAGTTTTGAGCCTTTCCCACGTTATTACAATAAGAAGAGTCTGATGCCATCAGGAAAGCAATGGTCACTGCCCTCTAAAAAAAAGGCAGTTAGACCAGCATGAACACCTAAAAACACCAGAAAAACAATAGCAAATTTGGAAATAAAGACCTGGAGATCTTGCTTGTAGGTGTATCCAACACATAAATGAATCCAGGGGCAGACTCAATCCCTCAGACTCTACCCCTGTTTTGAGCCTTTGCTACTTTGTTACAATAAGGAAAGTTTGATACCATCAAGTCAGCAATGGTCAGTATGTAGATAGGATGCCTACGATGTTTGTTAATGCTAGTTATGATAGTGTAGCTGTCCAGGTTGGGGAGAAGAAGGGTTAACACTGCTAGGTTCCACTGCTAACATTTTTAGGGCTTTTGGTGTTCAGCCTCCTGTCCTGTGATATATAAAAGGTGGAGGTTGGATCTCAAGGGTCGTGTCAGATCGAATCAGCGACAAGAGATCGGGACTGTGCCGAGACCTGCAGTTCTTCTAGGAAGCACTGGTTTTCAGAATTCGCCCAAGCTTGAACTTCTCCCATAGAGACATGCCATCTATAGACGTCACCCACCAGTACTTTACCAGCACAGGTACACTGGGGCAGCCATTATTAGTGTTAGATAGGGAAAGGATGTTCTGCCTTGTTATGTTTATCTTTATATTTTTAGTAAAAGTTATTAACCGCAATGAGCCTGATCTGAAATTATTCAAGGGGTGCACATGGGGTCCTGGTGCGCAGCTTGTAACAGCAAACAGGAGGTTCTAGTGACATTTCAGCAACAAAAGGTTAACTGCAACCAGCCGTTGGCGTGGTACTTGGAAGGGTGACAGGTTCTCCGGTAGCGAGGGGTGTTTCCTCCCTAGCTATCTGCCTCTGTCGGTCCCCAGAAGCAGACTAGCGTAATGGAGAGTTACAGCCTGGTCACTTGGTATGGATCCTGAAGGCTTAAGTGAGCACGCATGAGGCCCGTGCTATGTGCTTTGCGGGACCCCATTCTGCTGCTGGGAGTGAGGTGGCAGAGTATGCTGACTGGTGGAGTAAGCGTAGGCTCTGCATTTCCCTCCTAATGCACTACATACACCTGTATGAGTGTGTAGTATATGGGACCACGTCCTCAGAAGGGACTTTACATAACACTGCAGAAAGTAGCTCATCTTTGAGTGAAAGGACTGCCTTAATGTTTGATTCTTCACATGACCACAGCCCCTGTCGGGTCCCAGCAATGATGACGAGCATGCCTTCGGGCAAGGTGTAAACCCAAAGTTACAAAACATGACTCTTCTGGTCGCCTAGCGTAACCCAGAAGAGCCCACCCAGGGGTAGGCCTCTTGTGTGACCCATAAACGTAGAGCCCAACAAGTTAGTATTGAACACATGGAGGAGAGGTCAACTGTCCATCACAAGACGAGTGCCCTACCCTTACAAGTACTCCCTCAAGAAAGATGGTTAGACCAGCAGGGTGACCCCAAACTCCCAGGAAAGCAGGAGAAGATTTAGTTACTTGTAGAAGTATCCAACACATAAAAAGAAGCCAGGGACTGACTCAATCTATCAGGCTCTACCTGTGTTTCTAGCCTTTTCTACTTAATGTCACCAGGACAGCAATGATCTAAAAAAGACAGACCAGGAGGAACACCCAAAACCCCCCAGGAAAACAGAAAAAAAGATGGGAATTATGACCTGGAGATCTTGCTCTTGCTGAAGGAGTATCCAACACATACTGTATAAGAAGCCATTGGCTTACTCAATTTACCATGCTGTACCAGTGTTTTTAGTCTTTGCTCTATCGTTATGATGTGAGTCTGATGCCATCAGGATAGCTATGGTCTGCAGCACCCTGTCAAAAAGTTTGGTTAGACCAGCAGGAACACCTACTGATCTAACTCTAGTAGGGGTTAGAGACCATTGCTGTCCTGATGGCATCAAACTCTCTTTATTGTAAAAAAGTAGTGTAGCGGGTATGTACTTTCCCGGGTGTAAATTTGAACTTGACAGTGACATTAGTGATGTGTAATTCCCTGCAGCCCAGCGGGTGGCGCTGTCGCCCTGGGCTGGGGTTGAATCATTGCTGTGTGTCGTGCCTCCTTTTTGTCCTCCCTCGGCAGCGGTATGGTGGGGTGGGGAACCCGCCGTGCTTGCTGGGAGAGGGTATAAAGGGGCCGGCCATCTTTGTCACGGGTCGGAGTCCAGGGCACCTTCAGCCTGTGGACGGTGGTTCGTGTCGGTTCTCTAGGCGGGCCTAGGCCTAAAGGACAGCCGGAGGTCATGTTCCATTCCAGGCACCTTTAGCCTGGGGTGAGGTACTCAGATGGAGGTCCGGAGCTCAGTGTCCAACACTGAGTTCCGCGAGGGAAGGAGATCCTAGGGAACCCCGGGAGTGGGTACCAGAATCCGGAAGGCGTAATGGTGCAGCAGATTGCCAGTGACGGGTGAGTCTCTCACCGGAGACCGCCTGGAAGGATATTCCCCCCTCACTCGGAGACCGCAACCCACTTTCAGGAAGGAAAGTGGAGAACACATTGTGTCTGGGCCTACTCGCATCCACACCTCCTTTCCAGTTCTCTTTCTACAAGGGAGTTCAACTGATTGTGTTCATTCGAGAAGAATAAAGGAGTGTTGAACTTTAATGGTGTGGGGCTCATTTCCTGACAGACATTGTTCAAGGTAACTCTCGGTGGAGGCTCCAGGTGTACAACACTGACCCGAAGGTAAAAGAACTTTGCCTGTGTAGCGGGGTGTTCCCCTTTAATGCAGAGAGACAAGAAGTTCCAGGTGAGAGGTGAGTCGGGAGGAAGTAAAGAGACATTATGGAAGTGAAAGTAAAGGAGAGAGAGACTACATCTCCCAGTACATCTTGCAGCACCCAGGGTGCATTGCTCCAGAACAGAGACTGCTGGGGCAGACTTTATAAAGGGGAGGCGGAGTTTTGGTCGGCCTCTTTGGACCCCCCTCTCCTAGCAAGAGGATGTCTGTGCTGAACTGCTGTGTGCACAAGGCCTGAAGCCTGGGCCGTGTGCTCCTTTCCAAAGAGCCCTCTGCCAGCCTAGCAGAGCCTTAGAGACATCTAATCCTCCTTGCTGCAGTACACCAGAAGGATTGAAGACTTGGATGTCGGTGGATTCCTGTTCCTAGACGAATCGATGGAGGAAAGGGACTTGGACTTGTCCGGGTGGTGAGAGCTGTTTAAAGACAGATACTTTATCTTTACTATTCGTTGGGATTACAAAGTTGTTCTTCAAGTGCACCACCAAGAGATTGCTAGCGAATATTGTTTCACTGAACTTCCATTTAGATCAGTCAGGCCTGACTGCATAGGTAGACATTGCTGGGTGTTAGTCTACCCATGAGGGGAAGTAGCTGTAAAAGGGCAGCGCTAGAGTTGCATAGCAATACTTTATTATTCTGATTACTCTGTTTATCTTTATTACTGTTTATTGCAGGGATCTGCAACTTGTTATACTGTTGTTTATTACTTGCCCATTAGCCTCAGTAAAATATCTGGGTAAAGTACATTTGGTGTCAGTTCCGCTTACTTTAATAGGAGTTTTAAAGTATATTCTGTGTATGTTTGTTATAGGACTGCGTCACCAACAGTTGCGATCACGCGGTCCTATCTCTCTATCACCAGCTGTGCCACGGGAGGTTAGAGCCGATTGCCGGGGGTTGACAGCGGTGCACTGCAGGGCCCAAATCAATATCAGCGGCTCTCTTAACTGGGGGTAGCGCTACACGTGGGGGCTCGTCCGGGATCCTTGTACGTTGCACGCTGCAATCAAGCCGGTCAGAAGTACCAGCATGGACCCGCTGGCAATGTCACAGTGGTGCGCAGCGATTGGCGCCGATCCAACCGCGGCGGTAGTCATTGTACTCCCGGGGGAAAAATGGAAGGAAGAGGAGATAAAACAGCTCGTATTGTTACTGTCTCCGAGCCACAAAGCATGGGTGATGGATTTTAGGCCAGATCCAGTGATCTCGTTTACATACGCACTGGTAGAATGGAAAAACGAAATCCCAGAGCATTTTAAAAGTCAGAGTATACAAGCCATAGATAATCAGATCTATCACTTGATACATACGCTGCCAGTGAAGGAAGAATGGTTTCAGACACCAAAGCCATCACTCCCACAATTATCTCCACCACTATCCCCTAAAGCAGAAAAGCTTAAGGAACTATTAAGCCCGGGATCACCGCTGGCCGCTATAGGGCCTGAATTGTTGAATGCTCTAGGAGACCTTGTAATTAAGTGCCAGAAAAGCAGTACGGTGCATGTGGAGGCCGGTTACCGGAAGCTTAGCACCTTCTCAGGGAAGCTCCCCGTCCCTGCGGGGGAGGAAGATTTTGACACTTGGGTGGAACAGGCATTGCAGGCAGTAGAAGCATGGGAGGTGCCTGAGGCACAGAAGAGACAGCGAGTCTTAGAAAGTCTGAAAGGTGCCGCGGCAGAAGCGGTGAAGAGCTTCCGGTTTGGAAATGAAAACTGTACAGCTCAAGATTGCCTGGCCATGCTGCAGGAAGAGTTTGGTCAGCTGGAGAAGGTGTCAGAGATGATTTATCAAATTGAACACACTCTCCAGCAGCCGAATGAGAAACTGTCAGAATATGTTAGAAGGCTGAACAGGCAGTTATGCAAGATTGTACTGAAGAAGGGAATGCTGCCCAAAGATGCAGATGAAGCACGCATGAAGCAGATCATGAGGGGAGCGCGGCGCTCAGACCCGGTCTGGCTGCACCTGAAAACCTCAGGAGGAGGAATGTCACTAACCTACTCTGATCTAATAAAAATTATTAGGGACGAAGAGGCGCTGCAGGAAGATCAGCAGGTGGCCAAGGCGAATGTCACACCTGTACCAGTGTTGGTCCATTCGGTCAAGAGCCCAGAAAGAGATGCGGAGGTTGACACTCTGAAATCGCAAATGGCCCAAGTGTTGGAGATGCTGACCTCTTTGATGGAGAAAGATCAGAGAAGACGAGAGAAACCAAGCCCAAGAAAGGAGTTGTTCCCGAACACCTCAGCACCGGCCTCCCTACAGGACCGAGAAGAGGTGATTTGCTATAACTGCGGAGGGAGTGGCCACTTTGCTAACGTATGCTCCAGCCCAAAGAAGAAGAGAACAGATAATTGCAAGCCGGCGGGAAACTCCAAAGGGCCCCGGTGAAGGAGTCAACCGGGTGCCCATCATCTTCAGTGCGCTCCAAACTAAAAAAAAAGGCCAAGAATGGAGGAGACAAAACTCCTAGGAGGAGGTATAGTACACCCCCACCAAGATGTACCCCAGAGGGAGGGGGCAAGACCCCTCAGTGGAAGTACAGCACCCCAAAGAAGGAACATCCACCTAAAAGGAACAATAACATCCCTCAGCGGGTTTGTGCCCCCATTGAGAGGGAGAAAGTCAATGCATGCCAGGCTCAGGAAAAATTAAAGTCCAAAAGAAGCAGGGCAAGGGTCGAAAGCCAAAAAAAAGAGGTGACCCCAGTCTGGCCATACCCAAAGGAACTGGTGGGCCCATCTCCTACTGTGCCCATTCAAGTGGAAGGAGTCTATACTAAAGCTCTTTTGGACACCGGAGCACAGGTGACTTTACTATACCGGGACTTCTATGATAGGCACTTGAGTCATCTGCCTATCCAGAAGATAGAAGAGCTGGAGATATGGGGACTTGGAACCCAGAGTTTCCCTTATGATGGGTACCTGCCCATAAAGATGACTTTCGACCCATCCGTGGCTGGGAAGGCTGAAGTGTTTGACACCCTGGCAGTTGTGTGTCCCCGGCCGCCTGGAGCCAGCAAGATTTCCCTGATCATTGGGACAAACACGGATCTAGTCAGGAGACTCCTGACCCCTCTAGTGAAAGAGAGAAACCATTCAGCCACCAAAATCCATCCCATGCTAAAGACGGCCTACCAACGACTGGTCTTAGAGCAGAAGACCCCGGGAGAGGGGATAGGGAAGGTGTGGAGACTTGGCAGAGAAGGAGTAGTGCTACAGCCCGGAGAAGTAACCTGTCTTAGGGCCACTGTGAAGCTTTTGTGGGAACAACCTGGCCCCTTTGTCATGCTGGAATCAGACCCAAGGGAAGAGTCCTCAGGCCTGGAAGTGATACCAGAAGTGATTCCGTTCAAGGCCCTGAAGAAGGCCCATGGCAGAGTTCCGGTGAGTGTTAGGAACACTACGGGAGGACCCATGGAGATCCCTGCCAGAGTGTTGCTTGGTCAGGTGAGCCCTGCTGCCCCGGTCACTTGGTCCGAAGTCAAGGGGACGGGTGACGGAGGAGATGTTTGGGAGAAACTGTCCGTGGAAAACCCGAACCTACCCAGGGCTTGGAAAGAAAGAGCCAAGGCCCAGCTGACCAGGTGGGAGAAGATCTTTTCTGAAGATGAATTCGATGTGGGGTGTGCAAGAAGTGCCACCCATCGGATCCGCCTCCAAGAAGATAAGCCCTTCCGAGAGAGGGTCAGGCGGGTCCCCCTGGCAGATCTGGAGGATCTGAGGGAACAACTTGTAGAACTAAAGAAGACTGGTGTGATCCGGGAGTCTAGAAGTCCCTATGCCTCCCCAATCGTGGTGGTCAGAAAGAAGAATGGGTCGTTGAGGCTTTGTATCGATTACAGGACTCTCAACAGGAGAACCATCCCTGACCAATACACCACGCCAAGGATAGAAGATGCCCTACAAAGTTTGTCTGGAGCCAAATGGTTCAGTGTGATGGACCTCAAGAGTGGGTACTATCAAATCCCTATGCACCCAGAAGACAGGGAGAAGACAGCCTTCATAACCCCGGTGGGATTCTTCGAATTCAATAGGATGCCTCAGGGTCTGTCTGGAGCTCCTGCTACCTTTCAACGCCTTATGGAGAAGACTGTTGGAGACATGAATCTTATAGAAGTCCTTGTGTACTTGGACGATGTCATTGTCTTTGGAAGAACCTTGGAAGAACATGAAGCCAGGTTGGAGAAAGTATTGAGAAGACTCAGCGAAGAGGGACTTAAGCTTTCCCCCGAGAAGTGTCGGTTCTACCAGTCTTCTGTGAACTATCTGGGGCACATAGTGTCTGAAGAAGGGGTGGCCACAGATCCTGAGAAGTTGGAAGCAGTCACTTCCTGGCCACGACCCACCACAGTAACAGAGCTCAGATCCTTCCTGGGGTTCTGCTCCTATTATAGGAGGTTTGTGGAGGGGTTTGCTCGGATTGCCCGCCCGTTGAATGAGTTGCTAAAGGCAGAAGGGGAAGAGGATGACTCAGGGCCCAGGAGGCCTGGTGAGTCAGTTCAAGATCAGTGGAACCCAAGGTGTGAAGAGGCCTTTCATGCTCTGAAGAGGAGCTTAACCACTGCCCCAGTCCTGGCCTACGCCGACCCTACCAGACCTTATGAATTACATGTGGATGCCAGCCATGAGGGTCTAGGTGGTGTACTCTACCAAGAACATGAAGGACAACTGCGACCAGTGGCCTATGTGAGCAGGAGCCTGACCCCCTCAGAAAAGAATTACCCCACTCCTAAGCTGGAATTCCTGGCCCTCAAATGGGCGGTAGTAGACAAGCTAAAAGACTACTTGTATGGGGCAGAGTTTACTGTGAAGACAGACAACAACCCCCTGACCTACCTCTTCACCACTGCGAAACTAGATGCCACCGGACACAGGTGGTTGGCCGCATTGTCTGGATTCAACTTCAGTCTGAAGTACAGACCAGGAGCCGGAAATAGGGATGCAGATGCCCTGTCCCGGAGGTCTCATGCCACGACAAATGACTGGGAAGATTGGACCCAAGTGGCACCGGACGGGGTGCGGGCCCTTTGTCAAGGGGCTGAATTCCAAGCCAGAGGAGGCTCCAGAGCAGAAGAAATAGGGGTTACATGGTAGGAGTCCCCAAACACTATTGTGGGGTAACTCAACTGGAGGAAGACAACCTACCGAGACTGTCCAAGAAGGAGTTGAGGTGTGACCAATTGGAAGACCCCATGGGGAGATTGGTCCTCGAAGCCCTGGAGAATCAGGATCCCAACAAATTCCTACATCACCCCTCAAAGGAGGCTCGCCTGTTGAGGAAGGAATTGGACAGGCTACAGGTACATCAGGGAGTGGTCTACCGAAGGGGCCCCTCTGATGACTCAGAAGATAAGTGGCAGTTATTTCTTCCAGAGAAGCACCGAGAGACTGTACTAATTGCCCTGCATGACCATCATGGTCACCTAGGGGCAGAAAGGACCTTCCAGCTTGTCAGAGATCGGTTCTATTGGCCCTGCATGAGGGCAGAAGTAGAGGAGTATTGCCATTCCTGTGCACGATGCATTCAGAGAAAGACCCTACCCCATCAAGCTGCCCCAATGGGCCACTTACAGAGTCAAGGCCCAATGGATCTGGTATGCATTGACTTTCTCTGCCTCGAACCCGACCTGAGTGGATTGGGGAATGTTCTGGTAATAACCGACCATTTCACCCGCTATGCTCAAGCTTTCCCAACCAAAGACCAGAAGGCATCCACCGTGGCCAAGATACTTATGGAGAAGTATTTTGTCCATTACGGACTACCACAGAGACTCCACTCAGATCAAGGAAGGGACTTTGAGAGTCGGTTGATCCGAAGACTTTTGGATTCATTAGGAATAAAGAAGACCAGAACCACGCCTTACCACCCACAAGGAGATGCTCAGCCGGAGAGACTTAACCGGACCCTGCTCAACATGTTGGGAACCTTAGAAACAGAGAAGAAGCAACACTGGAGTCAGCACATATCAGCCCTAGTACATGCCTATAACTGTACCACAAGTGACGCCACTGGCTACTCCCCTTATCGACTTATGTTTGGGAGAGAAGCAAGGCTACCTGTGGACCTGGCCTTTGGCACTTCTATAGACAATACCTCAGCTACATCCCACAAGGGATACGTGGACAGACTTAGACGTAGCTTGCAGGTGGCCTATGAACAAGCCCAGGCGGCTTCGGATCAAAGGGGGGCCCGCAACAAGAGAAATTTTGATCTGAAGGTTCGAGTGCAAGATCTGCAGCCCGGGGACCGAGTACTGCTACGCAATCTGGGGGTCCCTGGAAAACACAAGCTTGCCGACAGGTGGAGATCTGAGCCCTATGTTGTCTGTAGGAAGTTGCCCGGTTTGCCTGTCTACAAACTAAAGCCAGAAGGAAAGGTGGGTCCACTGAAGACGTGGCATCGGAACCACCTGCTCCCACTTGCTGAGGCAGTCAGAATACCTCCCGTGAGAGACTCCCCTGAACCGGCCTCTATCCTGGATATTCCTAGGCCGAACACTCGGTCCCAGACCTCTCGAGCCAAAGATGGGGAGGCCTCCCAATTGAGTACAGAAGAAGGTGGAGAACTGGACTGGCTGTGGCCTCCCTCGACTCTGGGAACGTCCGCCATAGATCTCCCAAATGGAGGGGATACCCCAGATGCAACGCTGAATCCGGAGGCTACTGAATTCATACCCTTCAGTCCCTCAGCTGATTACTGGGAAGATGTTCCTGACACTTGCGCAGAGGAGGACTCTAGAGATTCCATACGTCAGTCGACTTCTGAATCAGAGGTTCCAAAACCAGCAATGTTACCTGAACTTACTCCTGAAGAAGAGCCTGTGATGCCAGAGTCAGAAGCACCAAGAGAGCAGAGGGCTCGCAGAGTCATCAGGCCTCCCAAGAAACTAACTTACCCCCAAATGGGGACGAGCTCAGAGGACTCTGTTGTAACGGCTAGGAGAAGTGTTGAACAACCTGATCCTTCCACCGTCCATTTGGTGGAGGGCAACCCCAGCTCACTCTCTGGCACAGTTAGGCAGGCCACTCATGGTAGTGTGACCTGTGGGCAAGAGAGTTCCATCCCAAAGTTTTGGTGGGAATTCCCTATGCCAACATCATGCTCGACATTGTCCAAAATGGTAAACAGTATTTGTTGAAGTTTATCTTTGGGGACCAAAGAGTTCAAGTGGGGGGAGTGTGTAGCGGGGTGTTCCCCTTTAATGCAGAGAGATAAGAAGTTCCAGGTGAGAGGTGAGTCAGGAGGAAGTAAAGAGACATTACTGGAAGTGAAAGTAAAGGAGAGAGAGACTACATCTCCCAGTACATCTTGCAGCACCCAGGGTGCATTGCTCCAGAACAGAGACTGCTGGGGCAGACTTTATAAAGGGGAGGCGGAGTTTTGGTCGGCCTCTTTGGACCCCCCTCTCCTAGCAAGAGGATGTCTGTGCTGAACTGCTGTGTGCACAAGGCCTGAAGCCCGGGCCGTGTGCTCCTTTCCAAAGAGCCCTCTGCCAGCCTAGCAGAGCCTTAGAGACATCTAATCCTCCTTGCTGCAGTACACCAGAAGGATTGAAGACTTGGATGTCGGTGGATTCCTGTTCCTAGACGAATCGATGGAGGAAAGGGACTTGGACTTGTCCAGGTGGTGAGAGCTGTTTAAAGACAGATACTTTATCTTTACTATTCGTTGGGATTACAAAGTTGTTCTTCAAGTGCACCACCAAGAGATTGCTAGCGAATATTGTTTCACTGAACTTCCATTTAGATCAGTCAGGCCTGACTGCATAGGTAGACATTGCTGGGTGTTAGTCTACCCATGAGGGGAAGTAGCTGTAAAAGGGCAGCGCTAGAGTTGCATAGCAATACTTTATTATTCTGATTACTCTGTTTATCTTTATTACTGTTTATTGCAGGGATCTGCAACTTGTTATACTGTTGTTTATTACTTGCCCATTAGCCTCAGTAAAATATCTGGGTAAAGTACATTTGGTGTCAGTTCCGCTTACTTTAATAGGAGTTTTAAAGTATATTCTGTGTATGTTTGTTATAGGACTGCGTCACCAACAGTTGCGATCACGCGGTCCTATCTCTCTATCACCAGCTGTGCCACGGGAGGTTAGAGCCGATTGCCGGGGGTTGACAGCGGTGCACTGCAGGGCCCAAATCAATATCAGCGGCTCTCTTAACTGGGGGTAGCGCTACACCTGTATCACACGGACACCTGTGACAAAGGCCTGGCGTAGTGTCCCCGCTCCCTTCCCCTCTAAAAGATACCCCTAGAAAAGAGAGAGAAGAGCTGAAGAAAGAGAGGGGAGTGAGGAGGGTGCTACAGTAGCAAAGGCTAAAAACATTTAAGAATATCCAGCCAACAACCCTTTCTCATGTAACAAACATGTTTTCTCATGCTGTCCAAAGACCTTCAGAAACCCATGCCGTTTTTTTTCAATGAATTTTATCTGTATTGCTGGGACCCGACAATTCATTAAAGCCATGTTCAGTTTTAAATTACTTTTTTTCCTTTAGAAATGTAATTTTGCTGCAGGGACTGTTCTAAACACGGGAAAAATGCGCCACTTTAGAGGCATACTATAGACACCCCCCAGGTACAAAATGTAATGAAATATTTCACTTTTTTTGCTTCACTTTAAGCATTATTAAAATCACTGCTCCCGAAAAAACTGCAGTTTTTAAAACTTTTTTTTGCATTGATACATGTCCCCTGGGGCAGGACCCGGGTCCCCAAACACTTTTTATGACAATAAGTTGCATATAACCCTTAAAATTAGCACTTTTGATTTTTCATGTTCGTGTCCCATAGACTTTGCAAGTTCTAGTGCGGACCGAACCGGGGGGGGGGGGGGTTTGGCTCATCCTTAATCATTAGCAGTAATCAGCATGGATTCATAAAGAATCTTTCTTGCCAAACCAATCTATTAGCCTTCTATGAGGAGGTGAGTTGCCATCTAGATAAAGGAAGGCCGTAGACGTGGTGTATCTGGATTTTGCAAAAGCATTTGACACAGTTCCCCATAAACGTTTACTGTACAAAATAAGGTCCATTGGCATGGACCATTGGGTGAGTACATGGATTGAAAACTGGCTACAAGGGCGAGTTCAGAGGGTGGTGATAAATGTGGAATACAAACAAATGGTCAGGGGTGGGTAGTGGGGTCCCCCAGGGTTCTGTACTGGGACCAATCCTGTTTAATATATTCATAAACGACCTGGAGGATGGGATAAACAGCTCAATCTCTGTATTTGTGAATAGGGATGAGCTTCGAGTTCGAGTCGAACTCATGTTCGACTCGAACATTGCCTGTTCGCCCGTTCGCCGAACAGCGAACAAATTGGGGTGTTCGCGGCAAATTCGAAAAATCTATGGGAGAAATCTAAAGTGCTAATTATAAAGGCTTATATGCAAGTTATTGTCCTAAAAAGTGTTTGGGGACCCGGGTCCTGCCCCAGGGAACACTTATCAATGCAAAAAGAAGTTTTAAAAACGGCCGTTTTTTTCGGGAGCAGTGATTTTAATAATGCTTAAAATGAAAAAATAAAAGTGAAATATTCCTTTAAATTTCGTACCTGGGGGGTGTGTATGATATGCATGTGAAGTGGCGCATGTTTCCCGTGCTTAGAACTGTCCCTGCAAAAAATGTCATTTTTGAAAGAAAAAAAGTCATTTAAAACTGACTCGCGGCTATTAATGAATTGTCGGCTCCCGGCAATACATACAAAAGTCATTGATAAAAAAAAAAAAAAAAGCGTGGGGGTTCCCCAGAATTCAATTACCAGGCCCTTCAGGTCTGGAATGGATATTAAGGGGAACCCCGCCGCAAATTTTAAAAAAAATTGACGTGGGGTTCCCCCAAATATCCATTCCAGGCCCTTCAGATCTGGCATGGATTTTAAGGGGAACTCCACCCCAAATAAAAAAAAAAATGGCGTGGAGTCCCCCTAAAAATCCATACCAGACCCCTTATCCGAGCACGCAACCTGGCCGGCCGCAGGGGAAAAGGGGGGGACGAGAGAGCAGCCCCCCCTCCCTCCTGAACCGTACCAGGCCACATGCCCTCAACATGGGGAGGATGTCCCCATGTTGATGGGGACAAGGGCCTCATCCCCACAACCCTTGCCCGGTGGTTGTGGGGGTCTGCGCGCGGGGGGCTTATCGGAATCTGGAAGACCCCTTTAACAAAGGGGACCCCCCAGATCCCGGCCCCCCCCTATGTGAATTGGTAAGGGGTACATTGTACCCCTACCATTTCACGAAAAAAGCGTAAAAAAATGTTTAAAAAAAACACACAAACACCTTGAAAAAGTCCTTTATTTAAAAAAAAAAAAAAAAAAAAACATTCCAGCGGTGAAATCCAGTGTCCCGCGGCGATCCCGATGTCCAGCGCTGTCCTTCATTGGTTGTGCCTGAGCGGACCTGATGGGGAACTCCCTCTCAGTATTTTAAATGTATAGACCCGCCCCTTCTAAAGTTCCCCATCAGGTCCGCTCAGCGGACCAGATGCGGAACATGAGAAGGGGCGGGTCTATACATGTATTACCAAAGTGAGAGCAGTTCCCCTTTAGGTCCACCCCCTCGGTATGTCGGACCCGCCTACGTCATTGGCTTGAGCGGGGAACTTCCTTCACTGTGTAATTTAAATTTACATAGTGAAGGAAGTTCCCCGCTCAAGCCAATGACGTAGGCGGGTCCGACATACCGAGGGGGCGGACCTGATGGGGAACTGCTCTCACTTTGGTAATACATGTATAGACCCGCCCCTTCTCATGTTCCGCATCTGGTCCGCTGAGCGGACCTGATGGGGAACTTTAGAAGGGGCGGGTCTATACATTTAAAACACTGAGAGGGAGTTCCCCATCAGGTCCGCTCAGGCACAACCAATGAAGGACAGCGCTGGACATCGGGATCGCCGCGGGACACTGGATTTCACCGCTGGAATGTTTTTTTTGTTTTTTTTTTTAAATAAAGGACTTTTTCAAGGTGTTTGTGTGTTTTTTTTAAACATTTTTTTACGCTTTCTTCGTGAAATGGTAGGGGTACAATGTACCCCTTACCAATTCACATAGGGGGGGGGCGGGATCTGGGGGTCCCCTTTGTTAAAGGGGTCTTCCAGATTCCGATAAGCCCCCCGCCCGCAGACCCCCACAACCACCGGGCAAGGGTTGTGGGGATGAGGCCCTTGTCCCCATCAACATGGGGACATCCTCCCCATGTTGAGGGCATGTGGCCTGGTACGGTTCAGGAGGGAGGGGGGGCGCTCTTTCGTCCCCCCCTTTTCCCCTGCGGCCGGCCAGGTTGCGTGCTCGGATAAGGAGTCTGGTATGGATTTTTAGGGGGACTCCACGCCATTTTTTTTTACATTTGGGGTGGAGTTCCCCTTAAAATCCATGCCAGATCTGAAGGGCCTGGAATGGATATTTGGGGGAACCCCACGTCAATTTTTTTTTAAATTTGCGGCGGGGTTCCCCTTAATATCCATTCCAGACCTGAAGGGCCTGGTAATTGAATTCTGGGGAACCCCCACGCTTTTTTTTTTTTTTATCAATGACTTTTGAATGTATTGCCGGGAGCCGACAATTCATTAATAGCCACGAGTGAGTTTTAAATGACTTTTTTTCTTTCAAAAATTAAATTTTTTGCAGGGACAGTTCTAAGCACGGGAAACATGCGCCACTTTACAGTCATACTATACACACCCCCCAGGTACGAAATTTAAAGGAATATTTCACTTTTATTTTTTCATTTTAAGCATTATTAAAATCACTGCTCCCGAAAAAACGGCCGTTTTTAAAACTTATTTTTGCATTGATACATGTCCCCTGGGGCAGGACCCGGGTCCCCAAACACTTTTTAGGACAATAACTTGCATATTAGTCTTTATAATTAGCACTTTAGATTTCGAACGTTCGAGTCCATTTGTATTTAATAGGGTTCTAAAGTTCACACGAACATTTTGTCTGTTCGCAGGTTCTGGTGCGAACCGAACAGGGGGGTGTTCGGCTCATCCCTGTTTGCGGACAATACTAAGCTAAACAGGGAAATAACTTCTCTGCAGGATGTGGAAACCTTGCAAGAAGATCTGAACAAATTAATGGGGTGGGCAACTACATGGCAAATGAGGTTTAATGTAGAAAAATGGTGGCAAAAATATGAATGCAATCTATACACTGGGGGTAGAACCTAGGATGGAAAAGGACCTGGGGGTCCTAGAAGATGATAGGCTCAGCAATGCCAAGCTGCTGCTAACAAAGCAAACAGAATATTGGCATTAAAAAGGGGATTAACTCCAGAGATAAAACAATAATTTTCCCGCTTTGCAAGACTCTGGTCCGGCTGCACTTGGAGTATGCTGTCCAGTTCTGGACACCAGTCCTCAGGAAGAATGTACTGGAAATGGAAAGAGTACAAAAAAGGGCAACAAAGCTAATAAAGGGTCTGGAGGATATTCGTTATGAGGAAAGCTTGCGAGCACTGAACTTATTCTCTTTGGAGAAGAGACGCTTCAGAGGGGATATGATTTCAATTTACAAATACCGTACTGGTGACCCCACAATAGGGATAAAACTTTTTTGCGGAAGGGTGTTTATTAAGACACATGACCACTCACTAAAATTAGAAGAAAAGAGGTTTAACCTTAACCGCTTCAGCCCGGACCATTTTGCTGGTCAAAGCCCAGGCCACTTTTTTGCGATTCTGCACTGCGTCACTTTAACTGACAATTGCGCAGTTGTACGACGTGGCTCCCAAACAAAATTGACGTTCTTTTTTACCACAAATAGAGCTTTCTTTTGGTGGCATTTGATCACCTCTGCGTTTTTTATTTTTTGCGCTATAAACAAAAATAGAGCGACAATTTTGGAAAAAATTCTATATTTTATATAATTTACTTTTTGCTAAAAAAAAATATCCCCAAAAAATATATAATTTATTTTTTTTCCCTCAGTTTAGGCCGATACATATTCTTCTACATATGCAATACGCGTTTATTGATTGGTTTGCGCAAAAGTTACAGCATCTACAAAATAGGGGATCGTTTTATGGCATTTTTATTAATAATTTTTTTTTTTTTTACTAGTAATGGCGGCGATCAGCGATCTTTATTGTGACTGCGACTTTATGGCGGACACATCGGACACTGTTGACACATTTTTGGGACCATTGTCATTTTTACAGCGATCAGTGCTATAAAAATGCACTGATTGCTGTAAAAATTACACTGGCAGTGAAGGGGTTAACCACTAGGTGGCACTGCAGGGGTTAAGTCAGTACTATGGAGTGATTCTTACTGTTAGGGGGTGTGGCTACACGTGACACATCACTGATGACCATTCCTGACCACGGGGGAACAGTCATCAGTGACAGTGTCACTAGGCAGAATAGGGGAATGCCTTGTTTACAAAGGCATCCCCCTGTTCTGCCTTTGCCGACCGCAATCGCGGTCCACCCGGGAACATCGAGTTCCCGGGACCCGCGAGAACGCTCACAAGGCACGCGGCAGGCGCGTGCGCGTGCGCCCGCTGGGCGGCAAATTTAAAGGGACGTACCTGTACGCCAATGTGCCTGCCCGTGCCATTCTGCCAACGTACATCTGCGTGCGCCAGTCGGGAAGTGGTTAAACTACGTAGAGGGTTCTTTATACTGTGAGAGCGGCAAGGATGTGGAATTCCCTTCCACAGGCGGTGGTCTCAGCGGGGAGCATCGATAGTTTTAAAAAACTATTAGATAAGCACCTGAATGACCACAACATACAGGGATATACAATGTAATACTGACATATAATCACACCACACACATAGGTTGGACTTGATCAGAGGCGGCTCTAGACTTTGTGAGGCCTTAGGCAAAACTTGACATGGGGCCCCACTCACACCCATCATGGGAAAAATAATTTAAGGGCAAGAGCCTCTTTCCCACAACCCTGGCCGGTGGTTGTGGGGGTCTGCGGGCAGGGGGCTTTTCGGAATCTGGAAGCCCCCTTTAACAAGGTGGCCCCCAGATCCTGCTCTTTAATACCCAAGGGGTATTAAAGAGCAGGACTGACTGAGGGCATGCTGGGTCTTTGACGTCACAAGGGGTGGTGTCTCCGATGTTCACTGGTTGATAGGGACGCTGGCGGCCCCGCTCCTGAGTCAGGGCTCTTAACGTTGCCTGAGCACAGCAACGTTAAGGTCCCCTCAAAACTGGGGTAATGCATTGGGTAAGTTAGGCGGCCGCGAGGCCCCTGTGAGTGTGAGGCCTTAGGCGACCGCCTAATTTGCCTAATTAAAGAGCCGCCTCTGGACTTGATGGACTTGTGCCTTTTTTCAACCTCACCTACTGTGTAACTATGTAATAAGGAGTGTTTGATGCCACCAGGACAGCAATGGTCAGTGCTTTCTCAAAAGACCAGCAGGAACACCCAATACTCCCAGAAAAAACAGAAACAGGTTTGGGAATTATGATCTGAAGGTCTTGCTGTAGAAGTATCTAACACATATGAGAAGCCAGGGACTAGCGCAATCCTCCAGGCTCTACCTGTCGCTAAAATATCACATTTGGATGGACTGGCCCTTTAAATAAGTACCACCGAGCTACAGATTGGAACCCCCCCCCGCTCACAGAAGTGTCACAATATGGCAGAAATGTGTCGGGACGCAGGAGCCTGATTATTCTGCGTGTATTCAGGACACAACGTTCCAAGCTAGCGCCAAAGGAACAAAAATATTCTAAAAAGAGGCAAAACAAAGTGTTGACCTCATTTCACACGGGGAATGAATACCATGTGCACTGAGCCTCGCAGGCTGGAGGAAAACTTTGTCTTAACCCATTCTCTGGCCCGAAAAACAAACAGCCATCTCACAGTCCCGGCTCCTGCTTGTTATGCAGCGTCCGATGGAAGCCAACAAGGGGGGGGGGGGGGGGGGGGCGATGACATCACTGTCACTTGTGGTGTGATTGGGAAAACTGACCAGAGCTTTTTTTGTTCACAGCCATGGAGGACTCTGAAAGTGTGAGAAAATGTCAATTAAAATAAAATTAATCAGAAGAATCCACGTCATGTATTCAGAGCCAGGAAAAGGGATACAGGGGCCAGTTTAGATGAGTCTATGGAAGTTTTAGGACTTATAGATACATGTTACGTGTATCATAAACTTTTTTTTAAAGCAAAATACTTCTTGTCACCTTTTAAAAGGAGATCGAGCAAGGTGGGGCTTTGAATGAGCCACGCAGTCAATAAACATGATTGATAATAGGTGTAGCGGGGTATTGCCTTTTAAACCTCAAGAGACTACAGTACCCAGTACACCTTGAGGCACCCAGGGTGCATTGCCCTGTGCAAGGACTGCTGGGGTGGACTTTATAAGGGAGAGGCGGGGACTGCTTCTCTCTCTTTGGACACCGCCCTCCCAGCAAGAGGATCCCTGTGCTGACTTGCTGTGTGCACAAGGCCTGAAGCCTGGGCCTTGTGCATTTCCAAAGAGCCTTCCTCTCCACCGAGGAGCCTGCGGAGCGTCTGATCCTGTTGCCGAGTGCTGTCATCAGGAGGACCGAAGACCCGGGTGTCGTGGACACTGTGAAGCGAGTCACAGTAACGGACAAGGACTAGTCCGGTCGGGTGAGAGAGCACCTGCTCTGAGCTACATTACAGTATCTTTAGGCCCATTAGCTTTATTCAGGGCCATCACAGTGATTGCAGTTACACTCGGGGGAGACTATCTGCTGAACTGAGTTATCAGTCTCCCTGGCAGTACAAAGTTCCTGATCATCATTTCTTTGTTGGATTGCAATTGTTCCTGAAAGTGCACCACCATGTTTTGCTAGCGAAGATTTCTTCCACAGAACTATACCCAAATCATAGTCAGGCCTGAATGGGTAGTATAGGACATTGCTGGGCGCCATTTTGCTCATGAGGGAGGATAGCTGCAGCGGGTTTTGTTAAACTGTCTATCATATTGCTGAACGTTTAATGTTTTAATAACTATACCCATATTGCAGGGCTCTGCATGTGACATTGCATACTGTTTTATAATTTTAACCTTTACCAACAGTAAAATAATAGAGTTAAGTGTATTGGTTGTCAGTGTCATTTACTGGTCTATACCATTACTGTGTGCCTTACTGTGGGATTGTGTCATAGAGAATATTAGAGTGATTACAATTCTATCATCCCCTTTACTAACTGTGCCACGAGAGGTTAGAGCCGATTGCCAGGGGTTGACAGCGGTGCACTACAGGGCCCGAAACAATCAAGTCAGCCCTCTTAACTGGGGGTATCGCTACATAGGCATTTATTGCGTACCAGATAATACAAAAACCTGATTACCGTATATACTCGAGTATAAGCCGAGTTTTTCAGCACATTTTTTTGTGCTGAAAATGCCCCCCCTCGGCTTATTCTCGAGTCTGTGTGGACATCTTCACATTTGTACGCCTGATCCCGGCCAGCCGTAGGCCCCCTGGCCCCAAACTTGGCACACATGTAGCCCACTCTTCATCTACAAGTGTGGAAAGTTTGTTGTCCAGAGGACCTACGGCCGGGGAGCACTGATTTTTTTTTTAATGCCGGGCACCCCTTCCATAGACTCCCATGTTAAATGTCAGTCTAGTCACACAGCGCCGGAGATCAGGTAGGGAGATTGGACACAGTGAGGCATGGGCACAGTAAGGCACAGTGAGGCATGGACACAGTGAGGCATGGGCACAGTAAGGCACAGTGAGGCATGGACACAGTGAGGCACAGTGAGGCATGGGCACAGTAAGGTACAGTGAGGCACAGACACAGTGAGGCACAGTGAGGCATGGACACAGTGAGGCATGGACACAGTGAGGCACAGTGACGCATGGACACAGTGAGGCACAGTGAGGCATGGACACAGTGAGGCATGGGCACAGTAAGGCACAGTGAGGCATGGGCACAGTAAGGCACAGTGAGGCATGGACACAGTGAGGCATGGGCACAGTAAGGCACAGTGAGGCATGGACACAGTGAGGCACAGTGAGGCATGGACACAGTGAGGCATGGGCACAGTAAGGCACAGTGAGGCATAGACACAGTGAGGCACAATGAGGCATGCACATGGACACCCTAGGCTTATACTCGAGTCAATATGTTTTCCCAGTTTTTTGTGGTAAAATTAGGTGCCTCTGCTTATATTCGGGTCGGCTTATACTCGAGTATATACGGTATTGTCACAGTATAAGTCTGTATCCATACATAAAAAGCATGAATAATACATATCCATAGGGAAGGATCATGGGTATATACAATAAAATTAAAGAAGTAATATGGGTATATTGGAGAGGGTAGCAGACATCTAATATGGAATCTGAATGTAAATATATGACTGCGTGGCTCCATCCCTAATTGTTTGAAAATGAGAAACATTAACTGGACTTTGAATGAGGCAGGAACTTATTCATGCCTCTATCCCTATAGGGTTAAAAGGATATCTAGCAGGGTGGGACTTTGAATGAGCCACGCAGTCAATAAACATGATTGATAATAGGCATTTATTGTGTACCAGATCATACAATAACCTTGGTGTTGCCATTGCCATGCATGGGCAGTGCATGCGGTTCTCACAACCACAGCTCCCGGACAAGACGCCCCCATTCCCAAGGGGGTCTCCAGCCTGTTTCGCACTCACCATGCACAGCGACTTTGTGAGTATATTATCTTCCATGGGGATACTGTTTTATCCTTCTACCCTCTCCTTTTTGGTCTGTCTCATTGGGACAGCCCCTTAAGGATTTCACATATTTATACTTCACTTCATTTCATTACAGATGCACATGTTTGCTCCTGAAGAATGTATAATAACTCCATGAAACGCGTCAAGCTTTTGTATTCGCCATGTTTAAATCGATCATGTGTCATTTACCTTTTTTTAAATATAATTATGCATTTTGTACAAAACATGTATGAACTGTTTATGTATTTCAGTATTTATTCCAAATTATGGGGAGATAAGAGGTATATACCCATGATCCTTCCCTATGGATATGTATTATTCATGCTTTTTATGTATGGATACAGACTTATACTGTGACAATAATCAGGTTATTGTATGATCTGGTACGCAATAAATGCCTATTATCAATCATGTTTATTGACTGCGTGGCTCATTCAAAGTCCCACCCTGCTAGCTCTCCTTTTAACCCTATAGGGATGGAGGCATGAATAAGTTCCTGCCTCATTCAAAGTCCCGTTAATGTTTCAAATTTTTTTGTCACCTTTATTTTCATCATTCATTATATCTCAGTGCTGCCGATCTTCTATGACCTCTTTGCAGTCCCTTCCCATCTACAGGCACTCCTGCAGTGGCTGTATGGCATTTCTCTGAGCCACGAAGTAGTCTTCATGGGAAGCCCGTGGGACAAGGTGACAACGTAGGAGAAGAGTTTTAGAGACAGGAGACAATATTTCAATCCATACATGTGCGGGTTACTGCTATAGGCAGATCATCAGAAAAGCAAGCTTTTCCATATTTTTTTTTATAAAACTACCCATAAGAGATTTCCTGAAGAGACCCTGACGCCAGATCTTTCTCCTTGGAGGAAGAGAGATGATACAGTCATGTAAATCCCAATGCCTGTGCAGTTCTTAAGTACCTGACACAGACCAGCCTCTGATGCAGCCTCTCACCTTGTGACTTGATACAAAATTACAATGTTTCAGTCTTAATATCATCATTGGCCCCTGGGGCCACTGATACTATGGGACTCCTACCGGCCTGCCCAAATTACACACCTACTTTCAAGAATTTAAGTACAAATTAAATAGTTGATAGAAATAAACATATATTTAATTAGTACTTTTAATAAAATTGATTTTAAATAATAAGAAAAGATGAAAATATGCCATTAATCAAAGACTTATCAACACAAAGAGTACAGTATTGGGGGGGGGGGGCAGAAGGGCACAGTACGGGGGGATCAGGAGAGAACAGCGCTGGAAGCAGAAGGGCACAGTACATGTTCTGGGATGCTTTCCTGGACACCTTCAGCTGCCCACAGTTAAAATGGTTGCAGCTAGACTCAGTGGAGAGAGAATTCTGCAGCATATTTGGCAAGTACAGAATCACAGTATATATAAAATAATATGCAAAGTGGTTGGAGGGAAGCTTCAGACTGGCAAAGATGTTTTTATTACAAATTATGTGAGCAGACTGCAGTTCCTCTTTAAAGAACTTAAAAGAGAAGTATGGGTTTCCTTTTTTTTTGCCTACATCTATTCTATGTGAGCTGCTGATATCTATAAACCCTCCCAGCCCTCTCAGAAGTGCCCCCATTCTGTTAAAATCTAGATAAATACCTGTGGGAGGTTCTACAGTCTTTCATACAGCATCATCCAGACAGTGGTGTGAATATAGAGTCTGGATCCACCCCCTTTCCTATCATTTTGCTTGATTGATGTCGGCTTTCCTCCCTCTGCTTGTTTCTGAGACTTCACAGAGCGTAGCTGCTCCCCCCTCCGGGCCAGAGGCGTTGCTAGGGGGGTGCGGGGGGGTGCGGCCCGCCCCCGGGTGACACCCGCTACAGGGGTGACACCCTCCCGACGGTGAGATTTATTTTATTTTTTTCATTTTTTTTTTCATTTTTTTTTATTTCCCGCGGTCAGTGTCCCCAAGTTGGCGGGGTGAGCGGGCTGGTAAAGGATAGACATCTTCCTTTTACTGCGCTGCGGTGTAGAGGAGGTGGAGGCGGAGCTGCAGGGCCGGCCGCTGCTGAACCCGCCAGGAGGTAGGGGGCGGGGCGGACTGAGCGGGGGGGCAGGGAAGGCTAAAAATGGCGCTTGCTCTGAAGACAGTTGTCAGCCGTGACACCCGCCGGCCGCCGGTACACTGTCTGCAGCAGAGCGAGTATGATGTGAGTGAACCGACCGCCTGACCGACGCATTCACTTCCCTGTCAGGCAGAGTGATCTCCGCCCGACAGGAGCTTCCTAGTCCCGCCCGGCGTGATGTCATTCAAACCGGGAGGCGGGAAGAAAGAGGTGAACAGACAGAGAGCTGCTGTGAAGACCTGCGAGGAGCCAGTGAAGCCCCGTGCAAAAGTGCAAGTAAGTTTGCAGAAGCTGAAAAGGCAGTGTTGTCACAGTGGCTTAGCTGTGTCAACCTGCCTGAAGTATTTGACTCTTTGGGGGGGGGGGGGATTTTCATTGGTATTTGTATTATGCAGCATGGAGGGGGTTATTGCATTACTATACATTAGTGACCACTGGCGGTTAATTAACCCCCTTGTGCTGCATTTGTGGTACCGGTATCAGAGTTAATTAACCCCTATATGGTGCAGCATCAAAGGGTTCACAAACTCTGATACCGGTGCCACTCATGCAGCACAAAGGGGTTATTTACTGCCACTGGTCACTAATGCATCAGTGGTCAGTGGTGTATTTGATACTACCCACCTATATACACTTCACACCCCTCTCATGTACATACTACCCCCCACCATACACTCCGCACCCCTCTCATGTACATACTACCCCCCACCATACACTCCGCACCCCTCTCATGTACATACTACCCCCCACCATACACTCTGCACCCCTCTCATGTACATACTTCCCACCTATATACACTCTGCACCCCTCTCATGTTCATACTACCCCCCACCATACACTCCGCACCCCTCTCATGTACATACTTCCCACCTATATACACTCTGCACCCCTCTCATGTTCATACTACCCCCCACCATACACTCTGCACCCCTCTCATGTACATACTTCCCACCTATATACACTCTGCACCCCTCTCATGTTCATACTACCCCCCACCATACACTCCGCACCCCTCTCATGTACATACTTCCCACCTATATACACTCTGCACCCCTCTCATGTACATACTTCCCACCTATATACACTCTGCACCCCTCTCATGTTCATACTACCCCCCACCATACACTCCGCACCCCTCTCATGTACATACTACCCCCCACCATACACTCCGCACCCCTCTCATGTACATACTACCCCCCACCATACACTCTGCACCCCTCTCATGTACATACTACCCCCCACCATACACTCCACACCGCTCTCATGTACATACTACCCCCCACCATACACTCTGCACCCCTCTCATGTACATACTACCCGCCGTCATACCCTCCACTTTCCTCTCCTACTTAAGTTTACCGCCATTGTACAGTAGGGGCCCACCATACTAGGGAGAGGGTGACCCGTGCCATACAGAAATATTTGTATGTGTGGCTAAATTATGCTACGTATTGGGCATGGCTTTTTAGTTTGATTAAAAATTGTAGTCTTTTTTTTTTTTTTACAATCTTTTTATTTATTTTTTTACGTTTTTTGGTTTCTTTGGTGAGATATCAGGGGTCTAAACAGACCCCTGAAGTCTCACTTTTGAGACAGAGAAAGAAAATGAGGAAAAGCATTCCCCAGTTCATTTCTCTGTTGCCTCAACTGCACTGCAGATGAATGAACAGGAGACAGAAGCTCCTGTTAATTCATAAACTAAAGCTTAATAAACACAAATCAGTTCCAATCACTCACTGTGTTCTTTTAGAAAAGGTAGGGGCCGTTTTACGGCCTCCATCCTGCAGATCCCCCACAGATGGCACAGCAGTCAGCGGGAGGGCAGAGATGGGTAGTCGGCAGCGCTGTAGGGGGGGCACACTGTTATTTTTTATCGCTTGAATTATTTTTCCCATTATGGACGTGAGTGGGGCCTCATGTCTAAGATTTGCCTAAGGCCTCACAAAGCCTAGAGCCGCCTCTGGACACATTCATTAACTTCACCCCGCTGGGCTGAAAGTTGCCTGGAACAACACCTCCAGCACCGCGGCCGCGCCTGGTGTGTGTCCTCCGGCTCCTTATTCTTCCTAAGTTCCTCCTCCCTACCATACAGAGCCGGCGAGCGACTCAGCCTGTCACATCATCACACTGCACTGTGATGATGTGACGACACGTCAATACAGCACACACACAACTTTCTCCGCCCGGGCGGCGCGGCTGCACGCCGCTGTGTGTGACGGTCGCTCGTCGCTGCCCAGCCCTCCTCCTCTCCAGTACAGACTGAGGCTCCAGCTGGTCGGCGCCCAGAATAAGAACAGGTGCGGGGGGGGTCTCCACCGTCGGCCCGAGCACAAGATGAGGTTTGTGAGTGTGTGTGTGGCGCCCTGCCCCTGACCTTGGTGGCTGTATGATATGATGGGGGGGGGGTGTCTCCACTCTCCACCGCCGGCCCGAGCACAAGATGAGGTGTGTGTGTGTGTGGGGGGAGCGGTTGCCATTGTAAGAGAGCTAGTGTGGGAGGACTCAGTCTCAGTCTCAGTGTCTGGCGCCCTGCCCCTGATGGCCTGGCCTGTATATGATATGATAAGGAAGGGGGGGGTGGTGCAAGGTGGTCTGCTGCTAGACACAGCTATAAATTTTATATATATATACACTACGTAATATAGCTTGTCCAGCCGCCCCTCCCTCCACCAGACCAGCTAACTCCTGTGCTACTGTGCCTATTATATGTAGTATAATATATCTGTGTCCAGCATCACCCCCCCCCCCCCCATTATCAGACAGACAACACTGACTATATAATTTATATTAGCTGACTGAGACACCCCCACCCTGAGCTGGTCTAATGATGATGGGGGGGGGGGGGTGATGCTGGACACAGATATATTATATTACATATAATAGGCACAGTAGTTGAGTTAGCTGGTCTGGTGGGGGGAGGGGAGGATGGACCAGCTATATTACATAATATCTATATACATATATATATATATATATATAATCTATAGCTGTGTCTAGCAGCAGCAGACCACCTTGCACCCCATGATGGAGTCCTAACCTGGCACCATACCACCCCAGCCTGCCTATGCCACCGCAACCTGCCTTATGCCACCACACCCTGCCCTATGACACCGCAACCTCCCCTATGACACCGCAACCTCCCCTATGCCACCGCACCCTGCCCTATGACACCCCAGCCTTCCCTATACCACCCCAACCTGCCCCATGCCACCGCAACCTGCTCTATGCCATCACACGCTGCCCTATATAACCCCAACCTGCCCAATGCCACCCAGCCTGCCATATACCACCCCAACCTGCCCTATGCCACCGCAACCTGCTCTATGCCATCACACCCTGCGCTATATAACCCCAACCTGCCCAATGCCACCCAGCCTGCCATATACCACCCCAATCTGCTCTATACCACCCCAACCTGCTCTATACCACCCCAGCCTTCCCTATACAACCCCAACCTGCCCTATGCCACCCCAGACTGCACTATACCACCGCAACCTGCCCTATATTAGCCCAACCTGCCCTATATCGCCCCAGCCGGCCCAATACCACCCTATACTTTAATTTACAGGGGTCATTTGGGGGTGCGCCTCGTGACTGTGAGCATCCTGCAGGGCGCTGGGCAGGATAGACAGGAGGGGGGTGACACCATGTTGTGCCGCACCAGGTGACACCAACCCTAGTGACGCCACTGCCCCTCCCTTCTCAATCCTCCCTCCTTCCCCTCCCTATCTATCAGCACAGACACGTCTCTTAGGGGAGGGGGGACAGAGGCAGGGGGTTCACACCCCCTGAGAACTTTTCAAACTGAAAGTGGACCATTTTTGCCAGCTGAAGGAAAGTTCATGTGCACATGCTGTAAAAACTAAAAGAGGTAGGAAAAAAAGATTACCGTATATACTCGAGTATAACCTGAGTTTTTCAGCACATTTTTTTGTGCTGAAAATGCCCCCCTCTGCTTATACTCGAGTCACCTTTTTGCGCCTGATCTCCCGGACTTTGGGGCCGTATGTCCCCTGGACCCCAAACTTGGCACATGTGTAGCCTCCCCTTTCCTGTGCAAAGTTTGTTGTCCGGGGGACCTACGGCCGGGGAGCACCGATTTTTCAAAGCCGGGCACCCCTTCCATAGACTCCCATGTTAAACGGTCATTTCACTGGTGAATTTGGGGACCCGGTACTTGCCGGTCCTAGGTCCCCTGGACCCCAAACTTGGCACACATGTAGCCCCACTCTTCATCTACAAGTGTGCAAAGTTTGTTGTCCAGGGAACCTACGGCCGGGGAGCACCAATTTTTCAAATCCGGGCACCCCTTCCATAGACTCCCATGATAAACGTCAGTCTAGTCATGGACACAGTGAGGCATGGGCACAGTGAGGCATGGACACAGTGAAGCATGGGCACAGTGAGGCATGGGCACAGTGAGGCATGGGCACAGTGAGGCATGGACATGGACACAGTGAAGCATGCACATGGACACACTGAGGCAAAGTGAGGCACAGTGAGGCCTGAAAGATGGACACCCTAGGCTTATACTCGAGTCAATACGTTTTCCCAGTTTTTTGTGGTAAAATTAGGTGCCTTGGCTTATATTCGGGTCGGCTTATACTCGAGTATATACGGTAGCTGATATGTGACTAATGTGATATGTACTAATTATTTAACCCATCCCATACTTCTCCTTTAAAAGCGATGAATAAAAAGAGGTGGGCCAGGGACAGTCGGGCTGGGGAAGAAGAAGCGGAATGTCCTCCAGCCAGGTAATGAGGCAGGGATCTATCTGACTTGCTGAAGGTTCTGATGCACATAATGAGAAGCTCACAGTGTGCAGTGAAATCAGAGTAAGCCAAAATAGTACAGGAGAGGAGCCGGTACACCTGTGCAAGACTGAAGGGAAGGCCGGAGGTCAGATTTTAGCAGGCTGTGTCTATGAAAATTTCCATGCGTGACTGAAGTGCTCTGCTAACTTTTGCCTGTACTTCTCAATCCTCAAAGTATAAAAATACTTTGCTCATTGTATTGGAGGAGCCCGCCCTGCTGGCTGTGCTGGTTGCTCCCGTTACGTCGTTCCATCCCGTCATTTTGGCTGGAGGTCAGGAACACATGTAATGCTCTGATCATTATTGAACATCATTGATGATGACCAGAGAGCGTGCCGTAGAGCGCCCGGGCCCTTCGGACCAGCCCATGTCCACTGAGAATACATTCCATTCGTTACTCGTGAGCTTCCAGATGACATCACATCCATCGGCCCCCAAAGATTTCATCACATCTCCGATTCTGGACTGGGCTGCCCTGCACCTGCTCAATCAACATGGAAACCCTGGCCAGATAAGGATACACCGATCTGCACAGAAAGCCAAAACCGATTTAGTGCATAGTTGTCACTAATTAAATAGATCTCAACCTCCGTACTCTAGAAAATGATATATAACTTTATATGTAATTGGTAAATTTTCACATGAATAACTCGAGGTAACATCGCAACTGAAAATCCACCAACGCACCATTATTAGATTATTAGGTTTATTAGATATCATTAGACACGTGCAATTCATTTCGTTCTGAATTTGTTTTTTAACGGATTTTGACAAATTTGGAAACATCGGAATTAACGAAAACCCGTTTAAATTTTTTTTCAGAATATTCATAAATTCAAATATTTTAAAATGCGTAGTCATAAATTCGTAAATTCAAAAATTTGTAAATTCGATACTTAGAAAAACCTGAAATTTCAAAAATCTGAAATAATTACTAACTATTAAAGTGGTTGTAAACCCTATTTTTTTTTTTTCCCCATAACCACCTGTAAGAGAAAGGCATAATGAGCTAATATGACTAGCATACTAGCTCATTATGCATCACTTACCTTAGATCGGGGCCCCCGAAGCCGTCCTCGTCTCCCTCTTCAGCCGCATCCATCGCTGCGGCGATAGCCGGAAGGTTACTTCCGGGTATCGCAGCACCAGCCAATCACAGAGCCGCTCCGGCGCTGTGATTGGCCGGAGCGGCGGAGACGTCACTCTGCGCATGCGCGCGAGAGCCGTCACAATCGGCTATGCCCAGCTATTGCTGGGAAGTAGCCAATTTTGTGAATGGGATTAACCCCATGAATGCGCCGTTGTCTACGGCGCACATGCGCCGTAGACAGCGGCGCCTGTCATTTTTAGTAAATATCTCCTAAACCGTGTAGGTTTAGGAGATATTTCTTGCACCTACAGGTAAGCCTTAATCTAGGCTTACCTGTAGGTGCAAGTTGAAAAAGTGGGTTTACAACCACTTTAAATTATAGGTATTGGAATTTCCTTTCAAATTTAGCTGTTAGTGAACGTAACGAATTTATCCGAAGTTACAAATTATCCAAAATAACAAATGCAAAATCTAAACGAATGTAATGTAATGAATTAATAATAATAATAATAATAATTTATTATTAATTTGATTAGTTCCATTTGTTTAGATGCGGCATTCGTTATTTCCGATAATTTGTAACTTCGGATAATTCGTATTCGTTACATTCACTAACAGCCAAATTTGAAAGGAAATTCCAATACCTCTAATTTAATAGCTTGTAATAGCTAGTAAGTTATTATGAGTTAGTTATTATTTCAGATTTTCGAATTTTAGGGTTTTCAAATTTCAGTTTTTTTTTCCGAATTTCCATTTTTTTTTTTATTTCTGAATTTTCGATATTTTTTTTTCATTTCAGTTTTTTTTTCGAATTTACGAATTTTTTCGATTTACGAACTTTCAAATAGTTATTATTAGTCAGTTAGTTATTCTTTCGAATTTTCTGATTTTCATTCTTTCGAATTTTCAGATTTTCTTTCTTATTTTGGGATTTTTTTTCATTTACAAATTTACGAATTGCGATCATAACGATTGACCTGAAAAATAAAAAATAAAATGAAAACTAAAACAATTTTTTTTTTTTTTTTCGGTAGTGCACATGTCTAGATATCACATTGCTTTTAACAGGGACTGCAGCCTCTTTCTAGCTGAATGAGTATCTACAGGTACTTCTCAAAAAATTAGCATATTGTGATAAAGTTCATTATTTTCTGTAATGTACTGATAAACATTAGACTTTCATATATTTTAGATTCATTACACACAACTGAAGTAGTTCAAGCCTTTTCTTGTTTTAATATTGATGATTTTGGCATACAGCTCATGACAACCCAAAATTCCTATCTCAAAAAATTAGCATATTTCATCCGACCAATAAAAGAAAAGTGTTTTTAATACAAAAAAAGTCAACCTTCAAATAATTATGTTCAGTTATGCACTCAATACTTGGTCGGGAATCCTTTTGCAGAAATGACTGCTTCAATGCGGCGTGGCATGGAGGCAACCAGCCTGTGGCACTGCTGAGGTGTTATGGAGGCCCAGGATGCTTCGATAGCGGCCTTAAGCTCATCCAGAGTGTTGGGTCTTGCGTCTCTCAACTTTCTCTTCCCAATATCCCACAGATTCTCTATGGGGTTCAGGTCAGGAGAGTTGGCAGGCCAATTGAGCACAGTAATACCATGGTCAGTAAACCATTTACCAGTGGTTTTGGCACTGTGAGCAGGTGCCAGGTCGTGCTGAAAAATGAAATCTTCATCTCCATAAAGCTTTTCAGCAGATGGAAGCATGAAGTGCTCCAAAATCTCCTGATAGCTAGCTGCATTGACCCTGCCCTTGATAAAACACAGTGGACCAACACCAGCAGCTGACATGGCACCCCAGACCATCACTGACTGTGGGTACTTGACACTGGACTTCAGGCATTTTGGCATTTCCCTCTCCCCAGTCTTCCTCCAGACTCTGGCACCTTGATTTCCGAATGACATGCAAAATTTGCTTTCATCCGAAAAAAGTACTTTGGACCACTGAGCAACAGTCCAGTGCTGCTTCTCTGTAGCCCAGGTCAGGCGCTTCTGCCGCTGTTTCTGGTTCAAAAGTGGCTTGACCTGGGGAATGCGGCACCTGTAGCCCATTTCCTGCACACGCCTGTTCACGGTGGCTCTGGATGTTTCTACTCCAGACTCAGTCCACTGCTTCCGCAGGTCCTCCAAGGTCTGGAATCGGTCCTTCTCCACAATCTTCTTCAGGGTCTGGTCACTTCTTCTCGTTGTGCAGCATTTTCTGCCACACTTTTTCCTTCCCACAGACTTCCCACTGAGGTGCCTTGATACAGCACTCTGGGAACAGCCTATTCGTTCAGAAATTTCTTTCTGTGTCTTACCCTCTTGCTTGAGGGTGTCAATGATGGCCTTCTGGACAGCAGTCAGGTCGGCAGTCTTACCCATGATTGCGGTTTTGAGTAATGAACCAGGCTGGGAGTTTTTAAAAGCCTCAGGAATCTTTTGCAGGTGTTTAGAGTTAATTAGTTGATTCAGATGATTAGGTTAATAGCTCGTTTAGAGAACCTTTTCATGATATGCTAATTTTTTGAGATAGGAATTTTGGGTTGTCATGAGCTGTATGCCAAAATCATCAATATTAAAACAAGAAAAGGCTTGAACTACTTCAGTTGTGTGTAATGAATCTAAAATATATGAAAGTCTAATGTTTATCAGTACATTACAGAAAATAATGAACTTTATCACAATATGCTAATTTTTTGAGAAGGACCTGTATGATCTGTTAGGTGTTGGGAGGAATGGTAATTTAAAGGGGGGTTCCACCCGCAATTTTTTTTTTTTTTTAAAGTCAGCAGCTACAAACACTGTAGCTGCTGACTTTTAATAAGGACACTTACCTGTCCTAGTCACCCGCGATGTCGGTCCCCCAAGGCCGATCCCTCGATCCTGGCAGGTCCCGGCGCCGCCATCCTTACTAAGGGAAACAGGCAGTGGTGCCTTGCTGCCCGTTTCCTACTGCGCGAGTCTTGCGGCGCTTTGTGAATGAGCGGCTGCTTTTTGGGATACACACAGTTCCCAGAAGGCAGCGCGCCCCATTCACCAGAAGACACCGCGAGTAGGAACGAGGAAGAAGACCTGCCGAGGACTAGGAAGAGGCAGATTAGGAACTTCCGCATAGCAACCGCCTGTTCTGGTAAGTAATTTTTTTTTTTTCTATTTTTTTTTTCTATTTTTTTGCAGCATTTTTGTGTATTTTTTTTTGGAACTCCACTTTAAAGCAATGTATGGGTCCAAGGTTGCACAGCCTTAAGATAGGGCAGGGACACCCATGGCAGCAGAATCGTTCATGTCAAGCCAACTACCTGTTTCCTAACCAAAGCCTATTTCTCTGTCACCAGAGAGGTTTATCTGCTCTCTCCGGAGGAATAAAAGAGAGACTCAAGCCTCGTACACACGGCCGAGATTCTCGTCGAAAAAAACATGTCGTTTTTTTCGACGAGATTCTTGGACAAGAAACTTGTCCCGGCCGAGTGTACACACGCTTGATTCAAAGAACCCGCGGTTCTTTGAATGGAGCGAACGCGGTGACGTCATTGAATACGACGAGCATGCGCTCGTCACATTCGATGCCGTCGCCGCCATCTTGGTTCACCCTACCTATGCCTAGGAAGCTACCGCAGATGCGTCAAAGTCATTTCGAGCATGCGCGGGCTTCCCGGAGGACAGGTAAGTGTACACACACACAATTTTCTCGTCGAGAAACAGGCTGACGAGAATCTCGACGAGAAAATAGAGAGCAGGTTCTCTATTTTCTCGTCGAGATTCTTGTCGCTTTTCTTGACGAGAAACCATACACACGAACGAGTTTCTCGGCAAGACATCTCTGCCAGCAAGTTTCTTGCTGGTTTTTGCTGAGAATCTCGGCCGTGTGTACGAGGCTTCAGTCTGACTTTGTCCTTTCATAACATTTTCCTAAGGTAAGAACCTTTTTACAAACAGTTCCTCATCACACTGCTTCAGTTGGGTCAGATTTCTCCAATAAAGGGATTATACCCATTACCCACAGTACAAGGGAGGCTCAATTCTGTTCACCTCTAGGATAATTGTTTCAGGTGACCCTAGCAAACCTCCATGGGATTTTTTGACCAATCTTCCAAAAGCGCATTTGTGAGGTCAGGCAATGATGACTGATGTTGGATGAGAAGGCCTGGCTCGCAGTCTCTAATCCATTCCAAAGGTGTTCTATCGGGTTGAGGTCAGGACTCTGTGCAGGAAAGTAAAGTTCCTCCACCCCAAACTCGCTCATCCATGTCTTTATGGACCTTGCTTTGTGCACTGGTGCGCAGTCATGTTGGAACAGGAAGGGGCCGTCTCCAAACTGTTCTCACAAAGTTGGGAACATAAAATTGTCCAAAATATCTTTGTATGCTGACGCCTTAAGAGTTCCCTTCACTGGAACTAAGGGGCCAACCCAACCCCGGAAAAACAACCCCCCCACCATAATCCCCCATCCACCAAATTATTTTGGACCAGTGCACAAAGCAAGGTCCATAAAAACGTAGATAAGCAAGTTTGGGGTGGAGGAACTTGACTGGCCTGCACAGAGTCCTGACCTCAACCTGATAGAACACCTTTGGAAAGAAATAGGAGCGGAAACTACAAGCCAGGTCTTCTCGTCCAACATCACTGCCTGACCTCACAAATGAGCTTCTGGAAGAATGGTCAAACATTCCTATAGACACCCTCCTAAACCTTATGAACAGCTTTCCCAGAAGAGTTGAAGCTGTTATAGCTGCAAAGGAGGGCCAACTCAATATTGAACCCTACAGACTAAGACTGGGATGCCATTAAAGTTCATGTGTGTGTAAAGACAGGCGTCCCAATACTTTTGGCAATATAGTGTATATTCCAAGGGTGAGGTGAAAAATACCTGCCCAACTCCTAGCAGCCAAAGAGCAGACACCATCTTATATTACAACTTTGAGAGCAAAAACCTAAATGATCTATCTCATTATCACACTTGATGGGCAGAGTGGCTGCATTTGATGGCACAGTGATGGCAATTGATGGGCACAGTGGCTGCGTTTGATGGGCACAGTGGCTGCGTTTGATGGGCACAGTGGCTGCGTTTGATGGGCACAGTGGCTGCGTTTGATGGGCACAGTGGCTGTGTTTGATGGGCACAGTGGCTGCGTCTGATGGGCACAGTGGCTGCGTTTGATGGGCACAGTGGCTGCGTTTGATGGGCACAGTGGCTGCGTTTGATGGGCACAGTGGCTGCGTTTGATGGGCACAGTGGCTGCGTTTGATGGGCACAGTGGCTGCGTTTGATGGCACAGTGGCTGCATTTGATGGCACAGTGGCTGCGTTTGATGGCACAGTGGCTGCGTTTGATGGGCACAGTGGCTGCAGCTGATGATTTTTTTTTTCAGTTTGTTTGCGCCCCCCCAAAAAATTTTGAGCACCAGCTGCATTCTATGCATTATGATAAAAAACCTTCTGTGTGTAGCAGTGTTCCCAGCACCCCCTAATTACTTACCTGAGCCCCATCTCTCTCCAGGGATGTCCACGAGTGTCTTAGCTGTCCCAGAGACTCCTCCTGATTGGCTGAGACACAGCAGCGGGCCATTGGCTCTGGCGGCTGTCAATTAAAATCAGTCTGCCAATCAGGGGAGAAAGGGGGCTGGGCCATGTCTAAATGGATACACAGAGCTCTGACTCAGCTTGGGTGTCCCCTTGGGTGTCCCCTGTAGCAGACTGCTGGCTGAGGGTCACTCGATAGGAGGAGGAGCCAGGAAAAGCAAAGAGGGACCCAAAACCAACTGCACAGAGGAGGTAAGTATAACATGTTTGGTATTTTTAAAGAAAAAAAAAACCCATCAATTGAAGCCACTATGCCGATGCTCTACTGGCTCTACTACTACTGCTACTTAAGTCCTCAGTTTTTCATAGTTCTTATTCTTGGAGTAGCCCGCCACTTCCCTCATCCCTATCCAAGTTTTCCAAAAACAACAAAAACAACACCCCCTAGACTGGTTTTTGGAAACAGACTGAATGAGCCTGTTGTGTGCCTGGCTGCGGGGCTGAAGTTGGGTAGACCTGGACAAATAATTCCAGCAGCTCGAATGGGAGTAGCGCCAGTGGCGGCCCGTCCATTCGGGGGGGGGCCCGGGGGGCCGCCTCCTTTTTCCACTCCACCCCCTATATGCAATGGATAGATTCATGCATAGCATGAATCTATCCACGGCCTCCGTGGCCACCCCCTAATCATACGCCCGGCCTCTTTCAGGGCACCGGTCACATGAATTACAGCGGCCAAGGTATTTTTTGAAGCACTTGATTAGAGCCAGAGGCTCTAATATAAGGTGACCAGATTTTTATAATGAACTCCGGGGACATATTTATTTTTTTACTAGTAATGGCGGCAATCAGCGACTCTCTGCCCGTCACCACCGCCCGCCTCAAAGCATGTCAAGGCTTACTCTCCGGGCCCCGGCTACTACTGGGTGGGGAGCGGAGGAAGATCACTCTGCCAGGGAAGGCAAGGAGATAAGCAGGCAGGCGGCTGGCCGGGACTTGAGCCAAGGCAGAAGAACATGCGAGCGGAGCTGAATGAGCATGCGCTCGAAACTGAAGAAATATTCCCTCCGTTCCCTCCGCTCCGACCAGCACATGATCATCAGAAAGGGGCACAGATAATGGAAAAAATACATCCCCCCCTCCAAGCTAGTAGGAGCGGCGGAGCGGGGGTGTGTAATTCTGAATTTTTATTTTTTTTATTCTGCACTGACTGTCTTTGAAATTGCCCCAGCCCCTGTTCAAATCCAATCCGGGGACAAAACCGGGGACAGACTTGGTCCGGGGACAGTGTACTCAATCCGGGGACTGTCCCCTAAAACCAGGGATGTCTGGTCACCCTACTCTAATAGGCTTCAAAATAGGGTGGGCTTGGGTCGCAAAGAATGCGAACGGAGCCCACCCAGATGTTACAACACGGAATTAATATTTGCTGTTTAAACACTGATTCTGATTCAGAAGCGGGTGTGAAAAGAGAAGGCTCTCAATTGGCGGCCGAGGAGGAGGGAGGTAACGGAAGCCGCCGCCGCCGTCGCCGTGATGACCCGTGGAGACTGGAGAGCAGCAGAATGGGAGGCGGCTGCCGCCCAATTTTTTTTTTTCCAACGGCTGCCACTGAGTAGCGCTACAACTGTAATGCAGTCAGGCTGCATTAACAGCAATAAATATGCTTGTCGTTTTACTTTTTCCTTAGCTATAAGGGTTACAATTCCTGTGCTGGAAGCACATAGGAGAGTCAGACTGCCGCTTTCACACACCATGAAGGGGTCCAGCTCTTTAGCAGTTTGACATGTTCCCCTGCACACTGCTCCAACCAACAGTACTGTCAAAGGAGCAAGAATGCCGTTAATTAGAGCAGTGTGCAGAAGGGCGTGTCGGACCGCGGAGAGACAGACCACTGCGTTGTGTATGAGAGCAGCGATATGGCTCTCCTTCATGCTGCCAGCAAAGGGTATTCTAACAAAATAAAGAAAGATGGGCATATTTGTTGCTGTTATTATTATTATTACTAAATATGCAGTCTGGCTGCATTAGGGTTCATTCACATTAGAATTGTGCACAACGGAAAAATTTGTTGAGTTTCAGTTCGTTTCTTTTCGGTCCTGTTGATTCGTAATCGTTCGTAATTTTGCTAGACGGGATTTTTCGTGTTCGGACTAATTCGTATTTTCGCAAGCGTAATTTTTCGTTGAATTTTTAGTTGATTTATAATTCGTACTTTCGGTAGGGTACGTTGTTTTTCGTTGATTCTGGACACAACTCCTACTTTCCTAACTTTTTTTGGGTTTGTTGATTCGTAATTTTCCGTGTCTCTCTCACAACGGCGCTGCCTATTATGCCTAATGTGCTTCGAATGGATTTGTACTTTTCTAAATACATAGCGGTTATTTGTAACGATTCGAAATCTCGTATTTTACTTTAGTTTTTTACATGCGGCTATAGCCTCCGCCCCTGTACACCATTTTGGGAGGGTTCAGCACGGTGAGGGTGAAGCAGAGAGCAGAGTGAGTGTTATTGTGCTTCGTATGGATTCGTACATTCGTAACTTTTTTCATAACGAATTATGCCGAAGACATTCGGGCATTCGCTATTTTGCGGTATAATTTATTTCGGATTCGGTTTTATTCGTAATTGCTTTGTTCGGAAATTCGAATGCTTCCGAATGTCCGAAAGTTGCTAAATTCGGACGAATTTCGATTCGTTACGAAACGAATTGCACAAGCCTAATTCACATGGACACAGAGGGTCGTGGAGATTAACCACTTCAGCCCCGGAAGAATTGACCCCCTTCCTGACCAGAGCACTTTTTGCGATTCGGCACTGCGTCGCTTTAACTGACAGTTACGCGGTCGTGCGACGTGGCACCCAAACAAAACTGGCGTCCTTTTTTCCTCACAAATAGAGCTTTCTTTTGGTGGTATTTGATCACCTCTGCGGTTTTTATTTTTTGCGCTATAAACAAAAAACTAGCGACAATTTTGAAAAAAAAAGCAATATTTTTTACTTGCGGTAAATGGTAACCAAATGAATCCGCCCTTCCTATGTTCCCCCCACTGCGCTTGTGAAAAATAAATAATAAATTTAATTTAACACTTTTTCAAATATTTTTTACATCTTATGGTGAGCAGATATCATGACATTGGCTATTTATGTTATTGAATAAATCTACATTGTTTGTATTATGTTTGCTTATGTTTTCTGCTAGTTCATTTATACTTTTCAATTATGTATTATATAGAACCTCCTGAAGAAGCGGTGTTAACCGCGAAACCGGTTGAGGTTATTGCCTTCTCCACTCCAAATAGACGGTGACGGTGGCTTCGCTACCTACATATGCTATTCCATTGTTGTGGGGTCGGCTTATGGTTTTAATGTAACTGTATTTTGTTCTTTTTTATGTAATAAATATATTTTTGTATGACTTCAGTGTCGCTCCATCAGTGCCTAGAAAAATCCAATTCCTTTTCCTACTGATCAATTATGGGTAGTATGGTAGTTATTATGGATGATGGCACAAATTTTTGCTTTTGATTATATTGTCCTAATTGAGGCTATACTCAAAATTCGTCTTCTACATATTTTTGGTAAAAAAAAATGTCAATAATCGTATATTGATTGGTTTGCGCAAAAGTTATAGCGTCTACAAAATAGGGGATAGATTTATGTCATTTTTTTATTATTATTTTTTTGTTAGTAATGGCGGCGATCTGCGATTTCAATTGTGACTGCGACATTATGGCGGACACATCGGGCACTTTTGACACTATTTTGGCACCATTGTCATTTATACAGCGATCAGTGCTATAAAAATGCACTGATTACTGTGTAAATTACACTGGCAGGGAAGGGGTTAAACACTAGGGGGCGAGGAAGGGGTTAAGTGTGTCCTAGGGAGTGATACTAACTGTGGGGGGGGGGGGGCTGGGCTACCACTGACATGACAGAGATCACTGCTCCCGATAAAAGGGACGTACCCAGTGGCGGTGCGTCCATAGAGGGCGTCGGAGCGCTGCCCCATCTCACTCCTGCACCGCCACTGAGAAGCAATACATAGGTTTATGCATGAACCTATGTATTGTCACCACTGCCGCCCACTATTCAGATGGCCGGCCCCCTGGCGAGCGCCGGCCATCTGAATTAGAGCAGTGGCCAGCGGTGGGTGTGTTTTGGAAGTGTCAATCAGAGCCAGCGGCTCTGATAGGCTTTCCGATTACAGCCCTCAGGCTATATTCGGCTTCCAAATAGTTCACTGAGGGACGCACGGGGGGTGCGTTCCTTGGTGAACACTGACAGGCGTTTCAGCCAATCAGGTTCACCGGATCTGATTACCGGTAACCTGATTGACTGAAGCGACATCAAGGGCGGGAGAAGACAAGAAGGACGGCGCTGACTCGAGTAAGGTAAGTGCAGGGCTGGGGGGGGAACTGGCTGTATATGGGGGACACACTGGCTGCATTTGGGGACACACTGGCTGTATATGGGGACACACTGGCTGCATTTGGGGACACACTGGCTGTATATGGGGACACACTGGCTGTATATGGGGAACACACTGGCTGCATTTGGGGACACGCTGGCTGTATATGGGGACACACTGGCTGCGTTTGGGGACACACTGGCTGTATATGGGGACACACAGGCTGCATTTGGGGACACACTGGCTGTATTTGGGGACACACTGGCTGCATTTGGGGACACACTGGCTGTATATGGGGACACACTGGCTGTATATGGGGAACACACTGGCTGCATTTGGGGACACGCTGGCTGTATATGGGGACACACTGGCTGCATTTGGGGCACATTGGCTGTATATGGGGACACACTGGCTGTATATGGGGGACATACTGGCTGCATATGGGGGCAAACTGGCTGCATATGGGGACAAACTGGCTGCATTTGGGGACAAACTGGCTGCATTTGGGGGGACACTGGCTGTATTTGGGGGTAAACTGGCTGTATATGGAAACAAACTGGCTGTATTTGGGGACAAACTGGCTGCATTTGGGGACAAACTGGCTGCATTTGGGGGGAAACTGGCTGCATTTGGGGGGAAACTGGCTGCATTTGGGGGGAAACTGGCTGCATTTGGGGCGACAAACTGGTGGCGTTTGGGCACAGTGGCTGTGTTTAATGGGCACAGTGGCGGCAATTGATGGGGGTTTTTTTTTTCAGTTTGTTTGCGCCCCCCAAGAATTTTGAGCACCAGCCGCCACTGGACATACCTGTACGCCCATTAGCCTGCCTGTGCCATTCTCTGGGCTATACTGGTGTATAGCCATATACAGTCACATCCTGTACTTGATTCCTATGGATGGCTGTACACGGCATAGAATGAGCCCTTATAGTAATAAATCAAGAGGTGGAATCCATATCCAAAAATCAGTAGCAAGACCGATCTAACTATCATATTAACTTCTACTTCAGCTTGATGATCTAAACCAGACCAGAACAATGTTTCTCGGTCCATTGATTACTCTAATGCCCTGTACACACGATCAGAAATTCCGACAACAAAACCGTGGGGTTTTTTTTTTTTAGACGGAATGTTGGCTCAAACTTGTGTTGCCTACACACGGTCACACAAATCTTGTCTGAAATTCCGATGGTCAGGAACGCGGTGACGTACAAGACGTACGACGAGCCGAGATCAATGAAGTTCAATAGGCAGTTTCGGCTTCTTCTGCTTGATGCCGAGCATGCGTAGTTTTTTTTGCGCGTCGGAATTGCATACAGACGATCTGAATTTTCGCCAAGAACTTTTTTTCCGTCAGAAAAAAAGAAGACCAGCTCTCAATCTTTTGCTGGCGGAAATTCTGACAGAAAATGTTGTATGGAGCCTACACACGGTCGGAAAATATCTGACCAAAATCTCACATACAACTTTTTTTTGGACGGAAAATCCTATCGTGTGTACGCGGCATGACAGTCTTAACTTACAATTGAAAAATAATTCCTTCGCATAGACTGAGACGGAGGTTGAGACATTCCCGCAAGCCATTTCATGTACAATGTGGTGGATGTGTGGGGGGATATCCCATTCTATCAAATAGGATTTATTTTATTTTCAAACTTCAACTCTCCAACTATACAGATGTCTGATCTTAAAATTGTGAATAGTCTAAGGACATTCCCCCCTCTATCTACAGTACACATGAAAACCACAGAGTACAGAAATGTTCCATTTGCCACAATTCACATACTGCTTCATTGTTCATAAGGACAGAAAACTGAATACATGAATTAATCCATAAAACGCTATACAAATGCCCAATCCCATCCAAAAAACCTAAATTATTTTAGAGCTGTCACAAGAAAAGGAAGTGGGGGGGGGACTCTTCAAACAGGGACACTTATTCTGGTGCCAATTGACTTTGGGGAGTGTTCCCCAGGACACAGGGCATACAAAAATCGCTGAGAGTCATTTTAACCACTTAAGCCCCGGACCATTTGGCTGCTAAATGACCAGAGCACTTTTTGCGATTCGGCGCTGCGTCGCTTTAGCTGACAATTGCGCGGTCGTGCGACGTGGCTCCCAAACAAAATTGACGTCCTTTTTTTTCCCCACAAATGGAGCTTTCTTTTGGTGGTATTTGATCACCTCTGCGGTTTTTATTTTTTTGCGCTATAAACAAAAAAAGAGTGCCAATTTTGAAAAAAATTAGGGCTGTTACTGATTAAAATTTTAGTGTTCGATTAATCGTTTTTTATTTTTTATCGATTAATCGACTAATTTCGATTAATTATAACGCACACAGATCCAACTACTTTTAGCTGATCTCCTTGCAGGCCGATTCCCAGTGCAGCTCCCAACCACTGGAAAAATCGATAGCAGGATACAAAAAACACACAAAGGCAGCGCTCGATGGGAATAGCATTAAAAAAACTTTTATAGTCTTCAAGTAGGTAACAAAATAAATATTGCACTGGAGATAAAATCGATGTAGCTCCATGAACTGTAAAAAATGGTGCAAGTAATACCAAACGGTAGCAAAAGCAGTCATAAAAACCTGTAGCTAAGTATGATACTGGTATAAAAATGTGTACAACGATACCACTGCTGAATCCAGATGAGGAGGGGTTAACATCAGTCCGTCGGCATGTAGATGTCCCGTGAAGGGAACGATCACAACTCCCAGTGGATGGCTGTAGAATCCCAGGTTGATAGAGGGAAGTGATAGAGGGAAGTGTAACAGCCCTTGTGTGTGGCAGATAGTAAGGTCCCGCCGGCATGCAGATATGAAGGCACAGCAAAGGAGCCCTTCAGATGGACACGGCAAGCCCAAAGAATTTTGATCGATCAAAACAATTAATCGATTAATCGAGGAATTAATAGTTAATTTCCACAGCCCTAAAAAAAAATGCAATATTTTTTACTTTTTGCTAGAATAAATATCAATTTTTTTTTTTTTTTTCCTCAGTTTAGGCCGATACGTATTCTTCTACATATTTTTGGTAAAAAAAAATCGCAATAAGCGTATATTTATTGGTTTGCGCAAAAGTTATAGCATCTACAAAATAGGGGGTCGTTTTATGGCATTTTTTTTTTAAATTCAAACGATTTTTATTGAGTATAGTCATAAGAAAAAGTACAAGACTTGTCGGGATGCAACCCATACGTCAAAGTGTACAGCATGCATGGTATACATAAGAAGCAGAGACTAAATGCAACACTCAAAATCAGGTACAGTGCGGGCTATGATGGGCGCAACCCAGCATCACATAGTACTAAAACCCATAAAAGGGATCAAGAAGGGGCAAAGAATAATAAAAAAAGTACAGTGGGAAAAGAAAAAAGATAAACAGTACATTTGAAAACAAACTATTAACCTACTGCTTCAATTTTGTACAAGTCGACCAACCCAGTTCCATATGTTATACCCAATGGGATGTCAAATAGCCGGTAGCCACCGGCGTCACTTCTCCATCGCCCATGGTCTGAAGCCAGTGGGAGACGAGAGAACCTCGGATCCCCTACAGATAGAAGGGTACCGGGGTCTCAGGGAGTGAAGAGTTGGCTATAGTATAGCACCATATGTAGACCATGAAGCCCATTTGTTGTGGAAAACATGCATGGTGTCCATGATTGCATGATGGATCCTCTCCATAAGGTGGATAGATTCCATCCGGTGGAGTACCTGTGTCCAAGGAACCGACTGGGATCGCCAATTCAAGGCTATGCCCCATTGGGTTGCGCAGAACAGGGTATTAACCAATTTCTGGGTGGGCGAGGGCAGATCAGGAATAGGGGTAAAGAGCAGACACATCAGGCCGTCAGATCAAGGATAGTGCCCGTGATCAGCGCCACCCTGGAAGCAACCTGGCTCCAGAGGTGTTGCAGATGAGGGCAGCTCCAAAAGGTGTGGAGCAAGGTGCCGGGAGTCTGGCAGCCCCTAAAGCACGTTTCCTGAACTGAGGGATAAAATTTGTGAACCCTGTGTGGAGTGAGGTACCATCTCGTGTGTAATTTCATGACAGTCTCTTTAGTAGCTATAGATCGAGTACAAGCTGCGGTTTCCAAAGCGAGCAAAGTCCTTTCTTGTATAAGAGAGGTATGGACTCCAGAGAGAGAGATATCATTTTGCCCCCCTGTACAAATCATTAGTAAGACCTCATCTGGAATATACAGTTCAGTTTTGGGCTCCAGTTCTCAAAAAGGATATCGGGGAACTGGAGAAAGTGCAAAGAAGGGCAACCAAACTGATAAGAGGCATGGCGGAGCTCAGCTATGAGGAGAGATTAGAGGAACTGAATTTATTCTCTCTAGAGAAGAGGAGAATAAGGGGGGATATGATCAACATGTACAAATATATAAGGGGTCCATATAGTGAACTTGGTGTTGAATTATTCACTTTACAGTCAACACAAAGGACAAGGGGACACTCTTTACGTCTAGAGGAAAAAAGATTTCATCTCCAAATACGGAAAGGTTTCTTCACAGTAAGAGCTGTAAAAATGTGGAATAGACTCCCTCCAGAGGTGGTTCTGGCCAGATCAGTAGATTGCTTTAAGAAGGGCCTGGATTCTTTCCTAAATGTACATAATATAACTGGGTACTGACATTTATAGGTAAAGTTAATCCGGGGAATATCCGATTGCCTCTCGGGGAATCAGGGAGGATTTTTTTCCCCTGCTGTAGCAAATTGGATCATGCTCTGCTGGGGTTTTTTGCCTTCCTCTGGATCAACTGTGGGTATAGAATTGGGTATATGAGATTGTACGATATATTTTTTATTTTATTTTTTATTTTTTATTTTTTTTATGGTTGAACTGGATGGACTTGTGTCTTTTTTCAACCTGACTAACTATGTAACTATTTGTGCATATTCTGAAGCATGTCAATCCAATCATCAGAGGAAAAGTTTTATGGCATTTTTATTATAATTTTTTTTTATACTAGTAATGGCGGCGATCAGCGATTTTTATCATGACTGCGACATTATGGCGGACACATCGGACACTTTTGACACATTTTTGGGACCATTGTAATTTTTACAACGATCAGTGCTATAAAAATGCACTGATTACTGTGAAAATGACACTGGCAGTGAAGGGGTTAACCTCTAGGTGGCGCTGTAGGGGTTAAGTGTAACCTGGGAAGTGCTTCTAACTGTAGGGGGGGTGGGCTGTGTGTGACAAGACAGTGATCACCGCTTCCGATTACAGGAAGCGATGATCAGTGTCATTGTCACTAGGCAGAGCGGGGAGATGCTTGTTTTCTTCATCACGTGAGCCAATCGCGGGAATCCCCGCGGCGATCGAGTCCCCGGGACCCGCGGTTGGGCTCAGGGAGCTCGCGGCGGGCTCGCGACCACAATGCTGCTTCTTAAAGGGGACGTATATATACGCCCTTCTGCCTGTCCGTGCCATTGTGTCGATGTATATCGTTGTGCGCCTGTCGGCAAGCGGTTAAACATATCTTGCCGCACCCCCACCCTGGGCCTGACCACAAACATTCCCCAGGGCCAGGGCCTGCCAATTGGCTATCCCACCGACTACTTCAGTGCACCCACTTTTATTTTAACACTCCTACAACTTAAAAAAGTGTATTCCAAGTCATCAGTCCCACATATTCAGCAAATAGACATCCCAAACCAGCAACGAGACATCCCCATATATTCAGCAAAAAGACATCCCTATATAGTCAGCAAAGAGACATTTCAATCCTCTTTGCTGACTATATAGGGATTACACATTACACATTGCCCCCCCAGCTCAAGACCCCTGACTAGTTTCCATTAGCAGAGGAGGGGGCAGCATGCGGACAGTTGTATAAGTGTGATAATTTGCTGTGCTGTCGCTGTCCTGCCACAACAGACTATTTTATTTATGTGTTTGATATGTTCATCGATACCCCCTTTGTTTTGTTGTAGATTGACCAGTCCTTAAAGTGGTTGTAAACCCTTACAGACCACTTGGCCCTACAGGTAAGCCTAGATTAAGGCTTACCTGAAGGTGCAAGAAATCTCTCCTTAACCTACACGGTTAAGGAGATATTTGCAGAAAAGACTGCACCGATGTCTACGGCGCATGCGCAATGAGCGTGCCGTTAATTAATGGGATCGCGCTGTCCCTGACGGCTCCCACACGCCTGCGCGGGAGTGACGTCATCGCTGCTTCGGCCATTCACAGCGCCGGAGCAGCGATACCCGGAAGTCACTCGGGGTATCATGGCGGCGGCGGAGGAGAGGAACGAGGGTCGCTGCGGGGGCTTCGATCTCATGTAAGTAATTCATAATGAGCTATGCATACTAGCTCATTAGGGATGAGCCGAACACCCCCCTGTTCGGTTCGCACCAGAACCTGCGAACAGACCTAAAGTTCGCGTGAACTTTAGAACCCTATTAAATACAATGGACTCAAACGTTCGAAATCAAAAGTGCTAATTTTAAAGGCTAATATGCAAGTTATTGTCCTAAAAAGGGTTTGGGGACCCGGGTCCTGCCCCAGGGGACATGTATCAATGCAAAGAAAAGTTTTAAAAACTGCAGTTTTTTCAGGGAGCAGTGATTTTAATAATGCTTAAAGTGAAACAATAAAAGTGAAATATTCCTTTAAATTTCGTACCTGGGTGTGTGAATAGTATGCCTGTAAAGTAGCGCTTGTTTCCCGTGCTTAGAACTGTCCCTGCACAAAATTTTATTTCTGAAGGAAAAAAAGTCATTTAAAAGCACTCGGGGTTATAATGAATTGTCGGCTCTCGGCAATACAGAGAAAAGTCATTGGTAAAAAAAAAAAAAAAATGCGTTGGGGTCCCCCCAAATTTAATGACCAGGCCCTTCAGGTCTGGTATGGATATTAAGGGGAACCCTGTGTCAAATTTTAAAAAAATGACGTGGGGTTCCCCCCAAATATCCATACTAGACCCTTCAGGTCTGGTATGGATTTTAAGAGGAACTCCACCCCAAATAAAAAAAAAATGGTGTGGAGTTCCCCCAAAAATCCATACCAGACCCTTTATCCGAGCACGCAACCTGGCAGGCCACAGGAAAAGAGGTGGTGACGAGAGAGCGCCCCCCCTCCTGAACCGTACCAGGCCACATGCCCTCAACATGGGGAGGATGTCCCCATGTTGATGGGGACAAGGGCCTCATCCCCACAACCCCTGCCCGGTGGTTGTGGGGGTCTGCGGGCAGGGGGCTTATCGGAATCTGGAAGACCCCTTTAACAAAGGGGACCCCCAGATCCCGGCCCCCCCCCCCTATGTGAATTGGTAAGGGGTACATTGTACCCCTACCATTTTACAAAGAAAGTGTAAAAATAAAAAAATAAAAAACACACAGACACCTTGGCAAAAGTCCTTTATTAAAAATAAAAAAATAAAAATAAAAAACCCATTCCAGCGATGTAATCCAGTGTCCAGCGGCGATCCGATGTCCAGCGCTGCAGTCTCCACTCCACACGAAACGTCATTGGCTGGTCTGCTCAGCCAATGACATAGGCGGGGTCTAAGATACGAGAGCGCCCCCGCCTCCTCGTACCTCAGACCCCGCCTACATCATTGGCTGAGCGGACCTGATGGGGAACTTCCTCCGCAGTGTAGGTCCGCTCAGCCAATGACGTTTCGTGTGGAGTGGAGACTGCAGCACTGGACATCTGGACATCTGGACATCGAATCGCCACGGGACACTGGATTACATCGCTGGAATGGGTTTTTTATTTTTTTTTATTTTTAATAAAGGACTTTTCCAAGGTGTCTGTGTGTTTTTTTTACATTTTTTTGACACTTTCTTCGTGAAATGGTAGGAGTACAATGTACCCCTTACCAATTCACATAGGGGGGCGGGATCTGGGGGTCCCCTTTGTTAAAGAGGTCTTCCAGATTCCGATAAGCCCCCTGCCCACAGACCCCCACAACCACTGGGCAAGGGTTGTGGGGATGAGGCCCTTGTCCCCATCAACATGGGGACATCCTCCCCATGTTGAGGGCATGTGACCTGGTACAGTTCAGGAGGGGGGGTGCGCTCTCTCGTCCCCCCCTCTTTTTTCCTGCGGCCTGCCAGTGCTCGGATAAAGGGTCTGGTATGGATTTTTGGGGGAACTCCACACCATTTTTTTTTTAATTTGGGGTGGAGTTCTCCTTAAAATCCATACCAGACCTGAAGGGCCTGGTAATTGGATTTGGGGGAACCCCCACGCATTTATTTTTTATCAATGACTTTTCTCTGTATTGCCAGGAGCCGACAATTCATTAATAGCCGCGAGTGAGTTTTAAATGACTTTTTTTCCTTCAGAAATGACACTTTGTGCAGAGAGAGTTCTAAGCACGGGAAAAAAGCGCTGCTTTACAGGCATACTATACACACCCCCCAGGTATGAAATTTAAAGGAATATTTCACTTTTATTGTTTCACTTTTAAAGGGGTTGTAAAGGTTCGTTTTTTATTTTCTAAATAGGTTCCTTTAAGCTAGTGCATTGTTGGTTCACTTACCTTTTCCTTTGATTTACCTTCTAAATGTTTTTTTTCTTTGTCTGAATTTCTCACTTCCTGTTTCACCTCACTAAACTTCACACCATCATCCGAGTGGTGTGGAGTCATCCAGAACAGCTTACTGAACAGCTTACTGAGGAGAAACAGGAAGTGAGAAATTCAGACAAAGAAAACAAAGAAAGAAAACATTTAGAAGGTAAATCAAAGGAAAAGGTAAGTGAACCAACAATGCACGAGCTTAAAGGAAGCTATTTAGAAAATAAAAAACAAACCTTTACAACCCCTTTAAGCATTATTAAAATCACTGCTCCCGAAAAAACATCCGTTTTTAAAACTTTTTTTTGCATTGATACATGTCCCCTGGGGCAGGACCCGGGTCCCCAAACACTTTTTAGGACAATAACTTGCATATAAGCCTTTAAAATTAGCACTTTAGATTTCTCCCATAAACTTTTACAGGGTGTTCCGCGGCTTTTCGAATTTGCTGCGAACACCCCAAATTGTTCGCTGTTCGGCGAACGGGTGAAAAGGCAATGTTCGACTCGAACTCGAAGCTCATCCCTATAGCTCATTATGCCTTTCTCTTGCAGGGTTTTTTTTTTTTAGGAAAAGTTTTAGAGGGTTTACTTCCTCTTTAGCTGGACACTCCCATCCATGCTCTAAGGTTAGTTTTTGGTTCATCCATTTAGAGCAAGTACATTTTAGTACCACACAAGAAAGGGCAGAAAAAATCATCGTGTCATCAAGCTCAAGTAGAAAATCACACATGATGTTCCTTCTGAGTCTTCTTGGTGAGTTAAACTACCTGTGGATCTTGTCAGATCAGGAAGTTGCCATTTTTTTTTTTTTTCATATAGCCTAGGTTTTAGGAGATATGTCTTTTGCATAAAGCAACATTTGAGACAGAACAGCCATTGTTTGAGTGCTGAATACCAACTAGCTATTATAGAGTTATCTTACCCATCCAAGACCATCATGCCCACTGACTGCATTGGTTTTGACAACAAATGCTCACTGCCAGATGAACACAAGTCTGCATCTCATTGGACCAAAACGGCCATCATCTTGTCTTGTCTACCAATGTGCCATCACCTGTGCTGAGATGCAGTGTGCCCAGCAATTGTCTACACTTATTATAGAAATGAAGGGCAATGTGTTGCATACTTCTGATCAGGACGCATCTTTTCCCAGCCATTGGCTGCCACAAGTGTCCATCACAAGTTCTCAGGAGGTTCTCCAAGGACCCCGCCCATCTAGGACACCAACTTCAATGCAGTTCCACCCAACAATGGACCCTCAGCTACAAAAAAACATCCTAAATGGGAACTTGCTGTAAGTTTCTGGAAAATAAAATATAATGTCTCATGCAGGCTATGATGCAGATCACATTAAAAAAGACCAAGGACACCTAATCCGACATTGTATGCATAACCTGACATCTAGTATCTGTTTAGTGTATATGGAAAAGGTTGGGACTTTAACCCTTTCCATACAGGGCTTTTTATACCACTTCCATACCGGGCCTATTCTGGCACTTCTCTCCTACATGTACAAATCATCATTCTTTTGCTAGAAAATTACTCAGAACCCCCAAACATTATATATGTTTTTTTTTAGCAGACACCCTAGGGAATAAAATGACGGTCGTTACAACTTTTTATCTTGCACGGTATTTGCGCAATCATTTTTCAATTGCCTTTTTTTGGTGAAAAAAATGGTTTCATTAATTAAAAAATAACAAAACAGTAAATTTAGCCCAATTTTTTTGTAAAATATGAAAGATGATGTTACGCCGAGTAAATAGATACCTAACATGTCACGCTTTAAAATTGCGCACACTCATGGAATGGCGCCAAACTTCAGTTCTTAAAAATCTCCATAGGTGACATTTGAAATGTTTACTAGTTACCAGGTTAGAGTTACAGAGGAGGTCTAGTGCTAGAATTGTTGCACACACTCTAACGCACGCGGCGATACCTCACATGTGTGGTTTGAACGGCATTTACATATGTGGGCGGGACTTACGTGTGTGTTCGCTTCTGAGCGCGAGCTACCGGGGACAGGGGCGTTTTAATTTTTATTTTATTATTTTTTTATTTTACTTAATTTTTTTTATTTTTACACTTTTTTTTTTGATCACTTTTATTCCTATTACAAGGAATGTAAACATCCCTTGTAATAGGAATGGTGTGTGACAGGTCCTCTTTATGGAGAGATGCGGGGTGGTCAATAAGACCCCACATCTCTCCTCCAGGCTGGAAAGCATGAGATCGTGAAAAAAAATTCACAGATCTCATGCTTACTAGCCGCAATCGCAGCTTTGTTTACTTCTGAGGACCCGGGCGTGACGTCATCACATCGCGCCCGGGCCGCCGACGGTCATAGAGATGACTGGTGACCATCTGGTCACCAGTCATCTCTATGCTTGTCATGTGACAAGACAGCGGCACCGGAAGATTCTTTCTCTGGGCCCCCCGATGGCACGGGAGAGCCCGGAGAAGCACCGGATGGCGGCGGGAGGGGGGGGATGTCCCCTCCCGCTGCCTATAAGAACGATCAAGCGGCGGAACCGCCGCTATGATCGTTCTTATGGTGCGCAGAATCGCCGGCTGAAGAGAAGGATATCTGAATGATGGGAGATCCCATCTGTGGACGTCATTTGACTATGGGCGGGTAAGGAAGTGGTTAAATGAGGTACACATGGACATGTGCCTCCATCCCTATTCGTTTGCACATGGCAGAGGGTTGGGACTTTGAGTGAGGTTTGTAAACCGCTGGTCGGTGCAGCAAAACACAATCTTGATACAATTACAGGAACAAGATAATGCACATGAAAAACAATCTTTATTAGATAATCTGTCGGTATGGTAACCATGTTACGACATAATGCAAAAATCACTCAATAAAATAACCACAGCGAAGGTACAGCAATGACACACAATAAAAATCAGGATATGTTATGGGTACATGATAAAACACTGGAGGAATTGCCGCACAATGTGCTTGACGCGTTTCGTGAAAACATCACTTCCTCAGGAGCAGGCGCAATCCAACTATCTATAGGGAACACATATGAGTAATCAGTGTCACTATTTGCGTTAATGATTAGAGTTATCAGCTCAGGGATGAGCAATCACAGAAATGGATTGTGTGTGTACTCACGGATACAGCTCCCATTGATTGTGCCAGGTGCAGACAGCAAAGGCAAACCCCATCTGTTTACTGTATCTGTTTACTGGAATTTTTACTCCTGGATGGAGTACCCTATTGATCTGGTCAATATAAATAATTCCTAAACCACGTTTGAGATTATTACAAAGTGAAATCTGACTAATGGCATTGTTCTTGTTGGCCAAAGTGCCATCACCTGTGCTGAGATGCAGTGTGCCCAGCAATTGTCTACACCATGGATATGCAATTAGCGGACCTCCAGCTGTTGCAAAACTACAAGTCCCATCATGCCTCTGCCTCTGGGTGTCATGCTTGCTGCTGTCAGTCTCGCTATGCCTCATGGGACTTGTAGTTTAGCAACAGCTGGAGGCCTGCTAATTGCATATCCCTGGTCTACACTCATTATAGAAATGAAGGGGGATGCGTTGCAAACTTCTGATCTTCATGTCCATCTAGGGTACATCTTTCCCTAGTCATGGCTGCTATAACTGTCCATCACAGGTTCTCAGAAGTTTCTCGAAGAGTCCTGCCCGTCTGGGACACCAACTTCTGTCAACTTCTGGGAAATAAAATGTAACCTCTCATGCAGGCTATGATGCAGATCACCCTACAAAAAGACTGAGGACACTTAACCAGACATTGTATGTGTGACCTGACATTGTGTATCTGTTTGGGGGAAATTTACTCCTGTGTGGAGCACCCCTTTGGTTCGGTCAATATAAATGAATTCCTGAACCATGCCTGAGATTATTACAAATCGAAATCTGACTAATGGCATCGTTCTTGTCTACCAATGTGCCATCACCTGTGCTGAGATGCAGTGTGCCCAGCAATTGTCTACACTCATTATAGAAATGAAGGGGTGATGCGTTACAAACTTCTGATCTTCATGTCCATCTAGGGCAGTGATGGTGAACCTTGGTACTCCCGGTGTTTTGGAACTACATTTCCCATGATGCTCATGCACTCTGCAGTGTTGTTGAGCATTATGGGAAATGTAGTTCCAAAACACCTGGGGTGCCAAGGTTCACCATCACTGATCTACGGCATGTCTTTTCCTAGTCACGGGGGCTGCCCATTGGCTGCCACAGCTTTCCATCACAGGTTCTCAGAAGGTTCACAAAGGGTCCTGCCAATGCAGGACACCAACATCAATGCAGTTTCATCCAACAGGGGACCATCAACTCCAAAAATATCCTGATTAGGAACTTGCTGTCAGCTTTCTAGGAAATAAAATGTAACCTTTCATGCAGCTTATGATGCAGATCGACCTACAGAAAAACCAAGGAACCTAACCAGACATTGTATGTGTAACCTGACATTGTGTATCTGTTTGGTGAAAATTCTACTCCTGGGTGGAGTACCCCTTTAGTCTGGTCAATATAAATGAATTCCTGACCCATGCCTGAGATTATTACAAATCAATATCTGACTAATGCTATCATTCTTGTCTACCAATGTGCCATCACCTGTGCTGAGATGCAGCGTGGCCAGCAATTGTCTACACCCATAGGAAATGATGGGCAATGTTTTGCCAACCTCTAATCTTCATGTCCATCTAGGGCACAGGTGTCAAACACAAGGCCCGCGGGCCGAATCGGGCTGTCCAGGCCATTTCATGTGGCCCTCGCACCTCTCCAGCAGCTGCAGGAGAGCTTCAGCCCTCCTCTGGTCCTCTTCCAGACCCTTACTTTCTGCCTTCAAGCAATGCATCCAGATTCTTCCCAGCAGCAGCATAAGGAAAGGGGGGTGCACTGTGATGTAAGGGAGAGTGGGGGACTCAACTTCTGATGGTGGGGTGGCTCTTGACATCTAATGTAAGGGGAGGGGTTGCCTGGACATCTAATCTTACAGACATGGCCGTCATCAGGGGGGTACAGGCAGTACACCTGTAAGAGGCCCGGAGGTGCCCAGATGCCCCCCCTTTTTTTCTGTAAGGGGCCCAGAGGTCCCCAGGGCCCCGGATGGCAACCACCCCTTTTTTTAATTTTTTTTTTTTTTTTTTATTTTTTTTTTAATTTTTTTTGTAAGGAATTCCTGACCCATGCCTGAGATTATTACAAATCAAAGTCTGACTAATGCTATCGTTCTTGTCTACCAATGTGCCATCACCTGTGCTGAGATGCAGTGTGGCCAGCAATTGTCTACACCCGTAATAGAAATGATAGGCAATGTGTTGCCAACCTCTGATCTTCATGTCCATCTAGGGCAGTGATGGCGAACCTCGGCACCCCAGATGTTTTGGAACTACATTTCCCATGATGCTCAACTACACTGCATTGTAGGTGAGCATCATGGGAAATGTAGTTTCAAAACATCTGGGGTGCCAAGGTTCCCCATCACTGATCTAGGGCATGTCTTTTCCTAGTCATGGGGGCTGCCCATTGGCTGCCACAACTGTCCATCACAGGTTCTCAGAAGGTTCTCAAAGGGTCCTGCAAATGTGGGACACCAACCCCAACACAGTTCCATCCAACAGGGGACCCTCAACTCCAAAAATATCCTAATTAGGAACTTGCTGTCAGCTTCTGGGAAGTAAAATGTAACCTCTCATGCAGGCTATGATGCGCATCACCCTACAAAAAGACCAAAGACGCCTAACCCGACATTGTATGTGTAACCTGACATTGTGTATCTCTTTAGTGGAAATTTTATCCCTTCGTTCTGGTGAAAGTAAATGTATTCCCGAACCATGCCTGAGATTATTACGAAGTGAAATTGGACTAATGGCATGTGCGCTCAGAGTGCTACGTGTCAAATGAAAAGGTCCTTTCTTCTCCCTCCAGTCTGCTGGCTTCTGGACAATTCTCAGTGCGGAAATTTTCTCAGAATATGTAGCACTGGCATCGAGTGATGATAAATCTTCTTGCAGAATATGATGTGATGATGTGAAGGAAACAGATGCTTCTGTGTCTCATTTTGTTTTGAATTAAGCGCTTTAGAAGACGGTAATGAGCCAGAGGTGAGCGGGAAATCCACCGCGGATTAATCCCTGTTTTTGCAAAGAGACCGGAGAGCGATCCCGCTAATCCGTTTATCCCGGCACCGCTGAAGGCTGCGCTGCCATATAATCTGAGAGGTGCCCTTTTACCTTGATTAATAATAGGGTGCCGCATACTGGCAAAATCTGTCTCTGTCCAGCTGGGGGACTACAAAACGTTTTTAATACCATTGTTTTGCTAAAGCTCTGTGTATTATAAAATATTTTAATTTAAAAAAATATATAAAATACTTTTTTGCAACATTTTTTGTTGCATCTTCGTGCTGCTGATTCATGTTTCAGATGCTTTGCAGCCACTTCCTGTCTACATGCACTCTGATGACAACTATTCTCAGGATTGGCTTCCAGATGGAGAACACAGTGGGCCATGCCTGTTTAATGTGTGTTGCCTGGGCCGGTGCTACCACTAGGCAAACTAGGCAGCCACCTAGGGCGCACTGCTGCCTAGGGGCGCCTGGCCTGCTGGTTTTCCTCCGCGTCTGCATGCTCTGCAGGTTGCAGCCTGTAACTAACTCGGTCTCAGGCAGCTGCTCCGTCCAGAATATAAACAAAAAAGTCAGTGCTACTACCCATACATCACATAAAAAGCAGAGCTCCCAGGTGCTCGATCCACAGTCGCTGGCTGAGTAGAAGTTAATGAAGAAAAGATGATCTGCACTCCGGTCGTTGCTCTTAAAAAATTGACGTCTTTATTGACAAGCCACAGCAGACAAACACAAATAGGAAAGGTTGACGCGTTTCAGCCTGTAAGGCCTTAGTCATAACCACCAGTAGTCATTACACTACCGTCCGACCGGTAGTGTAATTAGAGACGCAGTGCAGCACTGGAGCCAGCGCTAGAGGAAGCAGAGCCAATGCTTCCTGTATAGCGACGCCTTCTGTCACATGGGCAGGGCAAAGGGGGGTGGAGTCAGGGGTGGAGCCAATAGGGGTGGCAAAATGAGGTTTCGCTTAGGGTGTCAAAAATCCTTGCACCAGCCCTGTGTGTTGCCACATGTAGTCTGCATCAAAATCCCAGATAACTGGGTGACATTCCATGGCAGGTCATCAGGTAATTTTTTAATGTAAGCTGAAGGTTTTCAAATATTTTAAATAACTTCTGTAATGATTTTAAAGTGAACCTTTCATTAACCTTACAAAATCTGACATGTCACACTATATACAGCAACAATATCATTTTTAGGAAATGTCCTTAAAAAACTTAAACAATAATTCTAGGATTGAAAGGGAAGAGGGTTTATTGGGACTTTATATGAGGTAATGGGTCAATTGCCTCCATCCCTGTTGATTGTATGATAAGGAAGAAAACAAAAAAGGGCGGGACTTTGTATGACGCATGTGCGGTAAAAGTTAGGATTGGTTGGGGGTAATTGGCATATCTAGAATACGTTGTATAATTAATATTTTAATACTTTCACATAATGCATCGTACATGACTATATTACATTATTGAAGAAATGGATAAACATACACATATTAGATACCTATGTAGCGGTCTTCCCCCACCTTCTCCCCTCTCTGGATGGCTGGTTTTATTTGTCTAGGGGTATCTGGGAGAAGGGGAAAAGATGTACACCACCAGCTCGGCTCTCTGATGTAGGATGCAGAGATATGAGCTAAACCGTTTACCCTCGGGTCTGCGTTTTAGGCCGGAGCCTCAGCTTCTCCTGTGGAGGATGATTGTCACTGTCACAGACAGGGACACTTAGCTTCCAGTAACACGAGTTTCACACCATAAAAAGTCCAACACTGTTTTATTTGCTTTGATCAATAGGTAGGCTGGTTGAACTTTTAAAAGAACAGACATAGTGTGGGAAGGAGTAGGTCCAGGCACAACACAATGAATAAAGACTCTCCTGTTCCGTTTAGTGCAAACAGGCGTGGCGGACAGTCGCTGCCACCGACTGTGAATTTGGTCCCTGCCACTGACCTGGGTGAACGTTGAGGCCCCTGCCACAGGCCTTGGATGAGGCCTGCCACTGACCTGAGGAAGATGGGTCTCTGCCACAGACCATGAGAACGTGAAATACCTCCTTTAGAACAAACGACCCCTGTCAGAGGAAGACATCCATCCGGACGGTCACCAGAAGAGGCCTCCACTGTCACCAGCAAATGCTGCGCTGGCTCTTCGGGGAGGTCACGTCTCCGGTCCCTTACGCCCTGGATTCAGGCACCCAATACCGGGGGGACCTTAGGAATGCTTCGCCCTCGCGGGACCCAGTCGAAGGTACTGGGCCCCAGGCCTCCTTGTAAAGTACCTCACCCCAGGCTGAAGGTGACTGCGATGGAACTCGACTCCACGCGCCTAGGCCAAGGGCGCCTGGGCACAGACAAACCGCAGCAGCCCCCAGGCCGAAGGTGCCTGGGGAATGGACCTCGTGCGCAAGATGTCCGCCCCCTTTTATATCCTCTCTCAGCAGACACAGCGGGTTCCCCACCCCGCCGTACTACTGCCGCGAGAGGACACAAAGAGCACGGCTCTAGAATGGCAGTTCAACCCCGGTCCCAGGCGACAGCGCCACCCAGGGACCACAGGGAACATGACACCATTCATACCTCCCACACTCCAAAGTGTCCATAAATCCCTAAAAATCAATGTATCTGGGCCATCTATGGCCCAGATACACCCCACTAAATTTGACACCCGCTACACCTATATAGCAGCAAAAGAGCAAGAAGATAACAGATTTAAAATGCATTACCTCTCACTTTTCCCTCACTTACAGCCATCACTATTCACTGACTCAAGTCCATACATCACTCCATGCTTGATGCCTGTCCGACCTGGGTGCGCCCTGTGTGGGGGCCGTTTGTCTTTGGCATCCTGTCTCAGTCCCCGGCAGGGGCTGTTCCAGCCCTTGGGGGCTTGTTTTGGCCTGACTTCCATGCCGGCAACATATGGATACCCTGGGACTCTGACCATTGTTCACTGTCCCCATAATGTCAGATGCCCTGGATCAACCTGATATGTGTTCATGTCGTTACAGAAACACAATGCATGCTTGCTCCTGATGAGCGACCAAAGTTGCGAAATGAGTAGAGCTTACAACTTCATGCTCCAGACATGTATCACTGCAGTATTCTATTATTGTATTTTCTGTCTGTGTATATGGGTTCCTGTTTTGAACAAATTCTCCCCCAACAAAATCCGTGAATTTTAAATCTGTTATATTCTTCAGACCCCCACAACCACCGGGCAAGGGTTGTGGGGATGAGGACCTTGTCCCCATCAACATGGGGACATGGTGCTTTGAGGGGTCACAGACCCCCAAAGCATCCTCCCCATGTTGAGGGCATGTGGCCTGGTATGATTCAGGAGGGGGGGGGGGCGCTTTCTCGTCCCCCCCTCTTTTCCTGCGGCCTGCCAGGTTGCGTGCTCGGATAAAGGGACTGGTATGGATTTTTGGGGGGAACTCCACGCCATTTTAAAAAAAAAAATAGGTTGGAGTTCCCCTTAAAATCCATATCAGACCTGAAGGGTCTGGTATGGATATTTGGGGGGAACCCAACGTCATTTTCTTTTTAAATTTGACGCAGTGTTCCCCTTAATATCCATACCAGACCTAAAGGGCCTGGTAATTGAATTTGGGGGGACCCCCACGCATTATTTAATTTTTTTATCAATGACTTTCAATGACTTTTCTCTATATTGCCGGGAGCCGACAATTCATTATAGCTGCGAGTGAGTTTTAAATGACTTTTTTTTCCTTCAGAAATGGCACTTTGTACAGGGACAGTTCTAAACACGGGAAACACGCGCTGCTTTACAGGCATACTATACACACCCCCCAGGTATGAAATTTAAAGGAATATTTCACTTTTATTGTTTCACTTTAAGCATTATTAAAATCACTGCTCCCGAAAAAACGGGCGTGTTAAAAAAAAAAATTTGCATTGATACATGTCCCCTGGGGCAGAACCCGGGTCCCCAAACACTTTTTATGACAATAACTTGCATATAAGCCTTTAAAATTAGCACTTTATATTTCTCCCATAGACTTTTACAGGGTGTTCCGCGGCTTTTTGAATTTGCCGCCAACACCCCAAATTGTTTGCTGTTCGGCGAACAGGCAATGTTCGAGTCGAACATGAGTTTGACTCGAACTCGAAGCTCATCCCTACCCTGGATATCTCCTAAACCTGCATGGGTTTAGGAGATATCCCCTGTATCTGCATGTGCCAACACCATCGGCACATGCGCACTGAAGCAATGGCACGTTCGTGCCATTGCTTCAGTTAGTGTGCCACTACCGGCGGCTACCGCGCTCATACGCGGACGTGATGTCATCGCGACTCCGGCTAATCACAGTGCATACCCGCATCACAGGATACCCGGAAGTAACTCTGAGAGCGATGTCGCCGGCCGGAGCGGTGTACGAGGATGGCTGCGGGGGCTTCGATCTAAGGTTAGTATTTCATAATGAGCTAGTATGCTTTGCATACTAGCTCATTATGCCTTTGTCTTGCAGGTTTTTTTTTTTTTACAACCACTTTAAGTAGTTAGTTGTATGTATTATTTTTTTCATATGTACAACATATCAAAGGTGTAGCTTTTGACTTGTTTGAGTTTGGGGTGGAGGAACTTGACAGCACAGAGTCCTGACCTCAACCCGATAGAACACCTTTGGGATAAATTAGAGCGGAGACTGCGAGCCAGGCCTTCTCGTCCAACATCAGTGCCTGACCTCACAAATGCTCTTCTGGAAGAATGGTCAAACATTCCCATAGACACACTCCTAAACCTTGTGGACAGCCTTTCCCAGAAGAGTTGAAGCTGTTATAGCTGCAAAGGGAGGGCCAACTCAATATTGAACACTCCGGACTAAGACTGGGATGCCATTAAAGGGGTTGTAAACCTTCGTGTTTTTTCACTTTAATGCATCCTATGCATTAAGGTGAAAAAACACCTTGCAGTCACCGGCCCCCCAGCCCCCCCGTTTTACTTACCTGAGCCCCAAATTTCCCTTGGCGGGGACGCGTCATCCCTCTCTCCACGGGCTCTTGATTGGATAGATTGCTAGCAGCGCAGCCATTGGCTCCTGCTGCTGTCAATCAAATCCAATGACGCGGGCGCCGTGGGGCGGGGCCCAGTCATACATTCGGCGGCTATGGACGTCGAATGAATGATTTGGGAGCGCGCCTGCAAGGTAACCCCCCGGGAGAGCGCTTCTCCTAGCTCCTAGGACCTAGGGGGTTATCTGATGTGGGGAGGATCAGCGAGAGCCGCCGAGGGACCCCAGAAGTCGCGGATCTGGGCCACTCTGCAAAACGAGCTGCACAGTGGAGGTAAGTATGATATGTTTGTTATTTTTTTTTAAAAAACAGTCCTTTAGAGCCCTTTCACACTAGAGCACCCATAGCTTTGGCGGTAAAACGCGGTTTTACCCCCCGCTAGCGGCCGCGAAAGGTTTAAAACCGCATTGCCGGCGGTATAGCCACGCTGCCCCATTGATTTCAATGGGCAGAAGCTGTGGAGCAGCGGTAAACACACCGCTGCTTCACCGCTCCAAAGATGCGGCTAGCAGGACTTTTTTTACCGTCCTGCTAGCGCAACGCTCCAGTGTGAAAGCCCTCGGGCTTTCACACTGGAGTGAATGGGGCAGCAGTTTAGCGGCGGTTTGCAGGCGCTATTTTTACCACTATAGCGCCTGCAAAATGCTGCAGTGTGAAAGGGGTCTTACAATCTCTTTAAAGTTGATGTGCGTGTAAAAGCAGGTGTCCCAATACTTTTGGCAGTATAGTGTATGTAATATAATCTGTATAATAACCTTGGATTACGAGCATAATCCGTTCCAGGAGAATGCTTGTAATCCAAAGCACCGCTTTGGGCAAAGTGAGTTTCCCCATAGAAGTCAATAGAAACTAAAATAATTTTTTTCCGCAATGACTTCTATGGCATGCAATACCGCACGTGGCCAGAGGTGGGGGGGGCACCGGAGAGACTTGGAAATACTCGGAGATCGTTCGGCTGCCCTCGGAAATCCCCGGAAAGGCAAACTGAGTATTTCCGAGTATTTTCAAGTGTTTCCGAACGGCTCCGATCGGCTCCGGTGCCCCCGCACCTCTGGCCAAATGTGGTACTGCACATCGCAGAGGCTTGAATCATGCTTGTTTTGTGAAATAAAACTCGCAAATAGAGTCAGGATTTAAAAAAAATATTCAGCTGGTATTGCGAAATGCTCGTTAACCGCATTACTCGCAATCCGAGGTTCCACTGTAATATATATTATACCTCAAATTCGAAGAAAATATTTGTTTTATTTGAAAATATGACTGTAAAGAGTGGTTTTGTGCCAACATTTTATTTACTAAAAATTTTTTTTTTTTAATTTACAAAAAAAGTATGAAAACACTTTACTTTATGCTAGAAAAATAGTATTCTATAAAAAAAAAAAAAAAGTGTCTTTCGTAATTCCTGAGCAACTTGGTCAAACCTACAACAGGATGGGCCTGTCCTATTGTGCTGACTCGCTCTGCTGGGTGCATTGACCTGCTCTGTGAACTTTTTAATGAATCTGTTTCCAATTCACATCTGCAAAATTGCCCTGGCACACCCTGGCACTGGGAAAAAAAAAAGAAGCCTTTTAGCTGTGGGCACACCCTGGTTCCATGACCCCCCCCCCCCCCCGCCTCCCGCTCTGATTACTCGGCTTCCCAAGGAATTTGATATTTGCAGAAACTCCCGCTCTACATCTGCCATGTGAACCCTAAAAATTTATATTCTCATTAATTACCATACAGGGCGCAGGCAACATGCTAAGATCATGACAGATCTAATTATGTCAGTAAAATGGTTCTATACCTCTCTCTCGTCTCCTCTGAGACCTATATATATATATTTTTTTTTAAACCGCACTTAAATACATTTTTGAAATGGATACTAGGAGTTCCAAGTAACGGGGACAGATGGTGGTGATTTGACGAGAAATGTGCTCTGTGTGTGTCGTATTATATTTGTCTTAGCTGAAGTTGTACACTAATTTTTCATTTCGGGTCGATGATATCAAAGCAGACAATGTAATTACTCTTAGACAAGGGATGATCTGAGATATAAAACGCGGATAATAAAGCGGCGGCGAGGAGGTCAGCAGGCCGCGGCACAGCAGGAGGACCTAAATGTGCAATTGAAACTTTTTTTTCAAGCCCCCCCCCCCCCCCCCCGAGTAGATTGCTACATGATGTTATCAAAAATAATTGTGAAATATAAGATCACATACCACCCTCCCGGCGCAGACATCGATGTTTGTTTTAGGTTCTGTTTGGTTTTCTACGGATTATTTTTATTTTCACTTCGTAGAAATGTTATGACTGATAGGGTGAGCCCTACCACTGATAGGTCCTAGGGAGCCGGGCTGAGATCTGCTGGGTTTGGTTGTAATAATTGGTGCTTTCGTTCCCAGAGACAAGGAATGGGCACAGGGAAGACAATGGATGATTATATTTGTGGCACCCTCCTACTTAGTGTGAGTGAGTAAGTGATAACTTATATAGCGCTACAAATGCGAACTAAATCGCCTCAAGGCGCTTTGCATCCAGTGACGTCCTGATCCTTCAGAAGAGGTGGGTCTTAAGTTTTTTCCTGAAGGCCCGATGGTTTTCTTCCATGCGGCTGTCCGGGGGTAGAGCGTTCCATAACCGTGGTCCTTGGACTGCAAATCTTCGTTCTCCTTTCGATTTGTAGCGGGACTTGGGGATGTGGAGGAGGTTTTGGTTAGTTGATCGAAGAATGCGATTGGGGGTGTAGTGTTTTATCTTCTCGCATAAATATTGAGGAGCGTTTCTTTGTGTGCACTTGTGGGTGAGGCAGAGGGTCTTGAATGTGACCCGATCCTTTACGGTTAGAAAATGCAGGGTCCTCAGTGCAGGGGTGATGGATTCCCAGGGTTTTTTCCCTGTTACCAGTCTGGCTGCCGTGTTCTGGATGACTTGTAGGCGCAAAATCTGATATTTAGGAAGTCCTATGTAGAGGGAGTTCGCGTAGTCGAGTCGGGAGTTGATGATTGTTCCAACTACTACTGATATCTCCTTTTCCGGGATGAAGGGGATGAGTCTACGCAGCAGGCGGAGAAGATGGTGCGATCCGCTGACTACTGATCCTATTTGTGCATCCATCGACATCTCCGAGTCAAAGATGACTCCAAGACTTTGTAATAATTGGTGCCTTCGTTCCCAGAGACAAGGAATGGGCACAGGGAAGACAATGGTTGATTATATTTGTGGCACCCTCCTAGTTAGTGTAGGTTGATAGCTACATTTAGTTCAGTTCCTCTGTAATCAGCAGAGCAGGGGTTGATTGTTTGGGTCTGTTCAGTGTCTCACAGGCTGCTGCTCTGATTACTTCCTTCTGCATTCTGGGGGATTCCAGAATCATAGTGAGAAGAAGAACAGAGTGGGCAGCCTGAATATTTATGGGGAATCCAGCCAATCCTTTGGGAGGTGTGCTCAGTAGGTGTGTAAGACTGGTTAAAAAATCAGAGAATCCACACTCACAAGAGTATTAATTTGCATTAGGCTGTCCGATTCATATTTTCAAACGGGATTACAGCAAAGGACTATGAAAAATAAAAGGGGTGGGACAAAGGATTGTCCACTGAAGGTAAGTAAGGGGAGGGTCAACCACGGCATAAGTTAATGCAAATTTAGCTTTATTGATGAAAAAGTACACATACTATTTCAGGTCCTTTCAAGGAAACACAGTGTTCTTATTCAGGACAGTGCTCCTCACTAGTACAAAACTATAGTTAAGAAAAACCTGACTAAGTGCACTGTGATGTGCACAAAACGCATTGACGTAGCTGACGCAAGGCACAGCCCCAAGCTCCATCATGTCCCCCTATCCAGGAGTGTAAGGTGTTCCTTACGGCTGACATCTAAGAGCGGCACGTGAACAAACCTCATAACGCAACAACCAGTAGGTTCCCATAGCGTTGCATTCCAGGTGTCTGACTGGACACCTGACCGGATACTTCCGACAAGCTTTTCCGGACAAACACATTGCCTATCTGAATCGCTATAAAGCTATAAAGCTAAATTTGCATTAACTTATGCCGTGGTTGACCCTCCCCTTACTTACCTTCAGTGGAGAATCCTTTGTCTCACCCCTTTTATTTTTCGTGCTCAGTAGGTGGCTGGAGAGCCCATAAAAAGTCTGAGGCAGAGAGAGAGAGTTCCCGGGTCCATGACCATTGTATAACAGATGTACTATACATTCCCATAACTGCCAGACCAACCAATACTCCAACCCTCCAAACCATTACCCATTAATAGAGTCCACACCAAATTGGAGTAAAACTTGGCCGTAGCAGCCTCTTTATTAACAAAAATAAATGTAAATTAGCATAACCGTAAAACATCTGTTAACCAAAAGAACCATCAGTCAATCCTCACGTTGGTCTTTGCAGGAACCCCCAAAATAAATGTTTAATAATGCACTGCGGTACCTTTTTTGATAACAGGCCTCTAGCCGACATGCTGGCTCGGAGACAACCCACTGACCGCAGTGCACCCTTTAACCAAATGCTAGCTAAACCACCGTTAACTGGAATACCACCAGCGGGACCCATACCACCGATGGGTCCCGAACTCTTCCTTATCCAAAGTTTCTCCATTCACTCGCAATGACCAACACCCGCCAACTGCCACGACATCCGGATGACACACCGCTCTGTGGAAAAAAAACATATCTAACAAAGAATAATAGGGGGGGTGGGTGGTAAGCTTGTTCCTCACGCTGCACTGACGCAGGGGAGGGGCCATGCTCCATTTACCTATCTGTGTCCCCTCCTCCCCCAGGCTCTCCCAATTGGGTGAGCCCTCTCATTTTTGTACCCTGTTTCCCCCCGTCATGCCCAACCCTTCACTTTTTTTTTTTTTTGCTCTGGGCTTCTCTTTCCTTCTGGAGGAAACCTATGTGGCAGGTTTACTGAAGGTGCCATCTAGAAGAAATTGAGGTCCCAGCTGACACTTTAGATGGGGGGGCCTATTCGCAAAGCTCAGTCCTAGAGTCTGATTGGGTTTGGAGAAGCTCACTTGAGAGTACCAGGAGGAAGTTGGGGGGGAAATGTCCTATGGTGGTGTGAGTCTGTATCTCCCTCACTGAGGAGTGCCCAGTGGATATTGGAAGGAGATAACTGAAGATCCTGTGGCTGTGTGAGTAGATGACCCCGATGCTGGGAGTTATTGACTGTGTGTGCAGCTTTGGTCTCTTTGGAAAGTCCCAGTCACCTGTCAGCATTAGAGGTTCTGTGGGACATTTTTGTGCAGCTCAGCAAGTTAGATGAAAAGTCCTGTAATGCCCCGTACACACGGTCGGGTTTTCCGATGGAAAAAGTCAGATGGGAGCTTTTTATCAGATATTCCAACCGTGTGTATGCCCCATCGGACTTTTTCCGTCGGAAATTCCGACAGACTGAAGCCTCGTACACACGGCCGAGAACCTCGTCAGGAAAAAACCCGTTGTTTTTCCTGACGAGATTCTTGACAAGAATCTTGTCCCGGCCGAGTGTACACACGCTCGATTCAAAAGAACCGCCATTCTTTTGAATGGAACAAACGCTGTGACGTCACCGACTACGACGAGCGTGCGCTTGTCACATTCAATGCCGCCGCCATCTTGCTACACCCTACCTATGCCTAGGAAGCTACCGCGCATGCGTCAAAGTCATTTCGAGCATGCGCGGGTTTCCGCGGCGACAGGTAAACGTACACACTCTCGGGTTTCTCGTCAGGAAACAGGCCGACGAGAATCTCAACGAGAAAATAGAGAGCAGGTTCTCTATTTATCTCGTCGAGATTCTGGCCAGTTCTCTTGACGAGAAACCTGAAAGCCTCGTACCCACGCACGGTTTTCTCGGCAAGAAAGCTCTCCCGGCAGTTTTCTTGTTGTTTCTTGGCGAGAAAACCGGCCGTGTGTACGAGGCTTGAGATAGAGAACATGGGAGCAAAGGGGGTTATCAGCAGAACAGACTTGGCTCTGAACCTATGCACAGCCCGGGTGTAATCTGATTCTGGCCTTCACCTCTACACGCAGTAATCTAGAGGACATGGGCCGTGGCGCACCTCGCTCTCCCCTTCAACGTACCCCTAGACCGAAGCCAAAGTATCCACTAAAGAAGAGAGAGAGGGTGAGGCCGCTACACGTGGGGGCTCGTAAGTCTGGGATGTGTGTTTCGTGGAGCTGGGAACGTCTGTGTTTGGACTTTGCTGCCCGGTGGAGTTCCGAGTAGGTCGGCCATGTTGGCAGGCCCACCACGAGGCACACCATAGCTGCGCAGTTCGTGGGTGGGGAGAAGAAAAAGCCAGCGAAGAAGTGCAGACTGTGGGAGGGGTCTGGCCATGTGGAAGTAGTCACGTGGGGATTCTGGCGCGTGTTGGTCAGTGCGCAATGGAGCAGCAGACAGTCGGGATGACCTCAAGTACCCCGTGGATTTCGGTTCCTTACCCCACGAAGATGACTTCCTTTGCTGCTTCCATAACGGATACAGGAATAAGACTCAGGACGCGAGGACGTTTGGCTCTGTATGTATGCAGAGACATAGAGGCCCTCGGTGTGATCTGTCCCGGCTGCTCGGGACTGGTGGTCAGCTTGAAGCCATTCGGGCAATGTAAGGCCTGCAAGGAGTTTCTTTTTTAGGTGGAATTATTCACAGAAAGGCCCCGGGCCTTCCACCTCAACTGCCTCACGGGTACCGCCACTCCGGAAAGGGAGATCCAGGCCTTTGCGGAGATTTCTGTGCGCGCTGACCAGGGCAAAGAGAGTGCCCAAACAGAGACTGAGATTGAAAAATCCGAGGATGCTGCTTCGGTCACCACAAGCTCCCTGCTCCCACCTCCGAAGAGGAAAGTCGGCCTTGTACAGGCATCCTATGGTCGTGGAAGAGCTTCGCCCCGCCGCTTACCTGGCCTGGATGGATCCGGAGGGAAGAGCCCTGGACATACCTGTTCTTCTGAAGGCCCAGGTGAGCCAGGGGTTGGGACTGTGAGTGTGGTTGGAGGTGTCGGGAGTCCATTGTCGGTGGAGCCCGTGAGGGAGGGTGATTCTCCATCTACTGGGAATTACCTGCCCGCGGAAATGTACGACACCTCCGACCTAGAGTTGCTGTCAGATGCCGGCGATGATGGCGAGATTGACAAGGTCTTTCACCGCAAGGGTTGGGACAAGATGCCGTTACCCGCGCTCTGCGCACCAAGGGATCTGCCCATGTCTACAGGGGATAGTACACCCCGGGTGGAGGTCCCGGAGGCCGGGGAGGAATCTGGTCTCTTGCCTACCCTTCCATCCTGTGAATCGCCTACTGTTTCATCCGTTCCGGTGACGGGAACGCATCGTTCATTGCTGTGGGCTCCCAAGTCCAAGCCAACGGAGGTAGTTAAAGTACCTCGGCATCCGGAGTCCATTGTCCAGCCTGGAGAAGGAGACCGTGCCACCATGCCACCTCTGGCCCGGTTACAGCGGCTCTTCTGTCAGAGAGTTGCCCGTGAATATGGGTGGGAGTACCCATACCTACCCCGGGACTTGCTTTTTGAAGTGGAGGTCCTGCGGCAGCGATGATATGATGAGTTTGTCTGGGAAAAGCTCAAAGTGTCCCATGCTCGCCGATATCTTTCATGCTCATCCCCCGTGTCCAAGAAGTTCAAGGACTGTAAAGCGGAGTGGATGTTGGGTCGGCACATCCATGCAGACAAGGTCATTGTTTGTCGCAAGGACGGAGAGAACATTGAGTATAATGTGGAGACTTTCGATAAGCACCTAGCGCCTGTTCCTACCGCACCCAAAGTTCTACCTTTAGGAGGAAAAGACTCCTGTGTGCTCTATTATTGTTCATTGCTGAACTTGCCGGAACACAAGGACTGTGCCCTAGTTTTTTTTTTTTGATTTGGGCGTTTTACTCTTTTGGAGAAATAGGGGCTGTAACTGTTTGTTCTCCCTCTCCCTGCACTGCAAAGAAGATAATGACTTTGGGGTGTAGTTAGTGTAGACACAGAGAAAAGAAAGAAAGGAAAGTTGTCTGGAGGATTTGCCCAAGTGTCATTACCGTGGCACTGTCACCAGGTGGCAGTGCTGCGCAACGACTGTTTTTTTTCTTTTACACTTGCATCACCATACTCATTGGAGCGAATGGGCCTTTTCAAGGACAGGCCCGTTTATTCCAAGAAAACACACATTGTGTTAGGATGTTGTTTTTTCCCTTCTGCAGGAGATTCATCTGTCAAGGCTGCTGAGAATGGGTGGTCCTTAGATAGTCAGAGGGAGGATGGTGCATGTGTAAATGTCAGAAGTGTTTTATTGAAAGTTTTATAGTTCTACTGTTTTATATTTTCCCTTTCCCATTCTAGATCTTGGCACAATTCAGGGCTAATTTGTATGGTTTAGTCTCTGGGCGGAGCTTATGCACCACCTTTGTGGGGTGTGAGTTTGGACCAGACACTGGGGACCAGTGTCAAATTACAGGGGGAGAGTGTAGCGGGTATTTAAATTTGGGGGGGAGCATCTGGGTTATTTAACCCAGATGTACTAATTGTTAGGGAATCTGAGAATCCCTTTTGTGGTTCTTGGAGGACTCTGGTGGTGCAAGGTTCCCTGTGGCCTGCAGGTGGCGTTGTCGCCCTGGGTTGGAGTTGAACCTGCACCGCAAGACTGTGCCTTTCTGACCTTTCCTGGCGCCGGTACAGCCGGGCGGGGAACCCGCTGTGACGCAAAGGAAGAGGAGATAAAAGGGGCGGACGCCCTGACCTTGGGGTTCAGAGTTGGAGGACGTGGCCATGCCCAGGCACCTTCAGCCTGGGTGCTGGCATTCCGGAGTTCCGGGCCCAGGTGCCCTTGACCTGGCCGGAGCGAGGAATGGAGTCCATCCCAGGCACCTTAAGCCTGGGGTGAGGTACTATGGCCAAGGCCTGGCGCCCAGTAACTTCGACTGGGTTCCGCGAGGGTAGAAGAGTCCGAGTCGCCCTAAGGTGTTGGGACCCGTATCTGAGGTGAGGAGGCCGGGGAGTGTAACCCTTCCGAATAGCCCGGTACAGCATTAATCCGGTGATGGCTGGGCCTCTGGTAACTCCCTTGGAGGGATGTCTTCCCCCTGACAGGGGCTGCAACGTAGCGAAGGTAACTCCAGTTCCTGTTCACTAGAGTCGCTGGAAGAGACTCTGAAGCCAAAAAGTCCATTTAACAGCCACTGTGCTTAGCAACCGTTGGTGAAACCTCAACGGTTTAGTTTTCTCTGAGGATTGTGCCTTGACCTACTCCCCACCAATACTGAACTGTTCTATGGGTCTCAAACTGTCTGCTTGCAAAGGACTATTTGTTTGCCGTTATGGAATAAATAAGTGTTGGACCTTTTCAGTGTGTGGTACTCCAATTACTGGGAGCAAAGGGGGTTATCAGCAGAACAGACTTGGCTCTGAACGTATGCACAGCCCGGGTGTAATCTGATTCTGGCCTTCACCTCTACACGCAGTAATCTAGAGGACATGGGCCGTGGTGCACCTCGCTCTCCCCTTCAACGTACCCCTAGACCGAAGCCAAAGTATCCACTAAAGAAGAGAGAGAGGGTGTGGCCGCTACATAACGTTTTGGCATCCAGTGAAAGTCACCATAGAGTGGTAAGTGCAGCAAATTTTGGACGTTTCACAAGAATCTGAAGGCTTCTTCCACCACATTCCAGAGACCTCACGTGAGGTCTGAAGTCATCACTTTCATCATTTGTTTTCCATTCGGCATGGAGGACCGGAGAGCGTTACTGGACACATCTAAAAAGATGGATGTTGGCGAGTCAGGAATGTGTGCTCCTCTCCGTCTGGCGCTCTCTGGGGCCCTCATGTAACGAGCGCTCTCTGCTCTCCAAGGGCAGATTTGGTGGGATGAATCCCAGATGTGTGCGATGAGAAATGAACTTGCTCGCTTATGTTACCAGAGGGACGCCATGTGCTCAGAGGTCATTTAATAAAATCCCCAAACGTCAACGGTGTAATTATTTTTGCTTGTGATTTTAGAATTAAATTGAAACTCCAGAAAAAATATTTGCACACGCCCTTTTGTCCCATTATACGGGATTAAAAATAATTTTCTTTTAATATAGGGATAGTCTTATCTTCTTTTAAACCCCTGCAAAGCAGAAAGCAGGCGGTCTTCTGGCTCGTCTCCACCACCGCGGTGCTGAATAAACTGGGTCCATCCCTTCCTGACTATTCAGGTAAACCGCACATTTGCCTTGTCTCTTATTTTTTTCTTTTCCTCAAAAAACTTTATTGTAACTTGGATGAGCTCACAACATCCATCCAAGTACATTGGGCAGACATTGGTCTTTCTTCCCTGTTGCATTGCACCCCAGCATATGATTAAACCCCAGCTGGGGTGAAACACGCTGCAAGAGAAGGTCGGAAGAGGGCAATTCCACCACATTGCACCCCAGCATATGATTAAACCCCAGCAGGGGTGAAGCACGTTGCAAGAGAAGGTCAGAAGAGGGCAATTCCAGCACATTGCACCCCAGCATATGACTAAACCCCAGCTGGGGTGAAACACGTTGCAAGAGAAGGTCGGAAGAGGGCAATTCCACCACATTGCACCCCAGCATATGATTAAACCCCAGCTGGGGTGAAACACTTTGCAAGAGAAGGTCAGAAGAGGGCAATTCCACCACATTGCACCCCAGTATATGATTAAACCCCAGCTGGGGTGAAACGCGTTGCAAGAGAAGGTCGGAAGAGGGCAATTCCACCACATTGCACCCCAGCATATGATTAAACCCCAGCTGGGGTGAAACGCGTTGCAAGAGAAGGTCGGAAGAGGGCAATTCCACCACATTGTACCCCAGCATATGATTAAACCCCAGCTGGGGTAAAACACGTTGCAAAAGAAGGTCGGAAGAGGGCAATTCCACCACATTACACCCCAGCATATGATTAAACCCCAGCTGGGGTGAAACACGTTGCAAGAGAAGGTCGGAAGAGGGCAATTCCACCACATTGCACCCCAGCATATGATTAAACCCCAGCTGGGGTGAAACACGTTGCAAGAGAAGGTCGGAAGAGGGCAATTCCACCACATTGCACCCCAGCATATGATTAAACCCCAGCTGGGGTGAAACACGTTGCAAGAGAAGGTCGGAAGAGGGCAATTCCACCACATTGCACCCCAACATATGATTAAACCCCAGCTGGGGTGAAACACTTGCAAGAGAAGGTCGGAAGAGGGCAATTCCACCACATTGCACCCCAGCATATGATTAAACCCCAGCTGGGGTGAAACACGTTGCAAGAGAAGGTCGGAAGAGGGCAATTCCACCACATTGCACCCCAACATATGATTAAACCCCAGCTGGGGTGAAACACTTGCAAGAGAAGGTCGGAAGAGGGCAATTCCACCACATTGCACCCCAGCATATGATTAAACCCCAGCTGGGGTGAAACACGTTGCAAGAGAAGGTCGGAAGAGGGCAATTCCACCACATCATGTTGTGAACTCATCCATGTTACAGTGATGCTTTTCGAGAAAAAGAAAAAAAAAAAAGATGCAGCAGATGTGCGGCTTTTTCTCCTTGAATAAAGGAAAATCTGCACCACAAACCAATCAGGACTTCATTGCATCCCCCGCATAAGTATGTTCACATAGACCTTTATTATTGTTGTATACCTTTGCCAATCCTGACATCTTCTTGGTTGAACCTTTTCAAGTTTGCTCAATGAAAACATAAATATTTCCTGTAAACCACACCTCCCAACTTTTTGAAATGGGAATGAGGGACACCTATCAGCAAAAGTATGCAGGCATAGGACACACCCCTTGCCACGCCCCCTTAAAGGAGAATTGTACAAAAAAAGACAAGATTTGTTAAACCCAGAAGTGCTTTTTTTTACCACTACTATTCCTTTATATTGGCTTTAGGAATTTACAAATGCAGCAATTTAGAAATCAGATGAAAGGTTTAGCTCTGGGAAATACTTTTTGATAGATAAAAAGTGCATTTTATATACAACTATAGAGATCAGACCAAAATGAGGGACAAATGAGGAGGACAGAGGGACAGAGGCTCCAAATCAGGGACGGTCCCTCGTAATCAGGGACAGTTGGGATTTATGTGTAAACCATCATTTGGCATTTAGGTTATGCATCCACAAAGCCAGTCTAAATCTGAAGTGTGTAGGTAGCTTTGGGCATGGGTAGGTTACAGAAGAAGAACCCAGGTGGACCACAGCCCTGTGATGAATCTCTTTTATCATAAACAGAGCAGGCAGGTACTAACGGAAAACTCCACTAAATAGTAGTGACACCCAAAAACATAAAATAATGATGGCAGGAAAAGGCCACATGGTTCCTTGAGTCTGCCCCATTTTTTATGTTTATATATATATATATATATATATATATATATATATATATATATATATTATTTTTTATTTTATTTTTTGTCTGAACATAGATCTGTGTTTGTCCCATTTTTATATTTTTGTTTATATAATTTTTAAATGTTTTCAATTTTATTTATTTATTTATTTTTTGTCTGGAGTGTAGATCTATGTTTGCCCCATTTTTTACATTTTTCTTTATACAATTTTTTCAATGTTTTAAAAATTTGTTGTATTTATTTATTTATCTTTATTCTTTTTTTTTTTTTTTGTCTGAGTATAGATCTTCGTTTGACCAAGTAAAACTCTGTAGTCCGGCAACTCTGTAGTCCATATAGCGATTTTAATGGTTGGTTACATGAAGTGACAATCAAAACATGCTGACGCGTTTCACCTTTTTTTATTATGCACCAGCATGCTGAAAAGTCTGAAGCCCCGTACACACGGCCGAGAATCTCGTCAGGAAAAAACCCGTTGTTTTTCCTGACGAGATTCTTGACAAGAATCTTGTCCCGGCCGAGTGTACACACGTACCCTTCAAAAGAACTGCCGTTCCTTTGAATGGTACGAACGCGGTGACGTCATCGACTACGACGAGCTTGCGCTCGTCACATTCGATGCCGTCGCCGCCATCTTGCTACACCCTAGCTATGCCTAGGAAGCTACCGCGCATGTGTCAAAGTCATTTTGAGCATGCGCGGGTTTCCACGGCGACAGGTAAGTGTACACACTCTCGGGTTTCTCGTCGGGAAACAGGCCGACGAGAATCCCGACGAGAAAAAAGAAAGCAGGTCTTCTTATTTTCTCGTCGAGATTCTGGTCAGTTTTCCTGACGAGAAACCTGAAAGCCTCGTACACACGGCCGGTTTCTCGGCAAGGAAGCTCTCCCAGCAGTTTTCTTATTGGTTCTTGCCAAGAAAATCGGCCGCGTGTACGAGGCTTTCAGGTTTCTCGTCAAGAAAACTGCCCAGAATCTCGACGAGAAAAATAGAGAACCTGCTCTCTATTTTCTCGTCGGGATTCTTGTCGGCCTGTTTCCCGAAGAGAAACCCGAGCGTGTGTACACTTACCTGTCCTCCGGGAAGCCCGCGCATGCTCGAAATGACTTTGACGCATGCGCGGTAGCTTCCTAGGCATAGGTAGGGTGTAGCAAGATGGCAGCGACGGCATCGAATGTGATGAGCGCACGCTCGTCGTAGTCTATGACGTCACCGCGTTCGTGCCATTCAAAAGAACGCCGGTTCTTTCGAATCGTACGTGTGTACACTCGGCCGGGACAAGTTTCTTGTCAAGAATCTCGTCAGGAAAAACAACGGGTTTTTTCCTGACGAGATTCTCGGCCGTGTGTACGAGGCTTTAAAGGGGTTGTAAAGGTTCGTTTTTTATTTTCTAAATAGGTTCCTTTAAGTTCATGCATTGTTGGTTCACTTACCTTTTCCTTCGATTTCCCTTCTAAATGTTTTTTTTTTCTTTGTTTTATTTGTCTGAATTTCTCACTTCCTGTTTATCCTCAGTAAGCTGTTCAGTAAGCTGTTCTGGATGACTCCACACCACTCGGATGATGGTGTGAAGTTTAGTGAGGAGAAACAGGAAGTGAGAAATTCAGACAAAGAAAAAAAACATTTAGAAGGTAAATCAAAGGAAAAGGTAAGTGAACCAACAATGCATGAGCTTAAAGGAACCTATTTAGAAAATAAAAAACGAAGCTTTACAACCCCTTTAAGCCTCGTACACACGGCCGAGAATCTCGTCAGGAAAAAGTAAATACTTGTGAAACAGAAGGTATATATTAAAAAAAAATAATAATTAAAAATCAGTTTATAAACCTATACATTGATTGAAAAAATAAAATGATAATACAATTGACTCAAATATTAAAAATTGTGATATTTTTTTTCCAACTACACATAAATGCTACAATTGGTACGATATGTTATTTTTCTTTATTCTTTTTTTTTTTTCTGTGCACACAGATACTGCGTAGCCAGAATGATCTGGGAATTTTTATTTTCCATATGAGAACTCTCTAATTTTACCTGATATAACCTATAGTGCTGAGCGTTTATTCCATACCCCCAATGTGACCTGGATTCCCCTCTTCTCCCCCCATTACTCAACCTCTTGACTGATTAGATGATTCCACCAGCACAGATTACAGACCAGACAGTACACAGGCTGCCTGACCTGATGTTTGGGGGGGGCGGCAGTGTTTGGCGGTGGGGGGGGGGGGTGACTATGTCACACATGAAAACTACAACAGAAGCTACATTAATCAAACTGAGATAGCAAACCTCTGACATGTTAGTGTTACAAGTTGTGTCTGTTCTGCAAAGTGCTTTTGTAGTCATTTAAAGGCCAACTCCACCCAAAACGAAAAGAATAAATACTGTAATTCATTAAGAGGTGAATTCATTCAATTACTTGAATTATTTAAAGTTGGGTTCCAACCTAAAAAAAAAAAAAAAAAAAAAAAATACACCAAAATTCAGCAAAAAGATAGAAAAAAAAATCATTGAAAAAAACATTTTTTTTTTTTTTACTTACCAGAAATGCCGGTTGCTATGCGGATGTTCCTAATCTGCCTCTTCATCCGCCGCGGCTGGTCTTCTTCCACATCCTCTTCGCGTTGTCTTCTGGTGAATGGAGCACGCTGTTTTCTGGGAACTGTGTGTATCCCAGAGAGCAGCCGCCCATTCACAAAGCGCCGCGGGACACGCGCATGCGCAGTAGGAAACGGGCAGTGAAGCCGCAAGGCTCCACTGCCTGTTTCCCTTTAGTGAGGATGGCGGCGCCAGGACCTGCCAGGATCGAGGGATCGGCCTCGGAGGACCGATATCGCAGGCGTCTAGGACAGGTACCGTATACACTCGAGTATAAGCCGAGTTTTTCAGCACTTTTTTTGTGCTGAAAATGCCCCCCTCGGCTTATTCTCGAGTCACCTTTTTGCGCCTGATCTCCTGGACTTTGGGGACCCGGTACCGGCCAGCCCATACTTGGCACACATGTAGCCCCACTCTTCCTCTACAAGTGTGCAAAGTTTCTTGTCCCAGGGACCTACGGCCGGGAAGCACCAATTTTTCAAATCCGGGCACCCCTTCCATAGACTCCAATGTTAAACGTCAGTCTAGTCATGGACACAGTGAGGCATGGAAACAGGGAGGCATGGACACAGTGAGGCATGCACATGGACACAGTGAGGCATGGGCACAGTGAGGCATGGGCACAGTGAGGCATGGAAACAGTGAGGCATGGGCACAGTGAGGCATGGGCACAGTGAGGCATGGAAACAGGGAGGCATGGACACAGTGAGGCATGGGCACAGTGAGGCATGGACACAGTGAGGCATGGGCACAGTGAGGCATGGACACAGTGAGGCATGGAAACAGGGAGGCATGGACACAGTGAGGCATGGAAACAGGGAGGCATGGGCACAGTGAGGCATGGAAACAGGGAGGCATGGGCACAGTGAGGCATGGAAACAGGGAGGCATGGGCACAGTGAGGCATGGAAACAGGGAGGCATGGGCACAGTGAGGCATGGAAACAGGGAGGCATGGGCACAGTGAGGCATGGAAACAGGGAGGCATGGACACAGTGAGGCATGGAAACAGGGAGGCATGGACACAGTGAGGCATGGAAACAGGGAGGCATGGAAACAGGGAGGCATGGACACAGTGAGGCATGGAAACAGGGAGGCATGGACACAGTGAGGCATGCACATGGACACAGTGAGGCATGGGCACAGTGAGGCACAGTGAGGCATGCAGATGGACACCCTAGGCTTATACTCGAGTCAATACGTTTTCCCATTTTTTTGTGGTAAAATTAGCTGCCTCGGCTTATATTCGGGTCGGCTTATACTCGAGTATATACGGTAAGTGTCCTTATTAAAAGTCAGCAGCTACAGTGTTTGTAGCTGCTGACTTTTAAAAAAATAAAATAAATTGCGGGTGGAATTTCCCTTTAATTAGTTTAACTAGCTGTGCACAGGTGATTGTGCTACTG